>CM053589.1:175539456-175567983 GCA_028646515.1 Pseudochirops corinnae | reverse complement strand
GTTTGGTTTTGTTTCTTTTTTCCCAGTGATCACTCATTGGTTACAACCCTTCTATACAAGCAGACTAATGTCCAATGTGAAGTATTTGCAGATCTTATACTTGATTGCATGCTGCCATGGGTGGAGGGGGGAGAGAAAAATCTGAAACTCAAGGGATTGTGGAACTGAATCTTGTAAACTAAAAGTAAATAAACAAGTCATTGAGAGAAAAAAAAAAGAAAAGGAAATTAGGCCAGAAGAAGTGGTGGTGTTATACACTGACCTGCCCAAGATCTCCTGGGTAGCAGGGTTAGGAGCCAACTCCAAATCATAGACCAATATTCTAGCATCTCCAGTGATAGCCCTGCTATGGAGATGGGAGACTTCAGCAGGCACTCTCCTCAGAGTTCACAAGCTTGGTGATGTCTGGGACTATTTGTTGTGGGGGAAGGGGGTGCTTGTGGAAGGGGGAGACCCAAGAGAAGACTTCATTCTCTATTTTGTCACCTGGGAAGAAGAGAATGGGCAGGATGAGGTAACTTCTGAATTCCTCCTGATGCCCCTCCATCCCTCCTTTCTCTGAGACCCTACAAGATCCTAGGATTCAGGAAAGGGAATAGCCCTTCCCCCAGACTAAAAACTGAGATAGCCCATGAGATTGCAGGGCAATTGGAGGGAGCTCTTCTCTCTCCCCTCCTGAACACATACCTTGACTGTTAAAGAGAGATTAGTTTAAAGCTCATATCTTCAATAAACTGAGAATTCAATAAAGTATTCATTTGTTCAATTGTTTTCCAGTCGAGTTCAACTCTTTGTTACCCCATTTGGGGTTTCCTTGGCAAAGATACTGGAGTAGTTTGTGATTTCCTTCTCTAGCTCATTTTTACAGATGAGGAAACTGAAGCAAAAAGGGTTAAATGACTTGCCCAGGGTCACACAGCTATTAAGTGTCTGAGGCCAGATCTGAACTCAGGAAGATGAGTCTTTCTGACTTCAGGCCCAGCACTCTATCCACTGTACTATCTAACTGAGACTTCACTAATTCAATAAAACTGATTCAATAAACTGAGGCTTATTCCATGTCCCTCCTTACCATGGGAAATGGTAAAGTTTAGGGGAACAAGATAGTTCTATTCCCCTTCTCAGGTAAATTAGACACTTATTTCCTGATTTCTTCTTCAATTGCTTACCACCATTGTTATTACTTATGACTCTCTTTCCCTCCCTCCTCTTTATATAATATAGAATCAGGTGGCTGTCAAAATAATTGTCTGATATGATTAATGAGTGCAGTGGATGGGGAGCCATGAGGAAATTTTGGTCTGCAGAGAGATGGGAGACACATTTTGATTTTGGAGGACTGCAGTCCAAGAACCTCCCACCTGATGAATCACATAATCACAGAAATTGAGAGCTAGAAGACACTTCAAAGAACATTGAGTCCAATACATATCCAAAAGGAACAAGTTATCATCCATCCTTGGTTTAAAGACTTTTCAAGAAAATAAGGTCACCCTACTCCCCCCACCCCCCTCCACTCCCCACCCCCCTCCACCTCCCACCAAAGCAGCCCATTCCACTTCGAGAAAACTCTAATAGTTATGAAGTTTTTCCTGGTGTCAGATCTAAATCCTCTCTTTTTATCTTCCACCCATAGCTCCTAATTCCATCCTCTGGAGCCAGTTGGGACAAGGTTTTTCTTTCTTCCCTCTGATAGATCTTTAAATACTTGAAGTCCTCCTGAGGCTTCTAGACAGGGGTCTTCTCTCCAGGCTAAATATCCTTAGCACCTTTATTGAGTCCACTTAGAATTTGTCAGAGCCAGGAGCTGTTTGATGAACACAGAATCCAGGCACTGGGAACCAGATGATCTTGGGGGATACTTTCATCCCACTATGAACAGGCTTCCCCACTTAGGGATATTTCTGTGTCAGGAGATGGAATAAGGGCTCTGTGGGGTCCTGATTGGGGAAAAGCCATAATACACAGTAAGAAATGAAAAGCCATTTACTTAAACTCTGTGAAAGGTGAAAGCCTGGACATGGCGACCTGTTTATAATCATAACTTAGATACTAAATTATAATTCAGACACTTAGTCATAACTTAGATGCTACGATCAGTACATGACCAGTACCCAACCTTGAGTGCCTGGGCATTTATCCAACAGCTCTGGGTAAACACCTGGATGTCTGGGAACTAGGTTCAATACTAAGTATAAACTAAATTATTAGCCAATATATTAACTAAGCGGAAAACCCCAACATATCCATCAATCCACAGCAAAGCACCCCATGACTCCTCCTTCCTTCATCTGATTTCTATAATAATCAAGGGAAGTTTTTTGAGGGGGAGGATCCACTGGTAGCCACCCCAGATTGCCCCTGTTTGTAAGTGTTCATAATCATTGATTAAACTCCAATAATCATTATCAGAGTTTAATTTTAATGATTATCGGAGTTTAATCAATCTGGAGCCTCTTCCTTTGGTATCAAACTCACCCACAGTTATGGAGGAAGTACAGGGTTCCCCAGCCAGGGAAATTCCGTACCTTACATGCTCCCATTTCCAACTCTCCACTCTGCCACTAAAGACTGACTGTCACATTATCGTTGGCTGCTGATCCTTTGCCAATATTCTGTATCAGACCCCCAAAAAGTTTCTGCTGTTACAATGTTGCCTTACCTTTAGAATTTCCAAGGTTATAGTCCATTTCCATTTGCTACTTTCTAGATGGGTGGTTGTCTCCTGGGGTTTTAGAGAGACGTTCTGCTACATACTTACAAATAATCCCTTGGGCTGCGTCCCTGCTGGGAGGATCTCAGTTGACCGTTGAAAAATTTAAGATATGTTAGGGACCTCAAAATCATTTCTAGGATGTGATAGCTCTGTTACTACCGCCTGCAATCTCTTAATCTTCATGGGTCCAGAATTTCCTTGTCTATAAAATAAAAGCAGTAGATTAGATGATCTCCAAGTTCCTTTCCAGCTCCAAATCCATGATGCTTTCCTAGATCAGTGTTACTCTGAAGCTTTTTTATCTACTATGTCACATGGCGGATTCATATTAAGCTTGTTGAATTGTCTAACCATAGACCTCCCATTCTGGACTCGTGAAGGTTATTGGTTTGAGCCTAAAGAGCAGTAATTCTTCCCGCTCATTGGTTTGTGCCGGAGCCAGGTGAATTGGCCCATGAAAGCCAGTTGTTAAGTTTTCAGTGTGAGTATTTACATCTTAGAAATGGATAATTACTATAAACCAGGGCATGGTTTGTTGTTTTGTTGATTGTCTAATCTAAAAAAGTGATGGAAGAAATGTTAATGGTGCAGATTAAACTTAAAAGTAGGCCGTGTTTACTTTCTTTTTCTCTAGAAATCTGGTTGTTAAACATTTACTAGCATACTCCTGCCTATTCAGTTTCTTCTCATTCAGTTTAGGCCATCATTCCAGCCTGTTGAATTCCTTTTGGATAATGACAGACACTGTCCTGTCCTTTCTTCTTTTGTCAGGCGTAAATGTAGCAGGTATGTCTTCTATGGCCTCATCCAAGGCATTGATAAGAAGGTTGAACAGCAGAGACAAGGACAGCTTTATTAGAGATCTCTCCTGCCTCTCCCCCTGCCCCTATTGACATCAACCCATTCATTGCCATGGGATGAAACCTATGAAGAGAATGTGGATTTGGAAAGTCATTCAAAAGAAATAAGGTAGGTAAACGTGTGAGGAAGAGCAGGAGGAGGAGGAGCAGTAGCAGCATCCGTGTCTATTAAGAAGATGTAGTCATGGGAAGAATTTTAAGAACCAAAGAGAAAAAGCATAGTGGAAAGCTTTTGGGAGAAGACTATCAGATGCCAAAAGAGGCAATATTATTGTCAGAGTGTCCCCTAGATTGACTGGGACAGGAAAATAGATGAAGAATTTAGGAAAGGGTTTTCAAACCTGGCACATGTGGCATATTCCAGTAGTGATGGGGGAATTCCAATTATAGAAGCATCTTCTGGAACACTCTCCTTACCAAAAGCACTAGGTTGTAAGCTCCCTGAAGGCAGGGACCATGTTTTTGGTTTTCTTTGTGCCCCCTGTCCTTAGAACAGTGCCTTGTACATAGTGAATACTTTGTAAATGCTGTTGAATGACTGACAGAGCAGTTCATTTCTTGAATGAAATGAATAATAATTTCACCTTTCAAAAGATAGAAAAAAACATAAAGGGAAATTCTATTCTAGGTCTCATTCTCACCAACTGGTTATGGGGTGGGAATGGTGGGACACTTGGGTAGAAATCATGACCTTTTCATTGTAGAATTGATGTCAAAGGGGAAGAAAGATGGACACAATCTCATCTGTCCCTTCATTTTGGGGATTAGGGATAGACAGTAGATAGGTTAAGGTCACTTTGGAGGGATAAGAAACTCTATTTTAAAAAATCCAAAATTCTGAAGGAAATAAGAAAAATGATTCTATTGAAGCAGAAAAGGAGAGTTGTCTGAAGAGACAAATGTGGATGCACCAACCAACCAACCAATTTATATATTTAAAAGATTTGCACAAAGGATAGAAGTAAGGGCAGGCAGGTAATGGAAGATGACTACAGAAGAGTGTCATGAACTTGTAACAATCATATCAAGAATGCTGATGGTCACATTGGGCTGAATAGTAAGGAAAGAGAAAGATAACAAAAAGACTTGGAATTTGTTTGTTTTTAAAGTATGTTAAAATTGTACCTTGTTCTGGTCTCCTTGACCACTCCTCCCTCCCAGTACAGTAAGTACATTTATAAGTAGTCAGTACAAAGAAGACAATAGTAGGAAATAAGATTGCAAAGGCAAACCACATGGAAAAAATGGTGACTAGAAAGTTAATAGCAAAAGTTTGTAGAGAGACAGAAGGAAAGTAGCAAGTTGACTTTGATGAGTTGAAGTCACCATGCCCAGATGAGCTACATTTTTGGGCACTGAAAGACCTGTTGATGTAATTGCTGAGATATCAGTGATCTTTGAAAAATATTGGATAATGGGAGAGGAACTGCAAAATTGGAGAAGGAAAAGAATCTTGATTTTTAAAAAGGGGGATGGGAGGGGGGAGAAAACAGCCCATGAACTCTAAGTCAAGGAGTTTGATTTCAATTCCTGGCAAAATTCTAGAATGTCTTATCAAAGGGAGTATCTGGAGGAAAAGACGCAGCTATTGCAAAGGGTCAGCCTACCTTCATCAAGGGCAAGTCAAGCCAAGTTCACTTTTATCCATCAGGGAAATACATTGCAGAGTCTCTGGAGGGAGACCCATGTGATCATTCAAAAAGAATTTAGTCTAACAGTCCACATGGGAAAAAACAAAACAATCTAACAAAACAACCCCAAGTTGTCCAGACTAACAGATATGTTACCCATGACTCCTCCCTCTCACCCTCCATATCCAGTCTGTTTCCAGGTCTCATTATTCTGCCTTCATAACATCTCTCCTATATGCCCCCTTCTTTCCTCTGACCCTGATGCCATCCTGGTGCAGGCCTTCATAATCTCATGCCTGGACTATTGTAATAGCCTTCTGGTTGGTCTCCTAGCCTTAAATCTTTCCCCACTCCAGTTCATCTTCTAGTTATCTGTCAAATTAATTTTTCTAAAATGTAGGTCTGACCATGTCACTTCTTTTCCCCCTCTACCCTGGCTCTGCCACCTATCCCACAAATACTAGTGATTTTCTTTTATCTTCTGGACCAAAATAAAATCCTCTGGCTTTTAAAGTGCACAAAGTGGTTCCTTTCTACCTTTCCAGTCTTCTTACCCCATATTCCCCCACCCAACCTTATACTCCAGGATCTGGTGACACTGGCCATCTTGCTACTCCTTACATAAGAGACTATAGTTCCTGACTTGGTGCTTTTTCACTGGCCATCCCCCATTCCTGGAATTCTCTCCTGCCTCACCTGTACTTCCTAGCTATTTCCTTAAGTTCCAGTTTAAATCTCATCTTCTATAAGAAGTCTTCCCTGGTAGACTCAAGATGGCATATTAGGGGCAGTAATCCAGTTGAACTTTTAACACTGTCCTCCAAACAACTTTAAAATAACACCTTGAGTCATATTTTGGACTGGCAGAACCAACAAAAGGTCTGGGTGAGACATTTTTCTTAGCCTAAGAAAACTTAGAGATCCATAGGAGCAGTCTGGGGTGGAGGCCTGTCTGGAGTGCACAAATGTACTCCAGAAGCTTTGGAAGCTTTCTGCTCAGACTGGTCAGAATTACATTGCAAGGAATTTGTTGCTGGCACTGGGTATAGCTGATACTGATTGGCAACTGTATTGCCCATACACAGTTCTGGGTCTCAGTTACAGGGTGGAGAGGAGTGCTGGTGGTTGGTCACAAGGGAGTAGGGGCCCTGGTTACAGTTTCAAAGCAAAGAGGAACACCAGTGCTTGCAACTACAGGGGAGTAGGGGCCCTTTTTGGGTAAAGACAATAGCACAGACCAGGAGAGCAATGACTATATCTCTCCCCAGATCATACCACTTGGAAGCATTGAAAACATGCAGACACCCAGAACTAGTGCAGAAAACAGCAGTTCACTTGGGATAATGTCTGGCTACCCTCACGTGAGCAGAGCCCAACTTTAACATAATTTTCAAAGTAAAAAAAAAAGGGAGGGCAAAGTAAAAAAATCATAAAAAACTACTAAGAACAGGCTCAAAAGAGACAATAATGGGGAAACAGTTACAACCAAAATCTCAAAGAAAAATATGAATTAAACCTAAGCCCAACAAGAATTCCTAGAAGAGTTAAAGAAAGAGTGACAGAGGAAAGATTAGGAAAAGAAATGAGAATGATGCCAGAAAACTAAGGTTAAAGTGTTTAAATTCCTATTTGGGAAGATGATTCATGTAACTTGTAGAAATTTATTATTATTAGGAAAGTTAATAGACTGAGGCCATAGGTATGAGTTGATTATATTGGAATGACCTCCAAATAAAATGAAGGGGTAAGAAAGAGGGATGAACTGAGAGAAGGGGAAGGGGAGGGGTAGAATGGGGAATATTTTCTCACATAAAAACTGTTTGTAAGGAGGAGTTTTTACAGTGGAGAAGAAAATGGGGGAAGTGGTCAAAGCCTGAATTTCACTCTCATTGGAATTGGTTCAAAGAGGGAAGAATATATATACACACTCAGAGAGTATAGAAATCTATCTTACCCAATAGGGAAATAGGAGGGGAAAGGGGATAGGAGATGATAAAAAGTAGAGTGGATTAAGGGAGGCAGTGGTTAGAAGCAAGGTAGACTTTTGGGAAGGGATAGGATAGGGCTGCTAGGTGGCTCAGTGAATAGAGCACCGGCCTCAGACACTTACCACAAAAACTAGCTGTGTGACCTTGGGCAAGTCACTTAACCCCAACTGCCCTGCCCTCCAAAAAGCAAAAAAGACAAAAACTAAAAAAAGAAGGGATAGGATAAAATGAGAAAGAAAAATAAACAAAAGAAAATGGAGGAGAGGGAAATATACAGTTAGTAATCATAACTGTGAATGCAAATGGGATGAGCTCACCCTAAAAAGGAAGCAGATAGTGGAGTGAATTAGAAACCAGAATCCGACAATGCGTTGTTTATAAGAGACACACTTGAAACAGAAAGACACACACAGAATCAAAATAAAAAGCTGGACCAGAATCTAATATGCTTCAGTTGAAGCAAAACACCCCCAACAAACAGGTATAGAAATGATCTCAGACAAAATAAGAGCAGAAATAGACCTCATTAAAAGAAATAACCAGGGAAACTACATTTTGCTAAAAGATACCACAGACATTATAATATAAAAAATATAATATAAATTCTAATATAAAAAAATTTTATAGCAAATTTTTCTGATAAATGCCTCGTTTATCGAATGTATAGAGAATTGAGTCATATTTATGAAGACTATAGTCATTTTCCAATTCATAAATGGTCAAAGGACATGAACAGGCAGTTTTCAGAAGAAGAAATCAAAGCTATCTATACTCATATGAAAAAATGCTCTGAATCACTATTGATTAGAGAAAGGCAGATTAAAACAACTCCAACGTACCACCTCACACCTATCAGAAATGCCAGATACTAGAGGGTATGAGGGAAAATCGGTACACTGATGAACTATTGGGGGAAAAGCGAATTGTTTCAATCATTCTGGAGAATAATCGTGTACAGTAACAGCAACGTTGTAATGATTATCAACCACGAAAGACTTGCCTGCTCTGATCGATGCAATGATCCAAGACAATTCCAAAGGACTCATGATGAAAAAAATGCCATCTACCTCCAGAGACAGAACTAGTAAACTGTGAGTGCATATTGAAGCATAATTTTCTTGCTTTTTTTTTTTACAATATGGTTAATAAGGAAATATATCTTGCATGATTCCACATGCATAATTGGCATTACATTGCTTGCATGAAGAAGGCATGGGAGGGAAGGAAAGAATTTGAAACTCAAAATTTAAAAAAGAAAAGAATGTCAAAAAAATAAATAATATTTTCAACAGGAAATATAAGAAGTCTTTCCCAATTCCCCTTAATGCTAGCACTCTCCCTCTGAGATTATCTCCAATTTATCCTGTATATATCTTGTTTGTATATTGTCTCCTCCTCCTTGACAGCAAGGATTTTCTTTTGCCTTTCTTTCTGTCCCCAGCACTTACAACGGTATCTGACACACAGTAAGTGTTTCATAAAAATGTCACACATACATACACAATTTAGATAGACATACATACATATATATGTACATATGTGTATGTATATACCTATATACACAGATATATGTGTACGCACGCAAACACACACACACACACATACTGTACAAAACACTGTAGATTGATAACAAGCTAGACCCAGAAATGCCTAGAGATGCTGACTGGATTACCTTTGGAAATGGTGCATTGCTTCTACTGATGTTAAGTTTTTCCCTGAAACAGTGGACTACCTTTTCAACAACACTATCCCCTGGTGGTAGAGGCAGTGTGGTCTAGTAGGCAGAGTAGTCATGGTGCTAGACTTAGAGTCAGAAAGATCTGTTTTCAAATTCTGCCTCTGACATGTATTAGCTTTGTGACTAAGCAAGGTATTTAAACTCTGTGTACTTTGGGAGACTCCCTAGGATAGATCTACTAAGTCATAGGTGGGTGATAATCTGCTTTGGTGGAGGGACATCTGTTCTCACACCAGGAATTCCTTACAGCCATACTTCTTATATTTTTGAGGTGATACTAGATGTTTACAAGCTGTAGAATCCAGAGTCTACAAAGGATCCAAGGAGAGGTTCAATGAAAGGTCAGTGGAAAGGAACATGGTGGGTGTGAATGAGCTGCAATATGTATTAGTCAAGAATTGCACAAGTGAGTAGTGTAAAGGGTGTCATCAGATAGTTGTATGATGGGAAGACAGGTTGGTCTTGTGGCAAGAGTGAAGTCTAGCCAATGGACAGCCTATATGATACACTGATAATCATACAATGTCATGAGAACTGGAGAAAGGTTTCTAGACTCTTGGCTGAACCCATTATTGATGGGAAGAAGTGATTAGAGTCATACGGGATTAGAGGACAAGGATGTCTTGTGATCTGTGTCACTGACAAGATTACAGACCTATGGTAGTATTTGAATGTTCTTTACTCCACTTATTATGCACACACCATCAATGGATATATACTGTAACTTATAAGCCCATCATGCCCCCTCTCCACTACCCTTTGGGTCATTTATAAGTTTGGAGATTGTGGTATTACATTTGCAACCAAGCAGCATTACCTGGAGAATCTATTTTTAAAAATGGAGTTTTGTGCCAGGTAACAACTTGGGAACTTTCAAAATATAGTGGCCCAACTTCCCAGTTGCCCTTCAAACTGGGGTAGCTAGGTCATGCAGTGGATAGAGCACTGGGCTTGAAATCAGGAAGACTCGTCTACCTGAGTTCAAACCTGGCCTCATTTACTAGCTGTGTGACCCTAGACAAGTCACTTAACCCTGTTTGCACTAGTTCCTTATCCGTAAAATGAGCTGGAGAAGGAAATGGCAAACCACTCCATATATTTGACAAGAAAACCCCAAATGGGGTTATGAAGAGTCAAACATGACTAAAAATGACTGAACAATAACATCATCCAATTAATCATCTTTCTTCCTGTTAACTGCTATGTCTTGTTATCTGTCTATAATGTTTGTTCCAAATATATATGTATTGGTGTATTATTTCACCAGACTGGCTTTTCAACTGTAGATTATGGTCTGGAAAATAGATATTTGTTATCCATTTAGTTTTTCCTGTATGGATTATTGTTAGGTCAATCTTCTCTGAATAATCATGGGTCTCATTCAGAAGCTCCTGTAGTTTTGGGGGTCTCACTGCAATTGACACAATATTATCTCTACACAAAGAGCATCTGAAGTACCTCATGCTCCATAAGAATCTCTCTTCAATTTGGACTCTGAGAAGGCTCTTCTTACATGACAGTAGAAAGCACCTTTGTTGAGCAAATATTTCCCTGTTTTGACTCTCTTTTGACATCAAAAATCAGAAGATCATTGAGCTGTTTGTTATCTCCGTGGTCACATTTACTCAGGAATCTTTTGCGAGAGATTAGAGCCTTGAAGTTGTATTTTGCAATATAAACTAAAGCACTTTGTAATCCACAGACAACAAACAATTGTGGGGTCTTTTATTTTCAACACCTTTCAATCAATATTATGACTATAAAGATATTATCCTCTGTAGGAGATGGTTTGCAAAAACCTACCTGTTCCCTTATCATATTTTAATCAATGCATAAAATAGAGTATTGCTCTAGTAGGCCCTCAATAAATGTTTGTTGATTTAATAAGAGCTCATCCCTTTAACAATGCGTTCTAGAATTTTGCCAATAGTAAAAGTCAAGCTCACTGGTCTATAGTTTGTGAACCCTATTATTTTTCTCTGTCTTAAAACTGAAAATTAATACTTCCTTACTTCTTTAGCACCTTTCCTATTTACTAAGATTTTTTCAAAGATCACTAACATACTTGCTAGCTTCTTCCCACTTAGTGGCCTAGGGTTGACTGTTAACTGAATCTGGGACTGTTGACTTGAATTCATTGAGCTTGAATTCAGTATATATATATATATAATTCAGCTTCATCTCTTTCTGGATTTTAATGTTCTTAATACTATTCTTATAACACCCAGAAACTCCTTTGCATTCATCCTTCATTACCTGTCTTTGCT
The DNA here is from genome assembly GCA_028646515.1 of Pseudochirops corinnae. Taxonomy (NCBI): domain Eukaryota; kingdom Metazoa; phylum Chordata; class Mammalia; order Diprotodontia; family Pseudocheiridae; genus Pseudochirops; species Pseudochirops corinnae. The sequence continues at coordinate 175,556,783 of CM053589.1, read as the reverse complement.
TTCACTTTTTATACAGATGCTTTTAAAATCTGAGTTGGTTTTAATGAGTTTCCTGTGCATCCACATTAATCTCTTTAAATAGTTCCTCCTATTCTTCCTCATTGGAATAATTTCTGCTTATATTTTTAGATCTTTCTTTTATGATTTCTGCCCTGCTTGTGCTGACTTATCTTTAAATTATCCTTTCTCTAAAGCTTTTGAAATTTGCTATCCTAGATCTAGGGTACACGACAATGATAGGTTTCCCTCTACTTTGTCAAAAAACCCTCTATGACTAAGTGATGTTCCTATCATTTCTACTTCCTTGTTAATCAAAGTCATTTCTAGAAGAGCAATTTCTTCTACTTATTCCTCCACTTTTTACAGGACAGAATGAAAGTTAAGGTCAATTGCAAACACTATTAGTTGCTCTGTTTTTGGCAGAGAAGGAGCTCAGACAGATGTCTGAAAGTCCTCCCACACCATAATAGCATGCTTCCGTGTCAGATTTATTATCTGCCTACTGAACTCTTTATTCATTTTCTCCTTCTGTCTGGGTGGTCTATAGCATACCCCCACAATAATATCATTTCTCCTGTGTCTTCATTGATATATATATATATATATATATATATATATATATATATATATATATACACATATATATATATGCTTTTCTCTATGTTTTTTCCATGACAGGTTTCTGGATTCTCTCATATGAATGTCTCTGTAATATACAAAGACACTTCATTACTCTCTTTTAATCTACCCTGTTCCTTTTGAATCAGATTTTGAATCCAGATATAGATTATGGAGGTCCAGGAAGTAATAGAATGAGAAGGGGGCTAGGGATAGATCAAGAGAGCAGTGGAGGGGAAGGGGGAAAATACAGAATAGTCAGAGAAGGAGAAGAGAGCAAAAGCCATGACTAAGGAGGGGCAGAAGAGAAGTAGGAGTTGAAGACTGAGAAGGGGAGAGGGAATAGAAATGAGGCCCTGGAAAGGCAAAGAGTGAAAAGGTAATGAAGAAGGTTGGGCAGGAAGGGCAGAGAATAGGAAACATGAAGGTAGGATTTCTGGAAGGAAGTAGAAACTTCTTTCTTTACCTCTTCCTTCAGATGAGAAGTGTTTCTATGGGTTGACAGAAAAGGGGAAGATGGTAAAGACAGGGTATCTCATTTTGAGAGTGACCACCTCACAACATTGGGGACCACAGACTGGGATCCAAAGAATCTCAAGAAAAATCTCTGAATGTCCTTCAAAGCTTCTATATCCACCCTTCCATGGCTCCAAACCTTTTCCTAAGACAGTGAGACATATTCTAGCTATAACTGCCATTAACAGTTAACATTAACTCAGGGATGCCTGTGACGTAGAATTTGACTATATCTCTTGGTATTGTCTTTGGGCTCTCCAAGTTTTGAGATCGAAGGTGGAAATGAAGGAAAGAAGTACTCACTACCTCCTCTGGCCCCCACCCTTGGAATAGGGTCATTACCAGATGGATCCATATGCTCCTTTTTTTTTCTCTTCCATCTTCTCCCCTCTAGTCACAACTCCCAACTGCAGCCCTGAAGAGAAATTTTCCTATGCATGAGTGGGGAGAGGAAGGAACAGAGGAGAAGAAAAGGTGACCAGACAACCCAACTTCCTCCCACAAAGGAATGGTGACAGACTCACTTTAGCCTAAAGGCAGGAAAAACCCCCAAAATTCTTGATCTAGCTTTAGTTGATTAACAAATCAATGTCAATCAATTATCAACATTTTAGCTTGGAGATGCCAGAGAGGAAAACCACCTAGCTTTTTGGTCCAAGGGTTCAAACCTTTGTTCTGTCTGCGTAAGTAACTTCTATATGTGTAAAGTTCATGTCCACTATCTGTCCTCCCCACTGCACAATATAAAGAAGTTAGAACCAATCCATTGTAGCCACCTTCTCAATGGCTACAAACCATCACTGTAGGATGTACCATTTGGTTATATGTCCCAGGCTGATCCCATGCCCCTCTGACCATGTGACATTTTTGAAAAGAGGTCATGGGTTTCTTCTGCAAATTGTTTCAGATACAAATCCATAGTTCACCATTAGGTTCTAGAGAGGGTTTCAGAAAAGAAAAATGAGGAGTTCAGCTAGTATTCCCCGTTGCCTTCCACCCCAAAACCAATGGACATTTGCAGTGAGCAATCTAGGACCTTGATGTAAAGACTCTTTACATTTCTATACTACACATTTTTTAGTTCTAGGTCAAATTTCTTTTGGTGCTGGAATTTGAAAAGAACAATGTAGTACACTGAATTGAGGATGTCCCAGTTAGGGGATTCATTAAAGACACTGGAGACTTAGCTAGGTGACTCAGTAGAAAGAGCATTGAGCCTGGAGTCAGGAATCTCTGAATTAAAAATTTGCCCTAGATGCTTACCAGCTGTGTGACACTGGACAAGTCACTTAACCTCTGTCTGCCTTGGGTTCCCCAATTATAAATGAAATAATAATAGTACCTACTTCACAGGGTTGTTATAACAATAATTGGGAAATGCTAAGCATAGTGTCTAGCACACAGCAGGCTTGTTTTCTTCCTTCCTGACCACCTTCCTCTTGGTGGGAAGGGGAAATTGAGTGATGAGGAGTCTGGAAACTTACCATGATTTACAATGAGCTATGTCTATGTGTTTTATCACCTTTATGGGCCTATGGGACAGTGTGCAGTGGAAGATTTAAGAAGGAGGATGAGTGAACTTCCCCTACCAATAGTAGAGGTTGACCAGAGCTGGAGAACTTTGGTTTTATTTATTTTCATAAAGTGACTCAGCCCCACATGAGTCCCCGGGGGTTGAATTGGGGTCAGTAGGGGACATGGCTGCATTCATATCCCTGGGAGGCTTCCCTGATATAGTCATCAACTTCTGTATCTCCTATCTTCATCAACCTTGAAAAGGCAGACAGGGGAATCACATGTGTGTTTGTTTCCCCTCCCCCAAGTAACTTGTGGCGCTCCCACTACTTTTAGTCACTTCTCATTGGCTGGTGGAGAGGTGGAGAGAGTCAGGCTTCTGGAATTAGGTAAACTCCCTGATGATTGAAACTTTTTGAGATAACCTGGCTGGCATCTCTGATTTAGCACCTGACAAGAGAGGAGATGAACCCCATCCAATTTGGGTTAGAAAAATCTAGATGTAACATCACTGAACTCCATGCTTATTGTCTGACATGTGCCTAGATAAGATAGGAGATGCTGGGAGAGCCACAGTGCCTGACATTTTTCAAGTAGACAGTCCATGCATTAGATATGTGTGTGTGTGTGGATTGCATTTAAGGGGGAAAAAGTCAGGATTTTTCAAGTAACCATGGAGCAGTCAAAGGAGTGTAATTTGCAAAAGGAAATTGATTCAGGGGGGTTTTGTTCTAGCAGAGCAGCTTGTCCAAACCATCTGAAAGTATTGCCTTTAGAACACTGACAGGGAATTGGCAACCCAGGGGTTGTGGCCTGATGTCTTTGATACTATTGCCTTTGTCTCGGGGCATACACACAAGGGAAGTCAGAGGTTTTGCCAAAAGGCTGGTTAAGCGGTGCACCCTCTGGGCTCCAATCAAATGATTGAGGCTGGGCCATAGCTTGAGTAGGGACATTAGGAACTAGGGAGGAGCTGGCTGGGGGACAGAAGGGAAGAGGTTTCCAAAAACTAATAGGTATGTGCTTTCTTGGTGGGCATATGGCACCCTTGGGGAGAACAACTCTAGTTTTTTCCAGTTGGTAACAAAATAAGGTCGAGCAGGAAAGCCAGGACCAGGAACCTGGCAAGACCAGTAGAAAGTGACAGATCAGAGTATCACAGAATGTCTATTAGAGCTGGAAGGTCATCTAGGCCAATCCCCTCCCTTTTTGGATAAAGAAACTGAAGTAGGAAAGGGTTAGGTGATCTCCCAAGGTCACATAGGGAGCAGACCTGGGGAGCAAACCCATGTCCTCTGATTCCAAATCCAGTGGTCTTTTTATGGAGGAGACTCAGAACCACAGAATCTGAGAGCTGGACGAGAGCTTGAGACAGTGTGGTTCAGATTTGAACGAGAATGCCTTCTGGAATACCCCTATCAAGAGATCAGCCAGCCTTTCCTTGAAAACCGGAGGAACGTGCTGACTTCCACCTTTGGAGACCTGTCATTAAGCTGCTCATAGGGCAATTTCCACCCATTGCTGTTAGCTGACTGCCAAGCACTCTCTATGTGACTTCGGGCAAATCAATCAGTCAGTCAATGAGCATTTATTAAGAGCTTACTATCTACCAGAGTTCTAAGCACTGGTAATACAAATGTAAGCAAACAAAAGAAAGATAGTCCTTGCCCTCAAGGAGCTTACATCCTAATGGGGCAAGACAATATTTAAAGGGACCTGAAAAGTGGGGAAGGGACAGAAGAAGCTAACTACATGGGGCCAAAGTTCAGAGAATAAAGGATGGTTGGCTAGAGATCCTTCCTCAAAATGAAGCTTCTTTTTTTTTTTTTGGTCTTTTTGGAGGGAGGGAGGAAGGGCAATTGGGGCCAAGTGACTTGCCCAAGGTCACAAAGCTAGTAAGTGTTAAGTGAATCCAGATTTGAACTCAGGTCTACCTGACTCCAGGGCTGGTGCTCTATTCACTGCACCATCTACCTGCCCGCCAAAATGAAGTTTCTAAGAGGGATTCACACATGGGAGAAAGTGACCACAGCCTGGTAGAGGGGAAGGCAGATGAAGTAAGTCACTTAAATTCTCTGGCCCTCAGTTTCTTCATCTGTATTGTAACAACCTCTGCCAAAGGATCAGCTGGCCACAAAACCTCTGGGTCTTGTATTTCCTGGTTTGTGGCGAGAGGAGACTTATGGGAGATTATGTTATTGACTTGAACTCCAAAATTCCCTTCTAGTTAGGTTGCACATAGGCTCTGATTTTGTAGTCCTCCCCAAGACTTACAGGAAATATTTCACCTTATTGGTGTGAGTTTGCTCTTGGTTTGGCCCTTGATGCTTGCTGGGCCCTGTGGGTCCTCCCCTCCTCACCCCATAAGAGGGCACTGACTGACATCTAGGTCAAAAGTCATAGCTTGGGGTTATTTGGCATGGACCATAGAGGTGTCAGAGGCACTGGGAGGTCAAAGAATGAAGCCAAGGTCAAATTGATAAATTTAAGAAGCATTTATTAGGCAACAACTCAAATGCCTTACATACAGAGTTGGACATAAATAGATGAGAAACAAAACAGAGCCTGCCCTCAATGATCTTTTGGTCTAGTAAGGAAAATAATATATGTATGCAAACACAGATGAAGCAAGGTAATCCGTGCACAAACATTTATTAAGCTCGTGTTGTGAGTCAGGCCCTAGGCCAGGCTCTGGGCATCCAAAAAGACAGGGGAAAGTCCCTGCCCTCAAGGAGTTTACATTCTAGTGAGAGGGGAGAACCTGTACCCATAAAAGTTGATTACAAATAAATAAAAAGTAAACACAAGTCAGGGGAGTGGGGGAGAGTCACCAGGAGATGGGGCGAATCAGAAAGGCTTCATGTAGGAGGTGGTGTTTGAGCTCAGCTTTGAAGGAAATGAAGGATTCTGTGGGGCAGAAGTGAGAAGGGAGAGCATTCCAGGCTTGGAGCCAGCCCTTACAAAGGCAAGGTGAGAGACAGATGCTCATCTGAGAAACAGTAAACAGGTTGGTTTGGTTAGAGCACACAGTTTTAACACATGATGTCTTACAAACCTGAAAGATGGGCTGGAATCAAATTGAAAGTGATGAAACACAAGGGAAAGGTCACTCACTGAAGCTCTGTGACCTTGGGGAAGTTACTTCACCTCTGTCCACCTCAGTTTCTTCATCTATAAAATGGGGGTCATGATAGCAATAGCATGATAGTGACCTCCTAGGGTTGTTGTTCGGACCACTAAGATAATAATTGTAAAGCACGTAGCACAGTGCCTGGCACATAATATACATTATATATAATATATAAAATTATGCTATATAAATTCTATCTACCTATCTATCTATCTAGTCTGTCTGTCTATCTATCTGTCTGTCTGTCTATTATCTGTCTGTCTCTATTATCTATCTATCTATCATCTGTCTATCTCTATCCTACCTATCTAATCTTTCTGTCTATCTATCTATCTATCTATCATGTGTCTATCTCTATTCTATATCTATCTACTTATCTATCTGTCTGTCTATCTATCTATCTATCTATCTGTCTATCTCTATCTATCCTATTTCTACTATCTCTATCTACTTATCTATCTGTCTGTCTGTCTATCTATCTATCTATCTATCTATCTCTCTTCTATTATTATTCATTAGCAGTAAAAGTAAGCTGTCTGGCCCCAGGCTGAGTACCACCTAAACTTTTAAATCTTTCCTTTAAATCATGTCATGGGTTCTAGCTAGGATTTGCAGTGTTTCCCCATGCCACTGGCTTATTCATCACCCTAGACAGGAATGGAGTCTTGGCATCAGAATGCATCTCCAGCTGACTTGGGGATTGGCACACCTGGGCATGCAGGATCAAGTTTATTTTTCTGTTTTCCAATCCCAGGCTGCCTCTCAGCCAAGCAATAAGGCAAAGGCAGATTTGTGACCTTCTGCTCAAGGTCTGTGGTCCCTTACCAAGTTAGCTCTCAGCAATTTCAGCTCAAGTAGGGGAGGAAATAGAACTAACACATCAAGTTTTTTTTTTTCCTAGCATTACAAATGGAAAAAAAACCCCTAACCCTACTTGACACATATCACCCTTAGGGTTCACAAAAGAGAGTGTTTCCTAATACTGTGCCTTCAGAACCCTAACCCTGTCTTTGCTTTCCACCTTCATCCTCATCTACCTCTGCCTTCCATCCCTACCACTGGCATTGTCTCCATGGCTAGTTCTGTCTCTGCCCTCTCTCTCCTTCCCTGCCATTCTCTTTCTCATCCCTAAACCTTCACGCAATTGGAGTTTATCCTTATTTAGAGTATTTTTAAGCCAGCCTCATTCACATGGGAATATTTTATTCTAGGCCTAGGACAAGGCAGGACCCTGAACTAGGTCTGAAGCCTGGACCAGACTCCCTGGATTCTAAGTGTGTCCATGGTTTCCCTCTGGCCACCCAAGTTCTGCAGCCTGGAGGGATTCAGCTCTTTCTCCCTTCCTTGTTAGGTTTAGCTACAGGAAGGAGTCTAGTTTTCCTGGCTGGAGCCAAGGGGGTGGGATGCCTTCTCCTGGCCCAGGAGGAGGAAGCCCCTTGACTGTCTTATCTCTTCTCAGCTGATGCCATCTTGGGCAACTGCTGCCGCTGGCTCACTCGCGCCTTCTATCCACACCCATTCCTCTCCTCACTGCCCCCTAGTCTAGAGGACCATCTTCCCCCTCTCTCCCCACCAAAGGAGACAGTAAGAGAGGCTCCCTCCACACAATTGGCCAAACCTCAGGAGGAGTGTATCTGTCTCTCTTTCTAGCCCCCCTCCTCTCAAATCCATATCGGCCCTTTCAGGAGCTTTTTACTATACCTCAGCCCTACAGCTGTGCTGCAGCACCGCCCCCTCCCCCCCTTCTTCCCTGGAACCCAACGATCCTTTCATCATCTTTCCCAGGGGAGTCTCCTCTTCTCCTCCCCCCCATCTAAGCCTAGCCCCAGCCCAGCCCCAAGCAGTCATTATCCCCCTTCGTTTCTGTCCAGTTTGTCCCTTTCCCCAACCCAGCTCCTCCTACCCATCACCCCAGCCCCACCCCTCTCCTCCCCTCCAGTTTTCTCTAATTATTCTAAGGGATCAGCCTGAGATACTGCCCCCCTTGGTATGATGATGAACATCCCCCCTCCCTTTTCTTCCTCTATCCCTCCTGCCTCATAGCCTCAAAGCATAGCCTCTGAGCTTCCTCTCCTCCTAAATCCCCAAGCAGGCAGAGAGGTGGTGAGCTCAGCCTCTCTTTGCCCAGGCTCCTGGCTGGGCTGGGCTAAGCTGAGCTCTGGACAGGCCAGCCCCTTTTTCCTCTTCTCTCACTGCAGGTGGGGTGCAAACAGGTGAGGCTTGAGGCTTCTCTCTGACCTTTGGCATCACCCCCACTGCATCTCTAGCCATGCGTTCTGTGGGAAGCTCTAGCCATAATCCCGAGAGCCAGGAGATGCAGGGGCTGGGGCCAAGAGCCTGGGACAACCCAGCATACAGTGGGCCCCCCTCGCCACCTGCAACCCTGAAGATCTGCACCATCTCTGGTTCTTTGCCAAGTCAGCCTGGAGAGAAGCCCAAAGGTGGGCCCCTCAAGAGGGATCCTCAAGGATCAGGCATGGACTGTTGGCGCCACATGTGTTTCCACATCTGTCGCGGCATCCGAGGTAGCTGAAGAAAAGTCGCCTCCCTCCATGAACTAGGGGAGAAGGAGAGACTGGGAGCTAAATGGGAAGGGTGGAGTTGGAGGGGTATGTGATCTCAGTGGAGGGAGTGTCAGTCTGAGGGGGCCAGGAGCCCAGCTGCTACTGCTGACTTCATAGTGCTACAGTGGGGTACTAGAAGTTGGGGGGGGTGACTTTGGACTTAGAGGAGGACTATGAAGAGCTGTGAGCTCAAGAGGTATGACCTTGATGGAGGGCATGTGAGCTCATTGTGGGGGTGGGGCTGTGGGCACTAGGGTCAGGGTCTATGCCAGAGCTATCTGCCCCCAAGTCATCAGAGAATGGGGTAGGAAAGCAGGAGAGAGCCTAATGAATGGGATTCTAGAGGGGAAGTCGGGGCCCCCCAAAGATGGAGTTTGGGTTAGTATAGAGGGGAGCATCTGGAGAGGTTGCTTTCTGACCACACCTTTGGTGACCTCTGCTTAGAGCATCAACCCTCTAGGGCTGGGAGGATGGTCTCAGAGGCCGGGCCAGGTTTGGGAAGGGGGCACAGGGGACTGGGAGGGATGGATGGGTCAATGCCCATGGGGTTCTGCTTTTCTGCCCCCTTCAGTATGTCCCCCCTGCTCTGTAGGACTTTGGGGTACAACACTAACAGAGAATATGGCGGAAAACAGAGAACTTTATGTCAAGACCACCCTGAGGGAGCTGCTGGTGTATGTGGTGTTTCTAGTGGATATCTGCCTGTGTGAGTAACAGTTGGATATAAAACATCTATCACTTAAAGTCAATGTTCAAATGCTTTCTATTCCAGCTTTGCCTGATAACTGGAGGCTCTGGGGGCAGCTAGGTAGCACAGTGGATAGAGCACTGGTCCTGGGGTAAGGGGGCCTGAGTTAAAATCCAACCTCAGACACTTACTAGCTATGTGACCCTGGGCAAGTCACTTAACCTCCTCTTCCCCCCTCTCCACCCAAAAAGGGAATAGAAACTCTGTAAAGGAAATGGAATTACAGGATTTCGGGAACTGTTAAGAAAAATATTGCTTAAATGTCTGCCCAGCAGTACTGTAAAAATCCTGCTGGGAAGAGGAAAGGTTCTCCTAGGCTTCTAGGTTCAGTCCCCAGCACCAGGCCTGGCATATAGGAGGTGCTTAAGAAATGCTTACTGATTCATTGATTAGTGATAGATTGATCTAGTGCTGGAAGGGACCCGAGAGGCCATAGAGTCTCCTCCCCCTATAGATGAAACTGAGACTCAGGGAGGCTTAAATGACTTGTCCAAGGTCACCCACGTCTTGTCTTCAAAGAGTAGAAAATTCCCGTTGGGAAAAAGATGACCATGAGGATTTCACCTTGAAATCATAAACTGTTATATAAACCTATAAGGAACATTAGATATTGTTCGGTGTAATGCATAGCTCACTCCTCTCAACCCCATTTATAGATGCGGAAATGAGACCCAAGGACATAGCGCTGGTTAATGACCAAGTTAGTTCTCAAAGGCAGCTCTCTTGACACTTAACCTGGATTCTTTCCCCCATACTACGGCTGACTTGAGGGAGTTTGATTCCAAAGTACTCACCTCAGAACACTGTTATCTAAGGTCTGACATCTAAGAGGAACTGGCCAGGAAACCGAGGAACAGACGTGGAAAGAAATTTGGTTCCAGTTCAGGGCTTTCAGCGGATATTCGTCTAACTGTGTCTAGCCTACATCTCTCCATCTTTTCCATTTTGGGGTAGATATTTATCATTCCAGATTTAGTTCCTTTCTGTGCTTTATAAATGTCTTAAAAAGCTGCTTTTGCTAAACTGTCTTAAAAAATGATGGGTTCATGTATAAGTCATTGCGAGGACCAGCTGCTGGGTGAACACATTGGAGTGAGTCTGTGTGAGCTCTTATGGGGACAAGGGAGTAGGGTCTGGGGCCAGGAATCCATGCTGTCCTGGGACCTTCCCTCCTGTACTCACACTCACACTCACACGGAAACTCGTGCTCTGAGGCTGCTGGGGTTGACCGTTTGCTACAGACCTCTTGGGTGCAGGGAGTGAAAAAAATTAGAGATGAGAAGAGCACCAAACAGTGTACAATCTTCTTTCAGCCAATGATGGATGGATCTATTATTTTACTTAATCATCGCTGGGAGGGCACATCTTGTCCCAGCCTTGGCTGCTGGTCCTCTCTCCTCAACTACATTCTCTTCAGCCCTGGCTTCTCAGCATTCTGTTTCCAGCTTCAGACACAGTGTGCTATAAAGAATAGTATAGATAACTCCCCAGAAGTGTGGACATTGTAGACACCATGCACATGCTCTGGGAGACTCATTTGGACTCTCCAGATAGAGTGCTGGGCCTGGAGTCAAGAAGACTCATCTTCCTGAGTTCAAAGCTGGCCTCAATACTTCCTAGCTGTGTGATCCTGGGCAAGTCACTTAACCTTGTTTGCCTCAGTTTCCTCATCTGTAAAATGAGCTGAGAAGGAATGCAAACCACTTCAGTATCTGCCAAGAAAACCCCAGTTGGGTCACAAAGAGTTGGAGAAGACCGAAAATGACTGAACAACAACTTGTTGTTGGTAGAAGCTGTCTGTGATTCTTGCATGAAGTAACTTGACATTGTAAGCTACCAAGATAAAATTTTGAAAGGTCACTCACTGAGAGGGGTGGGGGTGGACCTGAGTGATTTGTCAGGGAGATTGAATATAGGAATTTCAGAGTCATGGAGTTCATGAGAGATGGAATTCCCTCTGATGGAAAGAATTTAGGGGGTAGGCTATGAGGGAGCTTTGAAATAAGAAAAGTCAAAGGAGCTTATTCCAGGGGGAGCTGGAGAAGTTCCAGGAAAGATGGCACCCACCACCAAGAGGACGCATGACCACCAGTAAGGATAGATCCAAATTTAAGCTAATCATAATCACAACCAATATTTATATAGCACTTTGAGAGGGGCAAAGTGGTGTACAGATAATACTGCATTTTATCTCCATAATAACTCTGTGAGGTAGGGACTATTATTATTCATAATTTTATGGAAAAGGAAACCAAGGTTGAAAGTGATTAGGTAACTTTGCCAGGGTCATACAGCTAGTCAGTATCTAAGGCAGGATTTGAACTCAAGTCCTTCCCATTCCAAGTCCACCATTTCTATACCCTGTGCTGTAGAACTGCCTGATTGTCAATGAGGGATCTGAGCTCTTCACTAGAGAGAAGAACCAGCATGGTCCAAGGTTTTCAAAGTACATTAGAGAAATGGAGTCAAGCAGAAAGCAACAGTTGGACAAGGGGAGGACTCTCCTGGGGCTGTCTTGGTTTGTACATGAGTTACATTTATTCCCTGGGATTCTCTTGAACAGTCTGCTGCCTGATGGAGTTAGGGTGGGGAGGGAGCCACCAGCAGTCCAGCCTAGAACAGGGAGGGCATAATATGCTCTTTGACAGATGGCATGGCCTCATGGAAAGAAACCTGGCCTGGATGTGCTTCAATCCTGGCTCTGGAATGTGCTGGCCCTGGGTTAGTCATTGTCAAATAGATGAATGATGTTATAAGTAAGAAGAATTAAATTTGGCCCCCCAGGGCAGCAGAAAGAAGTTTCAGGGAAGTTTTCATTTAACAGAAGAAAGCTTGATAACAATGAGCCGTCCAAAACCAGAGCAGGCCTTTTGCTGGAGGTCTCTAAGCAAGCCAGCTGCCCTTTGTCTGGGATTTTGAGGTGACAGTTCCTGCTCAGCTCTAGGTTGGGCTGGATGACCTTTGATAGTCTAATTCTCAGATTCAGTGATGTCATTGCCAGAGGCAGGGCCCAGGTCTCTCTGAGCAGATAGAGCATGTCCTATATCCTTCCCACTCTCATCTATCTCCACCCAAACCCAGTTTTCTGTTATTTGCATTAGGGTTTCCCTTTGTGTTCCTGGGGTGATGGATGGAAGATTTTGTTGGGGGAGGAATTGTAAAGGCCTTTGTGGGGGAACAATAGGTATTTGTTATCTTCTAGGTGCACCTGGTAAGCCTGGCTTTGTGTTGGTGGAAGGTTCAGAGCCTGTACAAGGCCAGGTCTGGTCACCATGGAGTTGAGAAGAAGTGGGGCAGGGGGAGGTGCTCTGGGCTTTTAGTGATTCATCCTTAAACATCAAATAGTGGCACATCAATGTTCTTTTCTAAGATTTAGAGCTGGAAGTGACCTTACAGATTTATCTTGTCCAACCTCCTCATCTGCTGATATGGAAGCAGCCCAAGAGGGAGTGGAGTGACTGCCAGGCATGACAAATGGTGGGTCTGGGCTTCCAGTCCCTGGCTCCTGCCTCTCACTTCCTCCTCAATTACCCATCTTTCACTTTCGGGATATGATTCTTTTGAGATTCTGGGCTGGGCACAACCATCAAGCCCCTGATTATCAGCTTGTCTCCATGATGCCCTCGCCTCATGTATATTTGCTCAGTTTTTCTGTGGCCCTAACCCTGACTTCCTACTTTTGGTTTTCCTCATTCGTAGAGATTCTCCTTAGCTAGTCAGCTAGTTCTGGGTTGGATGGCATTTCATAGGATCATAGGTTTTATTACTTTTTAATCTCTAAGTTAAATTTCATTTGATTTTCACCTTCTCTCTCTCTCCCACCTCTTTCCTTCCCCATTGAGCAAGCAAGGAAAAACAATACCACAGTTACAAACATTTATAGTCAAGCAAATCAAATTCCTGCATTGGTCACTTCACACACACACACACACACACACACGCACATACACACATGCACACGCATGCACACACGCACACATGCACACATACATGCACACACACACGCACACATACATGCACACACACGCACACACACATGCACACACACACATGCACATACACACATACACGCACACACACACAGAGAAACTGATGTCTCAGTCCATGCTCTGAATCCATCATCTCTTTTTGGGGAGGTGGATGGCATGTTTCATCATGAGTCCTTTGGTATTGTGTTTGGTCATTGTGTCAAATCTTGGGATTATACTGTATTACAAGGTCCTGGAAGGACCTTATCTGCCCTGGTTACCTGGTTCTGCTTCTCTTGCGGTCCTCCTTCCATAGGCTTAACTTGAACTTTATTCTTTTTACATCTGCCTCCTTGTATCTTCTCAGTGACAAAGGATGGGAAGAGTAAATGTGTCCTTTTATACACACATAGTGAAGATTGTGCCTTTTCCAGTCAAAACCATATAAACCAGAACTAATGAGTAAAATTTTGTAAACATCTATGACCACATGGCTAGGGGATATTTCATTAGCTGATGCTACCCTGCCTCCCTCTGAAGACATCCAGAATAACCAAAGAAAACCAGCGACAGGAACACTGGCACACTGGTAATTTGTTTTGATTTGGCTACTTATCTTGGTGGTACGACCAGGACTGCAAGGAAGTTTCTAAATAAAGAAGCTCAGGAAATGTGACTTCAGTGGTACTTGGGATTCTAAGTATCTTGTATTTGGCTAGGGTTTTTTTTTTTTCCATTCCCCCTTCTCCCCCCAGGTTCTGATGCCACTGGGATTAGCATCTGGGAAATTTGTTATGTCTTGTGTTTTTCTGGGAGGATTAGGATCTCCCAGCAGGAGATTAATTTGTTTCCATCTCTCTGGAGGAAGTTGAGAGGAAATAAGGGGTTGGTCTGATCCAGAGTAGGAAGTTTGAGTTGTTTCTGACTCTCTGGGGTTTTCTTAGCACAGATATTGGAGTGGTTTGCCATTTACTTCACCAGTTTATTTTATAGTTGGGGAAACTGAGACAAAAGGGTTAAGTGACTTGCCCAGGGACACATAGCTAGTAAGTGTCTGAGGCCAAATTTGAATTCAGTAAGATGAGTCTGTCTGGTTCCAAGCCCAGTGCTCTACCCACTGCACCACCTAGCTGCCCTGAATAGAGCATGGCCAGAGATAAATGCTGGCCATGAAGGATTCTATTTATTGAGTATAGATAGACCTGATCTCTCTTAGATGTCTTTCTCTTCCACAAAATGTTCTTCACTCTTGAATTTCTTTCTCACTCACTTTGCAGCAAAATAAAGGAAATTAGACCTATTGTCATACTACATCACTCATGTAATAAGTATTTTTGATACATATTTCACATTTAACATTTTAGAAGGGAAGAAAGTCACTAGTATAAAGCTTCATTCACAGAATTCATCTCACACAGAAACTCCCAAGGGCTTTGCAAAGCATAGTTTAAGAGACCATGATCCAATTGAAATAAATTCATTTTATAGATCAGCAAAGTGGAGCCCAGAGAAAGAATAACTGAGATAACACTCTAGTGGAAAAGCCAAACATCTTTGAGCTAATGTCAGGCTTCTCCCCTATTTCCATCTTAAAGAATCTATACTTGAGGAAGAGAGTTCTGACAAATATTTTATTTTACCTCCTTTCCCAACTCTCTGATGACCTGATCTCACACCACCTCATCTCACACCACCTGATCTCCCAGCCATTTCTTTGACTTGAGAGTTAAGAGAAATTCCTGTGGGAATTTCGTCACATCCTGGTGGCAACCATAGCTACTGTCACAAGTTTGTCCCCTCCCACTGATTTTGCCAAGCTTGGATATCAAGGCTCTGCAATCTTACTTCCCTCTAGTGGTTGGCTCTGGAAGAAAAAAAAATTGCATGAAGGGCCCATTTAAGAAGTTAATTTGAGCCATTAACATTTCCTTTATCACTCTCTTAAATCTAGACAAATCAACAAAATAATAAATAAAGCCTGGATTTGCGGTGGAAATGCTCACACTGAAAATGTAACAATTGAAGTGCTAAGAGCCTGCTCTAGCCACCTCTGCTGCCATCTTTACCAGTCAACTGGAATCCATCCCTCTGAGGTCAATAATGACTTCTTTATTGACAAATCTAAGGGCTTTTTTTCCTTCAGGCTTTGTCCCTGTTAAACACCTTTGTCGACTCCTTCTTCTGGGTACTCTGCTGCTTCATATCCTCTTGGTTCTCTTTTTCTATCTCTCTGGCCGCTTCTTCTCAGTCTCTTCTGCTGGCTAGTGACCATTCCAGCCACCCTTTCTTTCTTGCTCAGGAAGTGTATCCTCCTGCCTTATCAGGCTGGGTCCTGCTTTTTCAGTGTGGCCACAGTCAAGCTCCTCAGGATCTCTTTAGCAAACCTCTATTTAGGGAGAAGGCAAGAATGAAAACAGAGACATCTAGGACAGACAGTTCATCCAGCCAATTGAATTGAGTCCCAGTGCTGATCCCCATGGTGGGATTCTAGGACCAGGGGGACAGTGATGACAAGCCTTTACAGCAAGCCTTGAGGTCTCTAGGGGTGGGGACGGAGGTGTGGTGAGAGGCACAAACAGACCTAGACCTAGATTGTTAGACTTTGAGTGGATTCACATCACATTCTATGCTGTTTGAGGAGGTAGGAAAGTAACAAATGAATAATCTTCCTTCTGAGGAGTATGGAGGAAAATTAATTCAAACTGAGCCTCTAGCACTCGGTGATGCCCCTTGTCAGAACTATCAGGCATTTTCATAAGATTGTCCTTATTGGTGGAGAGAGTGGTTACTTGTGCCCTCCCTTTTCCAAGCCTGTGTGAGGGGAAGTGGGAAAGCCTGGAATTCACAAGTAATCAGTCTCTCCACTAATGAAGACAGCATTACCCAAATACCCAGGATTGAGCTTTGGGTTACACACATGGTGTGGGTGGGAGAGCAGGAAGAAAAAAAAGGATTCAGAAGAATTTCATAGGCGCAAAAAACTCTTATAGCTGCAGTTCTCCCTGGCACTCACTGGCATATAAATGGGATAGGTTTGATCCCTCTTAGGTAACTTCTTGTTGCTGTTTTTTTATATCTCTTTTTTCACTCTTATCATGAGAGCAAGTCGGCTCTTCCCAACCTGACTTCACATCTGTACGCACAATCCTAGGGGTTTGAACTACAGCATGACTCTCTCCCACCCCCCCATTCTTTTTTTCTATTGTATATAGACCTTGTCAGGGAAACAGGCACAATCAAAGACTACTGTGAGGCCATGGGGCTGTTAATCTAGTAAGATTCACCTACATCGCAGAAAACTTAAGACTCCTTGGCTAGTTGATGTTCATAAAGGAAGCCTTCTTTTGGGATCTCCTTTTATGTCAGGACAGGGGTTTGGGGGTCACTGTGTCGCCCTGGCTATCAATGATAACCAATAAGGAGTAATAGCATGCTGAAATAAAACTGATGAGAATCTGGAAGAAGTGATCATGATAACTGTTGAGAAGGGAAAAGTCCACTCTAACCTCAGATTATAGGGGGAACAATTTTTCAAGTATTCAGAGAAAGGATGTGTAAGGTCTTATGATCTGTAATTCTTTGGGGGAAATTGGTATAAGCAGCCTGAGAATCTTTCAAAAATTAAATTCTGATCGTACAAGCAATTTTGATGAAGAAGGGGAGTTGTTTAAAGAGAGTGATGTGGATACAGAAGAAATTCATCTTTTATTAAATAAAAATGTGTACCGGATTTGGAATTAAGGGCTGTTGATAGAGAATAAATACATTAAGGAAGAACAGTGTAGTGTAAATAGTGTCGGAACTGCTGAAGTTCAGAAGGCACCACAGTCGGTAATAAACATTAAGGACCATAAAGAAGAGGGGGTTATTTTTAAGTATACATAAGGCAGATCATGGCAGTCCCTAATCAGACATGATCTATGTCCCTTATCTAAGCTATATTGGGACAAGAAAAAGGTCAGAGAAGTGATTAAGGCAGACAGGACGGTGATAATGGATGATGGCAAGAAGACAAAATTACCCTGCTTTTATTTAACAAGGAGAACCATTTTGGGAATGTAATGGATAGAATAAAAAGAATTAACAGGAAATTGAAACCTCAGATAAGTGAGAAGCCTCAGAGAACACTTAGCTGCCCTTAATGAATTCAAGTCATCAGGCTCCGATGAACTATATACCAGAGTAATGAAAAAACTTGAGGATATAATTGTTTTAATTGATTGATTGATTTCCTTTTAGTTTACAAGATTCAGTTCCACAGTCCCTTG
>CM053589.1:175512278-175538956 GCA_028646515.1 Pseudochirops corinnae | reverse complement strand
AAACCAAACATGGAAAAGAGTGATAGTATGTAGATTGCTTCAGTCTCCATTTAAACTCTGTTCTTTCTAGATCTTTCTCTGAATGTAGACATCTCCTTCCATCTTGAGACTTGTAGAGTTGTCTTATACCTGTGCGTTGCTGAGAGGAGTCCAGTTTTTCAAATCACATACAATGTGTCTGTGATTGTGTACAAATTTTTCCTGGTTCTGCTCTTCTTGTTTAGCATCAGTTTGTATAAGCCTCTCCAGGTGAATATGAAGACTGTCTCCTCCCCATTTCTTATAGCACAATAGCATTCCATTACATTCATATACCACAACTTGTTTAGCCATTCCCCAATTGATGGGCATCTCCTTAATTTCCAGTTTTTTGCCACCACGAAGAGAGCTGCAATAAATATTTTTGTACATCTGGGTCTTCTTGAGGATATAATTAATGAGCCATTGGCAATGATCTTTGAAAAAAACCTGCAGACCATGAGCTGTCTGTCACTCAAGACAGCAGGATATGGGAAAATGTTATCTTGATTTTCAAAAAGAGGAAGAGAGTGGATTCTTTAGACTATAGGCCAGTGAGCTTGGTATTGATCCCTGGATACATTTTAGAATATACTGTTAACAGGATGAACATTTAGAAAGAAAAGCTGATTACGCTTAGAGACAGCATATGTTTGTGTTGGGGGGTGGGGGGGAGGGCAGGGTGGGAGGTACACTCAGGTCACTGTATTTCTCTCTTGGGCCAGGAATAGATGATGGTAGACTAAGGTAATTCCTTCCTTCCTTCCTTCCAACCCTCCTTCCCTCCCTCCTTCCTTCTTTCCTTCCTTTCTACTCTTCTTTCTTTCCTTCCTTCATCCCTCCTTCCTTCCTCCTTTCTTCCTTCCTACCCTCCTTCTTTCTTTCCTTCCTTCCTTCCTCTTTCCTCCCTTCTTCCCTCCCTCCCTTTCTTCTTCCTTCCATTCTTCCTTCCTTCCTTTCTTCCTTCCTTCCTACCTACCTTCCTTCCTTCCTACCTTCCTTCCCTCCCTGCTTCCCTCCCTCCTTCCTTCCTTCCTTTCTTTCTACTCTCCTTTCTTTCCTTCCTTCATCCCTCCTTCCTTCCTTCCTTTCTTTCTACTCTCTTTCCTTCCTTCATCCCTCCTTCCTCCCCTCCTTCCTTTTTTTCTTCTTTTCTCTCTTGTTGGGCAGGGTTCCTAGACTGATTCATTTAGAGAATCTGTAGATAGGTTATACTTGGATTTCAGAGAACCAGTTGACAAAATTTTTCACAGTGCTCTCATGGACTAGATGAAGAGATGTGGGCTAAATCCCAGTTAAGATGGGATTCAGAACTGGCTGGATGACTGGTTCAAAGAATAATTAATGTTCAGTTTTAATCTTGAGAGGGGTCTCTGCTAGAGTATCCCAGGAATCAGTCCTTAGCCTTACCTAGTCAAAATTGTGATTTTATGAAAAGTGACTTTATAAAGGTAGGCATGCTTATTGAATTTGTGGATGACACAGATCGAGAAGGAATAAACTAATACATTATGTAACAGAATAGAGTTCAAAAATATCTTAGCAAGCTAGATAGAATATTGGGCTTAATCTTATGATGAAACTTTATTGGGATTAATGTAAAGTCTTATTTAAAAAAATCAACTGTACAAATAGAAGTCACAGAAGCATAGCTAAATGATGATTCACATAAAAAAAGAAAAGATCTGGGGGCTTTATTGTACTAGAAGCAAAAAAAATGAACCATCAGTATGACAACTAAAACAATCTAATATGTGATTCAACAAAAACTGGTGAAGTGATTGCTCTGGGTAAGGCCCTGAAA
Source organism: Pseudochirops corinnae (assembly GCA_028646515.1). Classification (NCBI taxonomy): domain Eukaryota; kingdom Metazoa; phylum Chordata; class Mammalia; order Diprotodontia; family Pseudocheiridae; genus Pseudochirops; species Pseudochirops corinnae. Next base: position 175,537,134 of record CM053589.1, on the reverse strand, counting down.
TATCATATCTAGAATAAGGAGCTAGTCCCATTGCTCTATGCGTTCATCAGGCCATATCTGAATTATTGCATTCAATGTAGGGCATGACATTTTAGGATGGCTTGGAACATGTCCAGGAAAGAGAAGCCAGGATGAAAAGGATTCTGGAAGATATGCTGTGTAAATTTCAGTTGAAGGAATTGGGAATTTTTTTTAGAAGAAAGATGGGGCAGAAGGAAGGTTGGGAAATACTGAAATACTGAAGAGTTGTCATGTGTATGAGGAATTCAGCACAGGATCATAACTTTAGTTTGAAAGTGACCTTAAGAAGCCATAACATCCAAACCCCTTACTTTATAAATGAGGAAACTGATGTCCAAAGAAGTCAAATGATTTGCCCAGGTTCACATAGGTAGCATGTAGGAGAGCTAGGATTTGAACCCAGGTCCAATTGACTCCAAATCCATTGTTCTCTCCATCATACTGTATTTGTTCTGCTTAGCCCCAGAGGGTAGAGCTAGAAGTAATGGCAAGTGGATAGCCTATCCAAATAAGGAAAAATGTTCTTATAAGGAGACCTATCCAGAAGTTGAATGGACTGCCTTAGAAGGTAGGGAATTCCCCATCCATCACTGGTTGTCTTCAAGGAAAAGTTGGATGGGGGATATTGCTAGGGATGTTGTGGAGAAGACTCTACTGAGAACTCATTGGCCTAGACCTCAGAAGTCCCTTACAAGCCTGAGAGCCTATGATTTTTATGCTGGCCCAGAACAGGGATATTAGAGCATCCTGGACCCCAGAGTTCTTGAGGCTTAGCGTGAGTCATGACTTTTTCTGGGTTCTTCTTCTTTACCATATCAGCTTGTTTCCTTAGGACCTCACACAAGAATGATGTCTTTTCCTCAAGACAGCTCCAAGCTGTTTTGGGGTACAGCTGGTTTAGGCTCTCTGGATTGAGTTCATTGGTCAATTCTTTTAATACAGGTTTATTCTCAGCAATTAGGAAGCATTTTGTTGGCATGGCACCTTTGTAGGGTTCTATTGACCTAATTACATGTCTCCCCTTCTATTCCTTAAGGTTGGGAAGGAGATAGAAAAAAAACTAAGAAAGTTTTTCCTATCATATAAAAATCAAAATAATTTAACCCAATTAACAGGTCATTCTCAAAGTTTATAGCCAAACTCTTACAGTTTACTGTAGCTCCCCGACCCCAAGTTCTCAGATTGCTCAGGATAGGGGATGGAGGTCACTGAAATTCACTGGTTTGAGGATTTGAGTGGTAGTGAAGGAGAGTGGGTTGGACGGCCCTATAGTTCCCTGGCCCAGGCTCCCAGTTTTGGCCAAGGATGAGGGGATAATTCCAAAACCCAAAAGAAATAATTTTAAGAAAAATATAAGGCAGCCTCCTTTCTTACCCATAGAGAGCAAACTTATAGAACCCATTATCTCAAGAGATGGTATAGCCTAGAAAAAAGAGACAGCTCCAAGAGGAGCGGGAATTCCAGGACAACAAAATCCTAAAGAGTTATTGATGGGTATTTGAAATGACCCTTGAGAGGAAAGACCTGGCCTCCATAATTTATCCACTGGTCCCTTCCACCACTTCATGGATAGATGGCAATGTCCAGGCTAGGATCAGGAAACCAACTTCCCTGTTGCTTTCCAGTGACTTACGGAATGACCAGTTCCAGTGCTTATTACTACACTAAAGTGATGTCAGAACTCTTCTTACAAACTCCATCTGCTACTGGAGTCTCCTTCCAGACCATCACCAGCATGAAGGACTTTTGGGGCGTGAGTTTGGGCCTTTCTCCAAGGGCCTAAGACCATAGTAGGGGAGGGAGGGAAGGCAAGGCATTGGGTCAAGAGCCACATGGGGTTGGTTTGAAGGATCAGACCAGGGTCAAGTCTGTTCCTTAATCATTTGATAGCTATGGGTCACAGGAGTCAGACTGAGGGGGTAGGGGTAAGATTGAGGATGAACTCAGGTGGTCACCCTCTTCTCTACTGGAGGGCTTGAAATAAAGGCTGGGTGACTACTTGTCAGATATATTGTAATAGGTATTTTTTTTTTGCAGGCATGGATTGGATTAGATGGGCTTTCTAGCCCTGAAATTTTATGATTTCTGTAATACTTAGGTGTTAACTGCTCTGGGTTGCCCTGGGAATTAGACTGGGGAATGAGTATTAGATTGGGAAGTAGGCAGCCAAGCCATCTCCCCAATCCTGGACCTGCCCTTGGTTTAGTTTGCCCAGGGCCCATTGCTTGACGGTCTCTATTGGAACAAGTGGTATAACAACCAAAGCCTGGGCCAGAGCACACACTCATTCATCTACTACGAGAACCTACTCCTGGGTGTTCCAAGGCTGCGGCAGCTCAAAGTGAGGAATGACTCATGTGCTGTGCATGAAGATTTTCAAGAGGACATATTGGGCTGTTATGATGTCTACTCTCCAGACAAGGAAGAGAGGCTCCCTTTTGGACGCCTCAATGGCACTGCGTAAGTGAGATCCCTTTGTCCTGAGCAAATAGGAAGGGGATTTTTATCTGGCCCAGGTGTACTGAAAGATCAAATGGGAGCCAGCAAGAGCAAGTTGCTTTTTTTTTTTTTTTAACTTTGGAGAGCTTCAAGAGGAATAGAGCTAGGGAAACAGAAATAATGAGGGGACCCTTGATTTGAGGGAAAAAAATAGGGAAACGGGGGAAGGAGGATGGGGTTATGGGGATGAAATCATGGGGAGTGGGGACAAGATAAGGGATAGAAGGATAGAGATGGAGAGGATGGGGTTGGCATTACTTCATCAAGAATAGGTCATTTCTTCTTCTTCTTCATCATCATCATCATCATCACCATCTTACAAAGTAGACCAGGGGCTTTGGGGGATGTCAGATTTAAGCAAGAAATTAGGTAGATTTGGAAGTGGTTGAATGATTAGACCTAAAGAAAAATGTCCACTTGGAAGTAAGTTTCTGCTGGAATGTCACAAAGACTTTTTCTCAGTCCTATTCTGTGCAACAGCTTTGTCATTGAATGAAGGTATAGATAGCACATTTATATAATTTTCAGGGGCCACAAAACTGGGATGGATATTAATATGTATGAAGAAAGTGGTATTCAAAAAGATCTCAAGAAGTTACGATGCTGGGCTGAGTCAAATAAAATTAAATTCAGCAAAGATAAATTAAAGTCCTAAGCTAGGGTTCAAAAAATCAACTGCAAAATTTTGGGATGAGGAAAGTGTGTCTTTGGCAAGCATTAATATGAAAGGAAAACCTTTTTGTGATGGACTGAAGCTCAATATGGTCCAAGAATGTGACATGACAGTTGAAAATCCCCAGGACTAGGGAAATAAGTGTCTTCTTGCTCTCTTTATTAGTCAGAACACATCTAGAATATTATGTTTAGTGCTGGACAGCACATTTTAGAAAGGACATTAAAAACCTAGGGCAGTTCCACTGGATGGTAGTCTGGATAATGATGAGACCAAAGATTCTGCTCTACAAAGATTGGCTGAAAGAATTGGCAATGTTTATCCTGAAGAAGAGGGGTTTGTAGGGTGGTGGGGAGAGAGGAATATGGTAGCTCTCTTTAAATATTTGAAGGTCTAAGAGGGAAATTTATTTTGCTTGGCTTCTAAGAGCAATACTGAGAAATGGGTAGATATTCTTGAAAGGTAGGTTGAGGCCCCCTGTTGAAAAACTTTCTAACAATTAGAGCTACCCCAAGGTGGAACGGGCTGTTTTGGTAGGTAGTTACTTCCCCATTACTGGAAAGTTTTCAAGCATCAATTTAATGGGCGGGGGAGGGGGGGGGGGAATCTTGGCAGGGATGTGGTACCTCAGGCAGAGGGTTGACTACATCGCCTCTAAAGTTCTTCACTCTGAGAAATGGTGATGAAGTAGCAATAGCAGAAGAGGTGTATGCAGGAATGGGGGTGGGAGAGGTTTAGTGGGTATAACCACTGTTATGAGGAAAGACTGGCTCTCCCACCTACTATCACCCATGGCAGGTGGACATACCATTCAGAGGATGAACTGGGGGGCTCCTCTCACTGGGGCCAGCTTACGAGTTACAGCGGTGGTGGCTATTACATGGACCTACCAGGGCCCTGGGAGGCTAGTGCCAATGTTCTACGTGGCCTGAAAGATGGGCTGTGGCTGGACCGGGGCACCCGTGTTGTCTTCATTGACTTCTCTGTCTATAATGCCAACATCAACCTCTTCTGTGTGCTGAGGTGGGCCCAGATCCCCAACCCTTAGATCCCACATCTCCCTGGAGCCCTTTCCCCCCCCTTGGCTTGTCTGTCTACTAGAGGCCCCGTTTTCCTGAAGCCTTTCCCTCTCCCTAGGCTTTAACACTATTCTTGGGGACTGCTGGTCATCAGGGGTTATATCTCACCCATCTCATCCCCTGTCATCCCCCAGACTGGTGGTGGAGTTCCCAGCCACAGGAGGGGCTGTTCCGTCCTGGCAAATCCGCACCGTGAAGCTGATCCGCTATGTGAGCTCCTGGGACTTTTTCATCGTGGGATGTGAAATTCTTTTCTGCGTCTTCATCTTTTACTATGTGGTGGAGGAGGCATTGGAGCTGAGGATTCACAAGCTCCATTATCTGAGCAGTGTTTGGAACATCCTAGATATGGTGGTCATCCTGGTGAGGAGGGACATTGTGTGTGACACTGGTGACGGGGTGCAGAGAGAAGGGTTGGCCTCCTGCTGGCAGGGGGGCAGTGGAAAAGGATCATAGGCCACAGGTCAAGAGCAGGAGAGGACTGCCCATCATCTGGTCCAATTCCTTTTCTTTAAAAATGAGGACATGAAGGCCCAAGAAGTCTAAGGGACTTGGCCAAGACCACATAGCTAGATTGTGCCAGAGGTGGGATTGTGTTTGGGCCCAGAGTAGAACATTTTTTTCCCTTGCCCAGACCCTCTGACTTCCTAGCTGTTGTTCTTGTGGACATCCTGGGGCATTTTTCTTGTGGGCCAGCATTTCTATACAGCCTGCGTGACTCACCTCATTGCCTTCCTTGTCCAGAATTCTCTGAACATTCTGTGGATTGTTTCCTTCATGTCCTCTCCAAAAGTCACTCCCTGTTCCCTTTGTTCTATTTAAAAACAAAAACCTTCAATTCATCAATTTAACAAACTTTTACTAATCATCTGTTGTGTGCCAGGAACAGTGCTACAGCATTGGTGATAGAAATACAGAAATAAATACAGAAATACAGGAAGAGAGAAAGAAAGAAAGAAAGAATGAAAGAGAGAAAGAGAGAAAGAAGGAAAGAAGGAAGGGAGGTAGGAAGGAAGGAGGGAAGGAGAGAGGGAGGGAAGAAAGGAAGGAAGGAAAAAAGAAAGGAAGGAAGGAAGAAATAAGGAAAGGAAGAAGAGAAGGAAGGAAGAAAAGATAAAGAAAGAAAGGAGAAAAGGAAGGAAGGAAGATAGAATGAAAGAAGATAGAAGGAAACAAGGAAAGGAAGAAGAGAAGGAAGGAAGAAAAGAAAGATAGAAAGAGAAAGAAAGGAAGAAAGAAAGGAAGGGAGAGAGAGAAAGAAAGGAAGGAAGGAAAAAAGAGACCTGCCCTCAAGGAGTTTGCATTCTACTGAGGATAAAAGCAGCATGTACTTAGGCAATCAATCAACACACTTAATTTGTGCCAGGCACTATGTGAAGTACTGTGAGAACAAAGAAAGGCAAAGATACTCTTCCCTGCCCTCAAGGAGCTTACAGTCTAACAGGGATTGGGGGTGAGACAATCATTAGGAACACACAAGATATATACTGTGTAATCTGAAGGTCATTTCAGAGGGAATGTAGCTGGGGCTGGGAAAGTCATCCCTCCTGCAGAAGGTGGGATTTGTATTAACAGATAAACCAGTATAAAATATAACCAGGGTGACTGAGGGGGTGGGGAGCACTGACAACCGGGTAAATCAGGAAAGGTTTCTTGTAGGAGGGGGTGCTGAAGAGGGCTAGGGTTTCCAGGAGATAAAGGTGAAGAGGGAGAGCATGCTAGGCATTGGGGGAACAGAAGCGGATGATGGATGTCATCTATGGTACCTCCTGTGTCCTGCCAATAAGGAGGAAATGCTGTCCCCAAACTACCTTCTCCCATCTCTCTGTCTGTTTTTCTATTTATCTATCATCTATCTGTCTGTGTCTTTTTGTCTGTCTGCCTGTTTATCTGCCTATCTGTCTATCCATCCATCTGTCCTTTTGTCTATATCTATCTGACTATCTCTATCAATCCTATCTCTATCCATCTGTCTTTAGTGTGTATGTTATGTGTGGGTGTAATTTTTTTGCATATAGTTTCGTCTCCGCCTTGCCAGGATGTGATCTCCTTGAGGATAAGGACCCTGTTTTTGCCTTTCTTTGTTTTCCCAGAGCTTAATACGGTGCCTGGTGTACACCAAGTGCTTAATAAATACTTGTTGACTGACTTTCTCTGTCCCCTGTCCTTGGGGCCTCTGGGTTTAATGTACTCACAGTCAGTAGATTTTAGGCCAGCCCAAATGGGACAGATCAAATCATACGATGTACGTACAGTGCTTTATATCCTTAAAGTGCTCCACTATTACTACTAAAATTCACCTTGGGACCTACCTCCTCTAGGTCAAGGTTCCCTGTACTCCAATCCCACCCTGAGAGGCCTTGAACTTGGTCTCCATCTGCTTAAGTGTTTGGAGAAGGTAGACAACTCACCACTGCTGGTCCAGTCTGGGGGAAGTCCATTGCCCTGGTCTCCACTTTTGGCCAGGGTAGTGCTGCCCACACCCACATGCCAGGGATTCTGCCCCAAAAACCTGGGTTCTGACAAATTTGGTGCGTTGGACCCAAGGAAATAAAGGCCTCTGCCCCTCTGCCGTTTATCAATACTCTCACCAGTCTTTCAAAGGGCTCCTTTTTATGATCCCAACCCTGTGCCTACCAGCAGGGCCAGGCCAGGCCAGCTATCCAGTGTGCAGTGCTTGAAGTCCAGGCCATGATATACCCAAACCCGCTGACCTTGTCAGCATGGGCTGAAGCTCCCTTGCCTGTCTGTAGCTTTTCCCTCCCCTTCCTCTTGGTACCGAGCCAGTGCTCTCTTCTGGTTTTCCATTCATTCAGCCAAACACTTCCCTCCAAACCACCAACTTGCCAGTGGGTCCCAGAGCGCCTAACCTAACCTTTTCTTTTGGTCTCCTCCTAACTCCAAATGCTTTCTCTGGCAGTTTATTCATATAATTAAGAAATGGTCTCTTTCCTTGCTGCTTGTATAACATTGATATAGCAGCGGCCCCTTAGATGATGGGGAGTTAAGCTTCGAGATTATTAATCTTCCCAAAAGGGCTTCTTTTCTCCACCAAGGGCACGGTCCCATCAAGTGCTGCTGCTGCCAGTCTTCTAACAATGAACCAGTGCTGTGTGGAATTTTAAAGCCCAGTGGATACTCTGGGAGTACTCTGAGCTCAAGGAAAGTGAACGTTTCATACTACTGTCCCCAGAAGATGGGCAGGGATATAGTCATGGATTCTTGCGGAGAGGGTGTCACAACTACCAGGAGGGGCTGAATCTACTGAGCTATACTGACTTTTCATTCAGAACTTGGGCTTCTCCTGGGCTCTATATCACCTATCCCCTCTGTCCTACTCAGGGTGATGGGAGAAGGTGGAGAACTGATTTCTCAGTACTGGTGTTACTGGTATAAGGGACCCCTGACCTCTGACGGCCAGCATCCCCTGATTTCCAACTGCCAGTATCCTCTGACCTCTACTGCCAGTGTCCCCTGATCTCTGACTACCAGGGTCCCCTGACCTCTGACACAGAAATACTTGAGAGAATAGGAGAGGGTTCAGAAGGTGCTTTTGAGGACATGGCCATTGCTGATCTCATGACAAAGATTCATCAGTACTACACCACCTTGTGTCATCTGCCTTGGGCAATTTGCAGCATGATTGAGCACATGAGACTTCTGTACCAACATACACACAACTTAGAGAGCACAAAGTGACCAGGGACTATGAAAAGGCTTAGTGGCCACTGACACTGACCGTTCACTCAGCCTAGTAATGGAGAGGGTGGTTATGAGTCTCCATTTGTGTGGTAGCAGTGACCAAAGACTGGGCCCCTCACTCCTGTGACCTCCCGGCCACACCCTTCATCTCTCCCCAGCTCTCCATTATGGCTGTGGGCTTCCACGTATTCCGTACCCTAGAAGTGAATCGCCTTATGGGGCACCTCCTACAGCGGCCAAGTGACTATGCCGACTTTGAGTTCCTAGCTTTCTGGCAGACACAGTACAACAATATGAATGCTGTCAACCTTTTCTTTGCTTGGATCAAGGTATGAGCCCCTCCCACCCCATAATTGTTCCCCGGGTGCCACCCTTCGCCCCCTCATTACTATCCCCAAATCATTCCCCTTGGAGTCATTCATGCAGGTTACCCCCAGTCATCCTCTGCACAAGGGTCCCTCCAGGCTAGCCTGTCCTTGAGACCCTTTACATAGACACCCCTCCAGTATCACCCCCTCTGGCCCTCCCATCCATCCCTTTGCCTTTAGCTTCTTGCTCCTATTAGAAGGCCAGCTCCCTTCATGCAAGGCCATCCAAGCCTCAGCACTCAGGGCCCCCTGAGTCCCCTCAGCCAGCACCCCCAGAACCTCCCCATGCCTCCTGTTTTCTCTAAACATCATGGGCTTCTTCCCCAGATATTCAAGTACATCAGCTTCAATAAGACAATGACCCAGCTCTCGTCTACCCTGGCACGCTGTGCCAAGGACATCCTGGGCTTTGCCGTCATGTTCTTCATTGTCTTCTTCGCTTATGCCCAGCTGGGCTTCCTGCTCTTTGGGACCCAAGTGGAAAACTTTAGCACTTTTGTCAAGTGCATGTGAGTGTGTCGTGTTCCTGCCCTAAGCCCCGTGGGCTCCTGGGGTCTCTGGGGAGATATGTCTGAGCACATGTGTGTGCCTGTGTGTGAGGACATGGGCATGTGTGCTCCCCAGAGAGCACTCTCTGAGGGTTGCCTTATGTGAGTGTAAGTGGGTGTGGTGTGCATGGATGTGACAGCATGTGCATGTGTGAAAGGACACACACGTGTGTGTAAGAGCCTGCTCATGTCCCTGACACCCATCCCCTGCCTTGGCCACCTCTGGCTGGGATGCAGTGGGTGTCAGGAAGCAGGGCTGAGGGCTGGTGGGGAGGGTGTTGGAGGCTGGGGCTCAGGCCTTTGGGTGAGTCTGAGCCCTGCTCTCTCAGCTTCACTCAGTTCCGGATCATCCTTGGAGACTTTGATTATAATGCCATTGACAAGGCTAACCGGGTCCTGGGCCCCGCATACTTCGTCACCTATGTCTTCTTTGTGTTCTTCGTGCTCCTGGTGAGGCTAAGGAGAGACTGGGACCAGGACTGGGATGGGGGTGTGGGGGGAGGAAGGAACTAAGGGGCGGCTAGGGTTAAGGTCTCTATGAGTCTGGATCTGGGGCCAGGGGAGCCTCCAACTCAAATCTGTGCCGTTTCCAGAATTGTGGTGGAGGGGTGCCAGACCAGCTTGTGCTCAGGGCTTGGATGGGTGTGGATGGGTCAGCACAGTCAGGGTGCTATTGGGTCAGTGAAGTGTGAGGAGTCATTAGGATCCACAGGGTCAATGCCAGTGGATTATATAGGGCCAGTGGGATTATAGGATTTATCTAACTTGCTAGAAAGAGCAGCTGGTGGCACAGTGGATAGAGTTCTGGGCTTGGAGTCAGGAAGACCTGAGTTCAAATCTGACCTCAGACACTTATTAGCTGTGTGACCTTGGGCAAGTCACTTAACCCTGTTTGCCTCAGTTTCCTCATCTGTAGCATGGGGATAATAATAGTCCCTACCTCCCAAAACTGTTGTGAGGATCATTGAGGTCATATTTGTAAAGTGCTTGGCCTGGCACGCAGTAAACCCTATGTAAATGTCAGCTCTTACTATTAGCTGGAAAGTTAGGAGGCAAAATGGAAAAAATCCTGGACCTGAAATCAGATTTGGGTTTGAATACTGTCTTCTGCACTGATTAGTTAGGAGAAGGCAGGGAAAGGAATATGAAATTCTGAACTTTGAGTCTCTGGTTCTGAGTTCAAATCCCACCCCTGCCAGTTCTGTCCACATGACCTTGGGCATGAAACTTCAGGCTGTTTCCTCACCTGTAAAAAGAGGCAGTTGGACAAGTGACTCCTCAAGGCCCTCCCAGTCCTAGTTCTACGGTTCTGTGATTTGGGGGAAGTCACTGAAGTTTTCTGAGACTCAGTTTCCTCCTCTGTAGGAGTGACTTCACCAGGTGGTTGTGAGGATGTCCTCTGTGTAGGCTGGCTCCTGTTCTGTCTGAGATAACTAGAGCCGGGTGGGAATGAGGAGAGCCAGGATTTGAACCCAGGCCTCACGGCTCCATGTATGGTGCTGAGTCGACACTGCATTAGGGCCAGTGCAAGCAGCAGGCAGGGTTTTTTTTTTATTGGAGGTGTATGGAATCAGTGGAAACCTTTCAAGCAGTCTTGTGATTGTCTCCCTTTTCCTCCTCCATGGCTGCTGTCAATCACTTTCATTTCTTTGTCTGCTTTCCTGCACCTGGGTGGGACCCTCCCCTCCTTTTCTTGCTGTCTTATTTGGAAGAATCTGAAGTCTGCCTCTCAACCAAGAGAGAGGAGACAGTCTGGAAGGGGGCTTGATAGAATTAGGGTATAAATTCCTGCACTGTCTTTTGTAACACACCTCTTCTCCATGATGAGTCATGGGGAAGACTGCCCTGTTCTCTTCTCCCTGGGAAGAAATAAATTCTTGTTCTTATCCTAAGAGATCTCTGTGTTTATTTTTTCACTAAATTAAGGATGAAGGGTATTTTTCATCCCAAATAGAGGGGGGCAGGTGGGGCAATTGGGGTTAAGTGACTTGCCCAAGGTCGCAGGACTAGTAAGTGTTAAATGTCTGAGGTCGGATTTGAACTCACCTAGCCGCCCTAGCAGGTCTCTTTAGGCACAGGTTTCTGGTCTCCATCTCCTAGAACATGTTCCTGGCCATCATCAATGACACCTACTCTGAGGTGAAGGAGGAGCTGGCTGGACAGAAGGACGAGCTGCAGCTCTCAGACCTCCTGAAACAGGTGCCCAGCCCTAAGCCTGGTGACCCCAGGCTGGGTGTCCCATCCCCTCCTGCCCCCCCATCCCCCCAGGCTCCATGTCCCAGCATCCCCCCGCCTTGGGCGGCACGGATCTCCTGGCCCCCAGCGGGGCGGGGCGGGTAGCTCGGCGGCTCCGCTATTTCTCCCCCACCCTGCTCCTGCCCCTCCAGGGCTACAACAAGACTCTGCTGAGGCTGCGCCTGAAGAAGGAGCGCGTGTCGGACGTGCAGAGGGTTCTCCGAGGCGGGGAGCCGCAGCTGCAGTTCGAGGACTTCACCAACACCTTGAGGGAGTAAGAAATGGCCTGATGCCCATCCTCCGGTCTACCACCTGCACCCCTCATGTGCCCGCTGCAAAGGCCCGCGCACACGCGTGCACACACGCACACACGCACACACTCACGCGCGCGCACACTCACGCGCGCACACTCCCCTAGCCCTCTTCTGCCCATGCCAAACTACGCATGCTTCCCTCTCCTTCATGGGAAGTGTAGTCCAGCCATCATTTCAGGTTGGACCAGGCTCTCTGTGGGTGGAGAGAGAAGTCCAGGAGGAAGGGCAAAGTATGCTGGCTTTGGAGCCACAGGTCTCGAAGTGGATCCCAAATCTGCCCTGACAGCCTGTGTGATGTGGGCCCTCTCTGGTCCTCATTTGTGAAAGGCGAGGATTTGATTGGATGGTCTCGAAATGATACTCTATGTAGATGATTATAGTTAACAAAGAGATTTCAGTGATCAGAGGTGCGAGATCTCAGAGCTTGACAGTCACAGCTCCCTCCCCTCTCCTCTTCTCCCCTCCCCTTCTCCCCTGTCTTCCCCTTCCCTCCCCTCCATCTCTCTCCTCTCCCCTCCCCTCTCTTCCTCCCCTGTCCTCCCTTGTCCTCCTTTTCCCTCTCTCCTCCTCTCCCCTCCCCTCCATCTCCCTCCTCTCCCCTCCTCTCCATCTACCTCTCTCCTCCCTGCCCAGACTAGGTCATGCTGAGCATGAAATCACCGAGGTCACAGCGGCTTTCACCAGGTTTGACAGAGATGGCAATTGTGTGCTGGATGAGGAGGAGCAGGAGAGAATGCGACAGGACCTAGAGAAGAAGCAGGTGAGAACCTGCAGGTGGGGGTGGGGAGGAAAGGGGGGCCTGGCAGGCTGTGCCTGGGGCTTCTTCAGACCGTGAGCTGCCAGGAGCCAAGCAGCAGCTGTGCCCATTCCCTGAGCACAGCCCTCTCTACCAGGTGGCTCTCAGTACTGAGATCCAGACCTTGGGCCAGTCCCTCAGAGGAAGCCAGAAGAATGAGGTGCATTCTGAGAGAGGCAGGGGGAGCCTCTGGGTCTCTGGAGAGGAATTCCACAGGTATGTGCTCTGAGGGACACAAGGTTAGGTACGTGTCTACACAAAACTGAGCCCTGACCCTGTTCTCAGCCACCTTCCCTAGACCTGGTCACTGCTCCAGGAAATTCAGGGCTCTGGCCTCTCACACACAGCTGGGTCTGATCACAAAGGACATCGTTCCCCTAGCTCTACACACACGGGGACTGTGGCCTTCTCACCATCCCCACCCCTACCTCCAGATATGCTGTACCTGCCCCCATCTGCCTCTTTCTGATACTCTCCTCTATTCACCATGATTGCTTTTCTGCCCCCAACACACACACACACACACACACACACACACACAGATATATAAGGTTTTCTATTCTATAGGCACATAGCATTCTGTCTACACCTCCTTCAAGACAGATGTAGCTCTATTCCCAAGGCACAGGGTTCTTACCCCCAGACACATAAGGCTTTGTTCACACACACATGCACACACACAGCTCCACAAGGTTCTAAATAAGTCTCTCATAAGGCACATGTGACCTCCTGTTTCCCCCACTAAACACATAAGTCTCTGTTCTAGCCCCTTTCCCACCCATCCTAGGGAAATCCAGGATTCTGTCTTCCACCTCCGCCCTCCTCCCTTTCCCTCCCCAAAGACAGACACAGGGCTCTCCTCCATTTCCTAACTACAAGTTGCTGGGCCCCCTCCAATCCTCTCTCGTTCCCCATGCATGACCCTGCTTAGCCCTGACCCATACAGCTGCGCCCTCTAGTGTGTTTCCCTACAGATATACACACAGAGCTTTGTCTCTGGTCATGCACAGTTCTATTTCCACACACAGGACTTTGTTCCACCCCCACCCAGCCACTTGCAGGCCCAGGGCTCGATCTCCTTTCCTGAGAGAAGGGCCCCTGCTTCCCTTCCCACCCCAGCACCCAGTCGATCTACCCCTTCCCCCCATGTCCCTCCCCCAATGGCCCTATACCCCAAACAAAAAAACTTTGTTGTCCTCTGTCCCATACTCACATTACTCTGGTCCTGTTTCCAAATGCATGGGATTGGGTTTTCCTTTTCTGTGCCTTCCGGCGCCCCCCCGCCCCGCCCCTCCGCAGCTCCTTCCCCTCTACACTTACATGGTCCTGTGACCCCTTTCAGACACAAAGACTCTGAGCACAGCTCCCCAAACCACACAAAGGCCCCTTTTCTCTCCCCAAACATAACCCTCTACTACCGCCAGACCCAGGTGACTTGTCATCTTCTCCCTTACCCTGCAACCTGACTAACCGGGAGGTCTGTCCTCTCCAGACACATGCCATTGTCTCTCTAGAGACCCTTTCCCAACATGCAAAGCTCCCTCTCCTGCAGAAATACCCTGCTCTCCACTTCCTGACAGTCAGCCTTTGTTTCACCCCAGAATGGAGACAGCTCTGGCTTACCCACACATAGGCTCATGTCCCAAGATACTTTGCCCTGCCCTCCTCCACCCTTCCCAGACACATGACATTCAAGACTTCTTGAACAGAAAGAACAAAGATTTCTTTCTTCCACTGACATACATCAGTCTGACCCATCCACCACACACAGGTCTCTGGGTTCCCAGAGCCCCAAGATCCCCTCCTTTCCCATAGACACGTGGGTCTCCATCCCCTGAAGAAATACAGGTACATCTCTAAATACCCGCTACTCCATAAAGCAGGATACACCAGGCTTGTCCCACCCTATCCCCAGCCTTCTCCCTCCTCCCCCCCCCAGGGCTATGTTCTTACCCCATACCATCCCTGACAGGCAGGAATTTGCCACCTGTCACACATGCACAGGCCTCTGAAGCAAGCATGGAGGCCACTAAATGCCCCACCTCCCATAGACACACAAGGTTCATCCCTAACCCCCTTCCCCTGCCATCCATACACAAGGGTTTACTGCCCCTTCTGCTCACCCATTTATCCAGAAACCTACCCTAGGAACACAGGGTACCCTTTAGACCCCACCTCCTCATTCCAGCTGCCCAAGATTCTGCCGCCTTCCCATTACTGTTTTCCTATTATAAGTAAGCTGGATAACCAGAGGATACCTTGATCAATTTGATGAGTTCCCCAATCAACCTAATGAGATTTCAGGGAGCTGTGCTTTAGACACACAGGAATTTGGGATTCTCCACTTCTCAGAAACACTAGGCTCTATCTTCTATCCCAGGACTTAGTAAGAGTCTATCACCTTCCCCTCACCTCAACACACAGGAATGTCCCCCCAAACACAAATGGTTCAGTCCCTTTCCAGACCTCTGTAACTGCTCAACACCAAACACTCAGTGGTGGGGGTGGGAGTGGGAGGTGTGATGTTTCTTGTCAAAACTCTAGACTTTACATCTTCAGAGACATCTTGTGATTCAGTGGATGGGCTTGGAGTCAGGAAGATCTGAGTTCAAATGTGACTTCAGACACTTACCAGCTATGTGACCCTGGGCAAATCACTCAAACTGTTTCCCTCAGTTTCCTCCACTGTAAAGAGGGGATAAATAATGTCACCGCTCTCCCAGGGATGTTGTGAGGCTCAAATGAGATGATATTTTAAAAACATGCCTGGCACACAGATGTTTAATAAATGCTTCTTCCTTTCCCATTCCCTTCTGACACAGTTACCTTTATCCTTCATACAAGACACAAACTATTTTACCTGTTCACATAGGATTTTGTACCCTTTCAAGCTCACATACCACCCCCCAATTCCCAATCACACAGTCTTTTCCTTCCAGAAAAAATTTCCTCCTGCCTCCAGATATACAATGTTCTGTCAACTGCCCTTTTTCTGGTCGTCAGGGGTTTGACCTCCCTAGATTTACATGGCTCTGTCCCTTCACAGAACCTCATGACTCTTCCCTAACCCCAACATCTAGAGCTCTGCTCCTTGTGGAAATAACCAGCTGTATCAACCCTCTGACAGCCAAGACATAAGCAGGCTTCTGTCCCTTGTGTGGATGTCCTATGCAGAATCAGAATTTCAGAGTTGGGAGGCATCCCCACTGCCATCTAACCCAACACACCGCTCCAAAAGGATTCCCTTCTATGACCTGCCTGGCAGGTGACCATTCAGCTTGGCTTGAAGACCTCCAGGAAGGGGGAGTCCACTGTCTCTCCAGACATCCTGTTTCACTTTTAGATAGTCCTAAGAGTGAGAGAAATGTCTTTTCCTTACATGAAACTGAACTTTCTACAGCTTCTGCTCATTGCTCTAAGTTCTGGCCTCTGGGACCACACAGACCATGACTAATTCTTTTTCCATACTTCGAGTCTTGGACCTAGTTATCATGTCTTTTCAGAGCCATCTCTTCCACATGGCATGTGTCTTTGGTTCCTCACCATTTTGGTTGGCCTGCTTTATATGGTTCTCAATGCCCTTCTTAAAGTGTGATGCCCAGCACTGGCTGCAGAAGAAGCCATATAAAGTGTGACAGGGGCGAAGTACAGAGGGACCATACAGACACAGGGCCCTGTCCCTAGCCCCAGACACTCAGGGCTCTGTCCTTCCTAGAGATACCTTTCCAGACCTCTGTAACTGCTCAACACCAAACACTCAGTGGTGCCTCTGTCCACTCTCTCCCCAGGCACAAACAACTATATTCCACGAAGGACTCTGTCTTCCACCCCAAAGTCCTCAACCCCAGACATACAAGAATCTGTGCCCTCCTCAACACAAGAATATGTTTCCCCAACAGAACTATCCCACCTGTAAATACACAGCTCCATTTTTTCTCCAGCACAAATAATTATCTTTTCCTGACACCGGTCTAATTCTTCCTCCCCAGATACACAGAGATCTGGGACATTCCTGGCCATTCTTAAATCTGTTCCCTCTCCTGGATACATGGCTCTGTTCCCTCCAAGTCATAAACAGAACTCTGTCCTCTCTCTCAGCCCCATATGCTTCTGGACACAGATAACTCTGTTTCTATTCCCCAACCACATACCCTCACATCCTTTCCTCATTCCCTAAGACATAATAGTTTTATCCCTAATGATAGTCAAGACTTAGTCTCCACCCCCAGACACAGTGCTATGCCCCAAAACCAGACTTTAATGACTCTTCATCCCACCCTCTGCCCTCAGCACACACAAGCTTCTGTCTTCCCTTGACACACAGGGCTTTGCCTCTCTTCCACTAATACACAGTCCCATTCCCCAGACTGACTCACAGGACTCTTCAGATGAACAT
The DNA here is from genome assembly GCA_028646515.1 of Pseudochirops corinnae. Lineage (NCBI taxonomy): Eukaryota > Metazoa > Chordata > Mammalia > Diprotodontia > Pseudocheiridae > Pseudochirops > Pseudochirops corinnae. The sequence goes on along the minus strand of CM053589.1, from coordinate 175,520,503 downwards.
CTGAACTCCTGCTCCCTCTACCCTGAGGCACACAGGGTTTTTCCCTGATTCTGATGCAAATGGTTGAGTCTCTTCAGACTCACATGAGTCTCTTCATCTTCAACTCTCAGACTCAAGAACCGGGTCGAGCAGATTGAAAATGTCTTGGGGAACATCATATCCCAGGTGGATGCTGCTGGTTCAAGGGTGAAGACCCCAGAGAGGAAGGAGCCATATCCCTCCCCTTCTGGCACAGTAAGGAACCCTTCCCCTTAACTTACTGAAAATGCCCCTTTACCGCCTGCTCTATAAGGCTTCTGGGATCCAGGTTATAGAGCTCAGCCATGTCAGTGTGCTCACAATAACCTATTCCTCCCCTTATCATATCTCAAAGAGGGGACAGCTTGGGGCTTAGATTTTCCTAGGCTAAGGGTAGTTTGTTGCGTCTGGAATGGGTGGAGACCAAGTTTCTTGTCTCTGGTAATCCTCAGAATGACCTTCTCTCCCCATCTTCCCCAGGGAGAACAGTCTGTGTGGGAGCAGCTTCAGTCACCTCCAATGCTGACCCTGACCCCAACTTTGACTTTGACCCCATGGCCAGGTCCTTGGGAAACCCAGGATAGGGAGAACGCTGGAGAGCCAGGGCCACCACAGCAATTGTCTCCACCCCAGGCCCTGCCGCAGATGGCCTTCTCAGAGGACCTCTCTCAAGACACTATCCGTTTATAGTATAATTTCCCCATCCCCATCCATGTGTGAGCTCTCTCTGCACCTGTATCTGTGTGTGTGTGTGTGTAGTCTTCTGTGTCTCTGGATAGCTGTATCAAGTGTAGCTTTGACCCTTGTCTCTATGTTTCCACGTATAACCATGTGGTGGGTGCCAGCCCACGACAACCTTGTATCCCACATAAGCTCATGGCTGTGCTATGGTCCTGGCCCTGAGCTCACTGCAGGGAAAAGTCGTCTGTTCTGTTTAGCAGAAAAGAATCAATAAAGTGTGTGATAAAGTGAAGACAAATCTTCCTTAATGTCATCTCTTGATGTAGCTCAGGGTGGGGATGAGGAAGGGGAAAGCAGAGAAGGGGTTGGGGAGCTGAAGAAAAGGCCTATAACAGTCATCACCAGCAGCAGAATCATACAACAGGGATTACTGTTGCTGTTCAGTCATTTCTGACTCTTTGTGACCTCAGTAGGGGCTTTTTTGGCAAAGATACTGGTGTGGTTTACCATTTCTTTCTCCAGTCCATTTTACAGATGAGGAAATTGAGGCAAACAGGGTTCAATGACTTGCCCAGGGTCACACAGCTAGCAAGTGTCTGAGGTCACATTTGAACTCAGAAAGATGAGTCTTCCTGACTCCAGGCCTGATACTCTAGCCACCGTAACACCTAACTGCATGTTTTCAGATGGTCTTTGAGCACAGAATTTCTGTTTCTAGACCATGGCTTTTTTTGGAAGAATAGAATATACTTAACAAGGGCTGGTAAAAGTAGCTTTACCTAAAGTTTTGACTTAAATTTACCTAAAGTCTTGCAAATCTGCTCAATAGCGTTTTAAACTAGAAAGGAAGGGGAAGGAGAAGAGCCAGCTATGAATGTTTACCACTGGATACAGTGCAGCTACAACCAAGGGAGAGTAGCATTCACAGTAATTCACAGGTTACAGTATCCACGCAATAAGACCCATGTCCTCACATGTCTAGATACACAAATATGCAAAGTTCAAAGACTAATCAAACTGGACTAGAGATCCTAGTGTGAGAAGGTAAATTTGACCTCGTAGGTATCGCTGAGAATTGGTGGGCTGGGATCACGGCTCTGGAGGCTCCTTCCCGGATGGTGGTGGGAGGGGAAAAAGGCATACGTAAAAATGACTCTGCCGTAAAAACTAAAGGCATCGATAACATTTTAAAAGAAGAAATAAGTAAAAAAGGCTCTGGAAGTGTATACCCTATGCAGAAGGAACATAATAGATAAAAGGGACAGAATAATCTTGCACATCAAGAAGGTATAATTATGAGAGGGATTTTATACTTTCCACATATTTCAGCCAATTGTGTGATGGTAAATATGGGTCTACTACCATGGAATGCCATTTGGGAAAGTGTTTTCTTCTATCTAATACCTTTTTCAAGGATGCCCTTGATGTGTGAAATAGATTGTGCTCACAAAACTTTTATATAGATAGGAAAATAGGCAATTTTGATTCTCAAAAAACATTTTATACGGTAAAACAAAATGTCACCTTCATAGGCTCCCCCCTAACGAGGCGCTTCTTTGCATATGTCAGGATTATATAAGATTCTTTGAAAGATATAACAGAAATAACTTTGTTCAAAGGCCCTCTGGTTATTGATATCAAGTGAGGCATAGATGTATGGTGGCCAAAATTTTCACCACTATGATGAAAGTGATTGGTGTTGAATCCAAGCCAAAGAGGGGTCGAGCCCCAGAGTATTGCAGAGGCACCTAGATGAGGTCCATGACTGCTCTAAAGAGTTTGGCCTAGGGGGCAGCTAGGTGGTGCAGTGAATAGAACCAGCCCTGGAGTCAGGAGGACCTGAGTTCAAATGTGGCCTCAGACGCTTAACATTTACTAGCCGTATGACCTTGGGCAAGCCACTTAACCCCAATTGCTCTGCCTTCCCCCCTCCAAAAAGACAAGAGTTTGGCTTAACTATTCACATAGGAAAAAAGCAAGTGGATCTCATTTAGGAGATGTGTCTGGTGGGTAGACTATGTGGATGTTCAATTGTTTTTTTAGTTGTGTCCAACTCTTTGTGACCCTATATTTGGGGTTTTCTTGGCAGAGCTACTGCAGTGGTTTGCCATTTCCTTCTCCATCTTACAGATGAGGAAACTGAGACAAATAGGGTTAAGTGATTTGCCCAGGGTCACACAGCTAGGACGTATCAGAGGCCACATTTGAACTTAGGAAGATGAGAAGATGAGTCTTCCTGAATCCAGGCCTGGTACTCTATCCACTGCACCACCTAGATACCCACCTTCCCCCATCAGTTTACAGAGCTCAGATAAAAAGAATACCCAGAATTCATATAGTGCTTTAAGGTTTGCAAAGTGCTCTCATATGTTAAGTCATTCGACAGTGAGTACGACCTAGAATTGAGCAAGCGGAGGAAAGCCAACTGGATTTCCTTTGGAAAGTTCCAAAGTTCTTTTAGTGACCCCAATTATCTCTGAAACAAAGGCATCATTTTAGTGCTAACAATCATGCAGTGTTGTTGTATGGCTGTGATCCATGAAACATTTTGGTCTTTGAAAAGTACAAATTGAGGATCACCCAATGGGCAATGGAGAGACGTGGTGGGTGTGAGCAGGTTGCAATACGTTACCAAAAAAAATTAAGAAGTGGTATGAAGAACATCATAATAGAAGTATGTGAGCAAAAGAAGATGGGCTGGTAATGGTGTCCTCTCAAGGGGAAGTGAGGAAAGCTCTTCAATAGGTTGGTGGTGACTTTATGGGAGAACATAGGACTGACATGAGAGGGTCAAGCATGGATGTGTCACAATCTTCATGGACTATTCACATCCATCACAGACTTGGGCTACTGGAGTACCCAGATGGGGAAATATCAGAATCAGATGGAATAAATGAAGCAGAAAGAAATGATCCTATTATCCGCTGGTAGACATCATTCTTTTTTTTTTTTAGTATTTTATTTTCCCAAATTACATATAAAAACAATTTTCAACATTTGTTTTTAAAACTGAGTTCCCTTCCCTTCCCATGCCCCTCACTGAGAAGGCAAGTAATTTGATATGTTGCACAGGTGTGGTCATTTTTCTTTTTTTGGAGGGCAAGGGCAGGGCACTTGGTAAGTGACTCGCTCAAGGTCACAGGGCTAGTTTATTGTGTTAAGTGTCTGAGGTCCTCAGGACTCAGGTCCTCCTGACTCCAGGGCAGGTGCTCTATTCACTGGGCCTCCTCGCCGCCCCTACGTGTGATCATTCTTGATGGATTTGTATGCCTATTTCAATAACAAAAACGGTGTGTGTGAATGAGTGTGTGTGTGTGTGTGTGTGTGTGACTGTGTGTGTGTGAGTGTGTGTGAGTGTGTGTGTGTGTGTGACTGTGAGTGTGTGTGTGTGACTGTGAGTGTGTGTGACTGTGTGTGTGTGTGTGTGAGTGTGTGTGTGTACACAAAGAGAAACATCCCTGCCCTTAAGGAGCTTACATTTTATTGGAGAGGGAGCATTTCCAACCTTCTAGCTAATTTCCTGCTGTCCAGCTGTACTTCTAGTCAAGCCACATGTTAAGTTTTCTAGTTAGGTTTGAAGTTTTAAAGCCAGATTTTACAGAATCTAAGTTGGAAAGGACCTCATAGGCCATCTAATTCAACCTAAGCCTGAATAAAATCTTCTTCCACATCATAAGTAACAAGTGGTCATCCAGGCTTTGCCCGAAGACCTCCAGCAAAAGGCACCCTCAATTCCCCCAGGCTCCCATTCCACTTTCAGACGACTCTGAGCACTAGGGAGCTTTTCCTGATATTAAGCGAAAATTTGCTTCTTGGCATCTTCTGCCACCATGCCTTGCTCTGTCTTCTGGGGCCAAGCAGAAGAAATGCAGCCCTTCAAATTCCTGAGGACCTCTATCAAGCTCCACCTCCCATTTAAGGATTCTCCAGGCATGATCTTTGGCATAGTGCCTAGAGCACTGGACCTGGACTCAGGAAGACCTGAGTTCAAATTTAGCCTCAGACACTGAGTGACCCTGGGCAAGTCACTTAACCTCTGTCTGCCATGGTTTCCTCATCTGTAAAATGTGTATAATAATAGCACCTGTTCCCAGGGCTGTTGTGAAGGCCAAATAATAATATTTGTAAAAAATCACTCAGCGTAGTGCCTGGCACATAGTAGGACTACACAAATGCTTATTCCTGTCCCCTCTCTGTGCTAAACATCACCAGTCCCTTCAGTCAGTCCTTAGATGACAAATACATTCTCAGCCCTCATTAAGTATACTGCATTACTGGCCAAGAGGCAGGCATTCCCAATCTCCATCGAAGTCCAGAAGTGCAGTTCAGTGCTCCGTGGTACTAAGAATGACAAAGGACTGGGAATCCACTCCCGTCCAGTATGGAGAGCAGGAGAGCTCTGCCGGGACCTGTACAGGGTCTGCCTGTTTATATTCTGCTCACCCCCTAGAAGAGCAGCTGGAGTGGCCCGCACCATGTTCCTACATTTTTCTCTTCCTTCCTTTCTTCTTTTTTCTTGCTACATCATTTGGCAGGTTACCAAGAAGAATGAAGTGTTGTTTTGAAAATGCTGGAAGGACTTTGCAGAGGTGGGGGGGCCACAGGTGCAGAACACTGCACATGCCGGATTAGTTTCGCTGAACTCAGCTCCCCTCCCCATCCAGCCACACACTTTTTTGTTCTTTAGGGAGTGATTCCTTGGGAGGGAAGGAGAAAAGATACAAAATAAGCATTTATTAAACTCCTTCTGCATGCCAGGCCCTGCGCTAAGCCCTTTACAATTATGTTTTCATTTGATCCTCATACCAACCCTTTGAGGAAACAGATGCAGACAGAATTTAAGTGACTTATAAGAAAAGTGACTTAAGTGACTTATAAGAAAAATGCCTTTTAGAAGCACCTTTTCATAGGAGGCAAGAAGCCACCAACAAACCACTGTGGATTGCTCTTAGAAATGGCAGGACTCGGCAAATTTCAGGTGGCCGTGTGTGACTGTGGGTTTCACACACCACTTCTCCAGACATCTTTTAGATATTCCCTTCTAGGCTGGTTTGAACCAATCCTTAAAGGCCTCCCTACCTCCGTGCCCTGTCCCGACAAATGCTAGATAGGTATTGTGTCACTGGTCCCTGGGCATCCCAAGCATGATCCTTTCTTGAGTCTTCTTCTTCTTCCTCCAATCCCTCTTTCTCCTCTTCCTCCTCCTCCTCCTCTTTTTCTCATCCGGTTCCTCCTCCATTTCTTCTTTCTCTTCCTTTTCTTCCTCTATCCAAATCTATCCATCCCAGCTCTGGAATGACCTCCTCCAGGAAGCCTTCCCAGACTCCATCAGCCCACCCTGGATGGTCATCTCATGTTTAGCATGCACAAGAGGTTGCAGGGCTTACTCAAACACTTCTCCTATCATTATCTCCTATGCCTTGGTCTTCCCCATCCAATAAGGCTGATGCTTCCTTGAGGGTGGGGCCCAGGGGTGGTCTTGCACTTCATGTTTGGCACAAGTCCAGAAGCAAACCTTCAGCTTGAACTCCATCCACCACTTTCTTTAGCCTGACCTCTGGGACTGCAGTCAGTGTGGGAAGGATTGCTATACACTCATACATCGAGAGCTTGAAAAGATCTCAAGGATGGACTGGAGTTCATCTAGTCCAATCCTCCCACTCTATGGATAAGGAAACTGAGGCCTCTAGAGGTTACAGGACATGCCCAAGGTCATTCAAGTAGTGTGGGGAAAGGATTTGAACTCAGGCCCTTAGCCTCCACAGCCAGGGCCTCCTGCCTCTCACCTGAGACCTCTCATAAAAGGAGTCTTGGACTTTGTCTCCTGTTTCAGTTTTCTTCGTCCACTTCTTATCTCCTCTACTAAACTCTGTGCACCCTGAGGGGAGAGACCAAATATTCACCTTTCTGGGCCTCTTGTCAAAGGGGAAATATTTGCAGAATTGAATTGGGGCCAACTGGGAGCCCACTCCAAGACCCATGGCTGACATCTATATGGCCCTTTAAGGTTTGCAGAGTTTCTGACATACATTCTCTCATTTAATTCTCACAACAGCCTTGTGCGACAGGAACTACAAGTATTATCCTCTCCACTGTACAGATGGGGAAACCGAGGGCTCGAAGAAATTAAATGTGAGTCTATGGATACACAACCAGTTAAGTGTCGGTGGGAAAATAGGAATCCAACTCTTTCTGATGCCAAGTCTAGGACTCTTTCTACTCCTCTAACTTCTGGGAGCCAATATGGTGCTGGGCCAATACCTGACTTTAGGACCTCACGGGCACAAACACATCCCTACCTTTGGAAGGTCACAGTCTGGCCATGGAGATTAGGTTGGAAATATTTTGGGAAAGCTAAGTAACAATGAAAAATCAGAAGGACCAGGTGGCCCTAAGACGAAACTCTCCCTCTTCTCTTTCTCTCTCTCTCTCTTTCTCCTTTCTCTTTCCCCACCCCACTATCTCCTCCATAAATTGCCCTTGAAGACAGAACAGAGCAGCTTTCGTTACTACCAAACACAGCTGAATATCATAGAGAGAAAAAATCCAGATGGAGCCCCAAATTTGCATAATATATGAATTCAGGTTAGTGGATAAAGATTTAATAATTAAATTAGTTACAGAGTTGTTTCTACACAAGAGAGAATGTGCTTGGGTGAAAGGAGCACTGGTTGCTCTTTTTGTGGTGGCAAAAACCTGGAAAACAAGGGGATGCCCATCCATTGGGGAAGGGCTGAACAAGTTGTGGTACATGAATGTGATGGAATACTCCTGTGCTGTAAGAAATGAAGAGCAGACGGACTTCATAATAACCTGGAGAGACTTGTATAAACCGATGCTGAATGAAGAGAACAGAACCAGGAGAAATCTGTACACAATCACAGACACAACATATGTGTGATGACTAACTTCAATAGACCGGGCTCCTCTCAGCAATGTAAGGTTATAAGAAGACTCCAAAAGACTCATGATTGAAGGAGATGTCCACATCCTGAGGAGACGCGGAGTCTGAGTGCAGATGTAAACCAACTACTTGCTCTGTTTCTTTTTCTGTTTTGCTCTGTTTTGTTTTGTTTCCTCTGTCCCCCTGATCACTCCATCAGTTACAATCCTTTACAACCTGACTAAGGATCAATGGGAAGATATTTGTAGATCCTGTATTCGAGTGGATGCTGCCATGATGGGAGGGGAGGGAGGGGGAGAAAATCTGAACCTCAAGGGACTGTGAGACTGAATGTTGTAAACTAAAAGTAAATAAACAAACAAAAGAAAGGAGCACTGGTTGTGCATCCTGGCTATGCCACTAATTTACTGTGTGACCCTGGACAAGTGTAACAGTAAGCACCCTAGCATGCCTAGGGCAGCTACTAGCACAGGTTCTTAGATCTGCTTTTCTAAAGGAAAGCAACTCAAAATGGGTTAACAATCTTACTTTAATCAAACATATCATTTACCTAGTTCAGGAGGAAAAGTCAGCCCCCTGAACTTCAGAGAATACAAACAGAAGTTACAAACAAACAGAAAAA
>CM053589.1:175466559-175511778 GCA_028646515.1 Pseudochirops corinnae | reverse complement strand
CACAGGCTCCACATGACCACATTCAGCCTATTAGGGAACAGAGTATACTTTCAAATATCCAAGGGTCCTCAGAGTCACGTAGCCACTTCAGCAAAGGGCCTAGGGGCAGGGAAGATCTTTAGATTCCCATAACAACAAGTACCCTCCCTTTGTCTGAGCCTCAGTTTCCTCACCTGTAAAATTCAGTCGAATGTGAAGATCTTTGAAGTTTCTCCCAGCTCTGACATTTTTTGTTTTGTAATCAGAATTTTAGTCCTGGTTTTTCCAATAAGAAGCCATGTGGTCTTAGGGCCTCAGATTACCTTCTAACAGGATTTCTGGCTTTCGGTCTCTTCTACTTCTCATTCCTCATGTAGCTGCAGACAGAGCACGTCCTATGCCTCCTGGGTTTTAAATGCATCAAGGGCTCCCTATTGTCCACTAAGGAGCCTTCAGAATCCTGCTGTCTATATGGCAGTTGTACACAGGTTTGCGAAAACTCCCAAACACCTTCTCTTTATACTGAGGCTGAACTATTAAACGCTTGTTCCAAAACCTTCCTCAGCTTGGACATCTTTGGCAAAGGCATAGTAAACAACCAATTTAAATTACCTTCTACCAGGCTACATGCTGGAGTGTGTGTCTGTGTGTTCACATAATAGAGAGCCAGGTTTTGAATCCAAACCTTTAGAGCACAAATCTATTCCTCTGGGCTGCTATGAAGAGAGGATCTTCACTGAAATGGCCATCCAGTCTGACTCAGTGAGATGCTGAAAGATGGATGATTGTCCTCAATAGGAAAATCTCCCATGAGAAAGCAGCCTCCCATCTCTGCTGCTTCCCTAACTGGTGTTAAACCCACCTACCTTCACCCCCATATATCTCAAGAGGCTAGAGCACCTGTAGCACTGGAAAGTCAACACCAGGCATAGGAAGAGGCAGAGACTCATTTTTGCCTGGCCCTTAGTAGACACAAATACATAGTGAAGTGAATTGAACTAAACTGAGGGCCTGACAGTGCCTGTACCATGCATGGCCTATCGTGGTTCTGATCTTTCCATCCAAGTCTCCACTGGCCAAACTGGGCTAAGCCAAGGGTGGAGACATGAGCACAGAACTAGGGGATGGGCACTAGAATAAGTTGTCACTGCACGGACCTCCTTAGCCTGGCACAGAAGCCTTCCACTGCTCGGTCCCAACTACCTGGTGAGCCTTATTTCACACTAGCCTTGGACATTCCATGTCCTATTTGGGCATTCACCCAAGCCAGCTCCCCTGTAATGTACCCCCTCCTTCCCGCCACCCTTCAGAAGGGAGCTCAGCTGTAATAATTCTCTGGGAAGCTTGGGAAGTGACTGTTTCCTCCATCCTCAAATTTCACAAAGCATTTTGTCTGGACCTCCCCTATTCTGCCATCACACCCCAGGTATATGATTTTACTCCTCTGTGTTTATGTCCTACGCCCCTAGCAGGAGGTAAACCAGAAGGTAGTGATTGTGTCAGTTTTTCATTTTTTTTATTTGCACTTACATGGTATCTTGAAGTAGTAATTACTTAAGGGTCCATCTCACATTATTCCCCTCCATAATTGGGAACTAGTTTGGAGATTTTCCTTATCAGCACCACACCCCCCACTACGGTGCCTTACACACAGTAGGTGCTTCATAAACGGTCATCCAAGTCTGCCTTCCTTGGGAAACAGAGAGGCCAGAGAGCTCCCATCCTTCCCTCTGCTGAGTGCTGCCGAGGGCTCTGGTCAGCTCACAAGCAGCTGCAAGGACACTGCAGGCTCTGGCTCAGAAGGATGGCCTTCCCCGCCCCTCGCTTGGTCCATCCCCAGCTTTCCCTTCCAGAGATTCTCAACCTGTGGGTTATGTTCAATTTGTAACAATGAAAATACATCCTGCATATCAGATATTTACATTACGATTCATAACAGTAGCAAAATGACAGTTATGAAGTAGCAATGAAAATAATTTTATGTTTGGGGGTCACCACAACATGAGGAACTGTATTAAAGGGTCAGGGCATTAGAAGGTTGAGAACCACTGTTCTAGACCCTCCTTTCTGATCTTGCTGCCAGGGGTAACAGGGGACTCCTTTCCTTGGCTGGGCCAACTGGTCATCAGGCTGCTGAGCACTCACCCACACAGGCTGTGTCTGTGCTTCCATCTTGTGGCCACAAGCAGAACTGAGTGTTTCCTGTGGAAGGCCTCGAAACGTTCTCAGAGGACACCTGCTCAGGGTTGGCCTGAGCAAGAATCCTCTCTGACACTGCTCCCCAAAGCACTTAGCCCCTCTGTGACTGCAGACCTCTAGGGCGGGGGACCCCCGGGCAATCCAAGGCAGGCGCTCCACTTTTGGACAGCTCTGATGTGGATGGAGGGATGGGCAGGGCTGCCTGCGTGTGTGTGTGCTTTTGTGTACAGACACAATACACATATCTACACACATACACATATGTATACACACATATGTATACATGTGTATATGTGAAAGAACGGTCATGGCTGGCATTTCTAGAGCACTCACTATCATGTGCCAGATACTGTGTTAAGTGCTTTACTAATATTATCTCACTTCATACTCATAACAAGCCTGAGGAGTAGGTGCTATCATTCTTCCCATTTTACAGGTGAAGAAACTGAGGCAAAAAGAAATCAGATGGTTTGCCCAGGGTCACATAGCTAGCAAGTGTCTGAGGCTAGATTTGAACTCGGGTTTTTCTGACTCCAGGCTGAGCCCTGGATCCTTTCCATCCCGTCTTATTGGGTCCCATGCAGACGTGACAACAAAGACAGAAGATGTAAAGTGTTCTCTTGCATTGGAGAGTGGATCCCAAGGGACAACTATAATCCAATCGCTTTTAAAAGGACATTTGAATCTCTTCCCTGTAAAGCCTCTGCAGGGACTGGGCCTCTATGGACTAAGTGAGGCCTGTTCATGTCTGGGTTTTCATCTTGTGTGTTTGGAGTTAGTCTGTTTGGAGCCATTGGCTGTGATGGCCCTGCATCTCTGGCTTCTCGACTCAGAAAACACATCTGGGATTTGGCTCCAATAACTTCATACAACGTATTCAAAATGCTAGCAGAGGCCTGCAGACAGTGAGACAGGGTTTGGTACCCAGGCCCCATGACAATCTGTGCCTTCTGTGAGGAAACTTCCAAGATAATGGAGATCGTGCTAGCTGAGGCCAAAGGACCACTGAGCCTTTCAGGGGCAGATCCAGAGATGCCCAATTCCAGAGTCTCCCTGGTACCTAAGGAATGAATGGCCTGAGATGGCCCGAGACAGACTTTCAGCAACAGGGCCCTCTGTCTTGAGTTCAAACTGCTCTTGGCTGTTTTCTTGGGAAGACGATGGTTCTCAGTGTTTCCTGGGCCCTCAAATGTAGATTCTTACTCGGTTTAAAACCACAGATCACACGAGCTAAAATACTTTTTACCAGACCAAATGGAATACATGAACTCAAAGGAAAGACCTTTAACTCAACAGAACAGCAAGTGAGAAGGACGATCCCCGCATACGCCAGGGCCCTCTGCCAGCACTGGTGGGAGTTAGCTCCTGCTCCCACAGCGACACTCCCTGCCCTCCCTTCTGCGCCCACCCAGAACACCTGTTGTGTGTCTGCCTCCCTGGAGAGTCCCCTCCCCTGCTGTCTACATGGCTCCCCTTAAATCCCTTCTTTTACTGGAAGCCTCCATCCCCTCTTAATTCTAGTGCCTTTCCTCTGTTAATTATTTCCGATTTATCCTGTATATAGCTTGCTTTGCACGTATTTGTTTGCCTGAGTTTCCTCCATTAGTCTGTTAAGTCCTGGAGGGCAGGCAGGGACTGTCTTTTGTTTTTTTCTTATCCCCAGTGCTTAGCATACAGCCTGAAACATAATAGACACCTAATAAATGTTCACTGGGCACAGTGAGGTGGCGCCACAGTGCACAGAGCGCTGGGCTGGGTCAGGAAGTCTCATCTTCCTGAGTTCAAATCCGACCTCATACACTTACTAGGCTGTGTGACCTTGGGCAAGTCACTTAACCCTGTTGGCCTCATTTTCCTCACCTGTAAGATGAGTAGGAGAAGGAAATGGCAAACCCCTCCAGTATCTCTCCCAAGAAAACCCCAACTGGAGTCACAAAGAGTTAGACACGACTGAAAACAGCTGAATAATAACAAAATGTTTATTGACTGATGTTATCTGGCGAGACGCTTCCCCCCATTGTCTGCAGCTACTGATACCCTGTTTGGCTTTGCTACTATCCGATAATTTTCTCCTGGGAGTGCCCAGGCCAGGACTCTTTTGTTCTTCTATTTATGATTCTTCTTTATCATCTCTCTTGAAAATCTTACTTGGGCCCCACAGCATCTCATTGGTGAGTACTAATCCCAAGAAGATAAAAAGTCTTTCTCTGGATATGTCTGAAGAAGGCTCAGCAGTTGAAGACATTTCTGGGGTTCAATCCCTATTAGTGAAGAGTCATACAGAACCATCATTGCAGAGGACTTGGTGAGCTGCCTCACACATTCATCCATGTTGTTTTTTGTCAATATAAGCATGTCATTCATACCAACAGAGGTAGGTTTTTTTTGTGGGAGTGTATACAATTTTCATAGCAGCAGAGGAACAACCTGCATGTTTGCTCATCAGCGGTGGCCTTTATTATACTGTCTGTAAATTGGGGTTCTTGGTTTTGAAGTGAGCTGCAACTGATATTGATTCCAAGGATGGCTTGGCAACAATCTCCTAACCTCTATCCTGACATTCTACCATGGATGTCACTAATCAGAGGTGGATAACTGTTCTGGCCTACTGTGAGTAGGACCAATGTGGGTGTCTATGTCCTGTGTCATAGGCCCCTGTATCTGAAACTATGGTGATCTCCTGGAGTGGATGAAGGGAAACAGGGTGAGGCTGAGAGTCTTGGACAGTTTCCAGAGAGAGAACCATCTGTAGAAGCCGAGATTGTTGCATCGGACCAATATTCCAAGTCCCAGCTGTCCATGGGTGACTAACTGTAAACTCAGCTGCATCAGGCAGGGCTACAAGAAGTGACACAGGGCCATGGCCCCTGGGGAGGATCAAGCTCAACTTCTTTGAGGATACTGTTGAGAGAGCGGCAGAAGTTGGAACTACGCCACAAAGGACTATAACATCCTCAAGTCAGTACTGTGCAAAGCCATGTCTACAAAAACTCTCCGTGATGACTTTGGACACCTTGAACCATGAGAAAATGGATCTGGCATAACATGGGTTCTTGTGGTCCTAGATGGCAGCAGATATATCCATGGGCAGGACTCATGCTTGGTGTGATCAAATCAAATTGCTTCCGACTTGAGCAACTTACCTGGAGAGCATAAATGGGACAGCTGGGGCTGGTGTGACTGGACATGTTGGCTCTGGAAAGGAATATGAAGGATAATGGCCACACGATGACTCAAGGGCACACACAGCTCAGCAGGAAAGGGACATCTGCTAGCATTAATTAACCTTCAGGGGTTAATTCCAATACATATTTTAACTTGAGGTCTGCTTTGATTTTCTGTTTCCTCATCAGCAAAATGGCAATGATAATCCTTGTAATACCTGTCTCACTGGATTGTTGCAAAACTCAAATGACATAAAGCATCAATAAGACTTTGTAAACTTTACAATGACATACAGATGCCAGTTATGAGCGTTACTATTACAACATGGGGCACACAGAGGCCATCCATGCATAGAAACACATGTACGTATGTATGCACATTTCAATACACATAGAAGAAGTATGTTATCTCCTTAGTGACGGGTGATTGGCCTGGTGGATTCTGTGGTGGCGGTTGGCTGGCCTGATGACTGGTGGGTTCTAGAATCTTTGAAGTGGTCAGTTGGGCTGGGCTCTGCTGAAAGAGGAAGCCAGGGGAGGGGGCTGCTCAGTGTGGTGGGAGAAGGCTGTTATCCGAGGAGCACTAAAGACTGTAGCCACTGGGGTTTGCTCAGGGACTTTCAAAGGCTGGAGTAGGAAGAAAAATGTTGTAAGTTGTAGCCTGTGAGGTGGGAAGATAAGCTTGCTGGTCAGAGGACAGAAGTATTGGAGGGGCAATGGATATGGACAGTTAGAGCTAGATTTAGGATATGGTAACCTTGGCAGTTCCCAGCCCTTAGAGCTTGGAAGAGTTAGAGCTGATGCCAGACAGTGTCAGGGGAGCCCACAGCTCTGGTCGGGCAAGGGCAGAGGGACCAGGACCCCCTAACAGGCCAGGCTCTGAGGTGGGGGACTGAAGTCTCAGACCCAAATTAGATGAGGTGTATAGATGGGAGGAGAAGGTTCCTTCAAGGGTCAGGCTAGTCTGGGGGAGAGCAGGTAGAGCTCCCCTAGATTTTAGTTAAGCATGGGTGAGGGGGAGAAGAGTTTTCACAGTTCAAGCCAACTAACTGCTCTCTGGTTGAATCAGGGCAGGGGGAAGTAGGGGTGGCCTCAAGGCTGGGTTGAGATGCAAAGGTGTCAGAAGTTTTCCTCCAATGTTCTTGGGTTCTGGGTGGGGGCAACCAGAGGTTTCCTATGGCTCAAGAGCAAAGGGTGCCTGGCTTTTCAAAGTTGGGTTAAGAAGACTTGGTTACTCAAAGGCCTGACATGCTTGGAAAGGTAGAGGGGTGGGAAACCATAGGATGGCCTTGGGCCTGGCATTTTTGAATTGTACACTGCAGTGGCTGCCCAGGCAGGAATAATTACTCTTCAGGGGTCTCAGGACGCGAGGGCCAGTGTATGAGGCAGGGCATAGGATAGGGGAAGACCTCTTAGCAGCTCATGCCTGCCTGCAACCTAAATAAACAGGGTGCTGGAGATGATGTGTGGCCCCACTTGGGTGGCAGAGACAAGGGTCATCTGCCAGGACCCGAGCAGAGGCATTAAAGGCTCCAGGCCTCGAGCAGCCATTCTAGCAATCGCCTGGCCCCTTCACCAGGTCAGTTTCAATTTTGTTTTCCTTTCAAGGGAGGGTGGGATGTGAGGGGGGCAGACACTGCCTCTGTACTGCTGAAGGACCCTCTCCTCCCTCTACCTTACTGTGTATCTTACCAAGTGTCAAGAGTTTTATCTTAAGTGAAGTGAGGACACATTAGTTGTCATTTCCAAATGTTCTATGGATTTAACTCCAACACTTTTATCAGAACCTAATATCCCCATTCATAGAGTTATAAATTATAAAAGTAATTAAGGGGTGAAACATGGATAGCGACACGTTGGGGTAGAGAGCGGAGGGCAGGGCAGATGTGTGATGTCATAAGTATAGGTAACTCTTGATGTGATGGGATGAAATTCGTTCCTCCAGGGCAATCTGCATGCAACCTGAAGTCTCAGAGCACAGGTACTTAACCATTTTTGTGCCACGGACTCCTGCGGTCATCTGGTGAAGCCAGAATCACGTTTTTAAATAACTGAAAGAAATGATCAATTGTATATTTCAGTTAGAGGTTAGTGGGAAGTAAAGATGTAGGGTATTTTGTTTTGTTTTTTTCTGGCCTAGTTCATGGACATCTTTGAAATCTATCCATAGACTCAAATTAAGAACTCCTGCCTTAGATTTCCTTCAAGCACCAAGAATGTGACTTGGCCAGGGTCTCATAGCCAATACATGTCAGAGGCACAAAGCCTGGCCTATAGTAATGAGTACTTACTGGCTGACCACCTCTCACAGACATCAGGCCGAAGGGGACCGGAC
The DNA here is from genome assembly GCA_028646515.1 of Pseudochirops corinnae. Taxonomy (NCBI): domain Eukaryota; kingdom Metazoa; phylum Chordata; class Mammalia; order Diprotodontia; family Pseudocheiridae; genus Pseudochirops; species Pseudochirops corinnae. Next base: position 175,504,101 of record CM053589.1, on the reverse strand, counting down.
CTGTAGATGGACTGGTAGAATGTGGGCCAGTACCTTCTGTTTACCTTTTAGTCTGAAAGAGCTGCTGGGTTCAGTGACTAGGGCAGTGAGAGGTTAGGTCACCGGTCCGGGGTCACATAGCTAGTCTGTATCAGAGGCAAGACTTGAACACAGGCCTCCCTGACCCCAGGTCAGCTCTTTATCCATTACGCTGTGGTTACCTCATGGGGACCTACTAGCAACTTAAGAGGCTTGTTCTTGCTGCTCTAAAGGGCTGCTCACTCAGAAAAAGATACATGAGAATGATCCTGGATGTAAGCACGCCAGCAAGTGCCTGTGGAAATGCTCTGGAATGCACAATGTTTCAGGGACTCCCTAAGAGGGAATGTGTCAAATTATTCAGTGCAATTCTGTGTAATGGGGCTCAGTGGTGGAGAGGGCACTGGGCCTTGAGTCAAAAAGTTATGAGTTCAATTCCAGCTGCTGTGTGACCCTGGGAAAGTCATTTCATCTCTACCTGCCTCAGTTTTCTCACCTGTAAAATGGGTAACAATACATTTACCTCCAGGGTTGTGAGAATATATTTGTGAAGCACTTTGCTGTTGCATAAATGGCAGGAGCTATGCAGTTAAGTCAAGGCGATTTTTCTCTCCCCCAGAGAAACAAAAGTCTTGGAATGCTGGATCCCTAGCAAGAAGCTTGGCTCCTGAGTGGAAAGGCTGAATCAGAGAGTGGCATTTGGGCTGACAGGAGCTGGAGAGCATCCCAAAGTGGGCTTCTGAAGGGCTCATTGGCCCCCCTGCTTTTCCAAGTTCACCTTTTCACAGCATCTCAAGCTTGGAAGGGACCTCAGAGACCACTGAGTCAAACCATACCGGAGCAAGAATCCCCTGTACCACAACCCCCAATTCAGCCTTGGCTTCAAAGACCTCTGATGAATTGGAACCCACTCCCTCTCAAGGCACTCCATTCCATTCTGGGCTAGCCCTCCATGGAGCTCCAAGTTGTTACTCTGCAGCCACCACCCACTGCTCCTAATTCTTCCCACTCTCCCCCCAGGGTCAAGGAGTCCCTCGTATTCCACCCACATGAGCCCTTCCAACACCTAAAGACAGCTACCATGTTTCCCCCAAGTCTTCTCTTGGCTGGGTGAAATATTCCCAAGTTCCTTCAAATGATCCTCTTATGGCATGGTCTCAAGGCCTCTCACCACAATAGTTACCCTCCTATGTCACCCTCTAGCTTATCAATATCCTTCTTAAAATGTGGTGGCTCTTTCCTGTTCACAGTGATGTGGGCTGTGCCTTCCCCTCTCTAGGTCTGGACACTACCTTTTTTCCCAGTCTTAGTTCACTCAGGGCTTTAGTGGTCATGTGGCATATTTGCTTTCTTAACAATCCAAGCACAGAGTCTAATGCAGTTGATGGGACTTTGACTTCTTGTGATCAATTGTCTCACTGGATTGGGAACAGGACTTGAAGGCAAGGGCCTGGAAGCCCCAGAACTTCCGTAAAGATAGTGAGAAACAGTGCTTGTGGGGCCCCGGCAGGTGAAGGGGTCGGGGAAGCAGGCTCCACAAAAGGCTGGTTTCTCAAAGTTATTGTCGCTTGGGCTCGGGAGTTTTTCCCCGAGGGTGACCGCTTTGAATCGTTGTATGTACTTCCCTTTTGTGTCGTACTTCTGGCCATATGAACTGAAGAAGAAGGCAGCGACAGACACAGAACCACAACAGGCCCTAAGCATCTTGCTGCTTTCTTCTAAGTTTCCTCGGATCATATTGGAAAAGGGACAAATTGTCCCTGAGCCTATGGATTGGGCTGGCAGGCTTAGGAGATGGAGCCATGAGGTCCACTTTCCACAGGGGCCTGTGGGGGACCACTGATGTGATGGGGGCGGGGGATATTGGGCACAGCTCCACTGTCTCCTGAGTCATGTCTGGGACAACAAGGATGGTGCTAGAGGTGCTAGGTGTTTCGCATTCCCAGTTCCCAGGGTCTATTTGCTGTAAGACTGGGCAGCTGGTGGGTTGGGTATGGGGAAGGGAATAGCCTGGCCCAGCAATTTCCTATCCCCTGTGAACCTCAGGGACAGGTGAGAACTCAGCATCTATGAGAACTCGGAAACTATCAACAACTCTCTTGCTCAGCCTGGCAGGAAAATCCTCTGGAATCCTACTGGTGACCAAAGCCTTCAAAAAACCATTAATGGCTGTCACCTCAAAGCAAACAGGGTGTTTCCCCACTCCCATAGCCCTCTGACCTCTAATAAGGAAAGCTTGTGAAGCTGAAGGCCCCTTTTATCTCTGCCGGAGACCTTATCCTATCAAGCTCTGGAAGGCTTTCTGGTGCTGTGGAAAAGCCTCTAGGACCTGGCTAGAGAGGCTGCAGTCCTAGAAGTGGAAGCTATGGCTCGGGTATCCGTGAACTCCACTGGTACTACTTTTCAGTGTGTTGGGGAAATTCAGTCCCTGTAACACCCCTGAAGCTCTGCTGGGAAAGGATGCAGACCTTGAACATTCTACTGGGGAAAACTATTATATTGGAAAGCAGTCTTAGTTTGTCTGAGGGAGCCAGTGATACTTGGCAAGAGCTGCCAAGGAAAGAAAACTATGGCATAAATGGGGTCTTGAAAGGAGGGTCAGCGTGGAGAAGCAAACCCGAGCTTTCCCCCTTTGCTGGATTCCCACCCAGGGCAGTACTGTAAGTCATAGAAACTACTCATATCTCTGGAGGGTGAGGTGCCCACTGGGGCTGAACTGACTCTCTTCAGGCTTGGATGCAAGCTTTGTGCATGCCTTAATTTGCAAATAAAACGGATGTCTTGAGCCTTGTGAATGAACCTGAATACTTTTAAGGGGAACTGGGGGCTGGGGAAAGTGCTTAACCCTAATGTTCTCAGGCTATCTATAACTGGAAGCACTGAGTCAAAGATAGAAACCTGGGCTCTTGGTATCTTGAAGTTTCTCCACCACATGGGTTACATTATATTCACTTTTCTCTCAATTCCTTAGAAGTTATTTTAAAAAACTCTAACTTGCCTCTATAGAGAATTAAGATAAAGAATATTTGAGAAACTGGATCTGGAGGGCCTAGGGATGATCTGAGTTCCTTGGAGTTCTAAGAATAGACCCTACGTGAATGCCCTGAAGGCCACAGTGAAAGAAGAAAACTGGAGCTTTCACATCTGAGGACCAGCTATGCCATGCCAACCAAATAATTTCTCCACAAGGTCTGAAAGGAGTCTATTACTAGGCATGGGGGCAGGAATGAGGGAATCAAGTTACTCTGCTGAGTGATTAAGTGGATTCTATCATTTACCTATCACCACCACCACCACCTGATGGTCCCTTTCTTCCTTTGCTCAGTAACCCATTCACCAGATAGGGTTCAATGGAGGAATCCACCCTTCAGCTTACACCACTGCCTTCGGACCCTCAAGGTGTGAAGGTTGCACTTGCCCGGTCCCACATATTGCAGGAAGTTTTTTAAAATCCTAATCCAGAACTTTTAGGGTCTGTCTGCCCTGAGGGGATCTCTAGCAGTGTGTGGGGCTGCTGCTCTGGGCATAAAGGAAACTTACTCCAGGAGATACTAGAAAGAAAAAAGTGTAAGCTCCTTAAGGGAAAAGACTATTTTGTCTTTGTAGCCTCACTCCAATGCATACAATAAATGCTTATGGAGTTGCTGAATGTAAATGCTAAAATAAAAGATCCGTGATTTTGTATAGTATAGCCTGAAAAATGCTCCAAATCACTAATAATGAAATAGTTAAAAGTACGAGGCTTCCACTGCACACCTGTCGGACAGACAAAGATGACAAAAGAGGAAAATGGCAATTGTTGGAGAGGGCTGGCATGCTAAAATGTTCTTGGTAAAGCTGTGAATTGGTCCAACCACTCTGCAAAGAAATGCTGAACTCTGCCCCTAGAGCCACTAGACAGCATATTCTTTGAATTCAATAATATCACTACTGGGAGTACACCAGAGACCCTGTATCTCCAACGTGATATTCACAGTATTGATTGTGACTATGAATATGCCAGTATAGTTCTGAATTGCAAAATACTACAGGCTCTCCATGTAGAAGACAGCAGCAAAACATTTATTCAGACACTAAAGTCAAATCCGAACACCAGAAAACCAAATTCATCACAGCAACAAAGAAATCTATACACAATAACACTGCAGAGAGCAACACCATCCCAAAACCTTCCCACAAACACAAGCCTAGCTGTCTCCTTGCCTGTGTCCTCTCTTCCCCCCAGCTCTAACTGCTCTGACTCCCAGCTTCCTCTCAGCTCTGCTCCACTCCTTCCTGCTCCATCCTTTCAGCAAACTCCTTCCACCACAGGCTCCATGTGATTACATTTGGCCCATTAAGGGGCAGGGAAGATCTTCAAATTCCATTACCATTACCACTCTATTGCCATTATCCCTGTGCCCAAAAACATATCAGCACTTTATGTTGTAGCAAAGAGTTAGAAACGAAATGATTGCCTATGAAATGGAATAAACTCTGGTGTGTAAAAATAGTGAAATGTAATGATACAAGAAATAACAAACAGATTCATGGAATGTAGGAATTGATGCAGAGTGAAATGAGAAACAGAACCATTTACACAATGACCACAATAATACAAAGGAAAGCAACTTTAAGGACTTAAGGGCTGTGATCAATTCAGAGACTATGACTTTACTTTAGAACACTGATGATGAAACACATCCTATCTCTTGGCAGAGAGTTACGATGGACTACAGGTACAGAATGAGACAGAGTCTTAGATAACTAATCTGTCAAGGAGAAGAAAGGATGAGTTAGTGGGCAGTGACAGAATAAGGGGAAAAGGCATCAATAAACATTAAAAACAAGAAAAATTCCAAAGGGGACATAAAGCAATTTTATTACAATTCAGTTTAACAATTTATACTTAAAAATTGCACAAAACAAATTTTTGAATTCACATATAATCCTATCTTTTCTATTTTGAATACTGTTAATAATTTAATAATTTCTAAATTCATAATAAAAAGAAAAGTTATTTTTAAAAGAGCCCAGATGAAAGGCAATGATATTCACTTCTATTTTGTGTTGATCAGACAATATCTGCAGCATTGTGTTCTTTTCTGGGCATATTTTAAGAAGAAATTTGGCAAGTGGGAGGGTGACCATCACAGGAAAAGAAATAACCAAATCATCATAAAAACACACTAATTCACTACTGGTAGGGCTGTGAATTGGTCCAACCATTCGAGAAATCAATTTGAAACTGAAAAAAATAATGACTAAACTGATCATACCCCTTAACGTGGCAATTCCACTAGATTCCTATATATAGCAAAATATTCATAGTTGAACTTTTTGTAGCAGCAAAACGACATATGTAAAATAAGTACCCAATGAATAGGGAATGGCTGAATAAATTGTGATTTGTGTATGTTACAGTTTTATTGTAGCAGAAGAAATGGATATGAGGAATTCAGAGAAACGTGGGAAGACCTGTATGAACAGATGAAGTAAAGCAGAAAGAACAATGTACACAATGAGTGCAACAATCTAACAGAAGATAACACTAAAATAACCCAGAACAAACGAAATAGTCAAAACTGTTTTCCCAACGAGTAAAGTTGGACACATTTTCCTCCCTCTGGTGGAGCGGTGGTGGACTAGCAACCGGTTTTGCAAACCCATAAAAAGAGCCCTAATCTCTCTCCTGACGTGCAGTCTCCAATCCTTAACTCTACTGGACATCTCCCACTCAACGTGTCTGAAACACGTGCTAACTCTGGAAGCTGCCACCAGCTTTTTGTCACAGAGGCTCCCAAATCAGGCGTCATCCACAACTCCTCGCTCACACCCCACCTCCCGTCCAGTTAGCTCCCAAATCCTGCTGACTCTACCTTGCTAGCATTGTTCCTATACCCTGCCTTTTCAACTTTTTGGTTCTTGCTCTCTCTTGTGGGTGGGTGACCCTTAAAGGCTGTACAATACACATATATGTTATATTTATGTAATACACATATTTATACATACATACAACATCATATATATTACACAAAATGTTCTCTCTGTGTATGAAGTCTGGCACATGTTACCCAGACAGAAAGCCCTGTGCCTGTCATCTGAGGACCAGTCTAGTTTGAAAAGGTTTATTACAATCCTCTTTGAATGCAGCCATATCCACATACATTTATTTACCGTGGTCATGTCATGCCAGGAAGGCCACCTGCTAAGTGTGGAAGGGCTGATTACTTCTAATGAACAGCACGGACATTTTCAGAAGATAGAGCTAGAACACACTTTATCTAAACACTCAAGGGGACTCAATGAGCACAGAGCACAAGGACAAAGATAATGTATGAAGAAAACGGTCAGTCTGTCCAAGTTATTCCCTCCATGACTCCCTCTCCTGCCCCTCCTAGCTGAATGGTGGAAAGTTCACACCCTTCAGTGGAATAATGCTGGGTAAATAAAGACTCTAGCATTTATTATGTGGCCCTGACCACATGATCTCTACAATTCCTTTCAGCTCAAACAGTCTGGAAGTTAGTCAGCCAGCATTTATGAAGTGCCTACTACAGCTCAAACAGCTTTCAGCCCCTCCCAACAGCCTCCAGGCCCCACTCCTGCTGCCAGCTGCTATTCCTCCTCTAGGGCTGCAGGAAGATCCAGCTCCTCTCCCCTTTGGAGTTTCCTTCAGGATCTGGCGTTTTCTCCCCAAGTCTTCTCCTAGGCACCTGCAGAGGCTTAGCCTTCCCCCAGGCCTGAGTACCTTGCTCATTCCACCTAACAATTACATAATGTCTTGGGGTACTGGTCAAGGCACCAAAGACAAGATGAACAGCCCCGCCTTCAAGGAGCTGAGGGCAGAGGCCTGAAATGGTGCCCTCTGACATCCTTTGGCCAGGTTCGGAATGACCACACCCATGTGTTATCCCTAAAATCCTTCTGTGGTATAAAACCTGGGCTCCTCCTCACAAGCGTGTGTGAGGCAGCAGAATGGTATAGCTCTTAAACTGCAAGGGCCCAGAACTATGCCCAAGAACCCCATGTCCCTAAAGCAAAGATGGACTGCTTATCAGCCACAAATAGGACCACAGCCAGAGGTCAGCACAGAAGCAGAAACCCCTGAGGCAGCCTCAGAAGCCAGAGGCCACCCTTCTTTCCTGGGATGCACAAATCATCCCATCCAGCCCTTTCCCCAAAGGTGGCCCTTTATAATAAATCTCTCCTCTACAATGAAAGGGTACTAGATCTCACCAGCTCATTAAGCCTGAAAGCTACCATTGTATATTTTAAAGTCCTTGCTTCTCTCTTTAAAGCTTATCTCTTTCTATCTCACTTTGGTAACTTTACTCCTTGCTAACCATTTTCCAAACTGGCTTCTCTCACATCCTCCAGCCAGCCCACCCCAGTCCCGATAACCAGCAATGAGTCCCTGGAATGTGGTGCCATGCAAAGTTTGGGCAGAGAATGGAACCACAATCCCCAGAGCCTGCCTTAAACTACTGAGGGTGTTACTGGACTTCACACCCTTGCACTCTAAGCTGCCTGTTCTTAATAAAGGCCAACCTTCCAGCTTGCTGAACTCTCTATGGCTCTCAGAGCTCCATACTAAAAATGTCCCTGCCTGATATGCTGAAAGCAGTGCTTGCTGCCCTACATCACTCTTCCTCTTGCCCTGGGCCTCACTGAAAATAAGGGAGGTCACCTGCTTGCCTTCAACCTGGGGCTATAATTAGTCTGTGGCAAGAGGCTTCCCAATACTCCCTTAAGAACGACCTTGGCCAATGAGTCAAATGTAACGCTGAGCACCCCTTGAGCAAAGCAGAACTTTATTCTGGTTGTTTAAAAAAATATCAAAATATTAATAATAGCGAGTTGTCCTAAAGGCATAAAAGAGACGCTTATTAGCAGGCAAGGATATTTGTTCTGGAAACCGCTCCATCCCTGCAAACAGCACGCCTGCCTCCTCTGCCAGAAGTAACCTCACGCCTCCAGTCCTCACTGCTCCCAAGGCAACTCCCAATGGTGGGAACGTAGATGATGCGGCGCATGGTACAGAGAACACGTTTCAAAGGACCAGGAAAACTGCCCAACAGACTGCTGGTTCTACCCTGGCATTGGGGAAAGGGCTTCTCATCGGTCAGTCCTCCTGTGCAAAGTCAAAGGGCTCGAAATGCTTCCGGAACAAGCGAGCTAGAGCTTCCTCCTCTTCTCGGCTACGAGGGCATTGCCTCCAGTCAGACTTGTCGGGGATGTTGAGGATGGCCTCACTCGCCAAAACCTCCCTGCAAGGGACAAGGCAGGTCAGAGCCACCTCAGCTGAGAGGCCCAGAGGCCATTACCCCAATGCAAACTTTCTCCCTCCACCCACACTGGCATCATGTTTGCCTACACTAGCCATTTCAACCACACAAAGGACCATTTCTAAGGCCCTGGGCTGGGTTCTGAGGAGATGGCAGAGATAAATCAGACCTGTTCCCTAGGCCTGAAAAGGGCTCCTGGTCTGCCACGGGAGATAAGAATACAGTAGAAAACAGAATGTGATAAGTGCATTCAGCAGGCATAAACAAGGTCCTATGAGGATTCACAGGAGGTAGAAGCCACCTGCTGAGGGGACAGATTTCATGGGGAACATTTGGGCTAGGATGAGGTAGAAGAAATGATAAGGCTGACTGAATAAGAATGAGGCACGACTCTGGTTAGGAGAGTGGGATGTGACCCAATAGGAAAAAGAGGCCTGAGAGTCAAGAGACTGAGGTTCGAGAGCAGGCTTAGCTTGACCTTTCTAGCCCACACATCCTCCATCTGCACAATGTATGGGTTGGATAAGGTCACCTCGAGAGTCCCTTACAGCTCAAATACTTGTAAGCCTTTGTTGGTGGCACTGAGGGGTCAGGGGAACGAAGAGCAGGTCTAGGACGAAAGAGGATAAATACAGTTTTCAATAGAGATGTTGAGATAAAGGCAAGAAAACTGGTTGAAAAAAGTCAAGAAGCTAGTTGGAAAAGCAGGGCCAGAGTCACAGACAGTAGAGCTATCAAGGGAAGATGTCTGCAGAGAATTAAAGGGAAGGGCAAGGAAGCTAAAAGGATTAGCAGAGGTGAGGGGGCTGACGCTCTCTTAACCACACACTCCCTAACTTCTGGTTAGAAATGTTTGGATAGTGTTTACAAACAGCGCCATCATTTACAGCCACGGAAAGTATAATCCATCGTGTCAGGAAGAAGAGAGCAATGGAAAAACACTCATCTTTCCACATATTCTCTACTTATCACTGGATATAGGCTGGTCTGAACAGCGGTATTCTAGCTCTAATCTTGGTTAGCCGTGATGTCCTTTAGGCATCTTAAACTCAACATGCCCCAAACAGAGCTCATTCATTCTCTTTCTCTTCAGACTTCCTTATTAGGGTCCTCGCTGACACCAAGATCTACAATTTCCATGTCATGCTCAAAACTCCCCTCTCTCCTGAGCCATTGCCAAATCTCCCCCAGATCGGGCCCTCATCACCATTTTTAAAAATTCAGTTGCACTTGATTTTCAGTTCCAGATTCTCTCCTTCACTCACCCTTGTTCCCTCATTTCCTCTTACTGTAATAGCCTCCCCAATGGTCTCCCCTGCCAAAAGTCTCTTCCAACCCCAACCCATTCTCCACTTGGTTGCTGGCTAACATTTGTGACGCATAGATCTTACCACAACCCCCTTCTGTGCTGTGGATTACAGCTATTAGCTTACATATGGTCTTTCCTACTAGAATGGCAACTAGCTGAAGAAAGAGATTCTGCCCTGTTCATTTTCTGTATCCCTGCTGTAAGTGCCTAACACACAAATGTGCTCAATGAAGTGGTGGTGAATAAATGAAAAAAAGACAAACCTTCCAAAATGTAAAGGAAAACTCTTCTTAATTCTGTGGAAAAGCTTCTCTCCTGTGTCCAACTCCACATAAAAATATGGTGCTCCGGGCTGTACAATCTACGACAAAGAGAGCTCTTGAAGCATGTGCAACAACTGCAGAGACAGACATGCACAGAGCTCTTGGAAAGTGAAGCCTGTTGTCCAACAGGGACAAGCATTCCCCTGGTGACTGTGAAGCAGCTATCACCAAAACTGGTGCCACAGTGGGAAGCCCCACTTCTTGTGTGCTCCCTCAGAGAATCCACTTCCAGCACGAGCACCAGGCCTTAGCTCTGCACTCTGAATGCACAACCTGCCTGTTACATGACCGTCCCTCTCAATAGCCCCATCTCCCTCCAGAAATCCAGGCCTGTACTGCCCATGTCCCATGTGGGACACCTCTATACAGATGGACTAGTGTCAGTGGGTTAGACAATCAAAGAGCATATATTAAGCAACTGCTGCATGCTAATCACTGGGGATACCAAAGGGGAATAGTCCCCACTCTCAGGGGGCTGGAAGTCTACACCGAGGGAGCAGACAGCCACCAGGCATGGCCAAACAAGATACAGCCAGGACCATCTCAGAGGGCAGGCACTCAGATTAAGGAAGGGAGAGGCCCCAGGGACAGCCAGAGAAAACACTCAGAGTTGGGAGACAGCCTCTTGTGCTGGGAGTAGCTGGGAGGCTAGTGTCACTGTTGTTCAGTCCTGTCCCAACTCTCTGTGACCCCATCTGGGATTTTTCTTGGCAGAGACACTGGAGTGGCTTTGCTATTTCCTTCTCCAGCTCATTTTACAGATGAGGAAACTGAGGCAAACAGGGTAAAGTGACTTGTCCAGGGTCACCCAGCTAGTAAGTGTCCAAGGCCAAGTTGAACTCAGGAAGATGAGGCTTTCTGACTCCAGGTCTGGTGCTTTGGACACTATGGCATCCCTGGCTGCGGCTAGCGGTGTCACTGGATGGAGGAATGTGTGGGAGGCTGGGTATGAGGAGTGAGAGACCTGGAAAGGCAGCTAGGGCCAGATTATAAAGGGCTTTAAGAGTCAAACAGAACATTTTATATTTGATCTTGAACACAATATTTAGCCACTGGAGTTTCCTGAGTCAGGGTGGGTGGGTGATACAGTCAGACATGAAGGAAGATTCCTTAAAACCTAAATTAGCTGGCAAGTTCCCTGTTTGTCCACACAGCCTCTCCAGCCTATTCTCCTATCTCCTTCTTGTTTTAGAACCTCTAGTGCTTCTTGCCTGGAGTCTAAACTTTGGGCACGTGAAGAGGAGACTGGGATAGTAAAGTGGAACTAGACTGTGAGCCATAAGTGCTGGGCTTGAGCTCCAATGTGACTGAGGATGGATCAGGAGCATGGGAGGGATGAGCAGCAGAGCTCTGCTTCTGTGACACAGAGCTGGCAGCTGTGTGAAGGATGAATTGTGAGGAGGGGGAAGATGGAGACTGGCTAATTAGGGAGCAAAAGGAGAGAGGAAGGCCTGCATTAGGGGATGCAGAAAGGAGAGATACAGCAGATACCTTGGAAATGGAACTAATGGGACTTGGCAACTAACTGGCTGAAGAGCTGTGAAAGAGGAAAAGATCCCCGGGCTACAGAGGCTGTGAGCCTCTGCACTGAAAGCAGTGATAACTTAAAAAAAAAGGACAGAAGACAGAGGATGGACACAAGACCAAGACCCAGTTCTACAGAAGTAGTGTCAAGAGTGGTAAAGCTGAGGCTGCCTAGGAAAATTAAAAACAATAAAGCCACAGGGAGAAAAAGAAAGAGGATCAAGGCAGGGACAGGATGACTGCTTACAGTGACCAGGACATGGTGACCAACAGTGGAGAGAAGGCAGAGAAGCTGACCTCTCATTTTCATTCTTTCTGCACGCAGAATGATCTTTGCATTAGAAATGGCAGGACAAAAATGGCCAACGGGGAGCTGATGGAAAAGGCAAGAGAAAATACTCTTGATGAATCTTTGGGTATTAAATGAATGAGCCTGTTGCTGCTGAAGTATCACCGGTATCTGAATGATGATGGAAAATGGGAGAGGAACCACAGACCTGGAAAAAAAGTGAAGAGAACCAGGTCTGCAAATTCTACATTGGCATGATTTTGATTCCTTGGAAAATTTTAGACTGGACCATCAAAAATATAGCTGACAAACACCTTGAAAAGAGGCTCTTACAAAGAGCCACCATGTCTTTATCAAGGATAGGTTATGCTAGTCAAACTTTATTTCCTTTTTTGACAGGGTTACTAAACTAGCGTTATTAGGGGAACTCTGTATATAGTTTTCCTAGATTTTGGCAAAACATTTAAGAAAATATCTCATGCTATTCTTGTGGAAAAGATGGAGAGATGTGGAGTAGACAATGGCAGCATAATTAGATGAATTTAGAACTGGATGAATTGCTGGACTCAGAAAATGGTTATCAATGGTTTAGATATCTACTTAGCACCTGGGCCTAGTAAATGTCCCAGAAGTCAATCTGTGCTTGTCCTAGGTTTCACATTTCTATCAATAACTTGGTGTAATGTTAATGGGACTTAAGATCTTCCCCATCCATTAACAGGCCTCACGTGGAGCCCATTAAGGGAAGCTTGCTTAGGGGAGGCTTGCTTGTAGGAAGGCTCTCACACCTTTTGCTAATTTCTAATTAAGTCACCAGGGTTATGATGCCTTCTAGTTCTGAGAAGTGTATATGTATGGATGTACACCCTCCCACCCTTCCCCCCGCCACTTACTCTGAGTTGGTAGTTTGCTTTGGGAGCTTGCTTATGAGAAGGATCTTGTGATTCCCTGGTCGACATTCTGAGTGGCCGTGTGCTCAGAGCTTCCTAACTGCTCAAATGTAAAGGCTCTCTCAATCCAGGGATGTATGTAAAGTATATGGCAGTATTATTTTAATTCAGGCAATCAGAGTCCTGTCTGTTTGTCCTTATTTCTCTGCTTGTATTTTCTCTGAAGTTCAGGGTGCTGACTTTTCCCCTGCACTAGTGAACATAATTTAAAAAGATTATTGACTCCTTAAACAGCTATCTTTCCTAGTAAAGCAGATCTAAGAATCTGTGCTAGCAGCTGTCCTGGGTATACCAGTGTGGTTGTTGCTACAGTTGGAGAAAGGCTAAGACGGCATTTTAATTAAATTTGTGGATGACACAGAGCTGGAAGGTATAGCTAACATATCAGATGATAGACTCAGGATCCAAAAAGATATTAAAAGGCCAGAGTACAGGACTAAACCTGAGAAAGACAAACATAAAGCCTGATACTTGAATTAAAAAAACTGATTTCACAAGTACAGGATGGAACAGTCACAATTATATTGGAGACTATCTGAAAAAATATATATAATACATTTTTATATATATATAATGCAATAAGAGGCTGAGTTTCTGCCCTGATAAGGTCAGATCTGGACTACTGTGGACAGACATCTGGGCACCAGATTAAGAAGGAAACTGGACAGCATCCAGAGGATGATCCTCAGGATGATGAAGGGCCCTGAGGCCATGACATCTGAGGAACTAGGACTACTTAGCTTGGAGAAGAAAAGATTTGGGGACATGGGAGGGATTAGAACAAGACATTTGAGATAGTTGTTTTTAAAAAAAAAATGGAAGGAATGCCATGTGGAAGAGGGACTGTACTTGGTCTGTTTGATTCCAGAGGGCAGAAGGAGAAGCAATGGGTGAAAGTTACTCAGAAGTAACTTGAAGCCTAATGTCAGAAAACACTTTCTAACAATGAGAGCTGTCCACAAATGGGACGGGTTGTCTTGCGAAAAGGTGAATTTTCATTCCTTGGAGGCTGTACGCTCACTTGTTGGGCCGTGACTTGGACGTGATGGCCCTGTGGTCTCTTCTAACTTCTGAAGTTCTGTGATACATTCTACTTTCAGCACTCCCCAAACAGGTCCTATGCTTTCCTGTCCCTGCATTCATGCTGTTTCCTATACCTGGAATGTCTTCTTTGCTATCTCTGCTACTCTACCATACTGGGACCACTTCTTGGAGTGCCATCAGACCTGCTCCTGGGCTCCTCCTGCTTCTCAAAGAATATTCAGAGAAAAAGGGAACCCATGCACAGAGCAGACCCTAAACCATAAAGGGAGAGGGGCCTCAGGCCTTACCTGTTGGATATCAGAGTGCTCTGGGATTTCTAGTAGCTCCATCTGCTGCTCCTGGGCCTGGACGATGAAGGCCTCCTTGATGTCATCAGTGGTGCAGCAGCTGAGAGGTACAGGAACAACCTGGGTGGGAAGAGTAGATGCCACTGGCTTTGGGCTCGGAAAGGAGGCCAGCAACAAACACATCACAGGGGTGAAGAAACACCCCTCAGTATATGTTCTCCTCATCCCAGAGAGTACACACTGCATGGACTCTCTGTTAAGACTTAAACTCATGAGATATAGCACTGCATGTGGGAGTTAAAGTAATCTTTGAAGTGGGGAGAGGCTCAGATGAGGCCTGACCGTCCCCAAGATTGCTCACTCCTATGTAATCTATGTGGCAGAGTCAGGCCTATTTGATACTGAACAAATTGGCCAAAAAGAAAACCACCACATGGCTACAAATGTCCTATTTCCCCTAGCAGATTGTGACCTCCATGAGGGCAGAGTCCATGCCTTTATCTGGTATCCCCCTCGACACTCTGCCTCACTCAGTAACAGTGCTCAGCAGTATCTCGGTTAGGTCCGCCGCGCATCACCAAGCTGAGCTGGCTTAGCCACCCAAGTTCTGAGTTCCCATTTGATGACTTCTCACCTCCCTATACTTGGCTTACGCTGGACCCCACGTAAATTACTGCTTTCCCCTGATGCAATCTGAACCATTCTTCTCCACACTCAGCTCAAGCTACACCTCCTCCTCAAAGTCTCTCTGACTGTTGCAGTCTACACTGATACCATCTTTTTCTGAAGTCCTCCCATAATACTTTTATTGGCTGTAATGTTCTACATTTAGAATTTAACACATATAGTTTTATGATCTCTCTCCTACAGTAACTTCATAATTGCTGACTTTTTAAAATATGTGATCCTCATGCCCCCAAAGAGTGTAAGCCAAGAGGGTGGACCATCTCTTTTCTTTCTCCACTAAAGCCCTGGGGGTTTTTCTGTAACTATCACAGACCCAAAAGAATGCTGCCAACAGAGCAGAAGAACAGGCTATCTCCAACAGGGTGCCCATCCCAGGGCTATATGAATGCACATACAAATCTTGGGTCCCCTTTGAGTTGCTGGACTGTACTTCCTCACCTGTAGCTGGAGGTGATGACTCCTATAATTCCTCTCAAACAGAACGCATCGCTTCCCTTTGCTCTTAAAGAGCTGTCTCACTGCAGACTTGTATTGTTCCACTTCTTCCACCACCTCTCTTGAAAGATCTACCACTGACTGGTAGTGCCCAATGGGCAAGATCAGAACGTGATCATCACATAATCCGCCTTTGGCCAGGGCAAGGTAACACTGGGAAGGAAGGACAAAAGCAGAAGAGTTAGGATATCAATTCTGTACTGGGAATCCTTGTTCTTCTACAGAGGCCACTGCAGAGACTGGTTGGAAAGACTGTTCCTAAGGAAACAGGCAGGCCAGATATCTCTCAGAGATTCCTCAGTAAGAGCTCATGAGAATCTAAAATTCTGACTGTGGGTGTCTGTTCTGGATCATAAATCATAGCCACTCCTTGGGGAAATGAACGGCTGAAAAAACTGAAGAGAAGTCCGGCAGAAATTAGGGTTAGATGAAAACCCTGCACAACACACCGTAACAAGCTCAAAACAGATGTGTGCTATGAATATGACAGGAATAGTGAGCATTTATGTGTTTTAAGATTTGCAAAGTGCTTTGCATATGTTCTATTATTTGGTCAAAATGACTATCAAGGGTCATATCATAAAATGATTAGACTACCTACGACTGGGATAGAAATAACAGCAACAAAGAAGACCATAAAAAATAGACAATTTTGACCACATAAAATAGAAAAGAGCATTGTGGAATATAACTATAAAATCCTAGAAAGTCATAATGTCTGTAAAAGACCAAAGGAAGAAGGAACTCACGTGAGTGCCAATGCTGACTACCAAATGCTTTTCCACTTCAGGACTGGCAAGACAGAACCAGCAGGGCCCCAGGGGCTGAGCTTCATGTGGAAAAAAACAAAAACAAAAATAAATGTTATGAGGGTCCAAACACTAGAGTAACTCATTATCCTGTACAGGTCAGTTCAGTCTGATCTCAGGTCACCCCGCCCTTCCATTCTGCTGTGGCCTGCATGAGGCATGGAGCCCTGGCCTTTATTTTCCAAAGGCTTTGTTGCCAGAGTAGGCTGGTATTCAAAGAGAAGGCAAGACTTTCACTGCATGCCTCAGTTTCCATACATCTCACTGTAAAATGAAGGGGCTACACCAGAAGAACTTTGGAGATGATTTTCCTTTTCCATCTTCATATAACACTACATTGTGAAACACCGACTGCCTTATGTATCACAGCTATGAGCTACTGTCTTATTACCCAGTCATGTGAGACTTACGTGGCTTCCGAGGTTGCTTGGGGGAAACATCCCTGCTGTCTCTCCCAGTGGACTGACGTTTCTTTCCCTGCTTTTTGCTTAAATCAAAAAAAAATTGACAGGCTGGTTCTTCCTGCGAAGGCCAAAAAACATGCAAACAGAAATTACCCAGCAGAGCTGTAGAACTTCATAAAGTTGGCCCTGACATTCATAAAGATATTGCTGCCTTCCTTCTCTCTTCTCCTACCCTCTCTGCTTATTCTAGCTACAATAGCTCTGTCTGCCCTTCCATTCTCCTTCTATACACACCTTTCCAGATCCCCACAACCTCAGCCCTCTGGGCACGGCTCTCAACTCAGCTATAGTGCATCAGTCAAATGCTTCCACAGACCTGCAATTCCCCTTTACCACTCCACTCCCTACATCTCTACCTACTGAAATCTGCCACTCTCTCTTCCTTCATCCCTGCCTCAAACGGGGAGGTAGCCCATTTTCTTGCCAAGCCAAACCTATCTACACGCACAAGTGATCTACTCTACCCCATCTTCTTCAGAAAATTACCTATAGTACCATCCCACTTTTATCACCTCTCTTCAATCTCTCCCTGCCTGGCTGCTTCTCTACTGTCTACAAACACTCCCATATCTCCCCCATCCTCAAAAATTCTTTCACTTGATCCCCACTAGCTTTTGTTTCTTTATCTCTTTTTTCTGTGGCACCCTGGGAAGACTATCTATAAGCAAGGCATCTAATTCCTTTCCTCTACCTCTCTTTTTAATTCTCTACAGCTTGGCTTCTGACCTCATAATTCAACAAAAGTTGCTGTCTCAAAGTTATTAAAATCTCTTAATTGCCAAATCTAATGGCCTTTTTTTTCAAGTCTTATCTTTCTAGACTTCTCTGCAACCTAGTCACTCTCCTACTCAATAACCTCCTATGACTCTCTGTCACCTCCAAGACCAAATAACTTGTTTGGCATTCAAAGTGCTTCAAAATCTGCTTCTCTCTTCCCTTTCTAGTATTCTTACAACTTACTCTCAACAGCCTCCACAACTCTGTTCTACCACAAACTTATAGATCCAGTGACTCTGGCGTTCTGGCTTTTCCTTGTACAAGACACTCCATGTCCTGACTGCATTTTCACTGATTGTCCCCCATGCCTGGCGTGCTCCAACTCCTGGCTTCCTTCAAATCTGAGCTAAAAGTCCCACTTCTACAAAATGCCTTTCTCAATTCCCTTTAATATTAGTAACTTCCTCCCAGAAAGTATCTTCAGTCAGCTTGTCCATATCTTGACTGCATGTTGTCTCTGCCATTAGACTATAAGCTGCTCACTTTGAGCAGGCACTGTCGTACCTTACCTGGCACAAAGGAGGAGCTTAAGAGATGCTTTTTCACTGCTCATCCTCCAAAGCCTAATTCAGATGTCATAAAACATCCCCTGACCCTCCTCTGTAGTCCCAAACCTGAAAGCACCATCTCTCTCCCATGAAATCTCATATTAAATGCTGAAACATCTCTATGCAGCTGTTATGATCTACTCCGTATTAGGGTTGTGCGCATCTTATCTTCTCTACTAAATTCTAAGTTCCCTGAAAGCAAGGACCACACCTTATTCATGTTTCTATTTCTTTTACAACCAAACAGTTGAATGTCTCCATGAACATAAATAACAGGGTTTGGCTCAGGAAAAGCTAGAGATGGACTCACTGTGGGCTTGATAATTCCACACATCCTAGCACAAATCACAATTAAGCTAAATATGAGCTTAGTTTGAATTACCCAAACTATTGGGACTTATTGATGATCAAAAATGTTCCAGAAAGTGAGATCTGGATCACATACATTTTGTCTGCATCTGGCCTTGCCCTGTCCTCTCGGTCAAACCCAAAGTCTCTACTAGAAGGAGTCCCCATGAGAGCCATCCCTGCCCATTCTCCCCTCCTGGGAATGTCACTTAAAGGAAAATACCTGTGGAGCCAGGCCCTGTTTTCCTGACAATGCTTCCTTTCCAGATTTTCTGTATGGGTTTTCAGTGACATCTGGCGGCTGCTTCACTAGCTCTGCCACATCCATCAGATTAAGTGGGAGGATACTGAATGCATAGAGGTACTTTGGAAAAACAACAACAAAATAGCTTCAAAGAACTTAATACTTATTCTAATCTAACACACTATAATTTCTTTATGAAGACTGTCATAGGAAGGTATAGTATTCATTTTAAAAATAAAAACATTAAATACAACAAATCATCAAAGCTAAACAATGCAGTCATGTTATTTATGGAAGGAGGAAAGAAGAAAGGTGGAAAACACCTCCTCAGAATGCTGACTCTCGATCGCTATATTTTATAGTTTTTGCTGCTGTTTTTGTTTCTTCTTTCTTTTTCCTAAAATGCTGACTTAACCTGCAAAACCTCCCCAAGATATCAAGAAATATGGTTGTCCTTCAAGGTTTGCAAAGGGCCTCACACATTATCTTGCTGGATCATGTGGAGAGTTTGACAGAAGCTGGGTGACATGTTAGCAAAGTTAGATTGTTTCTATTAATTTTCCTACAGAACTTTCAGTCACTGTTCCAAGAAACAACAACTACTTTTCAACATCTGGTGGCCATTTGTGGTTAGTAATACCATGTTTCAGAATGCAACCTTCTAAAAATCATACACTTATGGGTAAGCTGATTTTCTCCTAAAATTACTATTCAATAAATTATGTGATCCCTATAGATTACTACTACTTCAAGAGATCTGTCATTTAGGCCTCCTACTGATATACATTACAACCTCTTCACCCCTTAGATGCTGTGGTTAAAAATTCAACATCTGGTGGTCAACCTTTGGTGGGGAACCCACTATTACTGGTAACATTAGAGCTGGCCATTCCTTGCCACGGAATAATGCACTTCTTCCTCAGACCTGCCTTGGAGGTATGCAGTCTTTTGAAGCTCAGCTCCATCACCACCTCCTACCAGAGGACCTTCTGGATCCTCCCAACTGCTGCTGCTCCCCCAACCCTTGAAACCTACTTACTGGCCATGTCTTGTATTTACTTACATGTGTGCATTATGTTTTGCCCAGGAGAATGGGAGAAAGTTCCTCGGGGGAAGGCAAAGCTTCATTTTTGTTTCTATATTCCTAGTGTTTGGTACCTGATAGGTGCTTAATCAATATTTGTCAACTGACTAACTTTCCCAGCATGAACAACAGCTACTGACTGACACTGGAAAAGCAAAATGAAGAACACAGACTGCTCAGATGAAGACATCTGACTGCCTGATATCACTGTATCACTGAAAAGAGCTACGTCTAAAAAGCTCATCTTTTTAACACCAA
The DNA here is from genome assembly GCA_028646515.1 of Pseudochirops corinnae. Taxonomy (NCBI): domain Eukaryota; kingdom Metazoa; phylum Chordata; class Mammalia; order Diprotodontia; family Pseudocheiridae; genus Pseudochirops; species Pseudochirops corinnae. Next base: position 175,484,376 of record CM053589.1, on the reverse strand, counting down.
CATTCTTCCAGTCTGCAAGGCTACACATAAGGAGTCATTATCTTTTCGGAAGAATCAAAATCATGGATGAACCAAAAAACTATGGAAAGACACAAATATGAAAAGCTGGCTACACAGAACCAGGAGAACACTGTACACAATCACAGAAACACTGTGTGATGATCAGCTTATGATAGACTCAGCTCTTCTCAGCAATACAGTGATGCAAGACAATTACAAAAGACTCATGATGGAAAATGCTATCCACATTCAGACAAGAAACTGTGGAGTCTGAATGCAGATTGAAACAGACTGTTTTCTGTTTCTGTTGTTGTTTTGTGCCTTTTTGCTTTTGTTATGATTCTTCTTTCACAACATGACTGATGTGGAAATATGCTTAATATGATTGTACATGCACACGCCGATATCAAATTGCATGCTGTCCTGGGCGGCGGAAGAGAGGGAGGGAGAGGAAAATTTAGAGCTCAAAATCTTACAAAAGTGAATGCTGAAAACCATCATTACATGTAATTGATAAAAATAAAATACTATTAGGTGGAAGAAAAGAAAAAGAAAAACAACAAAAAGAGTATCAATGAAATAGACAGCAAAGACCAGTTCTGGGACATAAGTTGGTCCTCTCTCAAAGATTTGTAAAAAGATATGGAGAAGAACCCCACGGGATGAGAAGGCATGGATTGCAATCTGCACCTGGAAGGAGTGCACCATGTATGGGACTGTGGCTTCACTGAAGATAGGAATATCGACACTCTATAGCCAAAATCTGTTGAAACCCACAGTCTCAAAGGCTCAATGAAAACAACTCACAATTACAAAGTGCCTTAGTAAACATTTTCTTCATAACCATTCTGTGTACGTGTCATTCCCATTTTACAGAGGAGACATCTGAGGCTCAGACAAGGTGGATGGCTTGTTTATAGGTCACAGCCAGTCATCAGAAAATGAACTCTGCCAGTAGGTCAGGGTTCTTTCCCCTTATACCTGAACATATTTTAGAAAAGCTCCAACACCACATGTTCTCTTCTGGCTGAGCCCTCTGATTCAGGCCATGAAGACAGGGTCTAGTGGATTAAAGTGGCTTCCACCAAGTGAATTCCCAGGAAGATGTCACAACGCCTTCCACATTCCTTATTTTCATTTCTATACTAGAAAAAAACAAATGCTCCTCAGGGGTTCTAGCTATTACCTTGGTCTTTAAGAGGGGCTTCCCAAACCCAGGCCTGAGGGTCAAATCTCACTGGCTTCCTGTTCTTGTGTAGATCAAGAGTTAAGAACAGTTTTTCCATTGTAAAGCACAATAAAACTTTATTTTAAAAATGGAAATAACATCCTTAGTGGTACAAAAAATAGCATGGCTGGATTTGGCCAGCACACCATAAGTTTGCCAACTCCTGCTCTAGCTGACTGAAATATGGAAACTGGCAGTTGCCAAGAACTTGCAATTCAAGCTCTTCCATTACACACTCCATGCCACCCAATGGATGGATGTGTACACATGCATAAGGTCACTCTGAAATGGGTGTTTTTGCTTCATTTGCCCACCTTTCCCAAATCTTTCCCTACCATCTTTTTCTTTATATATGTATACATTAGACACAGAATCTCAAACCAGAGATGCTATGTCTAATGCATATAAAAGATGGCACCAGAGAAGGACAACAGCAGCAGTAATGACAGGCTAAAAAATGGATTTGGGAACCAAGGCTGGGTCCTCCGAGTACTTCTGGGTTTTCCATTCACATTTGTCACTCCAGGCAATTAGTCCGGACTCACTGCGGCTGTCAGGAAGCGTGCTGACCAAGACAACGCTACCAGTAAGAACAGTGCATCCACTCCCAGCATTGCTCTAGAGACAGCATCTGGATGCTGCTGCCCTGCACAGGGGCATCTGTCTGGAAGATCACCTTCAGGCACAGTGCCAGGGATTTCACATTTACCTTTCTCTTCTCTGGGTTCCCAACATTTGCCAGAGCTATGAATCGGGTAACATGCTGTGCAGTTTCCTGGAGGACTATGTGGTTTCTACGACAGATTTGAAAGAAAAGAAGATACAAACAACCTTTAATTCCACGTATCAGTATTTTGTAAATGGTTTCTGTCAGTGGGAGCTCCCTTTTCCTCTTATGGCCCAGGGGCCTCAGATCTGACCTCTTTAAAGGCAGATGAATAATAATAGCTAGTATTTATATAATACTTACAAGGTTTGCAAGTCCTTAATGTAGATTCAACACATATAACAACCCCGTGAAACAGGCGATATTATTATCCTCATTTTCCCTATGAGATTAAATGACTTACCCAGGGTTACACGGCTAGTACATATTGAGGCAGGATTTGAAACTAGGATATACTGACTACAAGCCCAGGACTGTCTTCACTGTGGTACCCAGCTGCTACTATCATCATTCCTGCTATTAAAACTGAATTGTCCACAGGTCACGAAAGCAGGGTCTCCTTCTAAAGACATGATGTGAAATCCTTTGTTACTTCCAATGTGCCCCAAGCCAATAAGGAAGCAGAATCTGCTGCCACATGACTACACATGCTCTCTTTCCTCATATTACCCCCAATGCATCCTACTAATGCATGATCTGACCATGCCATGGCTGCGAGCCGATATGTAAGATAAGTTTGGAATAACTACCATTCTCCCAGGAAGCCCTCTTTTTCAAACCCTTCCCTAAAATGTTCTCTGGGTTTCAGACCTTCTTGAGGTCTCTTTCCAAACCAGGAGTTGGCTAATTTTGGCCCTTCACCTGTTTTTGTACAACAGAGTGCTTAGAATGGTTTTCACATTTTAAAATATAATAATATCTTATTTTAAAATGTGAAAATCATTCTTAGCTCCTGGGTGTTACAAAAATAAGCATAGTTTGCTTCACCCTATTCTTTCTTATTTCTAGGGAAGTCAGGAGACCCAAAGGCACTTTGAGTCAAACTTGGGCTCTTCCCTGGGGAGCTGTAGTCAGGAGGCTAAATTTTCAGCAGAAGAACTGGTAACTCCTCCCATTTCAATTCACTGCCTGTTTCTGATCTTACGTTCTAGCATATCTTTTTCCTCCCCACAGATAATGCCTATATTTGGATAAAGACTGAAAAACAACTTTCTTGAAAGGAAAAAGCATTTGAAAAAGAGCGATTTTAATGTGGGACAAAGGAAGTTTGGAAATAATACAGTCAATTCTCACTTCTCTGCTAATGGATCATAGCTCTGATGTTCTGTGAGGGGGAACAATTTCCAAGCTAGAGCAAATCTTACATTGAGCTAAAAGATATTACATCCATTGTACTGGTACAGTACAAGACAGTACAAGACTGTCTAACTGAGTAGTCTCCTAGTAATCCTAAAACAAGTTTTCAAAATGTAGCTTTATTATTTGAAGTGAAAAAAAAATATATATATATTGACCAAAATTCAATGCCAAATAAAATGCAGATTATCCACACTTTAGCTTTTTCATTAGTTACACATAACTTCAGTTTGAATACTTCACATAGAAGGCACTGGTACTGTCCTTCCCCTATTGTCTTCTATACCGAAATCCTCAGACATGCTTCTGAAGTGACTACTAACGTGAGTTGTCAACTCTATAAAAAAGGGCCACTGTCTGACCTGGACAACTTTAACTAAGGTCTTAAGTAAATGTAATTATAAAAGTTAGAACTGTGTACGGCTTTGTTCCAAATTGTAGAGCAGGAGTTCTTAACTGAAACCCACAAATCACCAAGGGCTCTTGGAATAAATGAACCTGGATGGGAAATAAATTACATCTCCATTTTCACTCAGCTCTAAATGAAATTTAGCTTTGCCTTTAATTAAGGAGGTAACATTATCCTAACAAGGGTCTGCAGGCTTTACCTGACGGCCAAAGCGGCCTACAACATGCAAAAAAAATCAGAAATCTCTGTTGTAGAAGCTTAATCCCCCTAGGCAGAAACTCTGAAATGATAAACCCTGAATGAAACACTGCATATATTGTCAGACTTGTTGGTGTGCTGTTTAATTTTATGGTTGAACTACTTTCTCTCTTCCCAGCTTTAAAAAAATTCTTTGTTACAAGTGATAGTTCGATGGGCAGGGGAAGAAGGTATATTCAGAAATAAAGTTGATGTAAAAACAAAATTTTTTAAAAAGAAAAACAATGCCTACCGATAAGGAAGCCTCTCATAATAAGTCTTTTCCAAGGCAGCAAAGTGATACCTGGGCTTCAAGTCCATGGCAAGAAGGGATATCAAAGAAGAGCCACTTTTCTTGGTATCCACATCTCCCTGTACAAGAAAAATAGCATCCGGTGTGACTGACCTTAATGATCTTGAGAAATATGCAAACGTGTTCCCAAGTGTGTGCCTGTATGCATGATACAAGCACATTGTGTTAAGTGTCTATACTTGGAGTTATTATACAAGTCTGAAGAGCAAAAGGACAACTGGGTCATATCTGGATCACAAATAAGAATGGCTTTTGGAGGCCAGGAGTTGGAGATGGCTCCATCTCAACATCTGCACACAAAATAGATCATCAAAAGCAAAGCTGGAAGGTAAATTAGCTCCTGCTGATTAATGTGGCATGCTGGTGTAATTTTCTTTTAAAGGGCCAAGCACAGATCTCATTACAAGGGTGACAACCAGATTTGGGAGATGATTAGGTCAATGCAAAATCAAGTCAAATCCTCAGGTGCCAGATGTTTTTGGAACAGTTTGTATGGAATATTTACAGAAGAGTTCATAAGCCTGGGAAACAGGGGTGGGTGGGATGGGGATGGGGACAAAAAGCACTGAACTGGGGGGTGGGGTAGGGGGTGGAGAGGTCTAGAGACTCAAGTTCAAGCCTATGATGTGCCACTTGGTGCTCTTGGCCAAAGCATTTAACCTCTTTGTGTCGGTTTTCTTCTCTTTAAGATGTGGGTGATGATATTTGTTCTGCCTTCTTCATAGAATTGCTAATGATTGAGTGATATAATGTGAAAGTGTTTTAAAATCAATTAAGTGCTACATAAATGGAACATGGTAGTATGTGTGGACTTTAAAGGTCAGAATTTCCCTTAATTAATCTTTGTGCAAACAATCATCTCCAAGCTTTCAGGAATCCTTACCGAACCTACGTAATTTCAGCTTATACCACTTCTTAGCATATGAAAGTCTGTGCCTTTCTACATAAACTAGAGCCTGTCTTAAATGTGTCTTTTTCAAGCTTTAGGGGTGACGTTCTTAGTTTTTAATATTCCAAGATTTTGTGAACAAACGCATTTTATATTCATGACCGCTCTGCATGGTTTTATCCACCTTATTAATATTTTCTGTCTTCCCCTTTGCAGACTGAAGAAATCTCACTTTTGGCATTTGTTCCTACGTGAGCGTCCTCTCTTCCCCTTTGATCCTTTCTGCTACCTTCACCGGCTCTTCATCAGCTTCAAGTCATTCCCCAGGACATGTGGAAACCAGCTCCAATGTAGAGAGGCTTTCCGGTTTGGGCTTGTATACGGGTAAGAGAAAGCATTGGCTGATTTCCAGTTTATGATGCTAACTGTTGCCTGCTGCTGATATATTCAGGGCACAGTCTACTGTACTTTTATACGGCTACTGCTGATTCTTATGAATCCCCTTTTATGTAAAGAGTCTGAATGATTTTCTCCTGGAGGTATTCCTATGTCCACTACTCAAGTCTTCCTGATGCCTCCCTATGGTACAGAGCTGGGCTCTCAATGGCTTTGCCCTGTCCTAAACAGGGTAAAAAGACTTCAAATACAGGTTCAGGCATTCTTGTCTGTCACCCAAAGTTGAGACTACCTAAGATCAGGGGCTCACCATTGGACGGTTGGCTGAAAAGGTGAAGAATTTTTCAGCCCCAGCAATTAACCAAGACTATCATCTAGAGCAGTGGTTCTCAACCTGTGGGTTGTGACCCCTTTGGGGGTCGAATGATCCTTTCATAGGGGTTTCCTAAGACCATCAGAAAACACATGTTTCTGATGGTCTTAGGAACCAAGACACTGCTCCTAGACACCGCTCCTCTATCTGTCTCCAGGCGGGTCCACCCACATGCAGATATGCCCAGATACGAGTATTAAAGGGTCGCGGCATTAGGAAGGTTGAGAACCACTGATCTAGAGTATATAGAGGGGCTATAATTTGCATCAGTGGAAGGAGTACCCATATTGAAAAAATAACAGATCCTTGAGTTACTGAAGCACCTTATATTTCCCCATATTGAAGCTTATTGGACAGTTTTTTAACCATACAGAGTCAAATTCTTCCCTGTTGGAAGATCTGCCATTGGCACACTGGGGATTTCACTTGTATGCCTTCTTTGAGACGATTTATAACAATATTAAATGAAAACTGTCCAAGTAGAGACCTCTAGGGCACCCCACAAATAAGAGGGCGACAATCTTTGTGGTTCCCAGAAAAGGTCCAGGTAGGGTCTGAGTTAACTAAAATATATTATAACCTGGAATATGTAACACAGATCATACAATGCCCCTTATTAATCACAGGATAATTTGCTTTTGGAAATCTCAATTAGACAAAAAAAAAAAAGGCTGTACATTAAGAGAGTCAATGTTTCAAATTAAGTCTTCTCCTGTTTTTCTTTGTAGAAGGGAAACATTTACATTTGTTGATGTCTGTCAATATGACACATCATCATAATGAGGAAGCTTTTTAAAAATCCCAACTGGAAAAGAAGTACTCACAGAAGCATTTCCAAAGTTCCCCACACCCTTGGGCCATGGGGATGTCAGCAAGACATCAACACCTTTAAAATGTGATGTGGACTGCAAAGTCTCCTTCAGTGAGCATACATCCTTGGAGGTAAAGCTGTGAGGAGTAGGCTCAGCCAATGACTCTGTCCCACTGAGGTATGCAATCTGTAGGCCTGAGGCACCAGTGAAAACACCTTTTCTACCTACACAGGAGGAAAAAAACTGTTACGTTTTAGATAGACTGTTAGAACAAAAGCAGGATTACCAGGATGAATGGGCCACAAGGCCCTTGGGCACCTGCACATGGTCGTGAATCCTGTGTCCGGGCTGTTATACAACCATATAAAATGCTAAGTTAATTGTTTTTTAAGAAGAAAGGGGAGGCCTCTCCTCCTCTAGAAAATATCAGATAAACTGAGTTTGAGAGAATAATAGATCTAAGAGGGCCCCAAGTGCATAGGTAAGAAAGCAGTATATAAAAAAAATTTAACAGGTGAAGCCAGGGACCATTAAAGATGTGCTACTCAATTAGGAAGAGAGAAGTCAAGACAGAAGGGGAGTAGAAGCAAAACAGAACTAGAAAGCAATTATATTTCTCTGGGAGCTAGGGCACAACCTGGATTGGGAAGGGACTGGCTTTGGATAGATGGAGAGAGACAATAGGGCTACTCTCTCTTTTTTAAAAATTATTTTTAAGTTGTATCTCTTACAGCAGACTCTAAATACAATCTATATACCTATAATTATATTATTAAAAGACTGGTTTGAATATGTAGCTATCACTGGCTAACTAAAAAGAAAGGGATAGGGAAGAAAGAGAGGTCTATGTTCACAAGGCCACAACCCTAAGGCCTTCAGGGACAGTGGAAAAGTGACTTATGCCATCACAATTACAAGATGAACTAGTGTGAGTTTATAGCCATAAATTCCCTGTCAAACAATATAGTCATTTGCACGTTTTAAAATAACTGAGGAAGTTATTTTAGTTCCTCAGCTCCTTTGAAGCAGACTCAGACTGCTGTGTTACTAACCCTAAGTCTTATGCACATGGGAAGGTAATAATCAGACCTTCCAAGCTGTCCTTGGATCTATGGCCAAATTCTAGGAAAGAAAGGAAGACTAGAAGACACGGGTAAGATTCAAGAAACACAGATGTTAGGAATAAAGGGAAACAACAATGTAAATGGAAAGAACAACAATAAAACAGATGAAACCAAATCCTGTGAAATTATACTAGCTAAGGTTGACCCCAAAGAAGACTTACGAGGAGAGCTCCCTCTCTTCTTTAAGAAAGTGGAGAATTACGGTTGTGGAACTCCAGACACAATGTTAAACTTTATCAATGTGTTGGCTACTCTGACTGAACAGATTTAAAAATCTTTTCCATTCTTTGTTATAAGAAGACAAAAATAGGGAGAATACCCTGGGAAATGCAAGGGGAGAAAAAATAAAGTTTATATAAACACTATAAACGCTGATGGTCATACACCAGATGTGGTTTTTCTTTACTTACAACTGTAACTTGCGTCATTTCATTTAATGGATCTGGGCTCTTGCCGATGGCAACTCTGCAATCCTGTTTATTTCAGGCTTTCCAGGCCTTGGCCTCTTGAGTGAGTCTTACTTGTAACTTCAACAGTTCTGAGCCTTTTTCTAAAGTTAAGTAAAACTTTACTATTTTTTAAAAATTTAGATTAGTAGTAACTACAATGTCTAGGTATCTATATGGGCTGTTTCTTCCATCATTCCCCAAATGGGTGATGCAATGTAACAAACTTGATGCTCAATTAACTGCTTTCTGGAGCTATACTCTTCCTCCCTCTAGTTTCCAAATGAAACCTGAGTGAGAACTTGAAAAAAGAGATTTCAACAAAGATGGGCACCAGAGAGAAGGGACAAAGGGAAAGCCCACTCGAGGACTGATAGACATGAGCTAAAGAAGGCACAGAAATGGGCAAGGGCAAGATGAGAACAGGAGTAGCTTAGATGAAGGAGTAGGCTAGAAAGTTGGGCTGAAGCCAGACGGTGAAGGGCCTAAAATGCCAGGATCAAGAATCTGCACTTTATTCTGTTGTTGCTGTTTAACGGTTTTAGTTCTGTTCGACATTTCATCATCCCATCTGGGGTTTTCTTGGCAGAGATACTAGAAAGATTTGCCATTTCCTTCTCCTGCTCATTTTACAGATGAGGAAACTAAGGTGAACAGGGTGAAGTGACTTGCTCCAGATCACACTAGCACCTAAAGGCACATTTGAACTCAGGTCTTCCTAGCCTCCAGCTGGCGCTCTACTCGCTACGCCAACAAGCTGCTCCACTTTATTCTGTAGGCAAGGGGAAATGCTCCTCAAGATTTCTTGACAGGTGTGACGATGAAAAGAGCAGTTAAGGAAGACTATTTGGACACTGTTGTGAAGGACAGATTGAATGTGGGAAAACCTTTTAGGAATCTACTACAATAGGTTAGGTGAGAAGAAAAGACAGTGTGAACAAAGGTAAACACAGTGGGAGTTCAGTGGTGGCAACAGATAGAAGAAATATCAGTGAAGGAGAATCAAAAGTACTTGGTAGCTGTTTGGAGGCGTGGAGTAAGGAAGAAAAAGCAAAGATAAAATTGAGTTTCGGTTCCCTAGGAGGACAGTAAGGCCATCAGCAGAAAGCGTTATCTTAAGAGAAAGGGAGAGACTGTGGGAGGAAGATCACCAAGTGAAGCTTTTGGCCCTTGGTTCACAAAGATTGCAATGCTAACTTTGGCAGACCCACTGAACTAAATTAAGTTTGGACTTCGCAAAAAATTGTATTAGTATTATCCACCAGACCAGGCTACCTTAGGGGAGAGATGCTCCTCATCTAGGCCTTGGCCACCAGGTAATCAACTTTTTTTTTACCCAACAGCTAATTCAGGAAAACTGTCAATTATGGGATGGAAAGGGTTATGATTTGCTTTTGTGGAAGGGCTGTACTCAAAGATGGAGTCACAGATCCTTGGGATATTGAAAAAAATCTGATTATTTCATGTTTGGCAGTGGGTTCTACTAAGTATTCTTCATAGGTACCTCATTTAATGCTCAAGTGATGCATTATTCAATTATTCTTATTTAAAAGCCTTACTAAAAAACTGTATTCCAGGGGCAGCTAAGTGGCACAGTGAATAGGGCACCAGCTCTGGAGTCAGGACCTGAGTTCAAATGCAGTTTCAGACACTTGACACATACTAGCTGTGTGACCTTGGAAAAGTCACTTAACCCCTGCCGTCCCCTCTCCAAAAAAAGCCCCCAAAACTGAATTTCATTATTACTCTGAAATCTTTCGCCTTTCACTGGAATCCTTTAAGTGCACCAACTGCCCTGTCACGGCTGCTATGACTCTGTCCCTGAGAACAGTTTTATCACGTAGGATTGGGCTCTCACTCTCAGACTGTAATAACTAGGCTGAGAACTGCCCTACAAATTCCTTAAACTACAAAAGTACACATAAGAAGGGATTAAAATGAGAACCATAAGATAGGAATTAAAGAAATAAAGGAGCTAAAGAAAGGATGCCATAAAGATGCCAGCCACACTCAGAGACAGAACTATGGAGTCAGGACGCAGAACGAAGCAGACTATTTTCTTTTTTGTTTTGTTTATTGTTTTTTTTTCCACATGGCTCTCCCCATTCGTTATAATTTTTCTATGCAACGTGATTAATGTGAAAATGTGTTTAATAGGAACATATGTGTCGAGCCCATATCAGAGTGCAAGTCATCTTGGGGAAGGAGGGGGAGGAAATTTAAAACTTATAGAAGTAAATACTGAAAACTAAAAATAAATAATTGAATTTTAAAAAGAGGGAAAAAAAAGATTCCATATAACGGTGCTGACCCCATACTGTCCTAATGGACTGAGAGCAACACTCTTAGGCTGGGGGTGGGAGAAATTATAAATTAAATTGGATTTTATATACATATAGCAAATGGCTTCTGTATGACCAGATAAGCAGAAATGAGTCCCAGAGGGTGATGCACAGGGGAATACACAATGAAAGGAAATTTTGAAACTTCATGGCAAAGCGAAGGATCAGCAAAAAGAAGACCATTAGAAATAAAGAAAATAGATCAGACTGAAAAAGCAGAAGTTAGAAACAGCATGGGAAACTGGAAAAGACTATACACATTCTCCAATTTTTGTTTACTGCTTTGGATGAATAAATGAGTTCACTATTCGCTATAAATAACCAAATGAACTGCAAAGAATCTATGAAAGATACTATCTATATCTAGAAAAAACTAATAAATAGAAGTATGTACAGATTGGGTTTACATATAAGGGAATGTTAGCAGAGAAAGGGGAAAAAAGAGGAAGGTATGGCCCTAAGGTCATGGGTTTCGGCAGAGAAATCACCCCCATTCTCCCTTGTAATAGAGGGGACTGCTATAGGCCCATTTTATCAAACCATACTCTCAGAGAGCCGACTGCTGCAACCCTTTTCTGATCCATACCTAGGTAAATAATGTTTTCAGCTAGTTCACATCCATCAACATCTGGGAAGTACTGGACAGCTTCCTGGTCATTAGCACCAAGCACGTAAGTTTGAAGAGGTGCTTTGGAGAGGAAAAGAGATAATAAAAAACAGCACATAATTACTGGATGTGCTTCTGAACATGAAACAATTTTTCTATGCATGTGTAACATTTTTATCAAAAGCAAAAAAATCTGCATCACAACCCCATTAGCAGCCCTATGTGACACCCAAACTCCCTTCTGGGCATACCCCGTGCCCAACATTTAATAATCGGGTTTGGCATACGGGCACTCAATAAAGGCTTGTGGGTTGTTGCTCAGTATTGTTGGACAATGGAGGGAACCAATTTATGTAATAAAAATGGATGTTGCAAATGACATAATAAAAAAGTACTAAAACTGAAAGAAGGAAGAGTCCTAGAAGACTTGATTTGTCCAACTGATGGTTATTTTGTACAATGCATTCTCTAGGGCAGACTCTAGAGAGAGATTCACAATATAAAATTCACAACCAATCTGAGCATTTTCTTTCCCAATATGTAGGATGTAGTAGAATATAAGCACTTTGAGGGCGGGGGCTGTTTCATTTTGTCTGTGTATGTGGCTACCACATGGCAGGCTCTTAATGAAAGCTTGTTGACTTGAGCCGGCACAAGGAGGAAACCTATAATCAACAATACATTAAGTAAAACATACCAGGTCCACGAAGCCTTGGTACTTTGATACTTAAGTTTCAAAGTAGTAATTTCTGTACCTTTCTTGACTCCTGTCCTGTACGCCTCCCATTCAGTACTTGGTGTAGAACCAAAGAAGTCACCTACACACAACAGCAGCTAAAATGAGATTTTAAAGTGGACAAATATAACACAAATATGGTCAAAATATAATCTTCATATTTAACATCTAACAACAAAATCTATTTAACATTTAACAACAGTCAAAATTGGGTTCTCCTTAACCGATCTGCATAACTTGAGCAACAATTCTGTGACTGGGCTCTAACTCTATGAATGTTTTGTGGAATCTAAATCACAAATATATACTATTCAGATCCTTACTAAGTACAAATCTATACTGCCTTCCATCACCAAAGTAACTACCAATTCAAATTGGGAGAAAATATTCTCCTAAAACAAAATATTCTCTAAGTATCACTCCTATTGCCCCTTTATGGCACTCAAATATCTCTGCTTTCTCCTTAAAGACACAGTCACAGAAAGAAACACAATAAAAAAATCAGGCCATAAACATTTAAATTTCCAGTACTAATCTCTAAAATTTTTGTTGACTGTCCAAATGGTCCTGGGTTGTATGAATTGTATTACCTAAGTCACACATAATTATAAAGCAGTAAGAGCTAAGGAAAATTTCCTAAAACATCTCTCCAGATGATCTGGATTTTCTTATATCTAGGCCACACCCAATAGCAACTGATAACAACTGATCTATCTAGTTACTTTTTTGTATTGATTCTCAAAGTGGTTGTAAAACATTAAATCTGGATAAGTTATTTGCAAACAAAAATATCATGTAGAAGAGGTGACTGACAGTGTCAAAGGCTGTGAAGTTCAAGAAGGATGAGGATTGAGAAAAGGCCATGAGATATGACAATTAAAGAGATCATCACGGCTAACTCTGGAAAATGTAGCTTCAGCTGAAATGATGAGGTTGAAAGCTAAATAGCAGAAAATTTAGAAGAGGAAGGAGAATAGAAGTACCAACTGTAGACAGCTTTCTAACTTAGTTTAGGAGAATAGCTAAAAAGGATGGACAGACCAAGTAAGGATTTTTTATTTTTATTTATTTATTTATTTTTGCTTTTTGGAGGGGGGAGGGTAGGGCAATTGGGGTTAAGTGACTTGCAAGTGACTCACATAGCTAGTTTTTGTGTTAAGTGTCTGAGGCCGTATTTGAACTCAGGCCTTCCTGACTCCAGGGCTGGTGCTCTATTCACTGTGCCACCTAGCTGCCCCAGAAATAAGGATTTTTTTTAAAGATGGGGAGACGTATGTGTGTGTGTGCGAGAGACAGTGAGTGAGAGAGAGAGAGAGAGAGAGAGAGAGAGTGACTATAGGCAGCTGAGAAGTTAGGAGATTATGCTACTGCATACTACTCACTAAACTGTCAACTCCTTGAAAGCAGGCAACATTATCTTTTTAATTTCTGTATCCCTCCACAGTACTCTGCACAGAAAGGTACTCAATGTTTGTTAAATGTAATTGAAATAATGTGTCAGAATTAAAACATCACTTGTTTCTCCCCTATAGTTTTTTGTCTAGTTGACTTAATATACTTGCTATCTCTGAACATAGTTCATTATTCAGTCATGCCTAGGTTATTAATGTATCTTCCTCTCCATTAACCCTTGTCTATTAACTATAACTTGACAAACATTTATCAATTGCCTACCATGTGCAAGGTACTGGGCTGGGTGATGAGATAAAACAACAAAAACAAAATGGTGCCTGGGCTCAAGAGGTTTATAGACTACTAGAGGGAGGTTATAACATATGCATAGAAAAGTAATTACAAAGTACATACAACAACATTTCAAGAAAGACATAGTACTAAAAACTAGGGCAATCAGGAATGACTTCATGTAGGAAGTGCCATCTGGGTGTTGAAAGACTCTATAAGGGGGGGGGTACGACTAGGTGGCACAGTGAATAAAGCACCAGCCCTGGAGTCAGGAAGATCTGAGTTCAAATCCGGCCTCAGACACTTCATATACACACACCCACCCACCCACACCCTAGCCATGTGACCTTGAAGTCACTTAACCCCAACTGCCCTGGCTTCCTCCTCCAAAAATTAAAAAAAAAAAAAAGATTTAAAATTTAAAAAAAATTTAAAAAAGAAAGATGCTATGAGGTAGAGTTGAGAAAGGAGGCATTCCTGACATATGAAAACACTCAGGCAAAGGCATGGAGGTGAGAAAAGAGGAAACGTCCTGAACAATTAATGAACTAGTTTGACTAGAAAGGATAGTCTGATAGGAAATAACATGGAAAAAAAAAGACTTAAAAAGTAGGTGAGAATCAGGTTACAGATGGATTTAAATGCCAGGCTTAGGACTTTATTTTTCATCCAAAAGGCAATGGGAAAACAATGAAGATTGTTTAGTAGTTGGGTGATGTGGCCAGATGTGCACTTTAAGAATATTAGTTTGGCAGCTCTGTGGGAGATGGATTGTAGAGAGATCAGAATTTGGAAACTATGCAATAATCCTGGAGAGAGGTGATGAGAGCCTGAAGCAGGGTGGTAGCTATGTGAAAGGAAGGAGAGGGATGGACATGAGAGATGTTCTGGAAATAGAACCAACAAGACTTGGCAATTCATTCAATTAAAGGAGTCACAGAGAGGGAAGAGTAGAGGAATGGTCCTGAGGTTCTGAACATATACTAGAAAGATGATAACGTCCTCCACAGAACAGGGAAGTTTATGGGGGGGAGGGGGGGAAGAACTGAATTTGATATTCCAATGGGTCTTCCACGGAAAGATATCCAAGAGGCAGTTGGTGATGTGGGACTGGAGCTTAGGAGATACAGATGTTTGAGAAGTTGTTTGCACAAAGATGATAATCAAATCAACAGGAGCTGATGAGATCATCAAGAAAAATGTACAAAGAGAAGAGGACCCAGCACAGACCCTTAAATGGTCCTTCAAAACTCATCTCAAAAATCACCTTCTCCTTTGCCAATCCTACTCTACTCTAATTTGCCTTCTGCCATAGCAGCAAGGTGGACAGAGGACTGTTCCAAAGCCAAGGAGCCAGGCCTAAGATACTTACTAGCTGCGTGACTCTGGATAAATCACTTAACCTCTATCTGTTTCCGTTTCCTTATCTATAAAATGGGGATAATAACAGCATCTATCTCTCCCTGATGTTGTGAAGATCAAATGAGATCATATTTTAAAGTGCTTTGCAAGCTTTAAAAACTATAAATCAGTGGTTCTCAACCTTCCTAATGCCGCGACCCTTTAAAACTCTTATGTGGGCACATCTGCATGTGGATGGACCTGCCTGCAGATGGATAGAGGAGGTTCCTAAGACCATCAGAAATGTGTTTTCCGATGGTGTTAGGCGACCCCTACGAAAGGGTAGTTTGATCCCCAAAGGGGTCGCAACCCACAGGTTGAGAACCGCTGGTATAAATGCGAGCTACTGTTACAATGGCAGCTCGTTAGTGTGTGCACTAGTCACTTGCAAGGGATATGACTATCTCGATAATGCTGGGGGCTGAAATTCCAGCTTCGTTGGCCTATTTATTATTTCCCACGTGTGCTATTCTATCTTCTTCCTCTATACCTCTATATAGGTTGTCTCCTGGCCCTGGATTGCCTGCCCTCCTCACTGACACTCTTGGAATGCTTACTTCCCTCCAAAACTCAGCCTGCCATCTCCAAGAGACTTTTCCAGAACCCCTCCTCTCAAATCACTCTCCCATCTTGTCTATCTTTTACATTAACTTATAGATGGGGAGACATATACATATAGATGGGTACAGGCTGCATTTTCTCCTCTCCCTCTTCCCTTCCCTCCCACCTTCCAACGTGGGCTCCAGGAGTACAGAGATCATGTGGTTTTTATCTGTTTCTCCCCTGCCCAGCACAGAGCTGATAATAAATTTTGTTGAGCTGAATCTATGAAACACAGAGGGAATGCTTAGGTTCTCAGCCCTATCAAACAAGCCACCAATAATAAAACTTTCTACACTCAGAACCCCCTCCCCAGCAACTGTGCTTCTTTCCTGGAGTCACCATCAATTCTACCTGTCAACAATTGCCAACGGAGCTAAGGATGCCTAAGGCTGTGCCATATGGCAAGGACATGGCTGGGAAATGCTGACCTAGACCCAAGGTTACCTATTCTGGACATTTTATTTAACCTGTACCCGGTAGGGTGCTAGCTTACAACAGATATTCACCGTGACCACAAAACAGGCTTATTAAATTAGGAGCCCAAGACACGTCTCAGAGTTTTCCCGTGACAATGGCTTTGGTTTTCAATGTGAAAAAAAACATCTTACGTCGAAGTTTCCACTTTTCTTTTGAATTGCTCGGATTCTATTGAATAAAACATCAAACTTTCCTTCGACATCGCCACAAGCCAACCTGCGACAAGAGACGGATATGAAATCAGTCCAGGTAAGACACGGCACAGGCGCTGGGGCAGGCAGGGCTGGCTGAGCTTTTTAGTGGGGGCTCTCTCCGGTACTCGGTGAGTGCTTCCCTCTGTCACCATGGTGCTCTCCACGGCACTGGGGCGTGGACTCATCCCCCACACACCCCAAGGGGCGCGGAGGGTCCTTTCCCCCGGGGATCCCTTGTGTGTCGCTGCTGGGTCTCTCCTACTGAGGATGAGGCGGCTCAGACAGGGGCTGTGGGACCTCGGGCGAGTCACCTAACCTCGGTTTTCTCAACTGCGGAAGGGGGATGGCACCGAGCACCCAGGACTGTGGTGAAGCCCGCGGGATCGGCGTCCCGTCCCCACCCACCCTCCACACTCATCCTCTCTCGGTAACCCTACATCCCGCAGACACGCTGCTCTCCCCTCATTTAACTGTGGGGAGAAGGTAATCCCGAAGGTGGAAGGTCCCCAACAGAATGGGCCTGAGGAGGGGAGGAGCGCCTGCCTAACACATGAAGCAGGGGGAAGCTCGAAGGCCGGGGGAGTCCTGGGGCCTGGGTCCTGGAGAAGAATGGGGGGGTCGGGATAAATAGGTGTGGCACACCGGGCGCAAAGCGCGGGGCAAATACGGGATGAATGGAGCCTGCGCGTGGCGCTGGAGGCCGAGGAGAGGCAACCGGGGACGGCCCGGCTCTCCGACCCTTAGAGGCCGACCCTAATTCCCATTCCCCAGCTGAACCTCCGCAAGAGTTTCCGGTTCCAGGTCACTCACAGACGCAGGGGCTTCTGAGCCATTCGGCCCGGTGGGCTGGAGCCGGGAAAGGAACAGCGGAGCCAGGGAGCTCGGCGCTCACGCCTCGGTCCAGTGCGCAAGCGCCAAGCGTTGGTGGCCCGGACCCGCCCTCCTGGGAGCCTGCGCACCTGACGTGGTACGGCGGGCGCGGAAGGACAAAACATTTCGCCTTCGTCCGAAGAAGCATGCGCACCTCCTCCCTCAGGCCCTCCTCCGGCAGATGTGCCTTAAGGGTGGAGCTAGGTGGTGGGCGGCTCCATTGGTGAAAATCCGATCTCACTCGGAATGCCCCCTCCCGCCCGGATCCCCAAGCTCCGGGTCGCCCCTGCCCAGCCCAGTGTCCAGCTCGCAGAGGGCCTCGAGAAGTCCGCGCCGTACAGAAGGCTGCATCACAAAGGGTCATACGTTGGCATTTATTATTAAGTTGAAGAACAGGTAACGAGGGGGGTGGGGGACAAGGGAGGAGGCAGGGAGAGGAGAGCCCCTCATCTGCGCCTGCTCCAGACGGGGTTGATCCTGATTTCCGAGCCTTGGTCCAGGGCACACAAGGAAGCACACGGAAGATGGGGTTCCAGGGGTACAGGTTGAGGAAAACACCGGGGTGGCCAGTTACACATCCAGCCAGAGGTGGGGGCTGGGAATCTTCTTGGATCAGCAGCACCGCTTCCTTTTAGGAACTGAAGCCTAGTGATA
>CM053589.1:175396138-175466059 GCA_028646515.1 Pseudochirops corinnae | reverse complement strand
TCGGCGGGCTCGGTGGCCTCCTCGGCCGTCTCCACCACGGCATCGTCTAGGCCGGGGAAGAGAGGAAGGAGAAAGGATGGAGCGAAGGATGGGGAAGGGGGAGGAGGGAGGGAAAGTGGGAGGGGGAAAGGGAAAGGGAAGGGGACGAGGAAGGGGAAAAAAGGGGAAGGGTGAGCAGCCGGAGAGAGACGAAAGGAGGGGGCGAGGAGGGGGCGGCGGATCTCCATCCGGGCCGGGCCCCGCCCCTCCTGCTTCCTTTCTGCTCGCCCCGCCCCGCCACCTCAGCTCAGACCTGCCCCGCCCCGTCCCGCCCCAGGCCTCCTTCAACACCTCCCCCGACTCCTTCCCAAAGATCAGGGGGCAAAGGTCGCCCCGTCCCCAAGGTCCACTCTTCTTTTACCTCGACCCAGACCCTCCCGCTGGGCTGCAGGGACGCCCTCGGCTGTGGCCGCCATGCCTGAGACTTCTCAGGCCCGGTAAGCCGGCCACAGGCCTTCCGGGGACTGCGCGCATGCGCTGGAGAGCGGCACCTCCCTGCCCAACCCACGTTCTCTTTCGTAGTCTAGGAGCCGCCTTTCCCTCTCTGGCCCCACCTTATGAGGCTGAAGCTCTTGGCTTTGCTCTACATAGCCCCGCTTCGTGGTTTCTCTGAAGGCCCCGCCCAACCCAGCCACTCCCCCCAGTCGCTTCCGCTCTTGAGCCCGCCCCATAAGGCTTTCTTCCGGATACCTTTTCCGGTCCCCTTCCTTTGCCCCGCCCCCTCAGTCTTAATTCGGTAGCCTTCTTCCGTCGTCTGTCTCTCACTTCCCGTCCCTCCTTCTCAGTGCTACTTGATTGATTGGCTGATTGCCTTTCCTCAGCCTTAATCCTTAACCTCTTCTCTTAATTACGCCGTTGATCATACCCTCCTCTTGGAGGCTTTTTTCCTTTGGCTTCCGACGCGTTGCTTTTTCCTGGTTCTGCCCAAGTCAACATCATTTATTAAACGCCGGCTATTTGCCAGATGCTTTGCTAAACAAAGCGTATGCAAAGAAAGCAGCCCTTGCTGTCTAGGAGTTCAATATAATGGGGGAGAAAACTTGTAAACAACTTAATACAAAGAAGCTATGGGCTGTGTCAGTTGGAGGTCATGGGGGGAAGGCAGAAGCCGTGAGGGTGACTGGTGGGAGACTTGAAGCTGCGCAGCCTTCTCAGTCTTCTTAGCTATATAATTTTCCACGTTCCTGGTGGGTGGATTCTAGCGCTTTCCTCTGTTCATTTCTCTCTGTACCCTCCTGTCCATTGAAAGATAGGTGGGATGGGCAGGGCAAGACTGAGCTAGATGGGATCCAGCTCTTGAAAGCTTGAAGAAGATGATGGTGATGATAACTGTTGTGCACGGAATAAGAGCAAGCCGAGACCTGGGTTCAAGATAAATTTAGGTGTGGATTTATTAAGCAAGCCCTCCACTACTCAAGTGTATTCAATCAAATGAGTAGTAATCTTTTTGGGGGCACAGATTTGATTATATAAGCTAAAACCACAAAAACCACAATCAGGGAGGGGAGCTAGCAGAAGCCATGACATACAGAAGCAGAAAAACAGCTCTTGGTCAGATCTATGGCTCAGGGCTAATTTGGGAATATGGTATACGGGTGTAACCTTCCTGTGTCATGGGGGTCCCTCCTAGAACAGGGTGGAGGGCCATAGTCATTGCTTTCCAGAGCGGGGTGGAGGGTCATGGGGGTAAAGGGGACTGGAATTTCCCAGAACAGGCTGGGGTCTTGTTCTGGGCGAAGAGGGTGGGGGCCCTGCTTGGTCAGTGGGACTGGACAGGGTGGTCCTAGATAAGATCCTTGCACCATAATGAACCTAATACACTATAATGATTCAAAGAGAATATAGAAAATGCTGATTAGGGAAGAAGGGGGCAGAGGACTATGCCTTGAGCAACTTTGCCCAGACTTGAGCAATAATGCCCAGACATGCCTTAAGCAGTTTCTAGCTAAGACAAAAAGGGGCTTAATGGTGGGCCACAAACCACGTGGTGTGCAGTGACCCGGGATTTGGGCCTCTGCATTACATAACAACTAATGTTTATATAGCGATTACTACCTCCTAGGCACTCACTTGATCTTCACAAAGACCAGCTTAAGAAGGGAATAGATCATAGGATGCAGGCAAGGGCCAGCCCAAAGATCAGAGGAGGAATCCTAGGATTTAGAACCAAAAAGAGACCCTAGACAGCATCTGGTCCAATTCCTTCATTTAATAGATGGGAAAACTGAAGCCCAGAAGGGTTTGCATATGTTCCCAATGTCATGCAAATGTAACAAAACCAAGATTCAGCAATTCAGTAAATATTTATTAACCAGCTACTACCTTCAGGGGAGAGTGGCATAGTAAAAAAAAAAAAGGGCCTGCTTTAGAAAGCCCTGAGTTAAATCCAGCCAAAATACTAGCAGTGTGACTCTAGGCTATTCAGCCTTTCGATACCCTCCGGCAAATCTAAGACTAGCCATTAGAGATCAACTGCCAGGGTTTGAGAAATTACTAGCTGACCAAGAAAAAGTGCCAGGCACTAGGCACTGGAGTTACAAAGAAAAAAACAACCAAAAGAGCAACAGCAACAATTTTTACTCTTAAGAACCTTACATTTTACTGGGGAGCATAATATGTATACAGATATGTAAATAAAGAGAATTTGAGGTGGGAGAAAAACATTAATTACTGGTAAGATCAAGGAAGCTATCATCGAAAATATGGTGCCAGAGCTGAACTTTGAAGGCAAATTAGGATTCTGAGTGATTGAAGATAGAGCATGTTCCAAGCCTGTGCAAGTTTATGGAGGTGGAAGATATAATATTGAGTTTAGGAAAGGAGTTTAATATCACTAAAATGTAACACGCATATCACAGTCAAATGAGATAAGGCTAGAAAAGCTGGTTAGAGCCAGATTGTGGAGAATTTTAAATGCTTTGCTCTGGAATTGGTATTTTATCCTAGAAGAAAAAGGGAACACTAAAGATTTTTGAGCAGAGCCAGTGGTCAGATTTGTGTGCCTTAGAAATATTTTTTTCAATGGAAGCAGAAGAACAGTATATAATTACTGTAGACCAAAGATTTAAGGTAGAAGAGACCCTAGCATGCATGGAGAAGACCAGTTTACACTTCCTCAGTTTACATATGAGGAAACTGAAGTCCAGAGAAGCTTAGTGACTGTCTCACTAAAGCTGTATGAGATTTAAACCTGGGTCTTCCAGATTCTAAGTGCTGTACTCCATCTGCTATACTAGAAGTAACATGAATGGAAAGCCAGAGACTAATGAGAGAAGTGTGAAGGTGGAATTGATAACATATGGCAACTCTTTAGATGTCTGGGAGGATAAAAAAGTATGAATGAGTTTGAGTTTATGACCTTAGTGACTGAAGAATGGTTATGTCATCAGTTTCCTTCTCTTTCTGTTATGGGTGCCACGCTTCTTCTAATCAGTGGGATTTATAACCTAGGAGTCATGTTTGACTTAACTTTCTGATCCACTCTCCACATCCAATCAAACTGCAAGGTGCTGCCAATTCTGCCAAGATTCTTTAACATCTCACGTTGGTCACCTTCTCCCAACTCATGCCCCCTAGATGCTAGTTCAAGATCTCATCACTTTGCATTAATTCATTCCCCTCTTAAATTCACTTTTTATATACCTGCTAAACTTCTTTTAGTCAAGTGCCATCCATGTCAGATCTCTGCTCAAGAAACTTCAGTGGGTCCTCACTTCCTTCAGGATAAAATACAAACTCCTTAGTTTTCTTGATTCCACATTCCTCCCCCTCACACACATCCCACTTCAGTCGAACTGGCCTATTTGCTGTTCCTTCTATGCACTATCCATCCATTGCCCATCTTTGTGCTCCCCATGCCTCTGATACCCTCTCTCCTCCCCTTTCTTTCACTCTAGGTTGAGGCTTTTTCTGATTCTCCTTGTTCTTAGTCTCTCTTCCTCTATTACTAATATTAAAAATTTTTTTTTCATTTTTTTTCCTGCTCATCTGTGAAAATGTATCCCCTGGTACAAAGGTTTTTAACCTGAGGTCTAGGTCTGTGGACATCAACTCTGACTGAATATATTTTAAGAGGCCTAACTATGGCGGCCTAAACGTTGTTTGGGTAAAAAAAAAAACCCAAACAATTTCATTTTCACCAGCCTCTAACTGAAATTCAGCATTTCCTTCGATCATTTAAAAACATTAATGTGAGAAAGGGGTCCGCAGGCTTCACTAGACTACAAAGGGGGCCGTGACCCTGGAGAGATCCTGGCAGAACGCATGTCCTTCCAGCGCTGGCGACCTCATTTTTGCCCGTTCAGCTGCAGTGCCCGGACCCTAAGGATCTGGCTCGCTGACGGCTTGATTTGGAGGTCCGGAGAGGCAGCTTCACAGGTTGGACACTCCATGACGGTTTTACAGAGCTTCTGGTTGGGTGGGGGCGCTAAGAGTCTGGCCGGGTGACCTGCTCTACATCCCAACCTCTCCCGCTGCCCCTCTACGTTCCAATTACGGTCTCCGCTCCCGATTGCGATACCCACCTCCTGAGGGCGCTTGCAGGAGCTCAGATTAAACAGCAGGGGGCGCCGGTCTTGAGGTTGATGAAGCCCGCGGTGAGACCGCAAGTGGGCGGGGCCTTGAACATGTGAGGCAGGGGCGGGGCGAGTAGAACGGAGAATACTGGACCAAAGGAAATGGGCCATTTCCTGCTTTTTCCACGCCCGGATGTGACGTTGCACTCTCGCGAGAAGATCGTGTTGGTGGGAGCGGCGGCTGGGGCGGTGAGCCGGCCTGGAAGCGGCAGGCGGCGGAGTGTGCGGCCGACCCGGCTCCCGCCCATGGACCGGCCCCCAGGGCTGCGGCCCGGCGCGGGCGGGCCCTGGGAGATGCGGGAGCGGCTGGGCACGGGCGGCTTCGGGAACGTCTGTCTCTATCAGCACCGGGTGAGGCGGCGGCGGGGCGGGGGATGGGGGTGTCGTATGTGTTGGGGGGGAGCTCTCTGGGTGCTCACGCGCCTGTGTGTGTGAGTGTGAGCTTCACGGGGCGTGATCGTGTTGGTGGGACATCGTGGGTGCCGTGCCAGGTGTGCCCCTGTGGGTGTGGCCCTGTCTTAGGGTGTGTGCGGTTCGCCCTGGGGACCGGCGGTGACTGATGCCTCTGGGATCACGCGTGTGACACACTTAGTATGACACTGGTCGTGATTCTGTACGGGTGATATGGCCTCATCCGGTGCCACACTGCTGTCCTGATTGACAGTGAAGAGGTTGTGATTGATCCTGTCTGGGGCTTCGGGGGTAATGCCCGGCTGGGAGGGATTGTGTGTGTGCGTGCTCCACGCACATTTGTGACCCTGTTGTACGTGGCTGTTTGCAGGCTGTTGGACATTGTTAGACTGGTAGCGTGTTCTTCCCACCATCATTAGAGCTCCTTGAGAGCAGGACCTGTCTCTCCCCCTCTTTTTATCTCCCCTGACCCTTGGTAGCCACTTGATAATTTAACTTGTTGACTTCAGAGGGAAGTTTGAAGAATCGAAGATTGAACAGGCTGTGTTATGGTAGTGCCTGTGCTGAGGATGGAGAAGTGAGGAAAGAAAGAGGCAGTGTGATTTATAGTCCAGGGGCTTGAGCGAACCAAGTTAGAGACACTACAGAGACTAGGACTTGAAATTAGGAAGACCTGAATTTGAATGCTGCATTAGACTGTGTGACCCCTGAGCAAGTCACTTAACTTCTCATTAGTAAAATGATGATAATAATAGCACATAACAGGATTGTTGTCAGAATCAGAAGAGTTAATCACATGTAAAGCACTTTTACAAACCTTAAAGCAGTATATAAAAATTAGCTGCATGTTATCTCCTGTGTTAAAAATGTATGAACTTCTCATCCCAACTTCAATCACAAACCATGAGGGTCCCACCTTACACCTCCCAGTGTCACAGAACAGTACTAAATCTAAGATTCTGAACCTTCAAAATCTACTCTCTTAACATCCTTTTCTCCTTTATTCTCTCCCATTATTCCCTGAAACTATTGTCCAAACCTTTCTTTCCTTTCCACAGCTCATTGCCTGCTCCCCAGTTCTCACAGGTCTTAAAGTAGATGATTTAGTCTCCTACTTTAAGGAAAAATTGAGTTATGAATGTGGAAGGAGTTTCTGGTTTGGGAATGCTAAAATTGGAAAGGGTTGAAGAGGTACTAGATATTGATGGAATGGAAACTCTGAGTACTATAGACTTCTCTTTCAAGAGGTTTAAAAGTGAAAGGGTAGAGGGAGGTGATTCAAGTAGATAGAAGTTATTGGGAGCAGGAGAGGTGTAGAGTCAGGGAGACCTGAGCATGTTTGTCGATTGAAAGGAATCAGTGAGGCTGATGGAGAAAGGTCCTGAAAGAGGTAGGCGGAAGAAGGTAGGATTAAACAATTGCACTTCCATGCTTTGGGTTCTGACACTAGATTTCCTGGTCTTCTTCTGGTACTTCTACTTTTCTGCCTGTTCAGTTTTCTTTTCTGAGTCCTCTTTTAGAGTTTCATTAATTTAGAGCTGGAAGGAAGTTCCTCCCCACTCCCACTCCCCTTTTACAGATAAGGAAACTGAGATTTAGGTGATTTGCCTAAAGTTAACAAAGTAAATAACAGATCTGGGATTGGAACACAACCCCTCTTGCTCCAGATCCAGTCTTTTGTCTTGCAGGAGCCTGCATCGTATTTCCTTTGGTTTTGTTCGTGGCCCTGTTTTCTTCTTACATCCTTTTGGTGATTTTTGGGAACTCCCATACTTTCACCTAACACCTGTGTGCTGATACTGCCCTACACATTAAGTATTGCTCCAGTGTACCATTAATCCTCCAGACAGAGGAGAGATGAAGATTAAACTATATATTCCATTTTATCTCATATATTGTCTAATCAGATCGTCAAGCATTCATCAGATGTTAATTATGTACCACAAATTGTGCTGTGTTCATGATGCATTTTCTTTGTTTGCTTTGACTCATCTATAAAACTTTTTAAGAAGTTAAACAGTTACATCATTTCAAATAATAAATGATGAGAAGTGGTAACCCTTTATTGTGATTATAGCTCTGAACTTAACATAGCTTAAATCAAGGTTATCCTTGCATTCTTCAAAATTTTTTTAGGTCAGATTGAAACCCTGTTTCAACTCATGAAGCAATCTGTCCTAATAGAGTATTTGAAAAAAATAAAAACATTTCAACCACAAAAGATAAAATCAGGTATTTTATTTAAGAAATCATTTGTTTTTACTTATTATGGTATACATGATGATGATGTTTAACACACCTCAGTAATTAAATTCATTTAACACAAATTTTTTTATTGATTCATTTTGTTTTAATATAAGGCACTACCCCACACCCAGCACTCAAATTCTCTACAAAATTCAATCCCTGAAAAGTTAAAGCAAAACTATCTAAGAATCATTGACTGATAGTACATATTACTTTCCAATTTTACAGTTTAACAGTCCTTAACAGAAAGAATGTGTTCTTTAACTATTTTGTATTTGCTTTATCTATTGTTTTTGACTTGAGGTCATCTTTTATGTTGTTGTAATCATCGTATATATTGTTCTTTCGTCTTTTTTCTTCAGTTTGTATCATGTCATAGTCTTGTGTTTTTCAGGAATTTTTTTTATGGCTACTTGTAATGAAATAAAAGTACATTACATTCACAGGGTATAGTTTTTTCAGCCATTCTCACGCTGTTGGACATGTTTTGTTTCTAGCTTCTTATCATTACAAATGATGTTGCTTTGTATTTCAGTGTAGCTCAGCAAATATTAAGTACCTGCTTTGTGCAAAATGACACTGTGCTGAGTTCTGGAGAATGCAAAGACAAAAAATGTAAAACAGTTTTTGCCCACAAGGAATTTAAATTATACATTAAAGAGATTTTTGGTCTAATATAAGAGCCCCAGAGTTGCTGCATATTGCATTTGGATTTGCTGATCATATCATATATCGGTCTTCTGTAATTTTTTTTTTGTTTGGTATTGTCAAATACCTCATCACGTTTCCCACATGGAACAGTTCCCGCCTGCTGTCTTGATTCTATGATTGAGGATAGTTGCAATTTGACCTTATAGAATTATCATAGACAGGTGTGGCATGCCAATTACTTGCATTAGAAATACAGGATTAGAATGTTTGTTTTCATTGAGACCAAGTTACGCTGGTGTGCACATTATGTCCAATTTGTAGGCAGGTCTCGGGCTTTCTGACAGTCTTGAACCTTCAGTATTAATAAATGAAAAGGGATGGGGAAAAGATTATCTGTTTTCTGGTATTTGTGAAAGAACATTGTGATGAGAGGTAGGTAGAGGATCAGTGAAATGGCTTAAGTGAATGGGTACCTATATCTTGTTATCTCTCTCTCTCTCTATATATCTGTATCTATATCTGAAGGCCAATTTTGAAGATAGGGTAGGTTTGATAGAATTCCAACCAGGAAGAGTCAGCATGAAGTTTGGGTTAAATGGGCAAAGTATCAAGGGTTGGATGCCTGAAACTTGGACTGTTCTGTGTAAGAATATAACTTCTTCCTTTCAATCCTTTTTTTCTTTTTTTTCAGGAACTTGGTAACAAGATAGCTATTAAATCTTGCCGCCTGGAGCTAAGTGCAAAAAATAAAGACCGGTGGTGCCATGAAATCCAGATCATGAAGAAGTGAGTGTATTTGGGGGCTTATAGTTCTACCTACCCTTAGTATGCCAAGGCCAGAGCCTGACAGTGAAGTTCTGAGAACTCTTGTAGGCTTGGATTTGGTTGTTTTTTTTACAAAATATGTATATTTCCATTAAAAAACAGAATAGACCCAGTATAGAAATAGAAACTGTATCTGAGCATAGTATGTGTTTGTGTGTATAAATTGTCTCTGCACTCTGAGGGCTCAATTATTCTAATTCCCTGGGCCGCCTGTTGTGCGGGCCTGTTCTGATTTGTGCCCTTTACCCCCATGTTGTGCATACTTTCTTTTGGGACGGTCCCTGATATGAGGTTGTCTTGTTATCATTTAGTATTTGGTGGTTTTCAGAGTACTTTTATATTCCCTTTCTCCTAGGATCTTATAACAGTCCTGGGAAGAAGGCTTCGAAAGGTTGAGTAACTTTTCCCAAGGTCGTGCAGTTAATAAATCACAGAGTGATTTGAACCTAGGTCTTTGATTCCTACCTAGTTCACTATGGTTTTGTTTTTTTTTACCATATCATGTGGCCTGCCACTTGAGAAGAAATAATATCATTTGGTATTACAAATGATGGGCTGGCCCTCTAATATCCTTAAACATGAGATTCCTCTATTTTCACTTTATTCTTATAATTTCAGTAAAATAATATGAATTTTAGAAAGATTTGCAACATTAGAAGAATCTTCTCATTAACTAATGGAAAATTGTTACCATTCTTCCAGTCCCTCTTTTTTCCTGTATTCTTTCCAGTTAATGAAACTTTATAATAGGTGAACGGACAATGCCATCAGTTGTTATGGATATATTTTAATATGCCTTATATTATTATTATTTACATCATTGTAATTGATCAGAAGAGTTAGACGCAATAAATTTAAGATCCCTCTTAGTTCTGTTTACTGTGGCTTTTTAAGAAGGAGTTATATATGTTAAATGATCCCTTCCCTTATAGATTGGGACAGACAGCATACTTTGAGTGGAGAAGTAGCTGGATAGTGCACAGTGCTGATGAGGCCAGGGTTATAGGTCCAGTGCCCATACTAGCCCAGTAATTTTGCACAGAGAAAAATTCCATTTCACATCTGGACACTAACTTTGGCCAGCCATCTGCTGGTAAGGGCATTCTGCTGGTCACAAGGGTAATTTCAAATGGCATTCTGTAACTTAGTCCCATTATTGACAATAGTTTTGAGTATGTTTTCTCTGAAAGTCCTGCTTCTTTGGGCTGCAGGTTTGCATCATATCTGAGTACAGACTCACCGATGGTCAGAGCTAGAAGGGACCACTGGGCTAATCATCTCAAACTCCCCCATTATAGATGTCAACCTGAGGTCCTTTGAGGGAAGGTAATTAGCTCAAGGTCACCTGACTAGTGAGTGGGAGAGCAGGATGGGAGGCCAGTTCTTCTGATTCCAAATCTTGTGTTCTTTCCACTACACTGTGTTGTCTCCTCCCTCCTGGGCATGTTTACAGGAAACTTGTAGGCCACTGTGGTGAAACACCATGAGATGGTGCCACATGAGGGGAATTTTTTTATTAGCATTTTGCTCTTTTCTGTTTAGGTTGAATCATCCCAGTGTTGTAAAGGCCTGTGATGTTCCTGAGGAGATGAATTTCTTGATTAATGATGTCCCTCTTCTAGCCATGGAGTACTGTTCCGGGGGCGATCTTCGGAAGGTATCTGGGGCTGCTTTGGATTGGGAGTGGGATCACTCTGGTCATTGACTTGCTTAGTTGATTCAGATTTGGTAGCAGGATTCACATTCTTTATAGCTATACAGTGATGGGCTGATAGTTTAATAGATTTATGATAGTGTTTTTGTGGTGGGAAAGTGTGACCAAAATCCCAGGGTTTATTTATGATGCCTACCCAGAGTAAACTTGTCAGGAGTGTTAGCCATATAATAGTGGGATTGATGGGTAGCACCTCTGCTTTCTCTTTCTGACATATTTCCACTCTGCCTCCTTCCTCCATTTCAAATCTGCCATTGATACCTGCTGATGTGGGCTATAGGACTAGTATCTTTGAGATCTTTAAACTCATTTGAAATTCAAATGCTCTGTTCCTTTTCTTTCTCTTCTGTCTACTAGCATGGCATTTATATAGGTTCATTACAGGTTTTTGTTGTTTTTTTCCTGATGTCTTTTTTTGGCCCTAATTTGCTTTCTCACGTGACAATGTATTACTTCAGGGTACAGTTACCAGTGAGTATGACTATGGTTATTCATGCAGCACATTTATTTACAGAGTATGTATTTTTAAACTCCTGTTTCTTTTCTTTAGTTACTCAACAAACCAGAAAATTGCTGTGGACTTAAAGAGAGTCAAGTCCTTTCTCTGCTTAGTGATATTGGTATGTAGTTGATAAATTACCATCATTTGATTCTCACTGATGTTGGGTTTTCGATGAGAGGAAGAAATCTGTGTACATTGTTAATACTTCAGACACTCTGAGGAAATGCTAGTCTGCTTCTGTGAACCACAAATTGGAATTAAAAAATCTTTGTGACTATCAGAACAAAATTGAATGCTAGACTTTTGATTTCTTGCTAGAATACGTCTCCAGCTTAATAGAGAAATTGTTCTAACTTGTCTGGCCGATAACTACATAGAATACATCTTTTTTGTAACTTTAACTTAGTCATTAGAAGTTATCTTTACCAGTTAATATAATAGCATTATACATTTGACTTGATGAACACAATTTTGAATTTTTGTGTCTGGCTCCTCAAGTGAACATCTATGACCATGAAACTTCATGGATATGTGTGAACCAGGAGAGTTCCTTCCTGAAATTGTGTGCCTAAGAGTTTTGAGTCAGGAGAACTTGGGTTCAAGTCCGGGCTCTGACACTCAATAGTTGATCTTTGTCAGTTTCCTCATCTATTAAATGGGAATAAAAATACTTGCACTACCTACCTCACAGGGATGTTGTGAGGAAAACCTTAAATAGCTATATAAAAGTAAGTTGTTGTTAGTCCCTCAAAATATATTTTTTATATTCATTTAGGGTCGGGGATTCAATATTTGCATGAAAATAGAATTATTCACAGAGATCTAAAACCTGAAAATATAGTTCTTCAGGATGTTGGTGGGAAGGTAGGTAAAATGCTGAAGGACCTTTACATGCCTGCTAAGTGTAACACACCTAGCTTATTGGGCTTAGAGAAGGATCAAGGTATTTTAAAGTCTTTGATTTTTGCTCTGGGGGAAAAATGAAGCATAATTGATACATTTTTATACCAGCTTTAATTTAAGAAAAGTTTTTATACTCTCTAAATTTTAAGTGTGATCCAAAGACCCTTTAATTTGGCTCAGTGTTAAATTTGGAAATTCCGATTCTCTCTTTCTCCAACAAGTGACTTTTAAAAGATATGTAGATTTAAAATAAATATGCACAGTATTCATGAATAGTAATGGAATTTCAGTCATTTTCTGAATACATTTTAAAGAAAAAACCTTTTTTCTGAGTAAAAGCTATCTCTGTTGTCATGTCTTTGTGTTTTGAAACTTTGCATAAAACTTTTACTGTCTTTGGCCTAATATAATATCTTATGCACTCTTCATAGGGGTAGACTTAGTATAGAGCATGTTAGAGATGGAAAGACAATATTCTTCCTTGTTTTAATGCAACAAGTCTGAACAAATTTTTGGAATCGGTACAGATTAGCACAAAAGCTGATGTAAAGTAGTAGGCCTATAATTGTCTTGGGTTCAGTTGTTTTTTCAGTCACTCCAGACTTGTCCCTAAAGACAGCAGCCTAACGTGTTCTTCTGAGCTTTATCAGGAAGGGTATTAGAAGCAGCATTTTTAAATATGCATTTTTTTTCCTCTTCTGTAAACACACAGTGAATATGTAGTAGGAATCCCAGTTGCAGTCTGGTTATTCCACCTAAAAAAAATTAGAGAGTTGGCAGAAGTCTAGAGTAGGGCATCTAGAATGAATGAGAAAAATTGGGAGGATGTCTGAGAGGCTGTAATGTGGAGGGAGACTGAAAAGATGAGGCCTTTTCACTTAGGAAAGACTAAGGGATATGATGGGATTTCTTAAAATTATTAAGAATATGGATTTGGTATATGTAGAACAGGTTATTCCAGACTACCCTCATTTTCCTTTTTTTTTTTAAAGTTAATTAGATCAGGAGATTACAGTAGATATTATTCACCTAGATTTCCGCAAAGCATTTAGTGCATTTAAGTCTTTAATGCTGCCCTTGTGGACCAGGAGAGATAAGGGCTGAAATGCTAGATAATAGTATGTTTAAGTGACTTTGAAACAGGTTGATGGACAGGACCCATAAAATAGGCATTAATGAGTTGATGGCAATTTGACATGCCCCTGGGCTTTGAATTTGACCCTGATATCAATGATTTCAATGAAGGTACCCCTTGTTTATTTGTCAGATTTACAGATGTCCAAAAAAGGGAGAAACAGTTAGCAACACCTAACAAAGATCTGATCATGTCATTCCACTGTTAAAATTTTCAGTGGTTCTTTGTTGCCTCTAGGATAAAATGTAAAATCCTCAGCTTGACACATAAAGCCCTCTACTGTCTGGCTTCAGCCTCCCTTTCAAGTCTTATGTATTGTTCTGTTGTTGCAGTCACACTGTAACATTCCCTGTTACAGTCACACTGGCTTGCTAGTTCTTCCTCACATGGGATATTGTATTTTCCACCTTCATGTCTTTGTATGAGTAGTTCCTTCTTTAGGGAACGGGCACTCCCTCTTCTCTTAATCTTTTTAAAATCTCTAGCTTCCTTCAGATCACAACTTGGTGCCACCCCTTGCCAGAGGTTTTTTTTTTAATCTCTGCTATTTAGGAGTCTCTTCCTTTTAAAATTACTTTGTATTTTCTTCTCTGTTTACATGGGTTCCTTTTAGTAGAGTGTAAGTCCGTGAAGGCAGGGGTTTTCACTTTTGTACCTAGCCCACTGCCTTGCATCCATGGTAAGTGCTTAATAAATGTGAATTGTGTGAAACCGAATTGAAATGCAGTGGAACGATAGTCTGGAGCCAGGCTAGTTCATTGGGTCTTATTGAGTAAGATGAAATATAGTAGGTATAAATTTCAAGTCCTACTCTCAAATTAAAAGAAGAGTTTCACAAGATCAGGACTGGGATATTTGTCTAGATGGTTCATCTGAAAAAAATTAGGGATTTTAGTGGACCGTATGGTAAAAATGAGAGAGCAGTTATGATATGGCATCTAGAAAAGCAGCTTCACTCTTTGGTGTTCAGAGCATGGGTGATGGTGTCCTGCTGGACATGATGAAACCACATCATGAAATCAGCAAGCTTTTGTTTAGAGCATTCCTTGTGCCAAACTCTGATAAGCCAAGAAAAAGGCAAAACGGCTCTTGGCCTCAAGGCTCAGGGTACCATCTTTTATATAAGACATGGATGAGCTGGCCAGCCTCCAGAAGAGTGAAGGGCCTTAGAGCCATGTCACGTGAGAACATGTATCCTGGAGAGGAGAAGACTTCTATGGAAAAGGAATTCTACTTGTCCTGTTTGTGCCCAGGACAGAACTGTGAGCAATGAAGGGACACTTCAGAGAGACTCATTTTTGCTTGATATAAGGAAAAGCTTCTTCACAATTAAATGTGCCCAAACCAGAATAAGCTGTTTTGGTGGATGGTTGGGAGACCTCACAAGAGGTCTTTTAGGTGGGGCTACATGACTGCTCACTTGTTAGAGTGTTCTGGAAGACATTGTTAGTCTGATCTGGTCTCTGAGGTTCTTTCTCATTTTATGGCTCCCAGAGCAGGGTTCTAGAAACAGATGGGTACCTGTGTATCTTAAATGAAGGGAGGACTTCCTTTTATTCTACATAGCAGATTAAATCTAAGGTGCTCATTCCCTTGTGAGGTAATATGGTGTCAGCTGAAGATAGAGATAGGTTTAAGAAAGGTTTAGGAGATTAGAGGACAGATCCAGCATATTATGAGAGGGCTATGTTCAAAGGAAAGCTAACTTCTCTCCTTTTGAAGACTGTACAGTGGCAAGCAGTTGTAATGCTAAATGGCCACACACTTCTTTCTGCCATGGTCAGATGCAGGGCATCAGATGGGGTGGACACATTGGACTGCCCTGTTTCCAGGTGGTGTCTTCAGGGCCCTTACATTGTGGCAGAGAATTAAGCAGCCCAGTGCCCAGTGACTTTATCACAAATAGTAAGATGTGTTTTAAGTGGTGTTCATGGGCCACTCGTGGGGTGGATAGAATAGAATATTTTGGTAAAGGGAAGCATGGGCAGAGAATGCTATTTAGCTAATTAAAAAGAATCGAGGTCTCTTCTGGAAAGAGAAGCCTTTCTCTTTAGATAACTAGTGTTCAAACTTTCTTAGCAGGGAGGCCTGTCACCTTGTATTTGATTATCCTGATTTTAGGCTTACATGGACAACTGAATAGAGTTATTTGCACACTCTTGGTTCCTTTGATACGACACAGTCTCTGCCTTCAGAAAATTTATAATACAGTAGTACTGGGTGACTAGATGTGGGGACAAAGGAGGAGGCTTAGAAGATAATACCAAAGTTTATAGACCAGGAAAATAGTGGTGACTTTAGATCAAGAAGTGTCAGTGAAGTGGAGATATACTTAGCAATTTCAGGGGATTGAGAGAGGTGATAAATGACAGAGCAGCAACCACTCATCAAATGCAGGCGTTTGCCAGAAGGAAAAAAGGTTGCCTTTTCTCTGGAATCCTGGACACAACATTATTTAAGGTCTTTAGAATGAAGTTTTTGAACTTCAGGGTAGATTCAGTACTGAATCGGTAGATTCAGTACTGAATCAGTAGCTAGGGAAAAACAATGGAAATTGGTGTGTTTGGGACTTTGTGCTTCTCTTAAAGGGAGCCCTTAGTCTCCGTCCCCTTCTTGTTTGCACATTGTAGGTCATGCACACAGTTATGCTTTCAGGTGGTAGTTTTTTTTAAAGTTTAACATTTATGCTTAGCCTTATTCTCCAGTATTAGTGTATTCTTTAATATTTCTTCCAGCTATTAAACATAATTTATCTGATTAATTTACAGATAATTCATAAGATAATTGATTTGGGATATGCTAAAGACCTTGATCAGGGAAGTCTGTGTACATCTTTTGTGGGAACTCTGCAATATCTGGTAAGGCCCGTTCATTTTCTTTCACTTAGAGAATAAAGGACTTTCATTCTTCTTCCTTATACTTGCCTGAAGGCCATGAATAACATAAGTGTACAAATAATGCAGAATGTTATTTAGTTCCCTCAGGTTTTTGACGTTTAAAACTTTGTGTCTTTCAAAGGCCCCAGAGCTCTTTGAGAACAAGCCGTATACTGCTACTGTTGATTATTGGAGCTTTGGGACGATGGTATTTGAATGTGTTGTGGGATATAGACCTTTTCTGCATCATCTGCAGCCATTTACCTGGTAAGAAATGGAGGAAAAAATGTTTTTTGGGCTTTTTGAGAGTGGACATTAGTAATTTACTTTTTTTAGAAACATAAAATTAAATTGAAATGTAAGACATCCGTTCTATCTTAAAGTATTTGTATATAACAAGGTTATCCCTTATGTTATTTTCCAGGCATGAAAAGATTAAAAAGAAAGATCCCAAGCACATATTTGCATTTGAAGAGATGACTGGAGAGGTTAGATTTAGTAGCCATTTACCTCAACCAAATAGCCTCTCTAGGTAAGTGGATTGTGCCTGAGATAATTTGCCTCAATTTTACCAGGGTTGGTTAAAAATACCATAGAGAAATGATGCCAAGCAGAGACTGATCAGCTTAGGGTGTGAGGTCAGTTCCCCACCAGATCCTTCCTGTCTCTTCTCTAAGAATTATCAGGATGACAACTTAAATGGCTCCATTGCAGAAAGGAGCCTGGATCTCCTGTGGGAGTTGCCAGTGACTACAGAACACACTTTGTGCATGACTCGAGAGTCTCTTGCTTCTCTGATATAGGTGTAGTTGTGCCCCTTTCTGTATCTGTATCATTCAGGAGTCACAGTATATGATGGCAAAGCCATGCAGTGAGACAGGAAGTGTGCAGGCAGGCCCAGGAAGCCTCCCTTTGTCACAGAGCCACTGTTTGTGCTTTAGTTTCATAGTAGAGCCCATGGAGCAGTGGTTACAGTTGATGCTGACATGGGATCCTCAGCAGAGAGGGGGAAGTCTGGATCTCACGCTCAAGCAGCCAGGGTGCTTTGTGCTCATGGACCACATACTGAACTTGAAGGTGAGTTTTGTTACGCTCGCTCTGGAAAACTTCTTTAGGAAATGGTTATGAGAAATCGTCTTTTTATTTTTAAGTGGAGATAATAGCACAAAGACTGAATTCCATTCACCTGTTTGCTTAGTAATAGTCTTGTTCTCTCTTTTTGTGGCCCCTTGGTGGCACGATGACTATAGTGTTGGATGTGGAATCAGGAGGACCTGAGTTCAAATTCTGCCTCAGACACTTAATAGCTTTGTGACCTAGGGCATGTCACTTGACCTCTCTCAGCCTTAGTTTCTCCATCAGTAAAATGAAGTGACAATGGCACATACCTTGTAGGTTGTCCTGAGGATCAATTGACTTAACATTTAAATACTGTATGTAAATTATTATTATTATGAATAACAGCATTTTCAGTACTTGGGCAGCTGTGTGGTACAGTGGATAGAGCACTGGTCAGCCTGTTCTGCGTGGCCCCAGAAGTCTGTGTTAGAAGCAGTGGCTAGCAGTCTCAGGGAATCGGATTTGCGTCAGATTGAAGGGGAAAGTGCTTGATAGTTTAAACTCTTTAAACAGGGAATGAATCCTGCATGGAAGTCTTGACACACAGACTAGATGACCCCCTGTGGGGGGGGAGGGGGCGCCTTAGCACGGATTGTGGGGGGTGCTTGGGATTAGTGACCTCCTTTCCAGCTCTGAGATTCAGTAGCTGATAACAACAGTGGAAGTTGAGCAGTTGTGCTGAGCAAGTAGCCCCAACAAAAACATTGATTTACATTGAAAGGATATTAGCTCCAATTACATCTGGTTTGGCCCTTTAATCTGTAACTGTTTTACTTAGTGCAGCTTGGAGCCTGTTCTGTTCCCTGGTAGTAGAAGCCATGCATTTCATTGAGAATTTGGCAGTGTACGTAGACCACTCGTACGCACGGTACAGCCCAGGTTGTTTGGTGCCTTGGCTTGGTGGGATTTGCTGGGTTTTTGCAAGCCCACAAGGCCCTGTGTGTTGACTTGATTTCCTGACTTTTTTCCCTAATGATAATAATGGTCCTAGGTTTTAAGAGTTTTCTGGTTTTTTGACAGGTACTGTCTTAGGCCTGTGCTTTTCTTTTGGTCAGCTGTCTTCTTCCAAGGTACCATCTCTGCCCTGAAGCCCTCCCCGTTTTTCCAACCCCTTGTCCTCAGAGAACAGCGTTCACTTCTCTCTCTAAGAACTTTGCTTGGGTGCTTGATCTGGACCTGACCTCTGTCCTTTCACTCCCTACCTTGTGTTATATTTATCTCTGTACATCATAGACATTATGTTCTTTTAAAAAAAGTTTCTGTCCTTCGCACTGTATACTCTATGTGATTAATAAATATGTCTGATTTAATGGAGTTTCTTTTCTTGTGTAGTTGTTAAATGACAATATTAAGAAATAATAATGATAATAGCAGCTAATCTTTATGTGACGTACTATGTGTCAGACACTGTCCTGAGCTCTTTACAAATACCATTTTATTTGATCCTCACAGCAATTCTGGAATGTAATGCTATTATTATCCCCATTTTACAGATGAGTATATTGAGACAGGCAGAAGTTGAGTGACTTGTCCAGGGACACACAGCTAGGAAGTATCTGAGGCCACATTTGAACTCGGGTCTTTCTGACTTCTAGAGCCCAGAGCTCTAGCTGCCTGCAGTTTGTACATTTTACAGGCTCATTGCACACTTTATTTTGCTTCTGCTCCTGCTGAATATCTGCTTTTGGTGGGTCTTGAAGTAGGCTCATTTTCATTCAGGTATAGTGACCGTGCCCCAGGGTGCAGCATGACACCCTTTTTGTTCTGTGGGTGGCAAAATGTGTTGGGTGATTGGACTCTGGGGTCAGCCTGATTTCACAGCATTATAATGTCATGTGAGGCAAAGTGATCTGAAGCCATGCCCAAGCTTGATCTAACGCCTAAAGGGTGAGCAGTGTGGAAATCTGGAACCTTTTAGCAGGCCCTTTCCATCACTCGCTGGACATTGTGGTTTGTCAGACTGTGACCTTGATCTTTATGGAGTCTTTGGCCCTTTCTCTTTGAGAACAGTGACTTTTCCCTGCTGGGAAGATGAGCTTAGGTGCAGTCTTGGAAGCAGGAGGATGGATGAGGTGACCCTTCAGAGACCTTTCCAATCCTAGGATTGTGGTTTGGTTTTTAAAGGTTGGATGGGTGTACTTATATGTACTGTAACTGTGTTTATGATTCTGAAAGGAGTGAAATGAGATTTTTTAAAAACCTTTTATAACTGTCTGGTATTTATTTTTCCTCTTCAATAAGAGATGCTGTTTCATTCTGGGTTCTGAGAAGTTAGAAACCAAACTGCACTGAGTTTACTTAATCACCATTATAATTTATCTTGGTAATGGTCATAAAAGCTGCCTAGACATGTGTCATAGTTCACTTAGTTCCAATAGTGTTTATTTGGGACCTGCTATTTGCCTAACATATATTTACTGAGGTCACAAGAAAGTAAGACAAACTGGAACCATTGGATTTCAGAGGATAATTCCTGAGATAGGATCTAACCTGAAGGCATGTCCTTGGTGTGCTGGTGTGGATGCCATTCCCACTTATTGTGTCTTTCCCAGAACACCCTAAATAGGGTGTGTACTCCATACAGAGCTATGCATGGCAATGGGATGTTCCATTGAATTCTAAGAATATTCCAGGAAGGGCTTACTTTCCTGCCCAGTGGTAGATTTTGGAGCCTTTGAATAGGAGAATACTTTATTCCTTATCTAGCCTCAGGGAACCAGATTTGGGTCAGATTGAAGGGAAAAGTGCTTGATAGTTTAGATTGTCTAAACATGGAATGAATCATGTGTGGAAATCTTTATTTAAACTTTATTAAATTCCTAGCTTAAGACTTCTCCAAGGTAGCTGCTGGCAACCCAGAGACCTTAAATTGATAGGATCCTCATTTATTTTTACTTCTTCCTATTCCTCGCATTCTGAAAAGGCTTTCTTAATAAGGCTGCCTGACCTGACTGTAGGTTCGGTTCACAAGATAGAGAGCTGGAAGAGATATTAGGGATACTGTAGCCCAAGCTTCTCATTTTTTAGAAAGGGAAACTGAGATTGGCTTAAGGTCATGCTGTGAGTCTATAGAGGCAGGATCTGAAATCAGGACACTTCCCACTGCCTCATGCTGCTTAGGATACCACATAGCCTCATCCCTTCTGGTTTCCTTGTTCCTATAAATGGTGCCAACAGCTGCCCATTTTTAAGGTTAAAAAACCTGAGTTATCCTTGATTATTCTGCCCTGCCCATCACACTTAATCACCTCCTCAGTGTTTTTTATATTTCCTTTACACTTTCACTGCCACCGTGTAAGTTTTAAAGTCTTATTATCTCTTACCAAGATATGTTTTACTTCTCTTTTCTCTCTTCTCCAACATCTATGGTAGGCACTTCATAAATATGTTTTGAATTTATATTCTTGATTTTTATGCCTTTGCGAGAAGCCCTGGAGTGTCTGTCTCAGAGTTCTTAGTATTTATTTCTATTGCTGCTGAAACAAGAAACAAGATAGGTCTGGGGGAATTTCTACCAGGATACCTAGGTTAGAGGTTAACCTCAGTTTTTGTTTATTTTTGTTTTGTTTTTTTTTCCCTTTTTCGAGGGGAGAAGGCAGGGCAATTGGGGTTAAATGACTTGCCCAAAGTCATGCTGCTACTAAGTGTTAAGTCTCTGAGGCCATATTTGAACTCAGGTCCTCCTGACTCCAGGGCCGGTGCTCTATTCACTGTGCCACCTAGCCACCCATTAACCCCGGTTTTGAAGAAGGTTCTTTTTACTTTTGAAAGTTTATATAGAATGGCCTGTATTGAATCACCTGACTTTCCAGCGGGGGTGGGTGACAAAGGAGGAGTGGAAAGAATCTAGAATTTAAAGTTCTAAAATCAGATGATAAAAATATATATATTATTATTATTATTTATATGCAACTGGGAAATAAGATATACAGGCACTGGGATAGGGAGATCCATCTTACCCTACCAGAAAGTCAGAAGGGTGATGGGGGAGGATATACAAGAGAGCAGATTGGGGGAGGGTATACAGTGGAATCGCAATTTTGGGGGAGGTGGGTAGGGGAAAGACGGGGAGAAAAATTTATAACTCAAAATCTTGTGGAAATCAATGATGTAAAACCAAAAAAAAAAAAAATAAACAAAAATTAAAAAAAATTAAGTTTATATAGTAATAAGAAAGAAATCTTTTGTATTAGTCTCCTAAGAGAAAGTTTAGACCCTTTGCATTTGATTTTTAAAAGTGCTTGTAATAACACCTTGGAGAATTTACCTAGAAGACTAAAACTCATCTTTGCAGGATAGAAACTTTTTTTTTATGTTTATGAATACTCAGCACGTCTTTAGCTTTTTTTTCTAATTAATGAAAATTCATCTTCTTTCTCTCTTATCTACTCCCTTGATCCCAGTTGAAAGAGGAGGGAAGACCTAAACTCTTGTGACAAATATACAATCAAGCAAAGCAAATTTTCAAATTGGCCATGGCCAAAAAATATGTGTCAATATGCATCCTGAGCCCATCACTTCTCTGATGGGAGATGAATGTGTCTTATCACAAGTCCTCTGGAATCACAGTTAGTTATTGCTTGAATCAGAATTCTTAAGGCTTTCAAAATTTTTTGGTTATATAATGCTATTGTTATTCTAGAATTGTTCTCCTGATCTACTCATTTCACTCTTCATTAATTCATACAAGTCTTCCCAGGTTTCTGTGAAATTGTAAACTTCACCATGTCCTACAGCAGAAAAGTATTCCATCATGTTCTTAGAGCATAATTTATTCAGCCAGTCCTCGAATGATTGATGCTCCTTTAGTTTCTAGTTCTTTGCTACCACAAAAAGAGATGCTACAAATATTTTTGTACATTTGGATCCTTTTCCTCTCTCTTTGATCTCTTTGACTTCCTAATCAAAGGCCTAGTAGTGGTAAAGCTGGGTCAAAGGATATGCACAGTTTGGTAACTTTTGGGGCACAGTTCCAC
The DNA here is from genome assembly GCA_028646515.1 of Pseudochirops corinnae. Taxonomy (NCBI): domain Eukaryota; kingdom Metazoa; phylum Chordata; class Mammalia; order Diprotodontia; family Pseudocheiridae; genus Pseudochirops; species Pseudochirops corinnae. The sequence continues at coordinate 175,444,087 of CM053589.1, read as the reverse complement.
ATTAGCAGTGGTTAGACTAGTTCACAGTTCTACCAAGATGGAGTTAATATTCTACAACTTCGCCATAATTTGTCATTTTCCTTTCTTTGTCAACTTTCTCAGTCTGATGGGTGTCAGGTGGAGCCTCAGAGCAGCTGTAATTTGCTTTCTCTAGTGATTTTTTCATGTTGCTTTTGATAGCTTGGAATTTGTCCTCCGAAAACTGCCAGTTCACATCCTTTTACTGTGTATGATTGGGGAATGACTCTTATTCTTATTAATTTGAATCAGTTCCCTATGTGTCTTAGAAATAAGACCATTATTAGAGAAACTGGCAATTTTAGTGGCATATAAAATTGGACAAAATAGTTTCTCTATTTTATATTTTGTACATCTCATAGCCCCTTACGTACATTAAACAACTGACAAACAATAATTAATCATTATCTTCTCATTTATACAGATAGCACATATATTAAATATGACTTCTGCAAAGATAATTTCCTTCCTGTTGTTGCCTGAGGAGAGTCTTCATTCATTGCAGTCTCGAATTGAGCAAGAAACTGGAATAAATACAGCTTCTCAAGAACTGCTCTTAGAGATGGGAATTTCCCTGGACCCCCGGAAGCCTGCCTCTCAGTGTGTTCTAGATGGAGTAGTAAGAGACTTCTGATATCCCTAGAGAGTGTGTGAGCCTGATTGTGCCCAGGGTTTGCATACTTACTCTAAATCCTCTTAGCTTTGTCTTTTAGGGCTCTGAATTGCTCAATGAGATAAAATAGAATGATGAACGTTTTATATTTTGTCTGAGTTACCTTCCTTATTTAAATCCTCATTCACTACCCTGTCAGCCCCCACTTTATTTTCTTCCTTTTTCCCCCCTGCTTGTTCTTGAAGACCTTCAAGTTGAGTAGACAGGCACTTGAATTCATAGCAGGCCATGCTTTAGGTAACATTGATTACAAAGCCTGAGTCTAATGAAGACTTTTTGATTATCTTTATCCCTAATTATTAATTCCTGCAATGACATTTTTATAGTTATGTTTTTCAAATTATTGACTATTGATCCTACATATATTATGTGCCACATCAGTTTGGAAGATGTGACTGTGCTAAGCAATTTAAGCTAAAACTTCTCATTATATATTAAAATAGTAAGTGTGTTGACATTAGTGCCTTCAGGATATCTGGGATGAGAGAATCTGGGATATCAGGGCTCTTGGAACAGGCACTCATGGGGTTTGTTTCTCTTCCAGCGAGGCTGTGATAGCTACATGGTATATTTGTTTGATAAAAGCAAGATCGTCTATGAGGGGCCCTTTGCTTCCAGAAGCTTATCTGAATGTGTAAATTATATTGGTAAGTAATGTGTCATTTGTTACTGACCTGGGAACCTAAAATAGTTTTGGGTGGAATGGTCTTTTGGTGTTAACTGATCTGAACTCCTGTAAAGAAAGGGTTTCTGTCTTGTGAAATGGAAGGGGATGACTCATATGTAGAGTTGAATTCTGATTTTTTTTTTTTGAGGTGATGGGCCATTGTGTCTTATTTGTCTTCCCCTTGGTTTTTCTCAGGCAGCTAGGTGGTACAGCATACAGAACATTAGATTTGGGGTCAGGAAGTTCTGAGTTTAAATCCAGCCTCAGATTCTTACTAGCTGTGTTACTCTGGGCAAATCACTTAGCCTCATTGTCAGTTAGTCTGCTATGTGCCAAACAGTGTGCTATGTGCTAGGGTTACAAATGGGAAAAAGAAATTTAGTTTCTGCCCTCAAGGAGTTTATAGTCTAATGGAGGAAGACAACATGTACAGAAAGTAAGCTGGAAAGGGGATAGGGGAAGGAAAGGGAGAGGGCAAGTTACTGGAGTGGGGGGTGGGGGTCTTATGTGGGCATGATGAGTTCTAGTCCTGAAGAGTACGGCTGATGGGAAAGAAGGAGACGGTTGGCTGGGGAGCCTTCTTTAAGTGGAGGCTTGGAGAGCTCTGCCCCAGGCCCTGAGGGGTCTGATGAGGGATGAGTGCCAAAGCTGGTGCATTCTCACAGAATGATGAAGTCCGGTCCAAGAGTGTAGCTGGTGGTTTGCCTCAGTTTTCTCTTCCCTAAAAATGGGGATGATAAGAGTACCTGCTTTCCAGGTCGTTGCAAGGATAAAGTAAGATAACATTTGTAAAGCAATTTGCAAATCTTATTAAAGTGCTATGTAAATGAGTTGATGTTGCTGCTGTTGTTAGGTGTGAAAGGTGAGAGAGGCTAGCTAAATAATGGTGAGTAGCAGCACTGAGCACCATGCATAGGCCATGTCATTAAGAAGCCTCCTGATTTGACTGAGACTGAGCCTGGGAATGACAGAATGGATCTCTGAGGCTCCGAGATGCCAGGAATCTGGGTTGATGAACCCAAATTGGGAATATTCTGAAGAGAAGTTACTGTTCTCTGTGGTATGTGAGAAGGCAAGCTAGCCTGAGCTCTGGGAATTGGGTTGGGCCAGGCTAGGCCTTTTGAAAATTCATATTTCATTCGGTCTGAAACTGAATAGATTTCTTTTGTACTTTGCCGCTTTGGTGGAACCGTGTAGTGTCTTCGGTACGGATATTCTTCCACTTTTGCAGGTAATTACTCATCCATGACTTCCTAAAACATTTGAGTCTTGTCCATGAATTTTCCTTTGCTACCAGTGCCACCCTTAAGCTGTCTGTCTGTTATTTTTTGTTCTTGACATCAGACTGATTCATCGCCTTTCTTTGGGCATACACTTCTCAGCTCTTATGTTTTATCCTGCTGTATGTGTGTAAATGATCATTGGTTACATGCTGCAGCTTGCTTCTGCCCACCACGCATCTCTCCATTATCCTTTTGGTCACTTTAAATTTTGATTCTTCTTAGATTGTGCTGTTCTGTGATTCAGAGCTATCACTGGAACAAGATTGGTGTCAAAAAGATGAACTTCATGTCTAGGAGCATCCTGGAATTGTTGAGTGCTCCACAGTTGCACAGCCTGCTCCCTTCCCAGTTACTTTGAGGTTCAGCTTTCTGTCTTTAGGGCTTAAAGTCGACTGATGGACTGACTGCCCATCTAACTGAATATCTTTTTCTACCCCTTAGATTTTCCTTTTCAGATTGTTAGGCTGATCTCATGAGGGGCCACATACAGAGTATTTCATGTTAAGTCTACACAGAACATTGGTGGAGAGCACCTCTTTTATGCTTGATTTGATACTAATAATAAAATGATTGTTGAACAGTCATCGCTCAGGGAGTCATGTTTGATTAATTTAGTGGGAGCTTAATTAAAACCTGTTGAAGCATGAGGAGAGTTCTTAGGAAGAAGACTCTGGGGTTTTAGTTGCTGTAACCTCAATGTTTGTTTATATCACTTCCATGTGATAAAAACTGTTGATCAGCAGGCATTTATTAAACTTGGGTGGTGTGCCTGGAACTATGCCAGGCTTTACGATGACAAAGAATGAAACATTTTCTTCTTACTTTCTAATAAGTTCCTCCCCTTCCCAGAGAGATACACCTTATAATGAACAAGAGAACACAAGGCTAAAGAGCACATCATCCGTTTCCAGCATGATAGGCAGTGGTCCACACTCATAGCTCTCCACCTCTGCAGAGAAAGGAGGGGGCTACATTCTCTTATCTCTTAACCTTAGCCTTTAGTGGAAGTGTAGAGGCTCAGACAAGGGAGAGAACCAGCCTTCTGTGTCCTGTACCTGTGAGATCACATCTTACTTATCGATGGTGTTTTGCACTGTGAAAGAGATTGATGAACTGAACTGTATTCAGAGGAGGATAGCCATGACATATGATGTTTGAGGATACTGTGGGTGTGTAGCCTAGACTGCTTATTGACTTAAATGGATCATGATTGCTATTTTTAAATATTTGTGGGATTGTCATGGAGTTTAAAAACAGGTACATTTATACTGCTTGAACCCTAGATTGAGGTTAGTAGGTAGGAATGAAAGTGAGGCCAGTTTCAGCTCAGTCTAGTGAAGAATTTTAGAGCTTTTCAAAAATGAAGTGGGCATGGAGGTGGCTTAGGTGGTGTAATGAATAGAGCACTGGCCCTGGAGTCAGGAGGACCTGAATTCAAATCTGGCCTCAGACACTTAATACTTACTTGCTATATGACCTTAGGCAATTCACTTAATCCCAATTGCCTTGCCTTTCCCCCTCCAAAAAGCAAAAAAAAAAATGGAGTGGGCCATGTGGGGTGATAATAATAGTTAACATTTATATAGTGTTTGAGGATTTGAAAGCATTTAATATACATTATTTCAGTTGATCCTTACAGCAGATTAGGCACTGTTATTATTTCCATTTTACAGATGAGGAAATGGAGACTGAAAGGTTAAGTGACTTGCTTATGAACATACAGCTAGTACATGAGGTAGGACTTGAACTCAGGTTTACCTTACTTGGAGTCTGTCATCCACTAGTCCAGGCTATATCTCTAAGCTCCTTGTCACTGAAACAGGCCAGGTGATTGTCATCTGTCAAGTAATGGAGTAGGAGATTAAACTGGATTCTTTTTTTAGAAAAATTAGTTTTTTAGTTTTCATATGAGTTCCAATTTTTATCTCCTTCCCTTCTTCTCTCCCCAAGACAGCATGTAATCTGATATAGACAATACATGTACAATCATATTAAACATATTTCCACATTAGTCTTGTTGTGAAAGAAGAATAGGAACAAAAGGGAAAAACCACCAGAAAGAAAAAAAAAAAGAAAATGGGATGCTTCAATCTGCATTCAAACTCCATAGTTTTCTCTGGATGTGGATAGCATTTTCCATCTTGTGTCTTTTGGAATTGTCTTGGATCATCGTATTGCTGAGAAAGAGCTAAATCTAACAAAGTTGGTCATCACGCAGTGTTACTGTTACTGTATACGATGTTCTGGTTCTGCTCACTTCATTCAGCATCAGTTCATGTAAGTCTTTGCAGGTTTTCCTGAAATCTGCCTGCTCATCATTTCTTATAGCCCAATAGTATTCTGTTACATTCATATACCACAGCTTGTTCAGCCATTCCCCAACTGATGGGCATCCCCTCAGTTTCTAATTCTTGGCCACCACAAAAAGAGCTGCTGTAAACATTTCTGTACGTGTGCGTTCTTTTTCCTTTTTTATGATCTCTTTGGGATGCAGACCTAGTAATGGTATTGCTAGATCAAAGGGTATGCACAGTTTTATAGTCCCTTTGGGCATAGTTCCAAATTGTTCACCAGAATGATTGGATCAGTGCAAAACAGTCCCAGTTTTCCTACTGACCTGGATTTTTAAGGTTCTTTCTGCTGCTAAGATTCTTTGATTCCCTGAGGAGTTATGACTCCTGGAAATCACTTTGGGAGAATTAGTAAAGATCATTGTCCTGGACTCAGAGATGGTTTTAAATCAAGAAGTGGACCAGAGAGAAAATGTAAAGGATGTATCTGGTGGATGGGAGGGAAGGGGTAGTACTGGTGGTTATACCATAGCCAACTTCCTGCTGGAATTGTGTGAGTAGCAGGGATTGACTAGGGCTGCTGTGAATTCTTCACATGCAAAGAAGTAAGCACATTGGAAAGAGAATTGGACTAGGTGATATTGAGAATTGTTCTAGGTCTTCTGACTTTCTGTATGCTCTTAGGTAAGTCACTTGACTGAACCTCAGTTGCCTTATTTATAAAAGAGGGGGAAAAAATCTCAGCTTTACCTGCGAGATGTGATTGTTGTGAAGACTTAAGACTTAAGGAACTCTTAAAAGTATAAAATTATAAGATTGTGTTATCTTATTAAAGGTGTCTATAGAGGAGAATTTAGTCTAAATAGTTAATAAGAGGCCAGAAGCTTTCATGGAGACTAATCCTTTATAGCTGAAGCTGACTCGGGTCTAAGCTATACATTCTGGGGTCCTGCCCTGGCACCATAAGGTAACCATGATTATCCAACATAGTGATCATTTTTGGAGAGCTTTGGAATTCTTTTAAGGGCTTAGAGGCAAAGATTCTTTATGAAATATTGTTAGGTGAAACACAACATCCACTTCTGGATAGAGAGTTGATGTCCTCGGGTATAGACTGAGGCATATTTTTGAGAGGTGGGAGGGGCATGACTAATGCATGGCTGATGTTTGCTTGACTATATATATATTCGTAATGGATTCTGTTTTTCTTGCTTTCTCAGCAGGTGTAGGAGGTGGAAGGGAGAGAATTTGGAACTGAAAATTGAATTTTAAAAATATTGTAGAGCAAAAAAAAATAAAGAACTGTTGATTTTAGTTCTTAAACATTCAGTTAGCTTTGGGATCAGTTAATAAGACTGTCAAAATAAAGGCTGAATTTCCCGGTTTTAGATCTTTCTCTGGTCAGATATAAGCTCTGCAAGGCTCAATCATTTACCTGTTCTTTTAGAATGAGTACAGCATGTAAAGGGTAGGGTCCCCCACCCCTTAGGAGATACTTTTACTTACATGTCTTCCACAGGGCCTTGCAAATGGTAAGTAATGTTTGTTTCATTCTGGAATAGGTCAGGCTGTGAGGAATTCTTGGTAATCAAAACTGGAAAATCAGTTCACTCCTTCTAAACAAAGTTTTATTTCATAGCTCTTGTTTTTTGCATCACAGTCATTTTAGAATTGAGCATCTTTCTCTTTCCCATCCTGCCACATTTTGGTGCCCCATGTAGCACTGCCTGACAGTGTTGGCCGGATTCTACCCCTGTGGTCTCTTCCCGTGGTGCTAGGGAATGGAGATGAGTTTTGTGATGTCTTCTCTGGAACCAGTATTGGTTCTTGCAGTTTCCTTTCGGCGTCTTTTTCATTGATGTTATTGTAGTCATTGGTTCTGCTTACTTTCTTCTGCATCAGTTCATACCAAACTTTTTTTTCTCTACAGTAAAGGACAGCAAAATCCAATTGCCAGTCATGCAACTGCGTAGAGTGTGGGCTGAAGCTGTGCATTATGTGTCTGGGCTCAAGGAAGACTACAGCAGGCTCTTCCAGGGACAAAGAGCAGCAATGTAAGCAGGCCTCATGGATCTGAACAGAGAGAGGCACCACAGCGCAGGGGCCTCAGGGCTTGGGGAATACTTCAGGCTCCGTAACCAGAATGCTATCTAGTAGTGAGACATCAGGTGCTGGACTGCGAGGGTTCTGGGCAGTGCCGCTGGGACGTGATCCCAGAACCTGTGTCATTGATTCCCAAGCTGTAAGACCCCCAGGAAGCTGCAGGGTGCTAGAGTAGAGAGAGCATTTTGTTGTCCAAGACCTGGATTCAAGTTCTGTTTGCAGCACAGTAGTTACAGAATCCTGAACAAGTGCTGTGACTTCCCTGAGATGGTCACAGAAACACCAACACCCAGCTTTAAGTTGGTGGTGCTAGTATCTGTGTAGTGCTGTGAGGAAAGTACTTCGTAAACCATAAAACACAATTTAAATAGGAGTTGTTCCTTTCCTCTGAAACCTACTAAGCAAAACATTTTGAGTAGGTGCCTGGTGGCAGTGTTACAAGGTCTTTATTTTGGCAGCTGACACTGAGTGCGAAACCTGAAGCCTGACCAAGTTTGCCTCCCACCCTGAATATCCCAGTGTAGGGACACGGTTGACGTTTTTACACGAGCCCTTAATTACTTCTGAGAAAGCGTGATTACCTCTCCTTGTACTGCTTTAGGTTGAGTCTTCTTCGCTACAATGCTAACTTAACAAAAATGAAGAACACCATGATCTCGGCGTCTCAGCAACTGAAGGCCAAATTGCAGTTTTTTCATCAGAGCATCCAGCTTGACCTGGATAGATACAGTGACCAGATGACCTATGGGATATGTAAGTATTGCGTGTAGTCTACTGAGAGGGGGGGTGGGAAGCGCTCGGAGACCGGAAAGGCTCGTGGACTTGTTATTGTTGCTGTTGTTTGTGATTAGGAGAATATGATGAAAGAGGGGTGAGTCCTGGATTCCATATACACCCACTGCTAGTTGCTTCTCTTATTAAGTTCTGTTCCGGTCTGCTGTGAGATGCATTTATTTGTTTTGGACTTGAGAGTTCTGGTTTTTTTTTTATTGTTTGTGATCTTTTAATTCTTTTTTTTTTTCTTCTTTTTTTTTAATTTTTTTTTTATTTATTTACTCATTTACTTTTAATTTACAAGATTCAGTTCCACAATCACTTGAGTTTCAGATTTTCTCCCCTCCCTTCCCCCCCCCCCCCATGGTGGCGTGCAATCATGTATAGGATCTGCAAGATCTTTTAATTCTTGCTGACTGATTGTCATTTGTCATTTGATGCTTTCCATGGGGACCTCAAGTTTGTTGATTTGTGTGATTTTCCGTAAGTGTGCCAGGGTCTAAAAATCCATGGACTTGAAACTTCACTCGTAATAGACCCAAAGTCGATCTCAGAGCGTGTACAGTGGTTCTTCCTCTCCAATACAGATACCTTTCGGGTTCGATTTCTGACCTCGCCTGGGCAGTGGATATTATGGCCTTGCTATTTGTGACCTTCCAGAGCCAGCATCTTTTATAGCACATTGCCCTAGATTTACTGTCCTTCAGATTCAATATGAAACTGCAGACTTCCTAAAGTTTGAGTCAGCTAGACGAGATCACTAGCACTTCTGCTATAATTCCTTCTGTTTACATAAATAACGTATGGCACTGGCTTTGTGCCAGTGAGTGTCTGCTCTCTGTAAGGTACCTTCTTCACACTGAGACTACTCAGGAGAAAGGGGTGTTCTGGGTAAGAGTAAAATACGACTACTAATGCATTAAGATGTTTGTGGTCACAACAAAAACCTTGACCGAGAATAGGGACATGTGGGCCATTGAAGCCTCTCTCCTTTGTTTTTGTTCATGGCTATTTCTAAGATAACCCTGACTTTTGTTTCAGCCTCAGAAAAAATGCTAAAAGCCTGGAAAGAAATGGAAGAAAAGGCCATCCAGTGTGCACAGGTAAGCCTTTCTTCGAGACTGATTTCTGCTGTCTTCCCTTGTAATCACCTTTATTTGTGAGTAAGAGAGTATTGACTTAACACACCCACACCTGTGCTTGCCCAGAAACCTTTTCTGATGTTCTGGACTGGCTTTAGATGTTGTTGTTGTTTGTCCTTCATTCTTGATGAGAACCACGGCATCAGGAGAATGATGACATGACCTGCAGTTGACTTTGATTTGAGTGAGGGAGGCTGTGCAAGGTCACCAGCCTCACTTTCTCCTCCGGAGCCATCTGGGTCCAGTGGCCAGATATGAATCAGGACAACTGGAGATGGCCCTGGATCCTTTAGATGGGTGCTCTGTTCATGTGGGCACAGGTCACTTCTTCAGGTGACCACTGTGTAAAGCCCTTTATCAGACCTCTCTGATCTCTCTGGAAGCTTAGACATTGTTCTTCCTGCCATTCCTGTCTTGACTTGATTCTTCACGGACTAGATGAGCACAGGTGTTATAGAATGAATACCCAGTGCTGGATTCCTCACATTGCCTATTCAGGCAGATGAGAGCAGGAGATGGGAGAGACCCATGAAGCTGTAATGAAAGCTACATTGGTAGTTTTTGCATATCCTTTCCCTCTTTCAGTTTTGAGATTGCTGTGTACTTGTGCCTTGCCAGAGAAGAAACCAGATGGTAGATTAGATTATTTTCAAGATGGGCAAATAGAGGGCAGAGAGTAAGTGGGAAATTAAGCATCTTCCTATGTGGACAACTAGATTTCATGTCAGGAAAGAGGCCTTTTTACATTATAAACAAACATTTCTCATTTCCAGTCTTAAAGCAGCAAGTCCTCTGTCTCTCTTCAGACCTGTTCTCCCTTCTTAACCCTCCTGTGCTTTGTGGGTACAACTGAGATGACTGTGATTACCCCATTTTGTCTGAATTAGGCTGGTGATATTGGATACTTGGATGAGCAAATCATGTCCCTGCATACAGAAATTGTGGAGCTGCAGAGGAGCCCTTCTGCAAGGCGTCAGGAAGATGTCATGGACTCTCTGTAAGGAATCCTGCCCCCTGGGTCTTTCTGGGCTGGGGCCTTGAGCCAGGGGTGGCTGATTGATCGTGACATTACCAAGTATTTAGGTTGTTTTCTGTCTACTTGGCTTTCACGTGATAAATGGCAGTATTGTTGAGAAGTCGCTTCCATCAGAGGTGTTGATTTTTAGGTGTTTCAAAAAATTACCCCCTGTAGCCTGAGGTAGATTTTCTCCCTCCTAAGTGAAAAGAATGTTGAACTCTTCTCAGTCAGAACATTTGTCCAGTACTTCCAGACTGAGTCTCAGTTTTCTCATCTATAAAGTGGATATCATCGTATTCTGAATGTTTCTCCTCAATGGGTTGTTGTGAGGTTGATCTAAGTGAAGTTCTCTAAGTGTGTTGCACTTTTCCCCACACCTCGAGCATAGCTTCTTACCTGAGCTGCCCCAGAGGAGACCTCAGATTTGCTCATGATCTGTCTCCTAGGAAGGACTCTACCTTATGCCCATACGAAGAAGTACACTGGAAATTGTAAATCAGCATTTTGGAATAAAATACAGTATTTTAATAATAATATAATGTAATCATAATGTAATAATGAAATACAGTAACTCTTTTGGCTCTATATTTTCTGAAGTGGATATCAAGAAATGCTCTGTAATTGGCTAGTAGAGTTCTGGGCCTTCTTTAAAATATAGAATATGACTAAAACCAGGCAGCTTGCTTCCAGTTGTGGATTATTAGAAGTATTTAATGACATTTGTCATAGCGTGGCTGTAAAACAATTTGACTTTTCTTTTATAGGGAACAGAAAGCTATTGATCTCTACAAGCAGTTGAAGCCCAGATCTCCAGGTAAGACCCCATCATAGCATAGGAAAGAACTTCCCAAGGCTAGTGGTCAGTTTCACCTGCTGTCCTGGGAGGGTTCCATTGAAATCTGGGGCTGCCATATGATATCTTTTCGATCTTGGGGAACCCAAGAGATTAGGAAAAGAAAGCAAACAGGAAATGTCAAGTGATGAGGCTGAGAAGGAAGATGGGAGAAAGATGAGGTTGACTGGGGAAGTTGGCAGAAACCTGATGACTTTAGAGAGAGAAGATCCGCCTTCAGAGTGGGACAGGGCAGTCCGTATTGAAAACTACTTACTGGTGTGACTGCATCTGCCACTGGTCCAGCGTTTGGCCAGTCAGACAACATTTACCACATGACAGCACATGGCGTGTTGTGATGGGAAAGAACAAATTGCTATACACAGAACTTTAAATTGGTTTTGGTTGTAGGAAGGTTTTATGTTGATTAATGTGGAACCCAAAATTGTATTCTCAGCAGCTGAAACAACTAAAGGCCAATCCCTTGTAGATAGTTAACAAAGTGAAAAGCAGAAAGGACAAGGAAAGAGGTGTCGTGTGTACTCACTGCCTTGCTTCCTTCCTCTAAGCCCCTGAATATTTGTTTAATTATATTGTTTTGTGGCGTGAGGGCTTAGAGGGGCTTTAGGGATGAAGACTTGCCAGCCTCTCACATTGTCTGGTTCTGATGGTCCTTCAGCTGCTCTTGTCCCTAGGGTTTGGGACCTTGGGACCATGGCCCTTACCTTCTCCTTGTCTTCTTCCTCCATATCACTTCTCATTGAGAATTCAGTAATAGGTTGACCTATCCAGATCAGTCATTTTAAGCACAGCAGGCTGTTTACTGTGGTGAGGAATCATGGGATACAAACGATCTGTGCAGGTTGGTAGATTCTGGGTGCCCAGCTTTGTCTGGTTTTGTCCAGCTTACTTAGAGAACTCTTTGTCATGAAATCCATGTCCCATGCTGGGTCCTTCTGGGCCTCCCAGGAACTTTTCCTCATTCTGCTCTTCTTCTGCCCCAGGACAAATCAGTCCTCGATGTGAAGCACGCACCCGGGTCAAACCAGTCAGTCTGGTGAAGCTCTTCTTTCTGGTTTGAATAGTTTGCTAGGTCAGATTTTTGAGTTGAAGGTGACATGAGACATGACTTTATATGAGTCTCTTTCATGTCTGCTTGTTGCCACTTCAACCGGTAATCATCATTCATCTGCTGCTTCTGTGATTTCTTCCACTGTTGAGTTACTTTTCTCCCAGTCCCACAGATGGTCCAGATTTTAACCTGTTCCTAGAAAGCAGTTATGAGCATTTTGGCTTATATAAAACATATAGTTAGGAAATTCTACTCTATGGAATTTCCAGAAATGAAGGCTCTAGCAGGAAGGACAGGGGGCATGACATGATGGGGACGTTTGGGGTGAGATGCGATAAGAGGAGTTGGAAAGTCCTTGTTGTTTGATGGTAGAATAATGGAGCTGTGGAAAACTGGAGGACTATCTGGTGCCCTTGATGAGTTTACCAAATTGGGTGAGATTCTGCCAGCTCAGAAAATTAGAGAGAATGTGCAGATGATATTTTGAGCAGTCCCATTGGGGCCGTGGCTGCTGCCTTATGGCCATGGCTGGGCTGCTGAATTACCCTGTTTTCCCTTTCCTGAGCTCTTCAGCCCAGTTTCCTCCTTCCTCAAGTGCTTTTAATGCCCTCTGCCTTAACAAACTTTTCTTTTTGGACAGGGGAAGGCAAGGCAATTGAGGTTAAGTGACTTGCCCAAAGTCACATAGCTAGTTAAGTGTCAAGTGTCTGAGGCCGGATTTGAATTCAGGACCAGTGCTTTATTCACTGCACCACCTAGCTGCCCCCCTTAACAAACATTTTTAAAGGGCTTACTATGTTGTAGACACTTGTACACACCAGGAGAGCAACCATCGCTGCCTCCCGTATACTTACCCACATAGATCATGTATGTTTCTGTATACCAATCTCCATCTCAAGTTGAATGTAAGCTCCTTGAAGGCAAGAACTGTCAGTATAGTTCTTTGTATCTCAGCAGCTGTAATATTGCCTTGCACATAGTAAGCACTTAAGTAATGTTTGTTTTATTTATTTGAATTTCTCTTTCATGTCCAAATAAGAGAATGCAGTCTCTCAGGTCTAGAACCAAGAAAAGTTCCACTCTCCCGAACCATGGACACATATTTCTGGACCACTCAGGACTTGGATGCTTCCAAATTTGGGCAATTAATCTCTGTCAAAGGCACATCTAGGTGACTCAGTGGATAGAGTGCTGGGTTTGGAATCAGGAAGAGTCTTCAAATTTGGCCTTAGATACTTACTAGCTGGGTGACCTTAGGCAAGTCATTTCACCCTGTTTGCCTCAGTTTCCTCATCTGTAAAATGAGCTGGAGAAGGAAATGGCAAACCCCTCCAGTGTCTTAGCCAAGAAAACCTCAAATGGGGTCATGAAGAGTTGGACACGACCAGAAAAAATGACCAAACAGTAACAAAATCTCTGTTGAAGCACATGATGTAGTGAAAAGGACATTTGATTTGGGAGTTGAGGAATTTGGGTTTTTGTCCCAAATCTGACATTGACTTAGCACAAGCAGGTCACTTAACTGCTCTCTATTAAGTGTGCTCTCCAGCCTCTAGGATTGATATGAAAAAAACATTTTGTGAACCAGAAAGTGCTAGATTAATTTGAATTACTGTTACAATTTTTATGTTTTATTTGGCCCATTCTTGTATTCATTCATTTACCAAATCAGATTTTTGAATTTAAACGGTAACACTTTCAAGGTTTAGGAGACAGAGTTCTTTCTCAAGGCTGTTGAAGAGTCACTGGTTCTGCTGTTTGTGATTTCTTACAGATCATTCCTACAGTGATAGCTCGGAGATGGTGAAGATCATTGTGCTGACTGTGCAGAATCAGGACCGCGTCCTCAAGGAGTTGTTTGGCCACCTTAGGTAGAAATTCTCTTTTTTCTCCCTATATTAAAGCCAAGGAATCCCAAGCCTGTCCTTCCCACAGTGTGGTACACATACTTAGTGGAGAGCAGCATGGTGCTGTGCTTGTATTTGTTCGTGTTCTTCAGGGCATTGGTCCTTCCTTCTGACACTGACCATGGCTCTTCTCTCCAGCAAGTTGTTGGGCTGTAAGCAGAAGATTATTGACCTGCTCCCCAAGATTGAAGTGGCCCTCAATAGCATCAAAGAAGCTGACAACACAGTCATGTTGATGCAGGGAAAGAGGCAGAGGGAAATTTGGCATCTGTTAAAAATTGCTTGTGTAAGTGATGCTTTATAATGACATATGTCCTTAAGGGTTGTTATTTCCTGCGGAAAGGCATTGTAAGAGTGTGATGAACTTTTTTCAGGTATGTATTTCCTAATAACCTGGAAATGCTGCTTTTTAATCCCTGGCTGACAACCACTAAGATTCATCCCCTATGATCACTTTTTCTGTGCTGTCCTGTTTCTTATCTCCAGGTCCACTGTAGTATATGAACTTGAATTGGCTCTATCTGGAGGAGGATTTGGAGAAAGTTCTGAAGTCCCAGTGAGAGATATTTAATCTGCTCCTTTTGGTGCTAAGACTTGTCCCATTAAATACTCTCTGGGCATATACTCTGCTCCAGCCAGAAGGAGACTCCATAGAGCCTGGAGGAGTGGTTGGAAGGGCGGATGTTTGACTTTAGATGCAGCTGAAGAAATGGGGTGCATAAGGCCTATGAACATACATAGATTGCATATGTGATAGATTTTAGAAGTTAAAATAACTGTGAGTATGAATAGATAATATCTGACATTTTTTCCCTGTCTTTTCAGACTCAGAGTTCTGCTCGATCCCTTGTTGGAACCAGTCTAGAAGGTGCAGTCACTACTCCAACTCCTGCAGGTCTACCCTCAACTTTGACAGCCCCCACCCCCCGTTCTCTGTCATGTGTTCTAAGTGCTCAGGATGGGTGGGTTCTCTTTTTAATAGTACATAGTTGTTAGAATGAAAGATAAGAATATATTTGCTCTTCTCCATGTGAAATCAAGAATTCTGCTCTCTCTTTTAGTATATTGTATTCTCCTTTCTTCCTGAATCCTCCCTCCTGTTACTTTCAGAATGCAAACTTTGAAAAACTCAGTGGTACCAACTAGGGGCCCAGCCCATAGTTAATCAGGCAGAAGGGTACAACCACATCATACACAGACAAAGAGCTGAATGTTCTGCATCTTACTCTTACATTGCAAAAAGAAAACTGACAAAATTTTTTTAAAGAAAGTAATTTCCATAGTCCATTCTGGAGTCAGTAAAGATTCAGCCCCAAATCCTACTGCTAATTCTGTAGTACAATAGAATAATTGATCATAGAGTGTTGAGGAAAATGTCTACCCAGAAAGTTGGAACAAGAAATCTTTTGGTGCTTAAAGGAAGAATATCCTCTTCTGTCTTCACTAGAGATGCCTTAGGTTCATGAAGCAAGAGGGACGTTGACCTAGTTGGCCTGCGGGGGTCATCTAACTCAAATTCTATGATTCTGAGTACTTAGCACTTGTAATAAATGCTCATAGATATAAAGTTCCCAAGTCTGTTGGGATTTCCCAGTCAGTTATCAGAGTGAATCTTTGCTCACTTAATCTATAATATATTAATCCTGGTGATGAACTGTGACTCTGTCCCTTGACCACCAGTCTAATTGAGGTGGAAAAAATCCATTGTAAGAAGGGGTTGATTTTTTTCTTCTTTTGACCACGGTAACTACTAGGGCATAAAGGGGTGAAGTCTGCATGAGTGGGGAGACTTATTTCCACTGATGGAGGTTTTGAAATATTGAAGAACAGCCCTAATTTCACTTGTTCTTCCAATTAGAACTATAAGCAGACCACTAAGACACCCATCTCTTCCTAGTCTCTCTATACATGCCCAGGCTGGTGCTTTACTCCACTGATTCGGGGGTCCATTTCAGAGGATCATTCACTTCATGAATGACCCCTCCTCCACCCCCTCACTTCACTCCCAACACTGCCTCAGGTGTTTGGATCACAATGATGATCTTGGCTTGAGATGCCTTCAAGGGGCTTCCTTAAATGCTTTTTGAGGTTTGTGGCAATTCAAGGTCTTTTTTGTGTTCAGTGTACTTCTTTGGCTATCTCTGCTTGGTAATTTATTTGGTTATCTCTGCTTGGTAATTTATTAGCCACAAGTAATAGAATGCACTACAATTCCCTACAGTGGTTGGAGAATGAGGTATTTTAGGCAGCTAAGATTTTTGAGTAGCCAAATGTCAAGCAGACATAGTGAGAATTGACATTGCAAGTGTAGACGGGATCCAAATTGATTACCTTGCCATTTGATTGTCCTTATAAAAGATAAAGTGTGAATTGACCAGAGCCAGGCCGAGTTTATCAGAGAAGGCTTTATGAAGGAAGAGAATATTCGTGAAGTTGCCCTGAGAGTTCTTTGGCTGTAGATGCTGTCCTGTTCTCTGTGAGGCCTAATCACCAGGCTTCATGCCAAGTGGAGCCCTTTGAGACACACGTGGTCAGTGGAGAATGGGCAGGCAGCATAGTGGGCTGGAGTCGGGAAGCTCTGGGTTCAGATTGTGCCTCAGGTACTTAATAACTCTGTGACCCTGGACAAGTCACCTGCTTTCTCTAAGCCTCATTTTCTTCATCTGTAAATTCAGAGGGTTGGACTAGATGGGCTCTAAGACCTCTCCCAGCCATAAGGCTTTGGTCTGTGATCTTTGAATAGAAGGGAAAGACAGTGTAAGTGGCCGAGGGAGACAGAAGAACCAGAGTCCATCTGTGGTTCATTGTCTGTAGGAGAAGTATATTTCAGTCATCAAGTCTTAAAATTTATTGAAAGCAGCTGGTACCTTTGCAGACTAAGAATTGTTCCCTCCCTCTCCCATTGCATTCTGTTGGCTGGGACATTTCCCCTCATTTCCCAGATTTTTATTTCAGATACTAGTTTAATCATTTTTCCCTTCAAATTCAGTAAGATAAGGAGGGATCACCTTCGTCTTCAACATCTCAGGCAAGAGAGGGTCTTAATTTTTTAACATCTATGAACAACAAATGTAATCATGTTAACTTTGCATACATGCCACAACTGTTGGCAGGATTCTTTCTCTTATGTAGAATTTGCCACTTTTACTTGTTTTGTGTGTCAGACATGATTGGAATTATTACAGATAATGGTTTGGGCTGGAGCCTACATTTGTTTGCAGTTTTTCACATTCACAGGGGTCCTGCCCTCCTGTGACTCCTGTGAATGTTGAGGGATGACTGTCTGTCTTTTTACTGATTTGCCAAACTCCTTGTAAAGTTATGGAAAAACAAAGGGCACATGCTTGGCACACATCTGGTCTGTAGTTTGCTACCAAAGACAGGATGATAGAAGAAAACAGCATGTTCTTTAGCCTAAGTTTAAATTATTTTCTCTTTCATTCTACAGAGAAACTTTTACACAAATAGTAGAGGAAAATCTGAATTATCTTGGCTGCTTGAGTACTGTTATCCGTGAGGCAACAGAGGAACAGGGTAAGAGTCTGATGGTAAGTCTCCCTGCTTTCTCTTCCTTGCCTCACCTGGGCTAGAGCAGTCAGTCCTATTCCTGTTTGACATTAAGATGCCCAGTGTAGTGGAGAGAGCAGAGAGAGGAGCTTTATGTAGCTAACTACTCAACTCTCCATAGTCTGGGGTATGGGAATCTTGAGCATTCTTTGCATGAAAACTTTTGGTAGAATTACTCAGGTGATAATTGACTTGCATGTATCTGACTTTTCTTTGTTCATTTTGGCCTTTCAGGTGGATAGATTATATCTCCTAACACAGCAGTTAACATTTATGTTTGGGAGGGATGCTTCTGACTTGAAAAACAGTTGTTGCATGTATGCTGAATTAACATGATTACAGTTGTTGTTCATACGTGTTAACAAATTAAGAGTATTCAGATATTAGGTTAGTGTGAACAATACCATGATGATAAAGCTTGGAAAGCCCAGTGGAAAACCTAACTGCCCAAGCTTTGCTAATTAATTTCCCCATTAAATATTTTCTGTTTTAATCATTTGAATTTCCTCTTTTCATTTGCAAGTTACTGGAGATGATGATCAAATTCTTTGGAAAACTGTTGTAGTGTAAAGAAAAAGCTGTTTCTGACCTCATTCATCTTTTCTTTCTTTTTTTTTTCTTTTTCATGTCTGCCTTTAGAGTCTTGATTGGAGTTGGCTGAAGTAGTGAAGACCTCTGACTGACTGTCCCAAAGTCCATGAAGATGTTGATCGTTCTCATATATCCTACAGACACCAGAATCTACTCTAGGGTTATATGTACAGGGGTTTGATTTTCATTCATTTTTAACCTGTGTTAAATGATCTGAAGGTCATTGGCTTTTTATAAAATGTGTATTGTACCGTTTACCAAGTATACCTACTTGGGAGCACTGTGAGCCATCCTTTTCATGCTTCAAAGCTCTGTTCTATTTTTTTTTTCCTACTTATACAACTGCCCTCTCCTTTAGACATTTCTGCTTCACAGAAATACAGGTTGAGGGGAGCCTTATGGAAATGGAGAAGGACACAAGGAGACTTGGGGACAAGAACCTTCCAAAGGCCTTCATAAACTGGCTTTCCTTTTGAGAATGGGGTCTTTGGGCCCCTGGGTGCCCACTATAGGCAATTCAGCTCCACCAAGTGATGGATTTGCTTTCAGTGAATGTCCTCCATGGTGGTGAAGCTATAACTCTTTTTCGCGTTGGCCTTTTACTGTTCTAATTTTTCCTGACTTCAGATTATTTTCCAGGAAATTGAGGCGATTTGTGTTGGCAGAGATATTTTGTTCACATGCGCACTGGCACCAAAGACACTGGCACAGGAGTGAGAATAAGCATGTGCACGAGTTTTTCAGAGTGAGCAGGGCACGGGTTTGTTCCCAATCCTCTAATGGTACCTTTGGTCTCCTTGAGAGTTGGCAACCTTTCCAAAGTGTGCCTGGTGGTGTAAATGTATTGTGTACACTGACATGTATATGTGTTTAAAATGTACATTAATAATGTCATATTCTGCTGTAATTTATGTGGAGTTCAGAGATCAGCCTTTTTAGGTTTTACAAATGGTGGGTAAGCAACAGTGTTTTCAGGAGTCTTAACAGATTTTATTGTACAAATTTCATACAGTGTTTCAGAAATTTAGTGTGTCTGGTTGTACAAAGAAGACAAATGTTTTTGTATTACATGTGAACTAAATGATGTTTTGTGTATTAAATGATTTTTAGTCTCTGTAGTCAATTATATTAAGTTCTTGTGTTGGAGTAAGAAATTGCCCTTTGAATTCTTGCTTGCCGAGGTCAGCAAACTAAATTCCTCTAGAGAATGTGCTCTTTGGCAGCTATTTCCCTCAGAGTGGAGGGGAGACAGTCGGCTGTTGGTGAGCCAAAGAAGTGATACCTCCTGGTGGCCACTTTAGACTGTCTCACTGTCTTTGACACCACTTTGGAGTTTGTTGGCTTGTGCTCTGAGCACGGTGGAGTCCAGACGTGGGGCAGAATTCAGGTCCAGACGAGGACCACAGAAAAGGAACATTGAGGAGTCTAACAGAAGTATGGTGCAAAGAAGGGCAGATAGTGTTGGCCTAAGGAGGCACCTTGTGGGCTCTTTGAGGACAGATGGGAAGGTGTAGTCAGTGGGTACAAGGAGACCAGAGGGATGTGATTAATAATGAAGAGCTCTCCCAAGGGGAAGATTATCTTGAGTCTGGAGAAATGACCTGCAAATAGTCATTAACGTTACAGGAGAGAAAATATGAGGGTGCGATGAGGCAGAAGTGCAGGTTTAAAAGGACACACTGACAGCACCCCACGGACAGAGGCACTGGCATTTTCCAATGACGTGCACACACAGGATATGCTGAACATGTAGGACAATACAGTGAGACTACAGGCACGTGGGAGCCCGTTGAGGTCATGGCCTGCCATTGACTAAGGTCACTGCAGAGGGGCAAGTGAGGCCAAGGATGAAGGTGTGTGGGCCTAGGCTAGGATACTACGACAACCATGAGTGGTGGAGACAAGGTGGGGGATAGATGGGAACATAGTGAGAACCCAGTAGGGTAAAAGTTAACAGAAGCCGGTAAACTGAAGGGGGTGTATATACTCATGGAACCTGCCTGGGGGAGATAAACTCCCTCTAGCCTGCAAGAGCTCCAGCTCTTTGTGTTGTATGCCCTTTTAGCTATCTGGTGGAGTGTATAGGACCCCTTATCAGAATGAGGTTTTAAAATGCATAAAATAGAGTACTGCCCTGGAGTCAGGAGGACTTGAGTTCAAATTTGACCTCGGACACTTGACACAACTAGCTGTGTGACCTTAGACAAGTCACTTAACCCCAATTGCCTTGCCTTCCTCCCTAAAAAAAAAATGCATAAAATAAAATGCCCAGAATTAGGAAACCAAATTGGAGCGAAGAACAGTTATGAGATTTTTTTTTTGGAGGGGGGAAGACAGGGCAATTGGGGTTAAATGACTTGCCCAAGGTCATGTGGCTAGTAAGTGTTAAGTGTCTGAGACTGGATTTGAACCCAGGTCCTCCTGACTCCAGGGCCTGTGCTCTATTCATTGCACCACCTCACTGCCCCAGGATTTTTTTTTTTTTTGAAGAGTAAGGGCCTGAGGCAATGGGAGTTAAGTGATTCCCCCAGGGTCATACAGCTAGATGTCAGATGTCTGAGGCTTGATTTGAACCCAGGTCCTTCCAACTCCAGGGCTGATGCTCTATCCACTATACCACCTAGCTGCCCCCATTATCAGACTATTAAAAAAAAAAAAGTTCACATCCCAAAATAAGAGCTCTTCCCTAACCCATCCTTATCCTCTGACTTCCCTCTGTTAAGGGTACCACCATTCTTCAGGTTACCTGGGTTTGCAGTCTTGGAGTCATTCTTAACACGTCCCCGACAGAAGCAGTCTAGATAAGTTTTGTCCCTTTCTTGACTCACATAGCCCACCCCCTGGTTTAGGCTTTCATTGCCTCTTGACTGGACTATTCCAGTAGCCTCCTAATTTGTCTGCTTGTTTTCTGGCCTCTCCTCGTTCCAATCCACCCTCCACATAGTAGCAGAATTGTCCTCCCTAACTTCCAGATCTGCCCCCTTGGCTCCCCAGAGCCCTGAGGTTCGGCAGTTACCATTACTCTAGGAGGGCAGGTAAAGCTTTCCTGATCTGGCTCCAATCTCTAATGTTCCAGGCTTGTTTCACATCACTCACCCTCAGGTACTCTGTGTTCCAGCCAAGCTGACCAGCACACGATGTCACTTTGACCCAGGAAGTTCTGTGTCCCTCCTGCCTCTTGCAATCCCTACCCCTCTCCATTTTAACTCCTCTCACACCCTGACCAGACCATCCTCTTTCCCTCCTGCCCTTCACTTCCAGCCATTGGTGTTAGCTCCTTCCTAATAACATTCCTTTGTATCTGCTTCTGTGAGTGGGCATCCCCCCAGTAGAATGGAATCTCCCTGAGGCCAGGAACTTTTTCTTGTGTCTTTGTGCCCCCAGCATCTAGAGCAGTGCCTTGTATACAGTAAGTACTTAATTGAACATAGGGCACTTTGTGGGTACATTTTTTATTGTTGTCCTTTGATCTGTCTGTACTTGTTGCATCTCAGCTTCTGAGGCTGCACTGAGTTCACAGTCATCTGCAAACAGACAGTGATGTACCAACACTCCCTCCACTCTGGTCTTGGCTTGTAGCCTTTTCAAGTTGAAGAATTTACCATCACTGTGGTAGCTGACTCTCACTGAAGGTAGTTTCATACAAAAAAAGGCATGGCTATTGAGGGCATCATTTCCCTCACAAAAGGTGCAGAGAGAACATGGGTGCCTTATGGTCCTAATATAGGCTTAGGTACACTGAGAACACAGGACATATAACCCTCTTTAGAAATAATGAGATTTTGCAACACCTACGTTCTAGTAGGCTCTCTTATACTGGATAAGGAAAGACAGTAATCTCTGAATGGTGAGACCATTGGATCCCTTCTAAGAATAATGTTAAATGCATAAAATTTACCAAAATAGAAAACCAACTATATTGAAATGAAATTGTCAAAATATTTTTAAAAATAATAGACCCCCAGTGAAATATCTCCGCATGTTGTTTGAGCAAAACTGGAAAGGTGCACTTGGAACACCTGTAGTCCTAATGGGGAATGCTTTGAAAAGGCTGTGTGTCATTCTAAGGAAGGCTATGGAAATTAAAAAAAATTTTTTAGTATGTTTTCCAACCCTCCTCCATAGGACTGAGCTCTACTGGGAATTGTAATATCCATAAAACACATTCTGAGCTTGGCTGAGCAAAGTTTTGATCCTGTCCCATATTCCCTTCTCTCTAGAGACACAGTAAAACTGTACTTCAGTGATGGCATGCCCCAAGCTTCTTTCCTTGACTCTATTCTGTTGAACATTTTAATCTGACTCGGATGAAGGGATAGAAGACAATCTTATTAAATTTCTGGTCTGCATGAAACCGACTTGGGAGACACTGGATTATAGAATTGGGAGTCCAGAAAAGATCTTGACCAACTAAAACGAGAAACTCTTTAAGAAGATGAATTCGAATAGATGGAAAGTTCTGTACTTAGATCTTTTAAAAAATAATTTCCATTATCCAAGTGCAGGATGGGGAAGGCAGGACTGGATGACCACTTGTTGGGGTACTGTAGAGGGATCCCCAGGACAGGGATGGTTTGGACTGGGTGGCTCCTGAGGTCCCTTCCAAATGGGAGATTCTGTTTTTCCAGGGGATGCTGTATACCGCTATTCACCACAGATCACTGGCTAATATTGAAAGCGCAATTGCTGCAAAGAAAATTGGAAAATGTTGCTTGTATGATATCGTACAGAGAACATGAGAACAGAGTTAGAAAGCCAAGGTTTGTGTCCGACTTTGACCATTTGCTAACTCTGTGACTTTGGGCCTCAGTTTCATCATCTGTAATAATAATAATTAATAATAATAATAATAGCATTTATATAGTACTTTAAGGTTTATAAAGCACTTTTACAAATATTATCTCATTAAATCCTTCAACAAGCCTGGGAAGGAAGTGCTGTCAATATTCCCATTTTACAGATGAGACTGAGGTATAAAGAGGGTAAACAACTTGTCCGGGGTCACACAGCTAGTGTCTGAGGCTGGATTTGAACTCAGGTCTTCCTGACTCCAGGGCTGGCGCTCTAACCACTGCACCACCTAACTGCATCCGCATTAACATTCTGTGATCCTCTGTCCTTACTATGTCTGAATGAATATGCTTCTTCTGATTCTATCAGCTACATAGGAATGGCAGACTTTATCATCAGACTTCATGATTGCTGGTTTTTCAAGGACAGAACATCATGACCCATTTCTTTAGTAGGATGAGAAGGTTACAGATCAGTACATGTAGCTCTTTCTGTTGCATTCATTTCTGCAGATAATGCTAAGTCATGCGACTAACTTTCTCACAATTTTGCAGCCTTAGATGGCCTGAGACCTTGAAATCCCCTGGGCTAAGAGGCTTTGCCAACTCCCCCGAGGGCCACCATGATGAGTCAAGAACCAGTCCCTTATTCCTGTTACTTGTTGCATTTGCTTTCCTTCCATGCAAGATAAGATTCAGGACCAACAGGACCAGCTCTCTTCTCCTTAAAACCCTGAGATGAGGCAGCAGGAGAGAGTTAAATTGCAGATGTAGGGCAAAAGGCTGTTTCTGTAGTAATTGGAAGCATCTAGATTCTGAACACCAGATATGGTCGTTTTAAATCTGTGTTTTGTACGAAGAAAAATACAGCAAATCCAAGCCCAGGGAGCAATGCTGACAATGTCATTGTGCCTCCTGCACTAGTCTACCGTATCAGCCGCAAAATCTGGCATCTGACTCATTTCCGTCCCGTTGCCTTGATTTAGGCACCTGTCTCTCCTTCTATGATGCTGCCTTGCTGGACTTTTTTAACTTAGCAAATATTTATTGTAATAATAGTAATATTTCTGGGCAGCACAGTGAATGGAGAGCCAGGTTTAGAGTCAGGAAGACTTGAGTTTAAATCCCATCTCAAGTCACTTAACCCTCCTTGCCTCAGTTTCCTCATCAGTAAAATGAACTGGAGAAGGAAACGGCAGACGACTCCAGTATCTTTACCAAGAAAACCCCAAATGGGGTCATGAAGAGCCAGACATGACTGAAACAACTGGACGACAACAACAAAAAATAATATTTCTATAGCACTTTTCAGGTTTGTAAAACCCTTTCCTCACAACAGCCTTGTGAAGTAAGGGGTGCAAATATTCCCATTTAGCAGATGAGGTAACTGAGACTCAGGCTCTCATTTGTCCATATCAACCAGCCTGGGATTCAGACTCAATCATCAAACATTTAACCAGTTATCAATTAATGATTAAACATTTATTAAGTGCCTATTGTGTGCCAAGAACCGTGTTAAAGAATTGAGGATACAAAAAGAGACAAAAGACAGTCCCTGCCCTCAAGGAGCTCACACTCTAGTTGGGGAGACAACAAACAGATATATGGGAACAAGTTATATACAGGATAGATATGAAGTAATTGACAGAGAAAGCATTAGAGTCAAGAGGAATTGGGAAAAGCTTCCTGTCAAAGATGGCATCTTGTTGCTGTTTGTCTTTTGTTTTCAAAGAGGATCATAACATTAGGAAGGTGATGCCACGACATGCAAGTGAACTGAATTTAAGTGAGGTAGGGTTGGGCAAAGTCACCAGCCTCACTTTCCCCTCTTGCAGGCAGAATTGAGGAAAGAGTTACTCTTTCCTCATGGGGGATTCAGGTTTCCCAATTACAAATCCAGTAGTCTTTTTAACTCATGCTAATTTCCATTGACTGTGTGTAAGGCACTCTATATGGATGTGTTAGGTACAATACAGAATCAACTGAAAACAAAATAATAGCTCCCAAAGTTAAAAGGAGCTTACATTCTAGAAGGAAAATCAACAAAGGCACCATTCTTCAAAACTCCATGCATCTGTGATCTTATTAATGCAGAACCTCCCCATTGTGGGGCAGACTGCAGCTCATCCATGCCTTCTATGGGATTCTTGTCCAACCTAACTGGCCATTTTGCTGTCATTGTCTCCTGTCTTCACCCTTTACATGACAGCTCAAGTCATTTTCCTAATGTTCATCTGTGTTCCTGTCACTCTTCTATTCAATTTACCTTCTGAGGCTCCCCAGTGCCTACTTTAAAAAACATGAGCTTCTAATCCTAATATTCCATTCTGCCATCTGCAGTATGGCCCCACCCTTGCCTTCTCTCTTACTGCCTCCTCTTCATGTACTCTGAGGGCCTGTCAAACTAGGCTGGTCTTCTTCCTTCTCTTCTATCTCTTGGCTTTTGCTCATGTGGTTCTTCATTCTGAGAATGCATACATTCTCCCTCTCCTGCATATTTTGGGGCCTCTCTTTTCTTACAAGACCCAGTGTAGGTGGCATCTCTTCCATGAGCCCCCTTTACATGTACCAATTCATTTCAAGAGAAAGAGACTTCCTGACATTGCAGGGGAATTGGGAAAGACCTCATGGAGGAAATGACACCTGAGCTGATATTGAGAGAAAATCAGGGATTCTAAGAGGTGGAGGTGAATAGGGAAGTATTCTAGACACAGAAAGTTCGAAGAAATCAAGGTAAGATTGTTGAGTTCAGGGAACAGACAGCTTGTAGAATGCATAGTTTGTATGAAATGGAGGACTTGGGATGGTGGAAAGGGGAATAATCTGAAAACTAAATAGAAAGGTGGGTGGGATCCATATTGTAGAGAGCTTTAAGGGCCAGACCGAGGTTTTTATAATTTATCTTGAGGCAGAAAGTAGCCACTGGAGGGCTGTGAGTAGAGGAAGGGTAGGACTGGGTCCCTGTTTTGGGAACATCAATTTGGAAGCTTCTTGAAGGGTGATTGGAAAGAGTAGTCCCTGGAAGCAGGGAGATGGATCAGGAGTCTAACGCAGTAGTCCTGGTAAAAAAAGATGAGGACATGGACTAGTGACTGTGAGTGAGGGACTGATGCGAGAAATGTTGTAGAGGTTGTTCAGTCATTTTCAGTTGTGTCTGACTCTGTGACCCCATTTGGGATTTTCTTGGTAAAGATACTGGAGTGGTTTGCCATTTGTCCATTTTACAGATGAGGAAACTGAGGCAAACAGGGTGAAGTGACTTGCCCAGGGTCACACAGCTAGTAAGTGTTTGAGGACAGATTTGAACTCAGGAAGATGAGCCTTCCAGACTCCAGGCCTAGCACGATCTGTACACTATGATGCCACCTAGCTGCCCTGTTGTAGAGGCAGAATGGATGAAACTCATGGCTGATTGGATGTGCTGAGTTGGTGTGAGGGTGGAGAGAGAAGGGTGGGGGATAACTCGGAGGTTGCCAATGTGGGTGACTTTACAGAATTGTGGTGCCTTGGATGGAAATAGGAAGTTCAGAGGAGGGATGAATGAATTATGTTTCTCTACAAAGTATTTGAGAAAAAAAAAACCCACTCAAGCAAAGCTCATGTTAAAAAAGAGATCTAGGGATGGCTGGGTGGTGCAGTGAATAAAACACTGGTCCTAGAGTCAGGAGGACCTGAGTTCAAATCTGACCTCAGACACTTAGCACGAAACTAGCCGTGTGACTTTGGGCAAGTCGCTTAACCCCAATTGCTCTACCTTCCCCTCTCCAAAAAAAAAAAAAAGAGATCTGGCAAATTATTTTCAAAAATACTCTGGGTGGGTTTAAACATGTCAGTTAAACCAAAAAAGCTCAAAATGATTTAACTCTAGAGCATGTTTCAATATGGTATCTATTGGTTTATTCCATCATCACAATAATGACAATTGCTATTATTCAGGATTCTCCACGTACTTCCAAACCATTCCTTTAAGAATACATTCTAGTGACCCTGGGCAAGTCACTTAACTCCAATTGCCTCACCAATAATAATAATAATAATAATAATAATAATAATAATGATAATAATAATAATAATACATTCTACAATTTTTTCCAGCAGTGAAAGTCAAGCTCACTTTCTTATATTTTGAATATTGTACATTGTACAGGGCCTTTCAATTTAAAAAGCACTTTTGCATCCATGGCCTCAGTTGATCCTTTGTTGTTTCCTACGACCTGATCCCTGGGGGAAAATATCACCCTTCTTTCCTCCGTAATTTGCAATCAAAAGCTTGCAATATTTGTTCACTTAGAGTCATATGTGCAAATCTAGTCCTTGTGTTTTTTTTTCTTTTGTATTCTGAAAGCCTAAACAAAAGTATTGGGGAAGGGGGGTGGGTAACAAGGCCACTTCCTCCCTGAGAACTTTAAAAACTTTTTTCCCCCATAAAAATGCAATCTACAGGCTGCCTTCTGATAAGCTTTAGGAGAGCAGAAGATCCAAGTGATATAAACAGGCCTCTGTGTGATACCCCATTGGACACATCAAATCTCTTTTCTACCTTACAAGGCCCCAAGAATCTCAACTTCCTAATGAAAAGGCATCTCTAATTACTTTGCCTGGGGAACTATCTCCCACTTAGGATCTTTCATCAGTCACATGTATTCCTAGGATGCTTCCTAGGTAAAATCCTGTCCTCTGTTATTTAATAAACTAAGGAAAGAATTACCTAAATGTTTTCTCCAGAGCCATAAGGCTTTTTAGCCTTCATTTTAACATTAAAAAAGAACATTTCTTTTAAAGAAATACTCAGCAAGCCAAATACTCTGGGCTATGTTTTTATGTGTACACACATTAAGATGTGTTTCTTGTAATAGCACAGACATGGTCTGCCAAAAGTTAGTACGGGTCTGAGCTATTAAAGCTAATGTATGAAAATGGAGAATGAGAACCACTGTACACAGGTCCTGGGCCACAGAACACTTCTCCATACAAAGCTATGCCTCACTTTCGATTTTGTCATTCATTGTTCTGCTAACGAAGCAGAGGTTTCTCTTTTCACATCTTGCCAGTGTCTCCGAAGCCAGCCTGCAGACATTGAAGTGAAAGAAGGAAGGATATCTGGTTGATTGTTATATGTCCAGATATTCCTGTTTGCAGATCACAGCATCATAACATCAACACACTGTGTTGAACCTGAGGAGCTCTAAAATACCTCACTAGTATGCAAGTGGCTGAGCCATTCATCTGACAGACTCTCTTATTAGCTGTGTGACCCTGGGTAAGTCATTTTACTTGTTTGCCTTAACTATAAAATGGGTATAATAATGGCACTTACTGCTCAGAGTTGTGAGGATCAAATATTTGCTAAAGTGCTTGGCACATAGTAGGTGCTATATTAACATTAGCTAATATTATAAAATGATAAATAGGAAAAATTCAAAGAAATATGAGATTTTTGAATGAACTGAAATAACCAGAAGCAAAAAGAGTACTATTAATATTATAAAAAATGATAAATAGGAGAAATTCAAAGAAATGTGAGATTTTTGAATGAAATGAAATAACCAGAAGCAAAAAGAGTACTATATACGACGATTACAGCACCGTAAATGAAAAAATCGCTAACGAGGAAGCCAGGAACGGTCCCAGAGAACAGAGAATGAAGCATAGCTGTCTCCTGAGAGTGGGAAGCTGGGGCACTTTCTGTAAACTCCAGGGGCTCCCTATTAACCCCAGGATGAAATGTTACATGTCTTGTTTGGCATTTAAAGCCCTTGACAACTGTGCCTGTTTCTGTCTTTCTGGTTACTTTCCTTGTTTTCATATACTCTATAGTCCAGAGTCACTGGACTTCTTGCAGTCCTTCACACATGATGCTCTGTCTCCTGACTGCTTTTTTGTTGGCTGTCCTCCAGATCTGGAATGTTCTTCCTCCTCACCTCTGCTCCCTGGTTTATTTTAAGGTTTAGTTTCAATCTCACCTTTGGCAGGAGGCTTTTCCTGGTCTTCTCTGCTGCTGGTGCCTATTGTCTAAGATAATCTGTCATCCACCCTGCACATTTCTTGTTGGTGCATGGTTGGGTGTTGTCTCCTCCATTAGAATGTGAACTCCTTGAGGGCCCAGACTGGTTTTTTTTTTTTTCCTTTCTTTGGAGTCCCAGTACTTAGCATGCTATTTGGCACACAGTAAGTAATACTAATAACAACAAGTACTGTATAATACTGTAAAATTTGCAAAGCTCTTACAACTGTTTCAATTGGAATAAGCATTTATATTGCACCTACTGTGTACAAGGCACATTTGCAAATATTATCTCATTTGATCCTCACAATAACCTAGCGAGGTAGGTGCTATAATTATCCACCCCCATTTTATGGATGAGGAAACTGAGGCAGATGGAGGTTAGTGACTTGTTCAGGATCACAGTTAGGAAGTGCCTCAGGTTGGATCTGAACTCAGATCTTCCTGACCCCAGGATCTGCACTCTATCCACCCAGGTGCCTTGAGTGAGTAAATGCTTGTTGAATAAATACTTACATTTTGTCAGATGTGGTCATTGTCTTAATGGTTTTGCTGAATTGTTTTCCTTTATTTTTTTAAACATGAAAAGGCAATAAATAGTCAGACACCATGAATGGCTCCCTGATATCTCCAAGAAGTAAACAGAACAGGAGGAACTCATGCCAGCTGACTGGATAGCTCCTCTGGACAACAGCTGTGACCCGAGCGTGTTCCACATTCCCCTTGCGGCTGACCCTTTCAGCTTGCTTAGTCCATAGCGTCTAGGAATTCAGCAGTACACTAAGGAAGCATTTCATGGTCTTGGAGCAACAACCCGTGCTCACTATCTCCACTGAGGCTTGCTAGGTTGGTGAAAGTAGGTGCTTGCTGGTAGTAGGCTGGCATGCAGCCCTGAATGTTGAAAGGATATCCAAAGTTGGGGGTGGATGTCATTGTCAGAGGACCTAAACCTTATCATTAGCCACTGATAGCCTCCCTTGAATAAACGATCCACAGTTCAATTCAACTCAACATTTATTAAGCCCCTACTGTGTGTCAGACATAGGCAGCTAGGCATGGCAGCTAGGTGGCGCCATAGTGCACAGAGCACTAGACCTAGAGGCAAGAAGATTCACCTTCCTGAGTTCAAATCTGCCTTCAGATGTGTGACCCTGGGCAAGTCATTTCACCCTATTTGCCTCAGTTTCCTCATCTGTAAAGTGAGCTGGAGAAGGAAATGGTGAATCACTCTAGTATCTTTCCCAAGAAAATGCCTAATAAGGCCATGAAGAGTCAGACATAACTAAAAAGAACTGAACAACAAGTTCTAGATACCAGTAGGCACAGGACAAAAACACAAGATGGCCCCGCCCTTTAGGATCTTATCTTGCATTGGGGAACAAAATATGTAGACAGATGAGTTAATTACAATGTAAGGTAGGGAGGTAGATCCCCAACTCTGTTCTACGAGACTCAGAGAAGTTACCCTTCATATCACTAGACTAAGAATTTGGATCTTGAAAAGACTTCATGTTTCTAGTGCTATGAAAGGTGACAAAATGAGACAAATTCTGACTCTCCGCTAATTCCCCCTTTCTCTAATGAGCTCTAATGAGCTCAAAATACCCTTTAAAGATATCTGATGACTTTATTGTGATGGAGTGGGGCCAGGTATCAAAATTTTTTTGAATATTTTTTTCCAATTACATGTAAGAACATTTTTTAACATCTTTTAAAAAAAAAATTTGAGTTCCAAATTCTCTCCCTCTCTTTCCTCCTCTCCTCCCTGAGATGGGAAGCAATTTGATATAGGTTATCCATGCACAATCATGCAAACCATATTTCTGTATTAGTCATCTTGTGAAAGAAGCAGGTATTAAAATCGAGACACCTGGCTTAAAGCCATCATTGCATTGAGTCCAACATTATTTATAATCTGACCACTCTTTTTCCATGGAACCTTGTTTTCCATACCTCTAAATAAACTCTGCTGTAGTCAGATGGTCTCTTCACAGTGTCTGGTATAGGCTTTTCTTATTTCCATCTGCTTGACTGTTCTTTGTGAAACTTCATCCTTTAGGACCAGCTCAGATCCCATCCTTTCCAACTTCTCTAACCCACACACATCCTCTTCTTTCCTGAGTTCTTTTCATTGCACACATTTTTAGCTCTTGCATGGAATTAGAGAACAATTGCTAATTTAGTTCTCTGGGCTAGATTATCAATCTTCCCCTCTGGACAGGGTTATATCTTATGCTTTTCTGTGTCCAGGGCACATAAAAAAGTGAGGCAATATGGTTTAGTAAACAACATTTACTAGAATTTAAGAGTCCTATCATATTCTTGCTGTGTGAACTTGGGTAAGTTATTTCTTTCTTCTTCCACAAAATGAATTTATTTCTGATTATAGTACTGTAGCCACTGTGCATATCCTCCTCTTGGTTTTATTCTCTTCACTCAGCTTTGGTTCATATAGGTCTTCCCATGATCCTCCAAGGTTTTCCTATGGTCCTCCAGATTCTTCACATTCGTTATTTCTTATGGTACACTAATACTCCATTATCTTCATGTACTTCATTTATTTACTATCCAAAAAATGGGGATGTATGTCATTTCTAGCTTTTGGCTACCAGAGAGAGGGTGAATATGACCATTTTGTTACCTATGAGACCTTTCTTTTTGTCAAAGCTCTCCCCGGGGTATATACACTGGATTATATGTGGGGAATGTTGAATTATCAGCAATTGTATCTTAAGTGTCTGCCATGTACAAGATATGGGGATATATGCTGATGGATACAGAATGATAAATATACTTTTAGAGGTGGTTGTTTTATCCAATTTTGTTAAAATCTTCCTTTGTTACAAAGGAGGATTCAATGGAGGTATATTTGGAACGCATTCCAATATATAAAAAGGCTTAAATAAAATATAAGTTAGGAAAATGAAATGAAATGAGGGAGCTGGAAAGAATACTGGCTCTTGAGAAAGAGGGCCTGGGTTCAGATCTCACCTCTGATTCTTAATTATTTGGGTGATCTTGACCAAGTCACTTAATGCCTGTGTGGCCTCTGAACTAGTTGAAAAAATTTCATTGGGAGATCCTGTATCAATGATGTCAAAGGCCCAGTCATGAAAACACAAAAAAAAAACTTTAAAAAAAGAATGCATGTTGAATTGGACTGAATTAAAAGTAAGTAAACTTTTAAATCAATGTTTTCTGTATCAGTTATCTTGAGTAATTATATTCAGATGTTGACATATTGTAGATAGACTTCAGCTGGCTTTTAAGATAAAAAAGAATGGGGGGGAAATACTAATTCCAAACCATTTAATTACTTGTGTTAACCAGATGATCAGTTTATAGTTTCAGGGCACATGATTTTCTGAAGCAAAGTGTATTTTACATTCTAATGCCAAAATTTACAAGTTACAGTTCAGAAAAGACATGGAACTTGTATCGGTCACCTAATCTATATCCTAAGTACCCTTTCCCTCAAGCGCACATTCCCTTTCTCTTCTGAAACCAGAAGTTTTTTTGTTCATGTATTTATTTACTTATTTTTTTAGGAGGGAAGATTCTTCTTGTTCCACTGAAAATCTTTATGCATTGGTGTGGCCCAGACCCTGGACTCTGAAAGGCTATGTCAGCATAGTACAAGATCTGGCAGGTCCTACTCAACTGGAAAGAATTCAAGTTCAAGGGCTTGGCAGCACATTTGGAGAGGGTGGCCACCAGGTGATGAATTGCTTTGTTTTGCTTTCCTGCCCAGGCTAAGTCATGAGGACAGTCCAGTAGGGTGGAGAGGTCTCCCAGCCTGTATGCATGGAGACCCCTCAAAGATAAAAATCACGGATCCTCAAAAGTGTTGAAGCCAGGATGGAAAGAAAGGAACGAACATAATTTATACAAACATGGTTTTAGTGTTATCATTATATTGGGATGCCTCATGAGAAATTTTAATCCAAAATTATCAGACTTTAGTTGTACATCTCAATACGGGAATTTCTTTTGGAGTATGGAGAGAGAAAACTTGACTTAGAGGCATGATTCAAAGCTAAGTATCTCCTGACGCTTGTTGTCTGTGTGCCCTGGCAAGTGATTAAGCGTCTCTGAAACCCCTCACTTTTCCTCACCTGTAAGATGGAAATGATAATTGCAGTAGGTTATTGGAAGGCAAATATGTGCTTTATAACCCATAAACTACTCAGTGGATGGGAGTGATTGCTCTAGAAAACCCTACATTTCTTCACTGTTACAGTCCTTCATCCTGTTTTTCACTAGTGGCAGCACCTGTGATGCAATGTATTAACTGCACTGGTTATGCTTGAATTAATTCAATATGAAGAATTCAGAGAGGCATTGATGGAACTTTGAATTTAAGTAAATGGATAGAGAAAAAAAGGACACATGACTGGGAAAATAGAATTCAAAAAGGTTACAATAATGTAAGTAGGAGGAACAAAAAAACAATTGAAATTTAAGACTGTAATTATAAGGTCTAAACTTGGCTCCAGGAATGAGTTGAGAAAATATATCTTGCTTCCTTCTTTACAGAGGTATGTGTGTGTGTGTGTGTGTGTGTGTGTGTGTGTGTGTATGTGTATGTGTGTATGTGTGTGCATGTGTGTGTGTGTATGTGTGTGTGTGTGTGTGTGTGTGTATGTGTGTGTGGTGGTGGTGGTGGGGATGGGTGTGGAAGATTGTGTGTGCTGTGAAACTTCATGTTGGTTAGTTTTGCTGAACTGCTGTCCCCCTCCCATTTAAAAAAAATTCTTTGTTACAAGGGATAGCTTAGAAAGGGGAAGGGAGGAATATATTTAGAAATGAAGATGACATAAAAACAAATGCTATCAATATAATTTTTAAAAAGCATTAGTTCAAGAATTTATTCTTTTAGTATTATCATATTTGTGGAATTAACTACCTTAAATGCCCCTTGAGGTGATAGGATAGGCTGACAGAGTAGGGAAGGCTCAAAGCTGGTGGTTGGTTCCGTAGTTAGCTTAGCCGGATTGTGTCCATTGCCCAGAGTGGAGCTCATCAGTAGGGGTTTGCAGAGAATAAAAGCAGCTTCATGCACTTTCCAGTGAGGTAGAAACTGTACATTCCCACAGTTTAGTGCTTTATCCACAAGGAGTAATAGCAAAAATTACAGGGTATTTGGGAATTCTCTTTGTTCTTTGAAGAGGACTCAACGAACACAATTATGACTTCCTGAGGCTAACCATAGAAAACTTTCCTGAGCAGGTTAGGGCTGTATTGAAATACATTAGAGGAGGTTTATTTTTTCCTTTGTTGAATCTTTTTGTAAATGATTTCTATTCTATTTTCATTTATGCGAACCGACAGTATGCCAGGTACTGTCAGTCAATCACCAAGCATTTATTAAACACCCAGAGCCAAGATGGCAGAGTACAGGTAGCAACCCAGCTGAACATTCCCAACATTCCCCTTCAAACAATTTTAAAATAACTCTTCAAATCAAATTTTGGAATGGTAGACCCAACAAGTCAGAGTGAGATATTTCTCTAGCCTAAGACAACTTAGGAGGATGGCAGGAGAGATCTGTGACACCTGGGTGGTAAGGTAGGAGCAGCAGACCTTGTAAGTGTTGTGACAGTGGTAGCTGCTGCAGCAGCAGAAGCTTTGGGGGCTCTTACTCCAGAGACAGTAAAGGGGTCAGACAACTGGTCAGAAAGAGATGACAAGGGGCTTTCTGCTGGCACTGGATGCAGTTGGTATTGATTAATCACTCTATTGCCTATAAGCAGCTCTGGGTTGCATTTCCAGGGCAGAGGAGTACTTACAGTTGGTCACAAGGGAGCAGGGGCCCTGGTCACAGTTCCAAGACGAAAAAGAACACTAGCATTTGAGGCTGCAGGACAGCAGTGGACCATCTGGTCACAGTTCCAAAGCCAAGAGGAGTGCTAGAGCTTACAGCTGCTGGGGAGCACAGGCCCTTCCCACCCCCAAGTGAGAAGAACCCAAACTTAACATATATATTCAAAGTCAAGAAATGGGCTGGAAAAATGAGCAAACAGCAAAAAAGGAACTTAGAGTGTTAGGGAAGACCAAGATGTAAATTCGGAAGAGGGCAATGATGTGAAAATACCTATGAACAAAGCCTCAAAGGGAAACTCTAATTGGCTCCAAGCCCAACAAGAATTCCTAGAAGAGTTAAAGAGATGAGTGGTAGAGGAAATATTGGAAAAAAGAAATGAGTGATGCAAGAAAATTATGAAAAGAGAATTAAATTTGGTAAAAGTGGTACAAAAACTCACAAAAAATAATTCCTTAAAAATTAAAATTGGGCAGCTGGAAACTAAGGACTTCATGAGACATCAAGAAATAATAAAACAAAGTCAAAAGAATGAAAAAATAGGAGAAAATGTGAAATATCTCACTGGAATAACAACTGACTTAGAAAATAGTTCAAGAGATAATTCTCCTCCCCCACTTAATAGTATTTTATTTTTTCCAATTGCATGTAAAGATTTCAACACTCACTTTTAAAAGATTTTGAATTTCAATTTTTTTCTCCCTCCCTCCCTTTCTCCCCAAGATGGTAAGCAATATGACTTAGGCTATACATGTATAATCATATTAAACATTTCCTCATTAGTCATGTTATGAAAGAATAATCAGAGCAAAATGGAAAGACTGAGAGATAATTTAAGAATTATTGGACAACCTGAAAACAATAATAAAAAAAATAACCTAGACATCATATTTCAAAAATTATAAAGAAAAACTACCCCAGTATCTTAGATCCCGAGGGCAAAATAGAAATTAAAAAAAAAATCCACTGAATACCTCCTGAAAAGAGATCCTAAAATGAAAACTCCCAGGAATATTTTTGCCAAATTCCAGAGCTCCTAGGTCAAGGAGAAAATATTGCAAGCATTCAGAAAGAAACAGTTCAAATATCATGGAGGCACAGTCAGGATCACGTGAAATTTAACATTTTCTTTGTTAAAGGAGTGGAGGACTTGGAATATGATATTCTGGAAAGCAAAGAAACTAGGATTACAATAAAAAATAATTTGCCCAGCAAAACTGAGCATAATCCTTCAAGAGAAAAAATGTATATTTAATGAAATAGAGGACTTTCAAACGTTTCTGATGAAAAGACTAGAACAGAATAAAAAAAATGACATTCAAACATGAGACTCAAGAGAAGCATAAAAAAGGTAAACATGAAAGAATAATCGTAAGAGACTCAATAAAGCTAAATGTGAGCCATTTCCCAATTAATAAATGATCAAAGGATATGAACAGAAATTTCAGAAAAGGAAAACAAAGCTATGTGTAGTCATATGAAAAGATGCTCTAAATAGCTATTGATTAGAGAAATTCAAATTAAAACAACTCTGAGGTACTACTTGACATCTTTCAGAAATGACCCTGGAGGGGGTGAGGAAAAATGGGTATACTAATAAATTGTTGGTAGAGTTGTGAACTCATTCAAACATCCTGGACAATTCAGAACTATGCCCAAAGGTCTATAACATTGTGCATAACCTTTAACCAAGCAATACCACTATTAAGTCTGTAACTCAAAGAGATCAAAGAAAAAGGGAAAGGACCTATATGCACAAAGATACTTACAGCAGCTTTTTTTGTACTGGCAAAGAACTGGAAATTGAAGGAATTCTTATTAGTTGGAGAATAATTAAACAAGTTGTGGTATATGATTGTGATGAAGTACTATTGTGCTATAAGAAATGATGAGCGGGATGGTTTCAGAAAAAAAAAACAACAACATGGCAAGACCTCTATGAACTGATGCAAAGTGAAGTGATAAGAAACTGGAGATCATTGTGCACACTAACAGCAATGTTGTAGTAATGATCAACTGTGAAAGACTTGGCTACTCTGATCAATACAATGACCCAAGACAACTGCAAATGACTCATAAAAAAAATGCTGTCTGCTTCCAAGAGAGAACTGATGGACTCTGAGTGCAAGTTGGAGTATAATGTTCTTGCTTTATTTTTTTTGCAACACGGCTAATATGGAAATATTTTGCATGATTTCACATGTATAATTAATTGACATAATTTTACTTGCCTTCACAGTGGGTGAAGGAGGGGTGAAGGGGGGAGAAAATTTGGAATTAATTTAAAAAGAAAAGAATGTTAAAAATAATAAAGTAAAAAAATTTTTAAAAATGTAAAAGAGAGAAGCTAAGGAGTGGAGGTAAGGAGGGAGAGGGGGAGGAGGGAGAGAATTCCCAGCATGAAGGACAGCTAGTGAAAATTCATGGAAGTCCACTGTCTTGTTTAGATAACAGTGAGAGATAGTAAGTAGCCTATGTGGAGGGTAGGGGGAGTAAGATCTAAAAAGACTGGAAAGGCAGAAGAGGGCCACATTGTGAAAGGCTTTACATGCCAAACAAGACTTTATATATTTGATTCTGGAAATAATAGGAAATTATTGAAGTTTATTGAGTAGAGGAGTGGCATATGTGATATGGTCAGAACTTCACCTTAGGAAAATCACTTTGACAGTTGAGAGGAGAATGGATTGGAGAGGGGAGATATCTGAGGCAGAGAGACCAACTAGCAGGCTATTGCATTTGTCAAGGTGTGAGGTGATGGGGGCCTGTAGATCTTCCAATTAGAGATGTCCAAAAGCTTATGCAAAATGAGCTCAGGAAACACTGTGCTAAATATTGGAGATGAAGAATAAAAAGGTTCTTGTCTAATTTGCATTTTTTTGGGTACCATACTGTGATTTCCTTCGAACAGGAAACTCCCAATGAGAAATGCCTCTACCAATGCATATGGGCACTTATCCGTAATGTTTGGTCTTAGAAGGTTTCTCAGGTCATGGAGAGATTAGGTGGCTTGTCCAGACACAGTATGTTTCAGGTGGAGAGCTTGAACCTAGCTTCTTACTGATTCTGAGCCCAACTCTTTATCGACTACACTTCATTTGCTTCCCAGGTATCTTGCAATGACTAAATAAAAATGATTTAAGTGAACTAGAGCATGGCTGGGGAACCTGTGGGCTTGAGGCCACCTGTGGTCCTCTAGGTCCTCAAGTGCTGCCCTTTGACTGAAGCAGACAAACTCAACAGACTAAGTTTGGATTCACTCAAAGGGCCTCACTTGAGGACCTAGAGGACTACAGGTGACCTCGAGGCCACAGGTTCCCCACCCCTGCAGAGTGACTGAAAAAGAGAGAAAGTAGACATTTACTTGACCACAAGGCCGGTTCCCTTCTCCTTTCCCCCGCCCCCCCGAGTTTTTGAGTGTGGCGTACATAACGAAAGACATTACCTGACCGTTCCAGGTGACGCTGGGGAACCTTAGCTGAGACATTCTTTCTCGTGGTACCCAGGACCAGAGGATAAACATCGCAGCATCACTTTTTACGCCCCAATGTCAGCCAAACGCCTTCGGTCCGGTAGATGGCGTAGTTTGCTCAGAGAGGTCCCGGTGGCGTGTTGCTGCAGCGCAGACCGCGGCTCGGGTTTCTGTGTAGCTCTCCTGGTTGAGATCCTCAGCTCACAGTAAGCCCCATTAGTGCCCTTCAGCCCTAGCCCTGCCCTCAGGTGAGCTGCCCTTTGGAGTCCCGTCGGGTAGAGGTCCTCAAGACCTGCACGCGGCCCCGATTCCTCAGGAGAGAGTTGCAGCTGTGGGCACCGCCTCTGAAGCGCCGGGATGGCTCCGGGGCAACCGACAAAGCACTGGAAAGAACTGGGGGGTGGTGGGGTGGGGAAAGGATGGGGGCGGGTGGAGGCAGACCTTCGCACAAAAGCATCGGCCGACTGAGCTCGGCCCTGGGGAGCTGCTCTGTCGCCTTCCATCCCTTGAGTCGGGAGCCTCACATGGTGCCCAATGGCATCGAAATTCCACAGCGGAGCATCTCAAAATAGAACCGGATTCAACTCCGGAGGGGGACCGGGACTCAGCCCCTATGCCCACGTTTACCGCTCTTGGATCTCTTGATGGGAGGCCTCTTGGTTCCCCCAAACCCTCCCGCTATTTAGCGAATTTCATTTTTTGACGGTACAAGGTGGAGGAAAGAGGAACAAAAAGGTGGATTTGGGTTTAGCGAACCTCCCACTTAATTCTGCTTTAAGAAACCTTGAAAATTAACACTAACGAGTCAATACCTTTTACAAAACCCTCTAGGAAAAAAAAATTCTCTATTATATAAGGTACAAAATTTTTCCTTTTAATTATTATTAAATTTAAAAAAAAAAAAAAGAAACTTAGGTATTTGTCCTGGGCATGAACCAACGATAGAAGAAATTTCTTCTTTGAGACTCTTCGGATTCGAGGGAACTTCTGCAGGAATGAGGCACAAGCAAGTCAATGGATGAAACTTAGAATATTTTATTGACTGCTTTGTACAAAATAGGAAATTTTATTCCAG
Organism: Pseudochirops corinnae; assembly: GCA_028646515.1. Lineage (NCBI taxonomy): Eukaryota > Metazoa > Chordata > Mammalia > Diprotodontia > Pseudocheiridae > Pseudochirops > Pseudochirops corinnae. The sequence goes on along the minus strand of CM053589.1, from coordinate 175,404,987 downwards.
TCCATCCAAGGCCACTGTACAAAAACTATGTACATTGTCTTTCCGTAAACAGTTTCCTTAATTCTGATATGCACACGATTTTTAAAAATACATCTTTTAAATATCTGTAAGAGGCACTGCCAAGCAGATTTCTGACCTCAAATGCAACTCATATTAATCAAATAAGAAAAAGAAAAGTGAAGGACTTGATAGTTACAAGAGCCTGCTGTTCTGGGCACTGCGCTATGGACACAGGCAGAGATCTGAATTTACAGTCCTGAAACATCTTACTTTCACAGATTTACATCGAGAGCAAACCTATAGTGACTTCCATGGGCTGCTGCCAGGGGCCTGCCTTCCTTTTTATTTATCAGGAAGAGTCCCTTAACTGCCTGATTTTGTCTGTGTTCACTCCAGATTACTAACCAACTTGTTGTACCTTGGTTCAATTTTTAGATTGCTTCAGAAGCTGGGGTAAGAAAAAAAAAAATCCAAGGGTACCTCCATAAACTCCTCCAAGTAGGTCCAGGGCAGGACTCTTCTTCTGGGAGCCTAGAACCTTGGTTTTAGAGCTTCCCCCCACCCCTTTCCCCACTCTCTGGAGAGAATGCCACATATGCCCAGATCAGACTCTATTCAGTAGACTGATACAAGCCATAGTTTCAATCTCAAGCAATTCATACACAGAACTTTTACCCACTACAGGGTTATTTCTCTCAGTCACAGATCGACACACAGATCAAGCTCACATCTCTAGCCCCTTCTGAGACATCCCAGATTTCAGGTTTAGGCCTAAGGCTTGTCTGAAGGACTTCAGGCTGGCTGAGTCTTTGGGGTTACATAAGCAGACTAGTGCCCCCTAGGACAGATAGTACATGCCATAGGTAACCGGGGTTGTAAAAAGCCCCGGCACTGGCTGCAGGGTGCCCCGGGGAAAGGTGCTTGAGGCCCCGTATAAAGTAGGTGAACCCTGCAGGTGAGCCCCCAACGGGAAGGGCAGGGCAAAAGAAGGCAAAAGGGGCTTGGCCGCTAACTTCAGTTTCTCTAATTCGGCTTCCTGCAGTCTCTTGGCTTTCGCCCTTCGATTCTGAAACCAAATCTTGACCTGTGTCTCCGTGAGGCTCAGAGAGCTGGAGAACTCTGCTCGCTCGGCAATGGACAGGTACTGTTTCTGTCGGAATTTCCGTTCTAAGGCCAGCAGCTGTGCCGTTGTAAAGGGTGTCCGAGGCTTTCGATTGTTCTTGTGTTTTCGGAGGGTGCACGGTGGGGGGCTGGGGGGCCCTGTGGGAGAGAGACAAACACAAAGAAGCTACTTGGAGTCCAATGACTGAAGCTTCAGGACATGCAGATTCTGGGTGACGTGGTTCAACTGACAATTTTGTCCTCAAGTTTCACTGTTATGACTAACTTAGCTGTACCTGTCGCTGGAAGAGTTGGTGGGGACAAACATAATTAGGGGAAAAACTGATGTAGGGGTAATCTAGTTTGCAGGAGGGAGGAGAGGAGGGAGTGGGGGGGGGGAGAGAGAGGGAGAGAGAGAGAGAGAGAGAGAGAGAAGGAGGAGGAGGAGGAGGAGGAGGAAGAAGAAGAAGAAGAAGAAGAAGAAGAAGAAGAAGAAGAAGAAGAAGAAGAAGAAGAAGAAAAGAGGACAGGAGAGAAGAGGAGAGGAGAGGAGAGGAGAAGAGAGAGGAGGGGGTGGAAAGATAGAGATAGAGAGAGACAGAGAGACTTCAGTTGGGGTGCAAGAAACCACTCAAATGTAGAGGATCTCAATTCTCTTGTCTGGCCTGGATGCACGAGCATCATCACTCTCTCTCTTCATGGGAAATGGAGTTCCTCTAAGTAAATCCCCATCTTTAGAGAGCTGTCCTAGGCTATAAGGGAGCATGTTCCTTCAAGATCTCAGTAACAAATAAATTAAATTAATTTCTCCTGCTCTGCAGACCCACCATACCCCCGTCTCTTAAGGTAAAAAACTCTACTGGAAAACTAAGGTTCAGTACAACAACGACCCACTCATTTTCTCTTCCCCTCCCCTCATCCCTTCTGCAAAAATCCCCAAGTAAATGCAAGATGGTGAGTTTAGGGAGGAGCAACTTGTGAAACTCAAAATATTCACATCAAATAGGGGTTGCTGTTTATAGAATAACAGATAACGGGGGTGGGAAAGAACCAGTTTGGATTCTTGTGTTCTAGATCCTAAAGCCTGAACCCATACTGATGAACTTGGGAGATGATATAAGTAGTTATAAGTATCACTTCAAGACCTACTCCTTTGGGGGGAGGAGTTGTTTTTCTCCAAAAAGGGTATTATTTAGGCGCACCATGTAGAAAACAATTTTCAACAGAAAGGGCTCACTACTCAGCCTGATTTCCCATTTTAAAGGCTAAGGATTTTTTTTGCAGGGTAGTGCCTTCACAGTCAAACCTCTGGCCTCCCCATCTCCTCAAAGTGAAAGGATACTGGCGAGGAGGCTTTTCTCCCGGGGAGACAGTCGGGGAGGGCCAGTGGTGGAAAAGCCCTTCTGTAGAGGGACTTACAGAATGGCAGAATTGGAAGGACTTTAGGGACCATCTGACTCAACCTCTTCATGCTACAAATGAGAAAAGTGAGGTCCAGGAGGGCAAGTGTCGGGAACCGAGGTACTTGGACTGCCCGTTTCCATTCGGCTTTTTTGGGACCTTCAGACCCAGGATGTGTATGTAAGAGTAGTCAAGACAGGAACTACCGCCTGTTCGGCATCCCCACCTGCCCTCCTTGGACCTGGGGTCGGCCTGAGGGACGCGGGGACCAAGGCGGCTCCCCCGAGCCAAGCGGAGCGCAGCCCGCCTGCCCCGGCGCCCGCCTGCCCCGCAGGCCTAGAGCGAGCTTGGGAGGAGAAGGTTGGGAGGAGACGCGGAGACCCAGAGGCTGTGGTCGAGATCTGGACGTCGCAGCGGACTTACGAGGAGGAGACGAGTAGGTGGCGGAGGGGAACCAGGCGCCGGGCTCCGCGTCCCCCCGGGGGCTTTCCCCAGCAGCTGCAGCCGCCGCCTCCACGCGGGGCTCCGCAGCAGCCCCAGCTGCCACCTCCTCCTGTCCAGCGTCTGGAGCGTAGCGGCCGCCCCTGCTCTGCCCCGGGCTATGGCCGTGGCTGTTGCTGTGGCTGTGGCCGTGGCCGGCCCCGGCGCGCACTTCGGGGACCCGGGCCACCCGGGCGGGTCTGCGCTCCAGCACCAGCAGTGACTCCACGCTGAAGGGCAGCGGGCGGGGGCCTGGACGCTGCCCAGCGCCTCGCGGTGTCGGCGAGAGCGAAAGCGAGGGCTCGGCCCCCGGGCCCACTTCCTCCGTCCCGGGGCAGCCGCTTCGGCTGCTTTCGGCCGCTGGGCCGGGTCCCCTCTGGCCACCAGGATTCATGGTCAGGGACGAGGGGGCCATACACCCCGCAGCCAGGGCCGGGGCCCGGGGAAGGGGCGCTGCCTCAGCCCGCGCGCATGGGGCTCCTGTCACGCTCCGGGCTCCAGAGGGCTCACGGAGGGGTGGGTCTGGGGCGGGGGCGGGGGCAAGGGGGAGGGGAGAGGGGGGAGGGGAGAGAAGGGCTCCCTCTGTAGCGGGCTCGCGGGGCTCTGGCTGCTGCGGGCGGCCCCCCGCCCTCGAGCCTCTTATAAAAAGGCGGCGTGAGCCCTTTCATGCCGCCGCCCTCCAATCGCGGCCCCCCCTGCAGCCAGTGACGCGAGGGCCCCGAGCTCCATTGGCTGCGGCCGCCGCTCCTGGGCTGGAGGAGTTTCGGGCCTGGTGGAAGCGGACAGTAGGGAGGGGGCGGGGGCATGGGTGGGGGCTTGGGATCCTTCGGGCAAAGCCGAGCGGTGGAGCAAACCCTACGCAATTAAGCAGTAGGGCCGCCGTCGCCGCCGATGCTCCCTGAGTTCTGGGACCCTTATTAAAACCATACGGGGGAGGGGCGGGCTTTGGGCTCGGGGGCTGGGGCCCCTACACTCTAGAATATTAAGCCTGCAGTATTCAAACAAATTAGCGGCCTTTTGGGCTTTGATCTTCCCCAGCTCTCACTTTTGTTTCTCCCAGTAGGACCCAAGAAGGCTAAGGGATACTTGGTCTGAGAGTCACCGCAGCCTTGGCTGCTGAGGGAACCCGCGCTTCTGGCCCCACTGACTGCACCCGGGACTTTTACTTTATTTTAATTCATTACGAACCATCGTGCATCTTAAGACTGAGGGCGATTTTTCGTCTTCGAGTTTTTTTTTTCCTTGAACCTTTGCAGCGCCTCGAAGTCTCCTATTTTCCTTATCAAAAGTAATTGCTAATTTATTACCACGGGCCCCAGTCTCTCCTCTGCGGAGCTCGTCTCGGTCCTTTCAGGTTGCTGCGGCCCCAATTGAAAAGCACCAGGCAATCCTTCACCATAAGTCAAAGCATTTAATAAGGCAGACAAGTTATGTTTTGGAAGGCGCCAGCCTCGGCAGGATCAAAAAGGAAGCTACCTCGGGGAGAATAGGCAACAGTTAACTCTGCTTAATTGTCCTCCCAAAGTTTAACGTCTAGTGCAAGCTGAAAGGAGGACGATTCTCACAGCCTGCTTTCTTTTATTGGCACTTAACTATGTACGCGCCGGAATCTTTGAAAGCAGTTGCTTGGCACTGCTGAGATCAGGGAAGCGTTCGCCAAGGGACGGCGTTAAATCGACCTCAACGAAGGCTTGAAATGCAACAATTCCTCCTTTTCCTTGAACGCGATTTTTTTTCTTTCGCACTTATAAGGCTGGTTTTTTTGGTTGTTATTTTCTTCGCTTAGATCTTATTTTCATCTATTCTCTTTGAACCTTCCTTTTCTGAAACCGTTCTCTGTTTCTCTTTTTCGCTAGTTCTCTCTCCCTCTTTCTGAGGCCAATTCTTCCCTTCTTTTTGAAACTACCTCTACAGTCTGTGGTGCTGTGCTTTCAAAACGTGTCTCCCCAGTGGTGCCAACAGTTCCAAAGACCTGGCCGTAAACTTGTCCACCGGCTTGGACAAACACCAGGCCTGCCCCTCCCCAGCTTGTGCCTTTTTTTTTTTTTTAAGCAGGTTGGCTTTGCCCTAAGGAAAATAAATGTTGGGTATTCGAATCAGTGTCACTTCACCCAGTACCTAACTTTCGGTAACTATCCCTAGTATGGTGATGATGAACTAGTCCCGATTATGGAATAGTGTAATGAGACATTTTCACCAACGCCACACGTGAAATTCAGTCACCCCTTATACTGGCGGCGCAGAGCCGCAGGGCGACTAAAAAGGCAAATCCCTCTAGGTTCCGAGGTCCAACTACCCTATGTGATTTGTTGGAAATCAGTTTCAACTTTAGGGAGACTGCCGCCTAACCCAGATTCTGTAAATTTCAGGAAACTGGGAGAAAGCCCTGTCTCCTCTCGAGGGATTAACATCTTTTCAGACCAGAGAGGGAAACTTCAGAGTCCTTTAAGGGCCATCGCCCTCAAAAGTTCAGTTGCCCTTGGACTGGACTGAGTCAGCAAACTCGTTTTCGGTATTTTTCAGCGACTGTTGGAAAATCCAGGGAAGCCATAAAAATCCCTGTATGCTTACCCTCCCAGGCCTCTCTTTTGCTGATGCCCCACTGCTTCTGACCAATGGGGTCCCAGAGCCGCGCTAGACCGATTGTTTAGGCCAGAACTGGGCCTGCCTCGTCTGAGTTCTGGCAGAAGACTCACTAGATCCGACGGCTCTTGGGCCTCATTCTTGCGCTTGCAATTCTGTCCACTCTTTTCAGGGAGGTCTCCCCACTCCCCGTCCCCCACAAGAAAATCTGCAGAACCGTCAGGAAACCAAAAGTCGAGTCACTGGACTTCTCCCAAAGGCTGACTTTAAAAACTGAGTTAGGAATGAATGCAATTTCCCAGAGAAGTGGAAAAATCAGTTGCCCGAACAGAGTGATAGAAAGAGAGACGCTGTTCGGGAAAATTGCGGACAGATCGGGCACTACCTTAAGGGCATCCGGCTTCCCTTTCCCTTAGTCGTCAATATCTATTTGACAACCCCAGTAATCTCTCCTCCAGATGTTTCAGCCCCTCTCAAAAAGTATTACAGACCTTTCCTCTCTCAATTCCCATAGAATTAAAAACCAGAAAGGACTATCTCGTTTTATTAGTAATCGTTAAATTAGTCTCACATTCTGAAATAGGTTCCCACCCGACACAGGTCTTACTCTCTCCGCGCCCCCCCCCCCATTAATACCAAGCAGATAAGATAGAAGGGAATTTCCACGTTAGAATAAAGGCTAAAACGCCTTACGGACTCGGGATAGTTAGGATAAGAGGCGTCATCAGTGTTGTCGGAGACCCTGAACAAACCTCAGTTCAGGTTAAATGAGATACACATACACAGGTATATACCTGTGGAAGCTCGAGGGTCCGACCAACAAATGAGGCCAGGAAGGTTAGGGACTTGGGATCTTGAGAAATTTGAATTCGAAGGACACAAATCTGTTTAAAAAAAAAAAAAGGAGCTCTATCTAGACGATCTTGTTGGCGTTTTAAAAAATCTTGCCGAGATTTTAAGAGCGAGGCAATTGCGAACCATAGGAAGAGACTAAAAGAGAATTATATAGAAAGCCCTCCATTCTGTTGCTCCCGCGCTGAGCGCTCCTTTCTCCACAGTCAAACGATTACAGTTGATTTTGCTAATAAAAAGTAAGGTAGTCCTATGGGTAACGGTTTTATTTATTTTTGTTAATATTCCAGAACTCAGAAACAATGGTCAAAATATATGTATATGTACATTTTTATTTTGGGTTAAATAAGTCGTCTTAATGCAATCCAGATTTCGGGTGCCGTTTGACTGCCCGGCTAAACCAAGGAAATTCAATTAAATTTTTTTTTTCTCGATGCAAATTTAGAAGCCTCGCTGGAAAAATGTCCGCAGACCAGTCGCCTGGGCCCAGTTGCAGTATCAGAGAGGCACAGATCAGTCCTTTCTCCACTTGTAGACAGTTTCCCTTTCTCTAATGTAATAAAGCTGTTCTAAGTCGATTGATGATAATTATGTGCTTCAGACGTTTCCTTTGAAGTTAAGGGATCCTGGGATCCCGTAGTTCATCTCTGCAGTGCTAATCTTGAGAGTGTCCAGGAAAGAATTGTAATAAGAATGACAGGGCCGGACAAGTTGGTGAGTTTCGGGGTGACTTTCAGGCAAGAAGGAATTCTAGAATTGGGGAACGCTGGATGCTGGATGCGTCTGTGCGTCTGCCCAACTCGAGCGAGAGTCTTGTCGGGGGACAGTTTCCCCGAGGTGACAGTTTTCGTTAGTTCTATCCTGTAGCTCAGGGACTGACTGGTCTCCCGAGCCTGTGTGATTGTAAGTGTGAGAACGGGGGGAACTGGGGAGATTTTCTTCCTTGCCAAACGTTGTTGGGGAAAGGGCGAGGTATCCCGTTCCGCGCGCCTTTGCCAGACACCGCTCTAGCTAGCCTTCGGTAGGGACCGCCGCCCTCCGAGCTTCCTGAAGAGCGCCCTGGCAGGAGACGCGAAAAATCCTCAAGGGGTCCCCCCACCGAAGATCCAAGACCATTCCTCCTTTCTGCGGGCGCTGAGGTTCCTATTACCTGCGGGCCCGCAAAACGAACTTCCGAAAAGCGGTTCCTCGGTGTCCGGTGCCTTTACCCGGTTCCCGGTTAAAGCTCAACGCTCTTTGGGTTTCACATCTCGGGGGGCTTTTCAGTCCCTTCCTCCTCGTCACCGAACCCCCTGTTTTGTCCGCCGGTCAGTCCTGGCTTCCTAGATTTGGACGGATCCCTGGGATACTTGGGGATCTCTCTGTGGCCTTGACCCCAGGGGCCTTTTTAGGGCCCTGGCGCAGGACATGATCGTTCTATGCTTTTTCGAATGATTTTCTCTTTAGGTTTCGTCAGCAAATGTGTCACCCAAACTAGTTAACACGCTTGAGAGACATCTCTTAAAAACGATTTTGAGACGGAGACGCATTTCCAGAGAGCTTTGCAGAGACCACCCCGTCCCTTCCCAGCATCCCAGATCCCGGGGAGTGTAATTGACACGGATTGGCAGAGCAGGACCGGCTCCTGGGGATAGCGCCTAGGCCTTGTGGGGGCTTCATATGGGGTCCCCCGCCTGCCCCGTTGGGCTCTCTCTTCTCTCCAAAGGCGCCCGAAGACTTTATGGTTTCTTTTTAAAAAGACCCCAGGGACCACGGGCAGTTGAATCGCGCAACAAGTGTTCGAGGCTGTCTTTTTGTTATTGTTTGTTTAGCTTCGGATGAATTGCAAAGTTACTAACTGGCCTCGAAGAGACAAAACATCGGAAATCGAGCAGCTCTAGCAACAATGGCGGGGAAAGGACAAGAGATTGGCACGGTGGGGTCAAAGGGCAGGCCCCAAACGAGAAAGGAGCGCAGTGGGCCCTCAGTCCCTTAGAGCAAAGGGAAAGAGAAAAGGGAGGGATGGAGTGAGATACAGAGGAAAACAGACAAAGCACCGACAGACTCGTCAGTCGACTCCTCAGTCGTGCCCAGGTGAACCTAAACCAGGAGAGAGGCCCAGTCAGTGTTACAACCTGAGGCAGAGGCAGTCAGGGGAAGGAAAGGGAAGAGGCAGGAGAAAAGAGAGAAAAAAGAAAAGGGGAGGGAGAAGAGAAACAGAGGCTGGGGTTTGAGAGAGAACGTTAAGAGTTACTGACAGGAGAGAGATTGGAGGGGAATTGTGAAGGGGATGAAGAAGAGACAAGGGGTGGGAGAAGAAGAGCTAAGAAGGGGAAGGAAGAAAGAAGACTGAAGGAGAAGAGAAAGGAGAGAGAGAGAGAGAGAGAGAGAGAGAGAGAGACAGAGACAGAGAGACAGAGAGACAGAGAGAGAGAGAGAGACAGAGAGAGAGA
>CM053589.1:175330350-175395638 GCA_028646515.1 Pseudochirops corinnae | reverse complement strand
ATAATGAAGACTCCAAGACCGAGGCCCAAGGCGAGGATCCGGATCCAGGCCGCTCAACGGGAGAGCACTGGTCTGAAAACAATCGCTCAGTCCCCCTGCTTTCTGCAGGCGCGGGCGGGAAGCTACAACACAGAGGTGGGTGCAAAACCTCTGCCTTTTGCTTTTCTGCTCTGGAGACCTTTCAGCCGGACACTTATCTCCCCCTTTCGCAATCCCCACTGGCAGTTGGTGCTAATCCTCAGCTCGTGCTAATCCTCTGCTCACCTGAAAGGCTCTTCTGCCGGCCCAGGGGCGCAGCTGTGGCTTTAGGCCAGGCTGGCTTCGGTTCACAGTGCTGATATGGTTCCTCATAGCCGAGCTGACTTTAGTGGGAAGTATCCTTGTGTGTGGTTTGGAGTTGTAGGATTGGTCTAGAGTCCTATTTTGTGGGTATTTTGGGGTGGCTATGTGAGAGTTGCGATATGTTGCTGCTGCTAGTCCGCCATCTTGGCTCCGCCCCTCCCATAAAGTTTCAGATTAATCCTGGGTGTCTCCAGCTTTAAGCACTTAGAAAGATTTTCCCCTGAATATCAATTAATTTGTCTCTCTGAAAATCCAGAGTCTGCATAAGCTCTGGGAGCTCTTGGGAAAGACAAGATTGTACTCTGAACTCTGAGAGAGGGAGTAAGGGAAGAGAGGCGGTAGCCCCTTGCCCCAACTCCTCTAGCATACCCTGGGCCAGAGGCAGAGTCTGGGGGAAGTCCTTGGAAGGCAGGTGGGGCTTATGGTGGCCCAAGGATCAGAGACCAGGCATTAATGGGCTCTGGGAGGAAAAACTAGAAGCAGATTGGATACTGAAGGTTTCTAATAGCAGTTTATACTTATGTTATGTTTCAGGGTTTGCAAAATGATCTACATATGTGTTCTTATTTGGTGCCCATTGCTATGCTGTGAGGTGGGTGTTAGTATATTGTCTTTTTACAGAGGAGCAGATTGGTGCTTAGGGAGCAGCAAATGACTTGTCCATGATAATCCATGAGTTTGAAGCTGAATTTACAACCAAACCTAGGCCTTCTGACCTCAAGTCCTGGGATCTTTGGGCCTGCTAGGCTGATTCTCAAATGGGATGATGGCTAGAAATGGGTTTGGTAAACACTGAGCCATGGCTACTTTTCTTCTTTTTCCCCCCTTTCATTCTTCCTTCTCTCTCTCTCTCCTCCTCTTCCTCCTCCTCCTCTTCCTCTTCCCCTTCCTCCTTTTTCTTCCTCTTCATCATCATTATCACCATGACGCACCACAACACCGCCACTGCCATCATCATTACCCCCACTAACATCACTGCAGCATGGTGCAGTGCATCATGGAGAGTGCTGGACCTGCCAGCAGGAAGAACTGAGTTCAACTTCAGACTCAGACACTCACTAGCTGTGTAACCCTGGGCAAGTTACCAAAATTTTCTCAGCCTTAGTTTACTCATTTGTAAAAAAGGATTACAATAGCACTTACTCCCATGGGTGTTGTGAGGATAGAATGGGATAAAATTGTAAGGAACTTTGCAAACCTTAGAGTGCTATATAAATATTATTATTATTTTTATTATACATCAACTTCAATAGCTTCTCCTGCCTAGGCTAGAGTTGCTGTTCCTATATTCATAAGAGGCAAAAATCTTGGACAATTTCAGCTTAACAGTCATTCTGTGAGGAGATTAAGAATTTCACTGTCATTTTGCAGAGCAAGTTAAGTTTGTCTCAAAAAAACTGAGAAAACAAAAAGAAAAGTTCAAACCGTGTTGTAATAATAACGATCAGCATTATTAATACTCATAAGTATTGCTTCAATCAATCAACAATCAGTCACTGATTGATTGAAATCACTGGCACACTGGCACCCCTCCTCCATGTTTTATCATTCTCTGTGTTTCAATCCCCATTCCTGATGGTCTTCCTGGTGCACTGGAGACCTTCCTCTGGTTAAAACCAGGTGAGTTTTTGTGGCTGTAGGCAGCTTGGGGTTATGGGAAGCCTGGCACATAGTAGGTATTTAATAAAAACTTATTGATTTACTGAACAAGTGCAGTGTAATTCCCCCAATTCCCTCCAGACTGATCTTTTCCTCTTTAATTGTCACATGGCCATTTATAGTGGCATTTCAAGTGGAAGACAAGGGAGGCAATTCAGGACTCAAGATAGGCAAGATTCCTGTTTTCAAAAGAGAAAAGAGAATAGATTTTGAGTATAAGTCATCGAGCTTGACTTCGACACCTGCAAAATTCTAAATCATGTGATTTGAGAGAGTTGGTGAACATGTAAAAAAGACAGCAATAATCACAAAGGGCCAACCTGGCTTCATCAAAAGCTGACCATGCCAAACTAACCTTATTCCACTCCCCCATTTTTTTTTTTTTTTGGGATGGGGTTACTAATAGACAGAGTAGGGGAATAATGCAATTATATAGTTTACCTGGATTGTGGCAAAGCATTTCAGCAAGTTATATTCTTATGGACAAAATGGCAACTTGTGGACCACATAACAGAATTATTAGACAGATTCAGAATTGGTTGAATGGCTTGATCAGAAGAGCACTTGTTGATGGTTCAATGTCAGCTTGTGGAGAGGTCTTCAGTAGGCTCCCCTAGGGCTCTGTGCTTGACCCTGTCAAATGGTCATAAATTTTTTGAAATGGTCATAAATTTGAAATGATCATAAATAATTTGAATAAAGATGTAGATAACACCTTCATTCAATTTGCTGATGACACAGAGCTTCAGGGCTAGTTAACACACCGAATGTCAGTCAAGATCTTGAAAGACTAGGCAGGGGTGGGGAATCTGCAGCCTCAAGGTCACATGTGGCCCTCTAGGTCTTCAAGAGTGGCTCTTTGAATCCAAATTTCACAGAACAAATCTTCTTAATAAAATGATTTGTTCTGTAAAACTTGGACTCAGTCAAAGGGCCGCACCCAAGGACCTAAAGGGCTACATGTGGCCTTGAGACTGCAGGTTCCCAAACCCTGGATTAGAGAATTGGACTGTATCTAACAAGGTGTAATTTAATGACCATTAATGTAAAATCTTTTGTTTGGGCACTAAAAACACCCCAACTTCATAAGTACAAGATGGCATAGACATGACTAGACAGCAACTGAACTAAAAAAAACCCCAGGAGTTTTAGTGAAGTGCAGGTTCAACGTCAATTGGCTATGCTATGTGTGCTATGGAGGCTAATTACTAATAATGTTTATATAGAACTTTAACGTTTGCAGACTATTTTATATATTGTCCTATAAATGCTCACAACCCCCCTGGCAGGTAGGTGCTATAATTATTCTTTTTCTACATATGAGGAAACTGAGTCACAGAGGAGTTAAATGACACAGACAAATAAGTATCTGAGGCAGGATTTGGATTCAGGGTCTTCGTGGCTCGAAGTCCAGTGTTATCTGCCATAGCACCTGGGAACACTTAGCCAAAAAAAGCAAATTTCTTCTTGGGTGATGTAGTATGGATTTCAAGAATAAGAAGGTAACAATCTCACCACTCTCTGTCATAGTCAGTGCGTAGCTGGGCTATTGTATTCAGTTCTGGGTGATGCCATCCAGAGAAAGAACCAGAATAGGTAAGGGTCATGAATCTTTATGAGGAAGAGGTGAAAGAATTGGGGATTGGCATCCTGGAGCAGGGAACATTTAGGGAGGAAACAATCACTGTTTGCAAATATTTGGAGAGCTGTCCTGTGGAAGAGATACTAGTCTTGCTTTGTTTGGATCTAGAAGACATAAATAAGGAGTGGTTAGAAGCTTCAGAGAGGCAAACTTAAGCTTCAGTTCGGGAAAAAAACCCAAATAAATTTAACAATTGGAGGTATTTGTTAGGGTGAAATGTGTTGCCTTGGGAAGTGGTTCATTCCTTCCACGGGAGATTATCAAGCCAAGATTACATAACTGTTTGTTAGGATGTTGTTGCTGGGTTTCATTTTTTAGTTATGGATTGGAGCACATGGCCACTAATGAATGGTCTCTTTATCTCTAAAATTCTGTAATTCTTTGAATTATGGGCTCAGTTCACTGTTTAGCAATGGCATTGATCTCTATAAGAGGCATCACGGATAGAGAATCAGTCTTAATGTCAGGAAGATGTGGGTCAGAGATTCATCCTGGACCTGTGGCCCCTGGTAGGTCTCCTGTCCTATTGGCTTGGTACCTCTATGCAACTCTCCAGGACAAGTTGCAGATCTGGGTTTGTAAGAGGGGTATTCTCACCTGGAGTGCCCTCCATGGATGAAATCAGATCAAAACAATTCAAACACAGACATATATACAGGGTATCCAAAAAGTCAGTGCAATTTTAACTGACTAAAGCTATTAAATAGCACTAAGATTTTTGGAACACCCCCCTCCCACCCTCCCACCCTCCCATCCTCCCACCCTCCAACACCTCCACATCCCTACACTTACTCACTCACTGAAGGGCTTAGTAATAACAACAAATATAATTTATATAGTTCTTTAGATTTAAATATTTTTTCTGAAGTGACCCAACTCTGTGAAGTATGTAGTGATAGTATTATTATCCCCATTTTACAGATGAAGGAACTAAGGCTCAGTGAAATTAAGTGACTGGTCCAAAGTGACTCAGCTAGTGAATGGTGTAAACAGAATTCCAGCCTAGCTCTTTTGGCTTCTAATCTAGGGCTTCTCCCAGTACACTGCACTATCTGTATAAATATATGGTACTAGTAGTATAGCAGACAGTAGGTGGCACCATAGAGCATAGAGCACTGGGCCTGGATTCAGGAAGACTGCTCTTCCCAAGTTCAAATCCAGCCTCAGATACTTATTAGCTCTGTGACCCTGGACAAGCCACTTAGCCTTGCTTGCCTCAGTTTCCTCATCTATAAAATGAGCTATAGAAACAAACAGCAAACCACTTCAGTATCCCTGCCAAGAAAACGCCAAATGGGGTCACAAAGAGTTGGACATAGTTGAAACCACTGAATGACAGTAGCAAAAGTAGTAGAGTGTACATATACGTGGATAGTATGTTACGTATATTAGTAGGATCATTGAGTCAAATGTATAGAGTGATCTGAGGTGCCCTGAAAGGTGCCACCTTCCCCCAAATTTCTCTTTCACTGACTTGTTATTGGGTCTGAAATTCCCACCGTTGGAGTCCCTCCTTTTAGGCTAAGGCGTGGTCTCTAGTAGGACTGATTTAAAAAGCCAAGCTGGGAAGCAAGACATGTGAACATATTAGCCTCCAATGTACTAGTGCAGGACAGAAGCGGACAAAGACAGTTGGCAGGGGTAGGTGTCCCTCCTTCCTCCAGTTTATAGCACAGGCTCAGAACATAGGATGCTAAGAAGGAGGGCCCAGGGCAGGGCTTTAAGAAGCTGGGGATATGGGAGGTGCAGGGCTAGAGACAGAACAGGTAGAAAGGTCCTGAATGGAAAAGGGGAGGCAGATTTCTCTTACTGGATCATTTTGCTCAAAGCAGGTGCTTTTTGGTCTGGTTACTTGTGACGATTTGGTTTGGACACTTGAGATCTCCTGTGTAGGTATGGGGTGGTTCTCTTGTGGTGGTGGAATTCACACAACCTCCCACTTTGCCCAGTGGATAAAACAAACACCTGACTAGGAGGCAGAAGGCCTAGGTTCTATGCCAGGTTGTGGAATTCAAATATAAGAGGGCCAATCATACAACTTCTCTCACAAATCACATAAAACCTTGAATTTCTTTCCTTTCCCCCCCTTTCTTTCCTTTCTTTCTCTTTTTCTTCTCTCTCCTTCCTTCCTTCCTTCCTTCCTTCCTTCCTTCCTTCCTTCCTTCCTTCCTTTCTTCCTTCCTTCCTATAAAGAACAGGATCTAGGCTAGGTGTGGTATAGGTAACTCTGTATGGGGCATGACATGAAAATTTAGTACCAAGATGCCAAAGAATGACCCAAAGGTCCAGGTGACATTGATTTAGAGTTAAAAGGGATCTTGAGAGGTCATCTAATTCATGTGAAAAGACCAATCTAGCCCAGACTTTATAGAGAGAATTCTTTTTCACATACAGGTTGGACCCGATGGTCTTTGAGGTCCCTTCAGTGTCAAGGTGATATTCAATAATGATAGCACCAGTGACCTGAGTCAAAAAAAAATGCTACCACCTGGGAATGGAACCCATAGTCTCTAAGACCCCTTCCTGTTTTAAAGTTTTATGTTTTAACACCTATAATTTCTAAGAATCAAGAGGCAGGGCATTAGCAGGTCTGGCTCCATTTACATTTCAATGAAGCTCAGAGACTCCTACTATGGCTTTTTATACTTTGCAACTTTTCCTTGTTTTTTATCTTAAGTCTCTCCCTGTCCTCTTCCACATGGTTACTTTATTAATATTTTTTTCTCTGTGGTTACTTTCATACGTTAAATGACTGTGATTTCTTCCATGTGAGGTCCTCCCTCCACCGATGGAGGTCACAATCCCTTTGACCTTGACACACTGCCTTTGTGGGTTGCTTTGGCTGAACCTTCATGCTCTAGTGGCCCTGGTGGGTAATGAGCCAGTCTGAACTTAGCTAGGTTGGTTCTAAGGCCTTCTAAGAGCATTCTATAAGTCGAATCTTGGGCTGGGGGCTATGAGGATAGAAGGCAGCATGACCCAGGAATCCTTAATGGATATACAGGTTTAGCATTGGAGAAAGGTCCAATAATTTATGATGTATCTCTTTCCCACCTACAAAAGGCTGTTTATGGGAACATCATGCTCTTTTTGGGGTTACTGATGTCTATATTGAATAATCCAAATCTATAGTAGGACCTTACTGACACATAGGTCTTTTTTTGTCTATGTCACTGAAGAGACAAACTCAATTCCTGTTCATTAGGAACCAATAGGATTTACAGTGAAAAATTCCTTAGAAATCATACAGTCCAACTATCTTATTTTATAGGTGAAGAAATTAAGTAATTTGCCCAAGGTCTCACAGATTATAAGTGGAAGGGACAGGTTCTGAATTCACCACTGAGTCATAATTGTCTGTGGTGCCTAAAAGAACTGTTAGTTCATATTTATGGAGAACAGTGATGATCTCTAAGCAAATTCTTCTTTCTGAGTCTTAACATAATCCATTTTCATTCCATTCCATTAAATGAGCATTTATGAGATGTTTATTATATGTCAGGTGATGTGTTAGGAATGAGAGATACAGAGAAGAAAAGAAGAGTTTCTGCCCTCAAGGAGCTTATATTATACTCTGTTGGAGGGAAAAGACAACTATATGGTTACATACAAAATATATATGTAATCTACAAAATATGTAATGTAATCTACAAAACATACATGTAATCTCTAAATATATTTGTAATATACTATATATATATATATATATATATACATATATATACATATATATAAAATAGCTTTCCTGGGCTCCCTCTTCCCTCAGATGGTGGCTTGTTACTACTCCCCTCCGGGTTCTGGGTATAAACCTGAGGGGTTGGTGCTTCTAACCCTGGAGTTCCTGAACCCCCAACCAGTGTGCTCTACATTATCAATCAACTGAAAGAATTTGATTTGATTTTACAAAAGAGGATTTACTGAGAATGAATAAACAGAACAGTAGTTTTCAAACAATCCACAATCTCCCCTTGACCACACAGTGTCCTTAAGGGGAATGTGTTGACACTTAAAGGATAATGGTGTTGAGAGACATGGAGAGGACTCGTATGGTTATGGTCTACTGCCTGACTCTTGGCCCTCCTTCTTTCCTCATTTTGAGAAACTCCTCATGAAGTTCCCCTTAGGTAGAGCCAGCTCTCTGCTGGGCTCTGAGGATCCTTGCCTTTCTAGAGTACATAGCCAGTACTCTCCATTAAGAGGAGGTCACAATCCTAGAAGCTGCCACTGTCTTCAGGGGATTGTCTTTGCTTTTCCATCTGTTAGCCACTACCACTTTGTCAGAGTCTCTACTATCCACTTCTGATATTCTTGTTGCATCCCTGGTCACCAGGGTACTTTTTTCTCATAGCAGTCATTGACTTACTAAAATCTAGAAAGAATAAACCCAATGTATTCATAGACACATGGGGTTAGGTAGGGGACACCTAACCATACTTGGAAGCTCAGATAAGTTCTGTCGTACTTGCCACCATAAAAGAAAAGAAAAGAAAAGAAAGGTCCCATAGAGAGAGAGTTTGTAGTTCAGTGGTGTCTGAATTCATGGCAAAATTTAGGGTTTTCTTGGCAGAGATACTGGAGTGGTTTGCCATTTCCTTCTCCAGCTCATTTTTACAGATGAGGAAACTGAGGCAAACAGGGTTAAGTGACTTAACAAACAGGGTTAAGTCACATAATTCTCCTTAAAGTGTTTTCCCCTCTCCTCCAGAGTCTAGGCAGCCGCCTGCTGGCCAGGAATCCAGAGGAAGCTAGAGCGGGGTGAGGGGAGAGCTCAGTGGTAACTTGATCAGAGAAGTTTGTAACCCACTTTTTGTGGCCTGCTTGGAAGGTTCCTTCCCCTGTACCAACCTACATTCACACTGCCGGGGGCTTTATAAAAAGGTCATAAAACTCTTTCTCCAGTGGCACTGTGACAGATGTTTGTGTGGTTATAGGTTCTCTTTAATTACTGGAGAGAGGGACCAGGACAAATAAGGAGGCCCCGACTGTCCTTCGGGGGCAGCTCCCAACTCTCCCATGTGCGCCCAACAATGGCATCGAGGAATGTTAAGAGAGCCCTGAATAAACAAGCATTACATTTTCTGTGAACAATGAGCGGCTTCGGTTTCAAAAGCAGGGGGGGATTTGTGAAATATACATAGTTGTGGGGCAGACAGATTTCCGTGAGAGGAAAGGGATCCATGTTCTCTCCCCCCCAGACTTTGGAGCAAAAGCTGAGATTTGCGGGGGCTTTGTTGTCCTGGAGGTTTAATGAGCTGGAAAACACAATTGCACTCCTCCGACTGTGAAAATTGCTTTAAGGGCATCATCATAACTTAGCCGCTGGGAGATACTTAAATTGATTTTCTTTTGTCTGCTTTGTTGCGAGGCTGTGTTTAGGCACATCCTTCTTCCAAGACCCATTGGGCAAATTGGGATCAAAAGCTGGGGTGTTTTTCATGGTGTTTGCTCTTATTTAAGGAAAATCTCTGTCCGTGTCTCTGTTTCTCCCTGTGTCTCTCTCCTCTCTCCTCTCTCTCTCTCCTCTCTCTCTCTTCTCTCTCTCTCTCTCTCTCTCTCTCTCTCTCTCTCTCTGTCTCTCTCTCTCCCCGCCCCCCCCTCTCTTTCTGCAGATTAATAGTCCTATTTAGTAACATTAGGGGTGGTACAAGTCTAAAAACTTTTTAAAAAGTTTGTGTGTCTTTCAGTTATTTTTCTGGTTTCCTCTTGTGTTTGGGGGGCCATTTTAATGGGAACTTAACACTGCCAGGGAAAGGTAACTTTCTGATTTAGAAACACAAAGTATAAATGGCCAACAGCCTACTCCCTTCTGCTCCCTCTCACCTTGCTGAGGGGATGTTGCCATACTTTCTGGCTTCTGGAGTCAGGTGGCTGGAAACCAGGACAGTTTTCCCAGCTAAAATCCCCTGTATTACTCCTAAATTATCAGTGCCTTCCTTAGGGGCTGGGTGTATTGATTTTGGGGGGATGCTTCCCCCATCTTGCCCTGAAACAATTCTGGTGAGTGGCCTCAGTCACTGTCTTTTAATTCTTCCTCTTCCAGAGGGTGTCAGTAGTAAACAAGTCTGTCTCTGAGAGGCAGCTGGTGGGAAAAAAAAGAGACTATGAAGCCTTCTTGAAGCTTCCTCAAAGCCTCCCCAGTCAAAGCTTGGATCTCATTTCTGTGACTCCCTGGTATTTACAGCCTTGATTCTTACTTGGTCCAAATCTCATGTTTGCCCCTTCAAAAAGAAAAGCTCAGGGTTGACAGAAAAAGGGTTCTGCAGGGAATTTCCCAAGCTATTTCTCAGTTGGAGGGGATACAAATTTAACAGATTTTAAAAATGCATCTCACATTTTGTTGTTCTGAATGAATTTTACAGCTTCTGATTTTATATAGAGTGGATGAGTGCCAGTCCCTTCAGAGAGTGCAAAAGAGGGTACTTGGGCAAAAGTTATTTGTCTTTTTAATTGTGGACCTATTTTCCAGTATATATCAATCCTTCCAAGGTTGAAATTATTCATTTTTCACATTTAGAATGCAGCAAGAGGGGAAAAAATACTGAGTAAGAAAATGACATTCATGAAGTAGAGATAATATCCTAAGACAGAGCAGGGCAAATCTATACCCTGCCCCCTCAGACCCCCCTCAATTTTGCAGATGAAGAAACTGAGGCCCAGAGAAATAGAATGATATGCCAAGTCCCCGATGCCATTGAATAGGCTCCAAATTGGGGAAAGCTGTAAAAACAATGGAAACCACTTAGTGGAATATTAAAAAAGAAGCAAGAAAATAAACTTTAACTTTTACAAAGAATGATCCAGTGCAAATGCTTCCCTCTGTTTTCCTCTCCACAGTTCAAAGGCAGCCACCAGGTTGAATGATGGATTTTTTTTTTTCACATAGCAATGTGAAAAGACCATTTAATAAGGTATAGAGGGGTTATGACCTGCTGCAGGGGGAAGATGGATGGAAACAGTGCTGGCTTTGGAGTCAGAGGACCTGAGTATCAATCTTATTTCTACCATTTGCTACCTATGTGACTGTGGGCAGATCAGAGCTCCTCTCTGGAACTCAGTTTCCTTATCTGTTAAATGTTAAACTTGGACCAGATGACCTCAAAGCTTTCATTCAACTCTAAATTTGTGATCTTCTCATCCTATAATACAGTAGAAAGAATTCCAGATGAGAATCTGAGAACCTGGGTTTGGTCCTGCCTCTTCTTACTTTTCTACATGGATTCTTTCTTTCTTTCCTTCTCTCTCTCTCTCTCTCTCTCTCTCTCTCTCTCTCTCCTTCCTTCCTTCCTTCCTTCCTTCCTTCCTTCCTTCCTTCCTTCCTTCCTCTCTCTCTCTCTCTTCTTTCTTGGTGGGGGAGGAGGTAGGACACACAAGATTTTACGAGGAACTGGTTGTACACTACAGCGTCGGAAAATCTTTGCAAATTTCTCACTGACAACTCGCATTTCTGGAGCAGCTAAGGTTGTCAAATCAGTCCCTCTACCAAACCACATAAGGGAAGTAGTGTCTTGTTATCTTCATTTTACAAATGAGGAAACTGAGGCTCCGAGAGGCTAAGTCATAGTCATAGTATTTATAGAGACTGAAGTTTGCAAAGCACTTCATCTGATGCTCATAACAATAATAGCTAATGTTTATTGAGCATGTTAAGATTTACAAAGTGCTTTACAAAGACAAAATAATTTACAACAACCCTAGGAGTTAGGTGTCATTATTATCCCTATTTTGCTGAGGGAAATAAGGTAGACAAATGACTTGCCCAGATTCATCCAGCTAGCAATCGTCTGAGGCAGGATTCGAATTAGTTTCCCTGACTGCAGGTTCAGCCTTCTCTCGACTACATCATTCTGTTCTTATGGCAATAACACTTTTTGGCAGCTATTTGGGTGGACGAGGGGATCTATAGAATCCTGGTTGTGCATGAGATGTAGGCTGAGCCTCATCTCATCTAAGGAGAACAAGTCAGCTTTGCAACCCTGGTGATAACAACTTGAAATGGAAATAAGTCCATATTTTATTCACATCTCATCATATTAATCACATTGCTGATGATGTCTTCTACATTTATTAAATCTGAGAAGAAAGGAAGGAAATCCCATAAGACAGCTTAATTAAATTGAATTTGCTAAACTCTTTTCTACTTCAAAAAGAGTTCTATGAGAACCTTACATTTACCAGACTTAAAGATTTAAACATTTGAAAGTGTTTAATGTACTTCATTGTGGACCATGATGTCTCCTAAATTGGTATTTTAAAAATATGAATATAAAACAAACTAAACTTTACATTTGTTGACTAAAAATCCATTGCAGTTCCCCCTCTGTTCTTCTAAGGCTTGGATCTGCTATTGGCTGGTTGCATGACCTTGGCTAGGTCATTATGTCATTATAGTCATGTTATCATGTCAATTTCCTTATCTATCTGTATAATTAGGGATTTGGATTAGATAATGCCCAAAGTTCCACCCAGCACAAACATTCCATAAACGCTCTAGAAAATATTAATTAATTTTGTTTATGTAAGTCCCTGGGTACCCCCAAAGGCTCTAGGTTCACATGGGTCAAGTTTGGTCCTGAGATCTGCCTGCCAGAGGATAGTTTTCTCTCTGGCTCATTGCCTTCTGTTAGAGTTATGCCAGAAAGTCTCTGAACATACTGGGGGGGATATAGTTCTTGTCTATGTTTTTCCCAAAGTAGAAAAAAAGTGTTTGCTCAGCTCTCACACAAGCACTCAAGGTATCAAATACATATTAGGTACTGGATGGCCTGTGTATGACTATGCAGAATTGAAGAAGATGCAGAGGACTGACAGGAGCCCGTAAATAAATACAGAAAATGTATAACATACTCAAATAGTCCATCAGATCTCCACAGAAGGAAACTGAATTTAAGGATGCTCTAGGGGCAACATTCTGATATTCTTGTGAAACCCTTTTCCACAGGGTCATAAAGTCCCTCTCAGACTCATAGTGCCATTCTGTGATTTAGATTTTTTGGAAAATAAACATAATTTAGGGATTGCTGAACGAGTAATCCCCTTCCCACGGACCTGTACTGTTCCAGTAATTCACTGGCTTTGTTTTTCAAATAAGATACTGCATAGGAACTATGTGGATAATTCTCTTCGTTCTCCTAGGAGCACACTCCATAGGAAATCCCCTAATCTCTCTGGAAGAGCCTATCCCCACACTTTTGAACTTGGGAACGCCTATGCTTGAGATCACATGAGCTCACACACAATCATCTTCTTCAATGTGCTTCTGAAGGAAAGTTCTCACTGCCCATATGCTACCATCTCTTGAGCTTGGAGAGTCCACCATCAAATTTCTAGTTATTGACCTATGCTCAGAAAAGGAGGTGGAAAAGGAGATGGCTAGGAACCTGAGATCTAAGAACTGTTCTCTCAGACCAACAGGGCAAGCACATGTAGTTTGCTCAGCTTGTGCATTTGCCATTAATGGCCCCTGGGAGTGATGGAAAGGGATAAACCCTCCATAGGCATGGGATGCTCCTGCCGTCACCATAGAATGCCGGTCTGTTCTGGGTGGGATGGATCTTCTGATAGGTTAGGCTCAATGTTGGAGCCGACTCTAACTGACTCCAGAGAGATAATTGTTAAATTTTTGGTGTGAGCGTGTATACCTTACAAATCTTAAAATGCTGTAAATCAGGGTTTGATTTTTTTGTTTTGTTGATTATCTAGACTTAAGACAGTGATGGGGAAAATGTTAGGACGGCACATTAAACTCAAAAATGCGTCCAGCATACATTTTTTGGAGTGTCCGTTGTTAAAGCATTTACCAGCATTGCCCTACTCACACGTCATTCAACAGTGAACAAAGAGATGTTTACTTGGCCTGAGAAGAGGGATATTCAACAGAGTTAGGCACTGAGAACCTCCTGAGTGGGTTTAGAAAAGCAAAGCAGCTACTACTACTACTACCACTACTACTACTACTACTACCACCACCACCATCACTACTACCACTACTACTACTACCATACACACTATACAAACATATATGTATGTATATATACATATATGTGTATATAGTATATTATATATACATACATACACATACATAATCATACATAAACATCTGAGGGTCCCACTAGCTCCTTGTTACTGCTTTATACTCAGATGATGAGGAAAGGGCATCAACAATTTGAGCTTTTAGTCCCTTGAGTCAAACAAGTCTTGAGGAGTATCTCAATATTTTTTAAGGAAAAAATTGCCTAACTTGCATGGGGTGAGGGGTTAGGATATTACTCCTCCCACAAGGTCCATGCAGTGGTCTGCTTTCTGAAGGTGGAAAGGAAGGGAGAAAAAGAGAGAGAACTAAAATACTTCATTTTTATGGACAGGGAGTGATGGCTGATTCTTGGCTAATCATTATGAGGGAAGCTTAGCCTCCTAAACCCAATCAGCACAGAGCCAGTGGTTACGCTCATGCTCTACAGGGAGATGTCCTTAGATGCCTCCAAACACAGGTTTACCTTGGCCTTGTTTGTAATCTCATCAAGTTAACTGGAAACATCAAGATGATTAAGTCCACTCCCTCCCCAAACATCTATTAAAAATAGAATCCAAGTCCTTTGATTTATTTTCTTGAAGTTCAAAGGGTCTTGTTTAAAGATGACATGTTGGAATCTCCTCCTGCTGGGTTGTCATATTTGCTCTAGGAAATTCTTGGAGGAGAACTCTCTGTGGATTCATGTGGAAAGAATGGAAAATGATAGTCTGTGGTATAGGGGGATGAGCACTGGATTTGTCAACAGAAGACCTTGACGCAAGTCCTAGCTCTGCAATTTGCTAGCTATGGGGCCTCCAGGAAATCACTTTCCTATATTGGGCCCCAGTTTCCTGATCTGTTAAATGAAGGACTTGGCTAGATTACTGGATCTGAAACTTTGTGGCCAAAGGACTTCATCCCATTCTCGAAAATTATTGAGGACTGCACAAAGAAATTTTATTTATGTGGGTTGTAGCTAATTATAATTACTACATTAGAAATTAAAACATCATAGTATTATTATGAAAATGGTTTTGACTTTGAATACCTCCTGAAAGGATCCCCAGACCACACTTTGAGAATCAATGTAACAGATGATTTCTATGGTGCCCTCCAGCTCTAAATGAATGATTCTAGGCAACCAATGACCCTTATTTACCCTTTGGGTTTCTTTTGGGCACACAGGACACAAAGCTCAAATCTCAAAACAGAACATGGCACACCTCCTGCTCCATGATTCTAGAGACCATACCTTATTTATCTTCTCATCTCCCGCAGTACTTTGTAGGCTTAACAAACATTTTGTGATTTTTTGAGGAAGAAAGTTTTTATGTGACAAGGAGTAAGAGGAAGAAGAGTAAAGGTAGGGTAATTTGCTGTTAACTCTCCTATCTAAAGAGGTTGCTCTCCCTTATATTGGATTATATTCTGTCTTCAAAATTACTTCTCCATTGATTCCCACATAGGTGAACATTTGTGATTTTCAAGTTTATATAAAGTCTAATGATTTACTTTTAGCTACCAGGAGGCCCAGGTGAACATAGGTGAATAAGCTGTCAGTCATCCACTAAGCCAAGGAACCAACAGGGCATGCTTATCTTCGCCCCCACTTCCTTCCTTTGTCTCCCCTCCTTCTCTCACCGGTGTTTCCTTAGTGGCCCTTCCCCTTTTAGAAGCATGGTCTTGCCATTTCAAGACCAGTGGGTCCTTCAGAGCAAAGAGAAAAAATGGCAGTCATTTTAGTATTTGTTTGTTTCCCTCCTACTTCTGTCTCCTTACCTTCAACCCACCTCCCACTCTTCCCCTATCCCCAGTTACTTGGCTTACGTGTATTAGGAAAAGCTAGTACTAAAGATCATTCTGAGATCCCTTAATCCTCATGTAGAAATCTTGGTCTGGCAGCATCAACTTGAATTCTGCAATTATAGGGATAATTCCCAATAGTTTTGTGATATACACACATATACATATGCACACATATATGTATATATATATATAATATACACATGTAATATGGTTTTATTGGTGTGTGGCTCACAGGAAAGCAATAATAGACCTTTCCAACATATCTTCCCCCATTCTCTTCTCCAAGGGAGACTTCAACTCCTTCCAAGAGAGAAAGCAGGAGTGGGACTAAAGGCTGACTATTCTGTTCTCCTCAAAGAGAGGGGATACTAGGCTAGAATTATATCCATCTGCTCCCTTAAATATTATTAAGGGATGCAGGTTTTAGGTTCAAACAAAATTCCTGGTCTCTATGCCTTACCAGGAAGAAGAACCCCAAGCTTTATTTTCAATGCTTGACTCTCAGATGCCAGTTCTACAATAAATGCCCATAGGAAATAGCAATGAAACACATTCACCAAGTTGATGGCAAAATATTAACCAGAGAAAGTAAACATATAAAAATATATACTACATAATACACAGAATAAATGAACTCTCCCTCTGGGAGTGAGATAAGCCAATTCAACAGAGACGGTGACAGAGGGAGAGGGAGTCCTAGATCTCTCCAAAAGGGAAAATTCCCCAAAGTCTCTAGTGTAACAAGCTGAGGTTAAGATAGGGATGTGATAGAGACCATCAGCTCCTCTTATGTTGGCTTCTTTCCAGAATCTTTTTCTCCCTTCAGCAACCTGAAAAGAGGTTGGCATTGTGCATCTTCTTTCTTGAAGCTAGAAGCTAGAAGAACCTGAAGACACCAAATTTCTCTTCTTTCCCACTCTTGCCAACTTTGGCCCCACCCCTCATACAGGAGTGGAGAATTGATCACCATTGAAGAGAGAGTCCAATGCCTTTAAACTATGGTACTTGCATTCTACACACATTATAGTTTATATGTAACATGTATGCATGTATATGTATGTGCATATTTGTATGAATGTGCATATATCCATATATATATATATATATATATATATGCAACTTGTGGGTGGCATGGATGAATATGATTTGAGGTCTGATTTACTTTTGCAAAGAACAGGAAAGCCATGTTGAAACTACCAACAGGCTGTTTGGGAGTGGGTGGGGTGGGAGGCAGGCAGGATCTAGGACTACCAAGACTGGGCAATCTCTCTCACCTCCAAAATGATGGAATATGTTAGCTGTTTTTCAAATATTTCTAGTCCAGGAGTAGGATTGGTTCATAATAAAAGGCATTATATCTAATGTTCATGATCTCTTCCAAGGGGGAGAGGAGCACTTAGCTTACATTCTCTAGCTTAGTCCCTTCCCAGAAAATAATGGTTATACCAAAAAAAAAAAAAAACCCACTATAATGGGTAAACCATTTTATCAAAGAAAATGGCAGAGAGGAATCTAAGAAGTTATCTGGATTGGAATATAACAAATAGTACCAAGAGTAAATGAGTTCTTCAGCTGGAATGCAGATGAGATATCAGCTCAAATCAGGAGAAAGAACCATCTCCAAGGGGGAGTCCATTTTCATTATTCTCTAGGTCTGCAGGCACTGGAAATCAAGGAACATGATGGGAGATTAGCTCTCCCTATGGCTCTAGGCCTCTAACCCACTCTTCAGAAGTCCAAATTTCATCCCTCTCTTGAGCCTTTTCTCTCAAGGTCCCACGTTAAAATGTATGTTCAACAAATTGACCTAAGTCTCCTTTCTCCTCAAGCAGCAAGAAACATCATAACTCTGCATTCTCTCAGCCAATCAGGAGTCATGTCTCCATATACAGACATAACATAGCACCTTTAGGGCACAAGTGTTACACTTTAAATTTACTTTCTTTTCAGGGTTTTGTCCACTCCCAGTTCCTAATCTCACTTCTAGCTTTTAAATAAGTAGAATTATCACAGATTTGAAGAACTCTTTGGAATATATACATAGACTTGTGTGTGTATATATATGCACACACATACACATATATGTACATATATACATAATGAGAGAATACTTTAAATAATATAGTTTATAGAAATAGCAATTTAAAAAGTGGGCAGTCTGCTGCTACAAGAGGGAGGAAAGTAACTAGGAATTGCATGGTTGATTACTCTTCCATCCAGTTCCCCTTTAGGGAATGGGTAAAGCAAGG
The DNA here is from genome assembly GCA_028646515.1 of Pseudochirops corinnae. Classification (NCBI taxonomy): domain Eukaryota; kingdom Metazoa; phylum Chordata; class Mammalia; order Diprotodontia; family Pseudocheiridae; genus Pseudochirops; species Pseudochirops corinnae. Next base: position 175,377,931 of record CM053589.1, on the reverse strand, counting down.
GTTTGAGGACAGATAAGATGTGCAATGGTCTATATCCCCAGAACAGTACAGGGGGGAAAGTCAATGCTAGACAGCCTCATCATAGCTTTGTTTCCTGCACCTCAGATGTGTTGTTTGGTTGTTTCAGTCATGTCTCACTCTCTGTGATCCTGTGTGGGGTTTTATTGGCAGATATACTGGAGTGGTTTGCCATTTTCTTCTGCAGCTCATTTTGTAGATGAGGAAACTGAGGCAAACAGGGTTAAGTGACTTGCCCAGGGTCACACAGCTAGTCAGTATCTGAGGCTAGATTTGAAATCAAGAAGATGAGTCTTCCTGACTCCAGGCCTGGTCCTCTATCCACTGTGCCTCCTGGTGGTCAATTCTGGGATTCTGTCTCTGGGTCCTTTGTCACTTAGCTCAACCCTAAATAACAAGTGTCCAGCATATAGACTCAATCTGGGATGCTGCTCTGGCTTCAATCAGTGCTATTCTTCATTCACCCACTAGATCACAGTTGTTGGTCCTTCACTTGTTTTTTTATGTATCCATCATCCTGTTTCCATTTCAAGGTCAAACAAAAAAGCCATCTGGGTTTTTTGCTCTCAGGTGAAGTCTGAAGTCCCCCAGAGCTTGAAGAGCTCTGGAAATGGGACTTATCCACTCATAGGTAGCTCTGCCTCTTTCCCCTTGTATAATGCCCAAGCTCTTTTTGAAAAATTCAAACAACAAGAAACTGGATTGCATTCAGGCAGCTAAGTGGTGTAATGACTAGAGCGCTAGAACTCAAGTCAAGAAAGCCTGAATTCCATTTTTCCTTCAGATGTTTCTTGACTATATGACAGATCAGTATCATGATGCTAAGTACCTAATTGGCTAGGCAAGTCACTTGACTTCTCTCAAGCCTCAATTTACTCTTCTTTAAAATGGGGTTAAGTACTTTGCAAGATGACAATGAAGAAGAAGGAAAAAAAGTAGTAGTAGTAGCAGTAGTAGTAGTGGAGTGAACAATGAGAAAGAAGGAACAAAACACAAAAGAAAGAGAGCAAGTAATTTGCTTCCATCTGCATTCAGACCCTAGTTCTTTCTCTGGATGTGGATATTCCTTTCCATCATGAGTTTTTTGGAGTTGTCTTATAACCTTGCATTGCTGAGAGGAGTCCAGTCTATCAAAGTTAGTCGTCACAGATACAATGTATCTGTCATTGTGTACTGAGTTCTCCTGGTTCTGCTCTCCTCACTCAGCATCCGTTTATATACGCCTCTCCAGGTTATTATGACGTCCGTCTGCTTCTCATTTCTTAAAGCACGATAGTATTCCATTAGATTCATGTACCACAACTTGTTTAGCCATTCCCCAATGGATGAGCATCCCCTTGATTTCCAATTCTTTGCCACCACAAAAAGAGCTGCTCTAAATATTTTGATACAAACGGGTCCTTTCCCCACTTGTATGATCTCTTTGGGATACAGCCCTAGCAGTGGTATTGCTGGGTCAAAGGGTATGCACTTATTTATAGCCTTTTGGGCATAGTTCCAGATTGCTCTCCACAATGTTTGAATCAGTTCACAACACCACCAACAATGCATTAATGTTCCAATTTTTCCACATCCTCTCCAGCATTTGTCATTCTCCTGTTTTGCCATCTTAGCCAATATGACCAGTGAGATGTGGTACCTCAGACCTGTTTTTATTTGCATTTCTCTAATCAATAGTGATTTGGAACATTTTTTCATATGCTTATAGATACCTTTAATTTCTTCCTCTGGAAACTACCTGTTCACATCCTTTGACCATTTATCAATTGGGGAATAACTTGTATTCTTATAGATTTTCCCCAGTTTCAAAACACTTTTTTTTTTTTACAAGAACAAGGTATTGCCCTCTGCCCCTCCCCCTCTCCCTTGTTTCTGTTTTGTGTACAGCTATATGTCTACATGTTGTCTCCCCGCTCTCCAGAGGATGTAAGTTTCTTGAGAAAAGTGACTTACACTTTTGTCTTTGTACATCCATTGTCTATTAAAGAACCTGATGAGTAGTAAGTGCTTAAAAATACTTGTTTGGTTATTATTCCCATTTCACAAATGGGGAAATTGAGTCTCAGAGAATTGAAGCAACTTTCATGAAATGCCACAGCTAGTTGGATTCCATACCCATATGCCTTTCTGTCCCAAAGAATCTCCCTTATTTCTTTCTTTCCCCATCCTCATCCCACAATGAACAAAACCTCCTTCCTTGCTTCTCCTTTTACTCTGATTTCCTTGTCCTTAACCTACCAAATCCCAGCCCTAAAAAGGCTCTCTTCTCACTCTCCTTCCCTATCCCTCCCATCCCCCCCAGGCCCTGGAACAGGGACAGGGCATGGAGGGTGAGCTGATTCCTTGGTGGTAGCTGAGCAATGAGTAGGCTTTTCATGGTCACATAAATCCAGACTAATCCCCTCTTGGAGGACTCAGCGCCTGCCAAAGACAGGTCAGGAGGCAGGCAGGGCATTCATTTGGTGAATGTCCCCAGGCTCATAGACAGTTTAGTCACAAAGCCAGACATGCCACATCAGGGTAATCCAGTCAGGGACTGAGGCAGGATCAAAGCAGGATTACCAAGGGATAAGCCTGTGAATATTGGGGCATATAATTATTCAATTACAGAGAGTAAAGGGGAGGCGGGGGTAGGGGATTAGGATGGAGGAGGAGGAGGCAGAGTCTACACGATGCCAAATAGATGGATTAAGAAAGACAATCAAGTTTCCAGATGAATTGTTCCACAATGTCAAGCATTGAGATATTTGGAAACATCCAAATAAATGAATAAGCTGCAATTAAAACATTATAAATTGGTTTAATTTCATTCAGTTAAAAAACCAGTTGAATTTCTTCTTTTTGCATGATGTTAAACATTTTTTTTGAGGGATATAGGTCTGATCTATGATTTCATTGGTATAGGTATACTTTACAAATAGAAATGTCTCTTACCAATTCAGGTCAGCAATTCCCCTCTGAATCTGAGCTACCTCCAGGAGCTTGGCCGAGACCGTGACCCATTGTTTCTTGGTTTTCTGTGTCTCCTTGTTTTTTCCTGCTCTGATGGTTTCTGTGATGATTGTTGATTACCGACTGGTCCACCAAACAACCCACCTTTGCCTTGACCTTTGGGGTTTGCCTCTGTTGCCTTCTTGGCTGAATCTGACTCAGACCTTGCCTTGCTCAGACCTCCCTTGTCTTCTTAGGTCTTGACTTTGGATGATTCAGTGGTTTTGCTCTGACTACAGACTCCTAGCTCTCCCCAAGGTGAGGTGTGTCCTTTGACTCCTGGTGCCTCTATATATTCACTAACCAGGACAGTGGCTCAGCATGGTCTAATTAATTTATTTCCCCAAATAGTGAAACTGAAGCACCTGGGGGAGGACAAAGAGAAACATCTGCCAGGTGAGTCTGTGGCAGGGATTATTTACTTGCTGTTTATCTTGGAGAATGAAAGGAATGAAGGAAATAGTAAGGGAGCTAAAATGAAAGGAATTCAATCATTTAAGCAATGGCTGGGTCTAAAACTGAATTGAAATGCTGACTGCACCTCCTCTCTTTCTGTTTGTTCTCCAAGCTTAATGCCCACTTCTTGTCTGAAAAATAAGGATAATAATACTCATGTTCATGTAGCATATTAAAGTTTGCTGTGACTGCCATTTGCTATCCTTGGGACCATGGTCTAGTTACTTTTTGGGCAGCGAAGTGTAATGGTTAGCATGCTGGCCTTAGAGTCAGGAAGACCTGAGTTCAAATACTGCCTCAGACACTTATTAGCAGGACAAATCATAGAACCTCTCTGGGTCTGAGTTTGCTCATCTGTAAAATGGGGATAATAATTACTTCTCAGGATTGTGAGAATTAAATGAGCTAACATATGTGAAATGCTATGTAAAGAAATGCTCATTATTATTTTTACTCTCATTATTATTACTTCACCTCCATGGTCTCAATGATCTCATCTGTAAAAAAAAAAAACCTATGGTCTTTATGACTTCTAAGGTCTCATTCAGCCTAAACCTATGATTCTACACTTTGGAATCTGAGGAAACTGAGCCTCAGAGGTTATGGTCTCCCAAGGTTATACAGACAATGAGTGCCAGAGCTAGAAATTGGAGTCAGGCTAGATCTATAACTAAGGTGGGTCGGTTAGAGCTCTGCCTTTAGGTGGGAGATCTGAAAAGTGCTGATCACACTTGTAGTCCTTCAGCCCATAGAAACAATAAAGCTTGGCATCTGGTTAGCAAAATTATTAATTAGAAAAGAAGCTACCTCATGGTGCTAATTCCCCCCTCAAGCATTCTGTGGCAATGGCATTCTCCAGGAGCTCCTCCGCAGCCCTCTCAAAGCTGGTGCCATGAATGACCCATGACCTCCCCAGAAGCAGCTCACCTCAGATATGATTTCTGGTGCTTGCCTGCCACAGTAGTCAAAGTGTCCGATCAGAGCTTTGGCCCAGGTCACTGCCCCTACTCCCTGTACTCTATCACATTGCCTTTGGAGAAGAGGGGATGGAAAGAGGATACTCATCACCCCTTATACCCTTATGCCCTCTTCCATTTTAGAATCCTAAGGGCCATTTCTGTGTCTGAAGATTGGTATAAGATTCCCCATTCTCTCTTAGTATGTTCAATAAGCACTCTGGTTATGGAATTTTTGAGTGATTGGCAGATTTGTAATCCCAGCATGAGCTCCCATTTCCTTCATCTCCTTACTCCCATTCCCACCCCAAGTGTTGGTATTCCCTATATGCTTAGCCAATTTCATCCTCATTTAGCCTGTGTAAACATTGGAATGAATTTAAATTTAATCAGTTTGAAGTCACTAGTGGATAATGTCTCTTTGCATCCTCTACTCCTATTGGGAATATGGGTAGCACCATGCATACACTCACTTATTCATGTATGCATCCCCAATGTTACAATGACCTTGCCAAAACTCCAGAACCTAGAACACTAGCAGAGAACAGTGCAAGACCTCTTTGGACCTCAAATGCTACTTCAGATCTGTCTTGCTACTGCATGGCCAGTGCCAACGCTGGCTTCATCTGGTGCCAGGGCATAATGTAGCTTGACTTGCAATAGTCTATGTCTCATGATCTATGAAACGCAGAGGAAACTATGACTTTTGAACCTAACTGTGAAAATTAGTGATTGTTAATCATTTGACCAAAGAGGTTTGAAGAACATAATTACCTTCCCAAGTGGATACAACAATAGGCTAATTATCTCTAGGATGGCAAAGAGGGAAGTGAAAGACTCAAAAATTCTAGGGTTGGCAGAACTGCATTCAAGTCAAAGGAATGTATTTGGAAAGGTGGGATTTCAGCAGAGATGTGTGTGTGTGTGTGTATGTGTGTGTGTGTGTGTTTGTGTGTGTGTGTGTGTGTGTGTGTGTGTGTGTGTATGTTTGTGTTCTTCCTGGTCCATTCCCTCAAATGGTATAGCATACTTGAAAAAAAGTAATGGTCTGGGATTTGAAGGAGACCTGGGATGTAGTACTGTTCAGGCTTGAAAGAAGCCAAGGATGCTCCTCACACCATTAAAGCTCAGTCAACAAACCTTCATTAAGTACCATTAGACTGTGAGCTGCTGGAGGGCAGGGACTGTTTTGGCCTTTCTTTTCATCCCCATTGCTTGGTACAGTGCCTGGCATATAGTAGGTGCTTGGTAAATGTTAGTTGACTTCCAGGCACTGTGCTAAACACTAGAGATATAAAAAAAGACAAAAAGAGTCCCTGCCCTCAAGGAGCTTACAATCTAATTGTGGTTTCCACATGGAAAGAACTATGTACAAATAACATATATTGGGTAAATTGGAAAAAGTGTTAGAGACATTAGATAATGAAGATAATCTTCATTCATTCATTCATTCATTCATTCATTCATAGCATTTTAGGATCTTAAGTTTAGAAGTGGGTGACCTCATGACTTCCAGGTCATCTAGCCCTGCTTCCTCGTTTTACAATTGAAGAAACTAAGGCTCATAGAGGTAAATGGGCTTTGCTTTTTGGAGGCAATTGGGGTTAAGTGACTTGCTCAAGTTCACATGGCTAGTAAGTGTTAAGTGTCTGAGGCTGGATTTGAACATCCTCCTGACTTCAGGGTTGGTGCTCTATTCACTGTGCTACCTAGCCATCCCAAGGTAAATGGACTTTGGAAGCAATGGGCATGAACTTGGAAAGACTTAGCAAGATAGTGGAGGACAGAAGGGCTTGTTACAGTCCATGGGGTCGTGAAGTATCAGATGTGACTGAACAAGAAAATCATATCGATAGGAGGAGGCAGTGTCAGAATTTGAACTGGGACCTTCTGACTCCAAGTCCATTGGCAAAATAATGGAAAAAGTAGCATTAAACTGCAGTTCCTGACAACCTAACTTCTAACCTAGAAACTTACTAGCTGTGTGACTCTGGAAAATCACTTTTCCTCTCTCAGCTCAGACAGCTCCCTAGGACTGGGTGGTCCAATGGATAGAGTGCTGGGCTGACAATAAGAAGACTAAAATCAAAATCCTCCCTTAGATACTTAGTAGCTGTGTGATTCTGAAGGGGTAATTTATTATCTGTTTGCCTCAGTTTCCTTATCTATAAAATTCATATAAAAATCACACTTATTTTCACTGGATTGTTGAGAGGATCAAATTAGATAAGTGTAAAGGGCTCCATGAGTGGTAGCAGAACATCTGTGAGGGATGTACTGAAGAGAAAATGAGCTAATATTTGTAAAGCCTGACAAATAAGAAGCCCGTGATTAATGCTTGTTTCCTTCCCCTACTGAGTTCTAGACAGCTTGCCATCTGGGTTGGTAGAGGAAATGAAACCACAACTCCTTGCATGTATCTTTCTAGCATTGGCAAGGGGTTGTTGGAAAGAAACCATTTTGCAAACCATAAAACACTCTCTAGATGTGAATTATTATTAAGAAAGAATGGAATTTAAGAATATCTCAAAGGACCAAGCCAGAGTTGGTGTTAACTGACATGCCTGGTCCTTCTAGAGCAGGGGTTCTCAACCTTCCTGATGCCGCAACCCTTTAATACTTGTATGTGGGCATGTCTGCGTGTGGGCAGACCCGCCTCGAGAGGAGCGTGTCTTGCTTCCTAAGACCATTGGAAATATGCATTTTCTGATGGTCTTAGGCAACCCTTGTGAAAGGGTCGTTTGACCCCCAAAAGGGTCGCGACCCACAGGTTGAGAACCATTGTTCTAGAGTTAGGTTCTCTGGGCCTCAGTTTCTTTGTGAAAGTCTAAATTCCATGATTATATCAAATTTGTTGCTGCTGTTGTTAGTTGTTTGGGTCTTGTCCAACTCTTCACGATCCCATTTGGGGTTTTTGTGGCAAAGATACTGGAGTGGTTGGCCATTTCCTTCTTTGGCTCATTTTACAGATGAGAAAACTGAGGCAAACAGGGTTAATTACTTGCTCAGGGGCACATAGCTAGTAAGTATCTGAGGCTGGATTTGAACTCAAGAAGATGAGTTTTCCTAACTTCAGGTCCTCGAGCCTATACACTGTTACCACCTAGCTGCTCTGTTGTATGAAATAAGAGATCTGGAGTCTGAAGAGAAATTAGAGTTTCAGCCTCGAGTAATGCTTAAATGGAGACATTTGGACAGGAGTGATACAAACAAGGTAAGGAGAACCCAACCAACCAACCTGTCATCCCTCCTTCATCACTAGGAGAGTTTCTAGTATTCTTCAGATGCACCTCAGAATTCTCCTGAGCAACACGGCACACTGATGTCCTCAAACTTCTATTTACCACCAGGCGGGATGGCACAGGGTTATGGGCAGAGTTAAAAATCAGTGCTCAGAGTAAGGGGGAGATGTCTGTCAGGGCTCCCAGCTGAGTGGATCAAGGTCCCAGGCTTGGGGACATGAAGCAGAATGAGAGGGCATAATTATGAGTATACATACACTGTCTGGCTGGACCAAGGCAAATGCTGGTGGTCCTTGGGAAAGAAGTGAAGTCAAGATAGTCTGTACTATCATGGTGGGGAGAGGCCAGGCCTGGGGGAGCCAGTACCAGAGTTGGACAGGCACACAGTCAATCCTGGCAATCAGGAGGAGCAGCAATAGAGAAATATAAAGGAGCCAATTAAGTTCTCGAAACTAGATCTGTGGAATTCTTCTTCTTGATCAAGGATAATTGGAAAATGGAGAGTCAAGTGTAGACATCTGGGTACAATTCATTTGTAAGACATAGTGGTGCCTGGGGCTTATTATGTTTGGGAAAAAAAGCCCCTTTAAGATGGGGGTTAATTAAAAACTAAGTATCTAATTTAATTCAGGTCTTAAATATCAATCCAGACTTTTAAAAATTGTGTAGCCAATTGGGTGAGTGGTTTTAGAAGTGGACTTGATCTCTGTCTCCCTTGACAAGACCGCCTCATTTTTCACTTGCCCTGGGCTCCTTTAACTCCTGGGTGGTAAAAAGTTGGTTGTGTCCCATCATAGCAAGTGTCCTGTGTGCCTTGCAGGACTAAATTTAGAAAAGTCCCAGTTATGGACAAACAAGAAGAAGCCAGCTATGGCTCTCAGATCTCCTGGACTGAGTAGATTCCCGGGGGTGGCTTTCAAAGGCTATCCCTGAAGGCTACAGATTTCAGTGGTTAGGCATCCAGAGCCAACCCTGTGAGACCCCAGCCTGGCCTTCTCTCACTGACCTCTGAGTTGCTGAATTGCTCTTGACGTCCGTGACAGTCAGTGCTCAGGGAAGCTGGGGGTGGAGGGAATGGTTCTGGTGCCTCCATGAAGGTGGCTTCCCACTAAGTTGTCTGAGACCATCGTCAATACCTTTGGAAACGTTTACCTCATGATCTGCATCCAGTCTGAAAGGAAATATCTATGAATCATTCCCTACTTCAAATGAGAGAAGGCCTTAATTTAGGATCCCAAGTTTTAAACAATGACTTCATTCGTTCATTTGATCATGGAATTATAATAGGAACCTACCTTGGTGTCATCTAGACCTACCTCCTCGTTCATCAGTCGAGGAAACTAAGACAGAGAGAAGGGACTTGTCCAAGATTATCCAAGTATTATGTAGTAAAGTGAGAATTTTAACCCTCTGACTACAAATCCAGAATCCTTCCCACTGCACCATGATGCCCCCTAACTCTTTCCTTCCTTCCTTCCTTCTTCCCTTCCTTCCTTCCTTCCTTCCTTCCTTCCTTTCTTCCTTCCTTCCTGGACACATGCGTGCACTTAATTAATTAGCATATGCTTATTTATTCATTTATTTATCCATTCATTTCCTGGCTTACAAAATGCCCACCTACCTTCCTTCCCTATCTGGGTTGCCTGAAGGTCTCTGGGCATTTGTACAAACTTATAAAAACACACAATTAAATTAAAAAGCCCAGCAGTGCATGCCTCATAAAAAAGAAGGCAATGAAAGAGACCCAGCAAGAGAATGCCAAGACAGAAAGGGGTTCCTTCTGCAGCTTTGATGCTATCACTCACCCCCTGAAGCTTTGGCCCCACCTCTCCTGGAGAGGGCTGCTTTGCCATCAGTCAGAGAGCTGGGAGGGCAGGACTTGGCAGAAAAGAATGGGAGGATTAATTGCTGATATTTAGTTTCAAAATTTGCAACACTTAGATCAATCTAAACACTGGATTTAAGGATCATAGACAAGGGTTGGGATTGGGAGAGGCCTGGGACCCAGGCAGCTCCCAGAGGGGAAGAAGATCAGGTTTGGAAAATGGGATGAAGGGGACCTGATTGGATTTGCTTGAGGCTTTGGCTCCCTCTTTGTGACTTTTGGGGATAATGTGACTCTAAGAACCCAAGAAAAAGGCAAGTTCTTCTCCCATATCTCTGCAAATTAGTAGATTCTCTCTGCCTGAGACCCCACAGGCCAATTTGAAGAGATAGTGGGAGGTTGTTTTCTTATCTGTATATTGAGATAAAGAGGAAAATTGCTTGTCTTCCAATCTTCTTAGGACAAAGGATAAGTTAAGGCTTTGTCAAATGGTGGAGATGGTATGGAGCCAGAAGAGCTGGGTTCTAGACTCAGCCCTATTATCACTAGCCGGGTAGTGCAACTCATGGAGCACTCAGCCTGCAGTCAGGGGGATCTGTGTTAAAATCTTACCTCAAATGTTTACTAGCTGGTGACTGTGTACAAACAGCTTAATTTATCAGTTTCCTCATCTGTAAAATGGGTCAATATTAGAATCTACCTCACCGGGTGGTTGTAAAGATCAGATGAGATAGCATTTGTAAAAGTCTCTTGCAAGCCTTAAAATTCTTCACTGGTTCTAACTTATTGTTGTTGTTTTACCACTTACTGTGTGAATTTGAGATATCACTTTATTACCGCAGGCCTTAGTTTTTCCAAATGTAGTTGAAGTGGGACTAGATAATCTCTAAGGCTTCTGACAACTATGAATCTCTGATTCTATGACCTCTCTGGACCTCAGTTTCCTCCTCTGAAAACCTAGGGAATTGGACAAAAAAATCTCTAGATTTCTTTCTAGCTTCAAATATACTTTAAAAAGGAGGCAGTTTAGAGGGTGATGGCATGGTGCTGAGGACAGACCTTTTCGTTGTGCCAAGGAAAACTTTAGAAAGGCCTCCTTAATCTGTGCTAATTGCAAAATAACATTGAAAACATAAAAGAAATATCCTCAAATATGGGAACTACCTTTGGGACAGAGAGCAGAAGGCAGGAGCTGCTAGGAGTGATGTCTGGCTCGGACCCTGGTTTGCTTGCAGTTCTCTTTAGCACTTTCCCCGCACACGACCACATTCAGTTAGTGACCATAGAGTTGATGAAGAACAACATAATGGGGTTTTGAGCGTGCCCCAATCACCGAAGATTGTCTGTGTGGGAGATGCCAGGGACCTGCTTCTGAGAGGCCAGAGTATTGGCTTTGGCATTGCCATTCTGTTTGCCTATCGTATTGGAAAGCAGCCAATCTACCCTGCCCCAGTCTATGGCAGTTTGGGCAGCAGCAGTACTGGTGCTGGGGAGTAGGGGAAGGGCTCTGTGCTACTTGCCTCGAGTGCTAGTTGTGTCTCTGCCTAAAGTTTTTTTTTGTTAATTTTATTTGTGTGGAACAGAAGAATTGCCTTGCTCAGCTTCTCCTGTCTTCACTCTTGCCAGCTCTCTTGTTTATTTGGGGCAGCATGGGGGTTTAGTGGAAAGAGCCCTTCATCTGGAGTCTGAAGATCTGTATTTGAATCCTCTTTTTCCAATTTAAACTGTGTGACATTGGGTATTGTGTTGTCTCTTGGAGGCTCCATTTCTAAATCTGTAAAAAAAAATGGGTATAATTCTGTTTTCACTATCTGCCTGATAGGATGGGTGTAAACCATAAAGCAATGTATAAATGTGAACTCTTAATCTCTTCTCTTTTTTCTCTAAGGCTGAGTACAGGGGGTGGGGTAATGGAGGTGGGAGGGTATAGTTCCTGGATTCATTTCCTGTCCATGAGTTGTTGTGTCACTTGTGTGGGGGCCAAACCGCCCAACACAGGGTTCTGAAGGAAAATTGGAAAGCCCACTCCTGTGACCTAGTACTGTGGACAGACAGGACCACACAGCATCCCCACCCTGCCTCGTGGAGAGCCTAGACCACAGTCATAAAGGCCTTATATATCCTTTGGCTTCATTGTATAATGTAAATATTCAACATTAGTTCATATAGTTAATTTCCATTTGGCATTTTAGCTAGGTATTTGGTTTAAGGAAAACACAGATGACAGACAGATAGTTAGTTCTGCCAGATTTATGAATGTTAACTTAAAGCAATATGACAATATAGTGATTTAGAATATGAACTTACTAGGGAAAAGGAGATATTGGAAACTCAAACACCAAGTCAGTGTTTCAGATCATAAGAAGATAGAATATTAGCACTGGACGGGACTGTGGAGATCATATAATCCAGTATTTCTCAAACTGTGGTCCACAGGACCTGGGACATTTGCCAAGCAGTCCAAGGGGTTCCTTGAAGAAATGAGTTATAATGGTAGACCAGAAACACGGTCAATCCATCTACTTTGCTGCAGTGTGTGTGGTCAGGTGAATTGGAGAAGCAATGGAGATTGGTTGAGATTAATCATGTGACAGAAGAGTTGGTGTATGGTGAGAGAAGGTTTGTTAGCAATTCCTTTTAGGTTTGAGTCCACTTGGCTTTGATCCCTGAAGGGACCTTGGATGGCCATCCCCACCTTTTGGAGCTCACAAGATCATACCCTGATCTGTTCTATCTCTGACACTTATTCACCGAAGATGAGGAATGAATAAACAGAATTAAAAAAAAATAGAGTCACCATGTGTTCACGACCATGTGGCAGCCTGATGGGGGAAAAGGGGTGGAGGAAAGGGATTCAAAGAAGTTCACTCTGCTGCTGCTGCTGCTACCTATTCTCTTATGTTAAAGTCCACAATATTTCTTCCTCCTTGCTTAAAAGCCTCTACGGAAAAGATGGATAGTTCATGGTTTGAACCTTTTCTATGTATACTCAGTTCCACTTCAATAGCCAATTTAGAGGTTTTTTTGTTACCATGTAGTAAGCTGACCCTCCCCTTCCCCTGCCTCCTCCCCACCAAGAGTACTGCCTTGTTATGGTGAAGGGGCTTGTGTAGCTCAATGAAACTAGGAGCTATGCTGTGAAGGGTTACCCAAGATAGATAGGTCATAGTGGAGAGCTCTGACAAAAGGTGATTCATTGGAGAAGAAAATAGCAAACACCTTCAGTTTCTTTGCCAAGAAAAACCCATGGACAGGCCTGGCATGCTTTGGTCCATGGGGGTCACAAACAGTTGAATATAACTGAGCAACAAAAGTAAACTGACAGGAAATAGTCAAGGGACACTTGTTCTTGCTTTGAAGTGGGCAGGGAAAAGGTCCTTCCATCACGTATTTCCAGAAGCAGGCTTGCCAAGCTTTCATGTGGTTATATACTAGTCAGGGCATATTGTCCATATCCTAAGCACTGAGCTCTCATGGACTAGGACCGTGATTACATTACTTTTTATACCATGAATTTTTTTGAGGGGAGTATCAATGTTTGGAATGATTAATTGGTTATTTTAAAAAAAGTTTTTCTGTTTCTTACGTCACTTTGTTATCACATGTATCCCTCCCCTTCCTCTCCCAGAGAAGCAGACAAATAGTATTTTTTTAGAAAGACAAAAAAGCTAGCACAACTAATTGATACATTGAAAAGTCCAAAAGTATCTGTAATGTGTAACACCTGGGGACCTCTCACCTCCACAAAGGAGTAGGTTGGAAATGTCTTTTAATCTCTCTTCATTCAAGTCCTGCTGGATCTTTATGGTTTTGTTATATTTATTTTTGATTTTTTTGGTGTGTAATTGTTCCTTCCATTTACATTGTTGTAGTTACTGTGTATATTGTTTTTTTTGCTCTGTTGACTTCACTTTGCATCAGTTCATGGAGATCTTTTCATGCTTCTCTGTATTCATCACATACATAATTTCTTATAGCATAGTAATATTCCATTACATTCATGTACCACAATTTGTTTAGCCATTTATCAATTAATGAGGAGGTGCCTCATTTCCATTTCTTAGCTATCACAAAAAGTGTTGCTGTAAATATTTTGGAGTATGTGAGGACTTTCTTCTTATTAGTGGCTTCTTTAGGGCTATAAGCTCAGTAATAGAATCTCTGGTTCAAAGGGTATGGACATATTAGTCAGGCTGTTTGCATAATTCCAAATTGCTTTTCAAAATGGTTGTACTATTTCACAGCTCCATCAACAATGTATTAGAGTACTTTTCTTTCTACAATCCCTCCAATGTTGACTGTTGCCATTTTCAGGGCCATTTTTGTCAAATTTCAGGGTGTGAGGTGAAACCTTAGAGTCATTTGATTTGTATTTCTTTTATTATTAATAATTTGAAGCATTTTCCCATATGGTTGTGAATGCTTTGTAGTTCTTTTGAGAATTGTTCATTTATCCTTTGAGCATTTATACATTGGGAAATGTGCTAGCTATGTCTGTATCTATATCTGTAACTATCTTGGGTGCCAAATCCTTAGCAGAGAAATTTGACACAAAGTTTTCCCCCCTCATCGTACCGTTTCCCTTTTTATTCCAGATGTATTAATGTTGTCTATGTAGAAGTTTTTCAGTTTCAAGTAAATTTATCTTTTTGTAATTGTCCTTATCTCTTGTTTGGTTAAGAATATGTTTCTTTCCCATAGCCCTGAGAAGTAGAGGGTCTGTATCTCTTTTAATTTTTTAATGTATAATATTTACTATTAAGGTTGTATATTAATTTAGAATTTATTGTGGAATTTGGTGTAAGGTATTGGTCTATTTCAAACTGTTGCAACCTGCATTCCAGTTTTCCCAGCAGTTTTTATCAAATATGGAATTTTTCATTTCAGTAATTGATCTTTTTCTCTTTATCAGGCACTGGATCATTGAGTCCTATTGTTTCTGAATCTCCTTTGTCTAGTCTGTTCCATTGATCTCTCTGTTCTTGAATTAATACCAGATGGCTTTGGTGACTGCTGCTTTATAATATAATTTGAGGTTTGGCAGTGACATTCCCCTTTGTCTCTACTTCTTTTCATTGTTTCCCTTTATATTCTTGATTTTTTGTTTTTGCAAATCAATTTTTTTTTTTATCATTTTATCAAGTTCGATGAAGCATCCCCTTGGTAATTTGATTGGTCTAGCGTTAAAAGTATAAATTAATTTTGGTAGTATTATCTCTTTTATCATCTTATTGTCACTTTATTATCTTTATTATTGGCATGGCCTAGCCATGAACACTGAATATTTCTCCAAAAATTATGGTATTGTTTGTTTCTTTTTGGAGTACTTTGTAACTGAAACTATTTGAGTCTTTGGTGTGCTTTGGGAGATTGGTCTCCAAATATTTTATTCATTTTGTGGTTAATTGAAATAAGATTTCCCTCTCTATTATTGCTTCTTGTGCTTTATTATTACTATTTAGAAATGCTGATGATTTTTGAGGATTTATTTTGTAGCCTAAAGCTTTGCTGAAGTTATTAATTGTCTCACTATCTTTTCTGATTCCCTATATCTTTCCAAGTAAACCATCATATTGTTGGCGAACAGGGACAGTTTTATTTCCTCTTTATCTCTCTTTAGTCATTTAATGGTTAATTGGTTATTAGCACCTTTACTTTCTTGATCGATTTTTCTCAGGACTGACAATGAAATTGTCTGTCTTTGTTCAATAGTTCAGTCCTGTCTGACTCTTCATGATCCTGTGCACCATAGCCCATCAATATTGTCCATGGGGTTTTCTTGGCAAAGATAATGGAGTGGTTTACCATTTCCTTTTCCAGTGGATTAAGGCAGAAAAAGGTTACGTGACTTGCTTAGTAAGTGTCTGAGGTCAAATTTGAACTTAAGTCTTGGGGCAACCAGGTGGTACAGTGGATAGAGCACTGGGCCTGGATTTAGGAAGATCTGAGTTCAAATCCAGTCTTAGACACTTACTAGCTGTGTGATGTTAGGCAAGTCACTTACCTCCTATTTGCGTCAGTTTCTCATCTGTAAAATGGGAATACACGGTAGAGGGAAATGGCAAATCACTTTAATGTCTTTGCCAAGATAACCTCAAGGGGTTACAGCTGGACATGACTAAATGACTGAACTGCAAAAATATCTGTAAATACATATATATATGTATATATGTGACGTATATGAGTGTACGCCTGTTGTACATAAAGTAGATGATAATGATTTCAAGACTGTCTACCATATGAGATTCCTTCTCTGTATACTTTCTAGTTTATCCTCACTCTGTGTTGTCCATGACCCACACCTTCTGCCTGGCTCTCCTTGAGTCTGTTTTGCTCTCAAGGATGAGCTGATGGCAAAGACCTCTTGCTATTTCTCTGGTCTTTCCTAAACACAGTGGGGTTGGCATGAGGTGATACCTCTCAGAGTCAGGATGATACCAATGAGTTTCCCCAGACCAGAAGATCTGATCAGGCACCATGTTACATTGAAATTCACCTATTAGAGCATAGCTCTACAACTAGATGGGAGAACCAAAAGCCATCTGAACCCCCTCACTTTACAGATGGGAAAACTGAGCCCCCAAAATGCTAAGTGACTTGCCCAAGGTCACACAAGATATATTTTTCTATCTCCACATTTCTACAGACTGAATGGGAACCTACCGAAAGCGATAGGAAAGAAAAGATAGTCATGGATCAAACTGGAAGAAAAGTAATTTAAAATGGAGTGATTAGTTAATGGCAGGAAATATCTAGAAGGCACACTCATTGTTTCTTGTAAGCTGTAATACCTTGTGCCAGAACTTTTGTTACAGAAGAAAATAGGAACAAAGTGCTTTGAACTCAAAACCTGTCCTTTTTGTTGAAGACTACCAGGTCTGGTTGAGTCCTGGAACCCTGGAAGTAAGGGTCAAGGGGAAACATGCCTCTTTTCCCTGCCGTTTCCCATGGTAGTCTGCAGCTGCAATCTATGCAGGGGATGTTTTAGAGAACCCAAATGGACACAATATACATGACATGGCCCTGTCAGTTTACTTTGGAGTCTACTAGGAAAGATTGAGTATCTTACAGATTTTAAAAAACCTCCAGTGAGATGCAGGATATTAAACTTGACAATGAAGATTTTTCTACTTAAAAATGGACCAACCCTGGGTGGCTAGGTGGTGCAGTGAATAGAGCACTGGGCCTGGAGTCAGGAGGACCTGAGTTCAAATTCGGCCTCAGACACTTAACACTAGCCGTGTGACCTTGGGCAAATCACTTAACCCGGATTGCCCTGCCTTACCTCCTTCAAAAAATAAAAAAAGGAGCCAACCTGAATCCCCTAAGGCAGAAGTGAGAAGACCCTCATTTGTACCGTCTGCTTTGGATACCCAGGTTCCGTGAAACAGATTTTTCTTTGCCCCTTTTCTTGCCCATATGAATCTCTTCCAGATCCCGCATTATTTTTCCCATCCTAACCCATCTCCTTCCCGGTCTTGAGAGTGGAATTATTTTAGAGGTCCAAAGAGATTCCTTAATAATGTATTGGGATCAATTCAGCAAACATTTTTGTGCAAAGTATGGGTCTCTGCAAGTTAATATCACCTGTTGCTTAGTATAAAAAAGGGATCAAATGAAAGACAATTTTTATCACAACAGGCAAATCACTCCAACCCCCCCTAGCCTTTGTTTCCTTGTCTTTAAAATGGGCATGTTGGACTGGATGATTTTTAATGTTTCTTCCAGTCACAATTTTCCTATAACACAATCCATCATTATACTTTTGGAAAACCTGGATGGCAAATAAAAAGTGTTTGCTTATTTATCCAAGGATCGTTAATTAAGTACCTACTATGCCCATGAACTTTACTAAGTGTTGGGGATTTAAAATAAATAGTACTTGCCTTGAAAAAACTTGATTTCTATTGGAGGATGAGAATAACATATTAAATGTGTAATTATGTAAATATAAGGTATCTACATACAAGTAACTCCAAAATACACATAAAGCATATTCAAAATATTTTTTTTTTTGGATGCAGAGACTGCTATGTTCCATAACTTGTTTCCATGCACATCACTGTTTGGCTTGAGTGTGTGTGTGTGTGTATAAGTGAAACTCCATAATGGTTAGGGCTGTCTAGGGTGGAATGAATTGCTTTAGAATACAGAGTAAGCTCCCTGTCACTGGAGGTCTCCAGGCAGAGGTTGGAGAGCTGCTTGTGAAAGCTATAGAGAAGGGTGCTGCTGAATTACAGGCTGGATTTAGATGACCTCTGAAATTTCTTATAATTCTAATATTTCATAATGGTTTGGAGGCCTCCAGAGAGGTCGCTCTGAGGAGAGTACAGCTCCATTGGAGTATTGGGGTATGGAGCCAACATGTACCTTTCTACAATTTCTGCTCATTAATCCTGGTTCTGCCTTCTGGGGCTTTGTAGAATAAATCTGACCTCATTTCACAATCATCATCTGTATATATCTTTTAAAAACATCAAAAATAACCTCAAAGTTCCCCTCTCCCCCCAAGGAACCCTCTAAGATTATAAATTTGCAGAAAAGGTGCTAGTCTGCTTTGAGGAGGGAGTTCCTCACTAGAAGCTTCCTACACAGATGAGGTCTGATAAAAATAAATAAATAAATATAATAAAAAGAAAAAGAGGGAAAAAGAGAAAAGTCACTTTCTTTGCTCTAAATCATCCTCTAGTTACCATTATCTGTGAAAGGGTAATAACATCTGACCAGTTCAGCCCACAGGGTCGTTAGGAAGATAAATGAGATGATATGTGAGCACATTTGGAAAGTCGCACTTTGAAAGACTTTGGAAAGGTTTGGGAAAAGCCAATGGCTTGAAAAGCTTATTGGAAAGGTGCTTGAAAAGTTCTAAACTCCTGCAAGAGGTACTAGAATTAACTCATCCTTGAGTATTGAGTCAATTGTGCCGTTAATGTCTATGAAATTCACCACTGAGAGCTGATGAAACAACAGCTGTGTAGAGAACCACATTTCTCTGCCTTGCCCATAGCTGGCACTCAAGGAATATTTGCGGATGAATGAATGAATGAATGAATGAGTGAATGGTAAGTACACACTTTCCTCAAGGTCAGTTCATGCTCTGAGGTCTGACTACAGTCACCTAGTACTGGGAACCAAGGTACTGACCTGGGGCTGCCAAAGAGCAGAGAGACAGTGTGGTATAATGTAAAGAATCAGTAGGTAAGTGTCTGAACCCTGGCTCTGTTTCTATTTTCGTGACCACAGGTAAGCCAATTAGCTGCTTTGGACCTCAGTTTCTATCAGGCATGGGTTTTTTCCACAAACAAGGGTGTTGGACTTAACAGTATGTAAATCCTGTGTTCATCTTCATGTTCTCCTGATGAGGGAAGTCTGGTGATTTTGGTTTTGTCATGCTAATGTACTTGGTAAGTCACTAAGACAGTATAATTTTGTTTTACAAAATGAAAATTTTCCTTTGGTCAATGTAATTTCATCTTTGTGTTCTCAGGGCCTCTTTCTGCCTGGGATGCTGGGTGATTGCTGAGTTTGTTCATGCTTCTGTCTGGTATGTTTTTTTTTTTTTTTTTTTTTTTGCAGAAATGGACTTTCAAGAGTATAGTAGTGGGGTTGTTTCAAGGAAGCATGTCTTCAATAGATCAGCTTTTGGGGGTGGGAGCACATTGAGAGATAAAATGGTGCCCTGGATGTTGCTGGGGTATGGGGGAACTGAAGGTGGTTGTTGGGGTTCCCCTGGGCTCTGGGGGCTTCCTCAAAGTATACATCTAGTGAGACAGTTCTACTCCCTTACCCCAGGGGCACCAGAATGTTACAGAGCCAAAGTGTTCATGGAGTGACACAAAGGCCATTGAGCCTCAGCTGTAAGTGGTTTAGGATGCACAGGAGCCAGACTTCATATGTAAGGGGAAAAAAACCATGAGATCAAACCAGCCACACCATGTGAACTCAGAGCATTGGTTCCAAGGAAAACGATGGATGTTCTACGTGGAATTACAGATGCCATATTAAAAAGCATTCCCTGACAAAGTCACATTCTATCCATGCCAGGAATGAGACCTATGGTCTGTATTCCCATTACAGTTGATCAGAAGACAGATCCATCAGGAAAGGATGGGGGATACCACTCAAACTGAAGCCTTGGGGCAGAATATGCAACAAATGGGCCACACTCTTCTTGAATACAGGAGAAATTCTTGTCAATGGCTGACCTTCTTGCCATTTCACTAGGGAGACCAGGGAATCTCAGAGTGAGAAGGGACCTCAGAGGTCAGACAGAGTCTGAAGTCATGGACTTTAGGAGTGGAAGGGGTCTTAAAGTTCAGTCCCCTTCATTTACAAAAAAGGAACCTGAGATTCAGAGAGCAGCATAGATGACTTCTAGCTTCCTTTCTAGCTGCTAGGCATTGGAGTGCATCACATAAAGCGCTTTGGGAGAATATTTCCTTATAACTTTGTTGTCCGTCCTCCCTTCCCTGTTCTTCCTCCTGGGTGAATGCCAACTCCCCTACTCTATCCTGTTCCTACTTTATTTAGACCTTCAGGTCCACTTTCCCTTTCCAGCAGGTGTGGTCCGGGTCCCTCTAGCCTTTTGGAAGCAGGGTGGATATGGCCACTCTCTCCACTTGGTTGAGGAGGGAGTTACTAACTACAGTTCTTGAAATAAGGTGGAAACCCACTGGACCTTACTATCTCCCTTGCCACTACACCCTTCTGTTACCCAGGCATTGCCATCTGCCCTACCAACAAACTCTAAGGACTCCTGGGTCTTGCTGTTCCCTACTGACTGCCTACCCTGTAGCTGTACGTCATCCTTGAGGAGGTGTCTCTTCCAATTAGAGCAGTAACTCCTTGGGAATCTTGTTTTTCTCCTTATATCCCGGTGCTCAGTAAATAGTAAGAGCTTAATAAATGATCTTTCACTCCCCCATTCATTCCTATCATCCATAATCCTAAAGGTTAAGTGATATGCCCAAGATCATACAGAGAATAAGTAGCAGAGCAAGAATATGGGCTCAAGTTACCTTTCCACCAGACTACTCTGGGCATGAGTTTCCTTAAAACGAGAAAGCTGGATAAGATGATCCCTGTGGTCCCTTTCATCTCTAAATCCATGGTCATGTATCCCCCAAGCCTTCTCTTTTTTCAAGGTCATTCCTTTGAAATTTTCAAAATCATTCATTTACTCATCAACAAACATTATTAATCAGCTTGTCCTTTATTAAAATAACTATTTTGTGCTAGTCACTTGCCAGCACATAATACAAACACAAAACCACAAGGAACCTGCGTTCCATGGGAGATGGTGGTGGTGGAAATACTATGCCTGGAGGTAAGTAAAATGGAAAATATATGCAAAGTAAATACAAAATAATACGGAACAGGGAGAGGGCCCTAAAACCTGCTAGATGAGGAAAGGGCTTGTGTAAGAGGTAGCACGTGGTGAAACCTTAAAGGAGGCTAGCAAGTCCGGGAAAAAGACGGTAGTGAGGAAGGAGGGAGGGACTGCCACCCAGCACTGGGGGACAGGCATAACAGGGTGAAGAGCCCTACCAAGACGTGGTTAGGGACCTGCAAAAGCTTCCTACTAATCAAGGTGCTTGGGAAACACTTCAAAAGAGAATAACCAGGCAGACTGGATTTGTTTCCCTTCCCAGGCTTCTAGAGACAACTGATTTTCAACTAGGACAGATAAATCGAGGAAAATCGACTGGCTTCTCCGTGGGCCACCCAGGTGGGTTGAGGCCAGCCAACTGGTGGGGTTCACCCCCTCTAGACATCACCCTGAACTTCAACCAACCCTGACACTTTCCCAGTAAGTTACTTATTGTGGGTCATGGTTTGGATGCGCCTGAAAGATGAACTCAACTGCCTGACCTTGGTTTACAGAAGGTCCTGCCCTGGAGTGGGTATTTATTTATTTTTTAATGAAGAAACTGTCCCGTAAAAAAGCTTCAGCAGAAGCTGGGGGCCTTCTTCCCAAGCTGGAACAATGTATTTACCCCTTCAGCATCCCTCTCTTTCCCTCCCCCCTTTAGTTTTATGACCTGCATGCATAACTACTGTCTCCAGCGTAACTTTACCCAGCTTCTGGGGATTCCGGCAGCGGAGGGGAGCAAAAAACCAAACCAAAACAAAAAAAACAAAACACAAAAACGCACTCCAGCTAGTTTCCTGAGAAAAGCAAAAATGCAGCAACTCCTACTTGCAGATGCGAAATAGACATTGCTCCGCTCTCCCCGGCCAGTAATTAATTATATAAACACATTGATGGGGCATCTGCTCCCTCCCTCTCTCCCGCCTCCATAACTCTGCATTCGAATGCGCACTTCCTGCTGGGATTTGAGCTTTGGCTGCGTTTAATTGATGGCTTCCACACTTCAGTTAACTCTGCGGCCCTTTTCATTGGCTGATTGTGTGTGTACTTCTGCGGGCCGGAGACTTTGTTAGTGCCATTGTTATTCACATGAGGGGGACAGAATAGCGGGGCCAAAAGAAAGTCTCCTTCAAATATTTAGTAAACTCTGAAGAGCACTTTTCTTTCTTATTTTGCAAGCTTGGCACATGCCTTCTGTTTCTAAGTGGCCTCTCATTCAAAGGCTCCCCATCTCCTATTCTTTGTCCCACTAGGTGCCCAGGCTTACAGCCCCTGGCAGCTGCTGGGTTTTCAAAAGGACTATAGACGCCGCTCTGCAGGTGAGCCCTCCTGCCAAAGCAATTTCCAATCAAAGGCTCTTTGAGAGCGTCACTAGGAAGCTGACTTTGTCTGCGGGCCCCTGCTCCCCGAGGGCCCCCATCGCAACGCTCGCCCGCCCGCCCCGCTCGCTCGCTCCCTCCAATCGGCCGCCGCCGCGGCCTCCTGCGCTCCCGGTTCAGGGGCAGGACACTGGGCCAATTATCCGAGCGCCGCACAGAGCCCGCCTCGGCCCGAGGTGGGGCGCGCCTTCAAAGCGCCCTTTGCGATTTCCAAGCTGCCGGCAAGCTGTAATCTCTATTCATTGCTTTACTTAAGTATAATTGCTGCCTTTGAAGGCCGAGCGAGCCCCGTAATTGGCTGCGCCCTGGGGGCAGCCGTAGTTAGCTCGGCCGGGCCGCCTCGCAGGCTCCCGCCGAGGTGCGCAGCGCGCGGCGAGGTCCCGAACTGAGCAGCTAGAAGACGCGCCCGGCTGCTCAGCTTCATCTTCTTTTCATCCCGCCCTTTTAAACTTTATTAAAACCAGCTTTTGTCCCCGCGATGTCAGCTCAGCGCAGGGAGACCGGGGGGGGGGGGGCGCCTCGGGAAAGGCGGCTTTTTTCCTTTCTTTACTTCCTTTCTTCCTTTCTTTCCCTCCCCTCTGCCTTCTTTCTTTCTTTCTTTTTTCCTCCCGGGCGCACCAGCGTCGGAGCCACATCACACGCGGGGCGCTGGGAGGGTGGTGAGAGGTTACGTCGGAAAGGGCAGCCACTTTTCCTGAAGATCAAAAGGACTGTGCTGGCTGCGGAGGCCTGCCCCAGTGCTGGAATGCGGCGAGGCTGCTCCCTCCCGAGGCGTAATTATAGACCAAGGGAAAAAAACTTTGAAACGCCGGGCAGGTTGTCGGGCCAGAGGGACCGTGGACGCAGGGCCTCAGATGTTGAAGGCGTCCCTGACCTCTTCCCTTCGGACTGATTTACTAAGTACTGCCCGGAGGAAAAACCTGTCGGGACAGCCTTGGCAGGACCTGGACCCGCAGGCTTTCCAACAGTGCCAAAAGTGGTTCCTGAGAGTCTTAGGGACGCTGGGTTCTGTTGACGCCTTTCACTTCTGAAAAGTCAGCCAAAGACAAAGGAAGCCTCGCTTTCTCTACCTAGACCTGGTCACGATCACAGGCATCACAGTTTTCCTCCTCCTGCACTACGTACACGTCACTAAACCCCGCACCGAAGTACTGTTCTCTGCCTCGCCAGCACTTCGCTACATTAGGGGATCTTTGAATCCTCCATTATACCTCCCAAGGGCTCTCTAATTATTTGGTGAATTGAGAAGTGTCTGAATTGAGGGGAGAGCAATTTTAAGGCCTAGCAATCTGCTCTTGGTGGGGTGGTCTTACGGCATACACTGCTATTGGCTCCCTGAATTACGTTGTTATCGGTCGTTGTTGTTGCCTGAGTCTAACAGAATGCCAAACAACTAGTTGATTCAGCCAGTTCTCGGGAAAAAAAAAAAGAGAAAAGGACATTCTTACCCCACCAAGCACCAACTATCCCTTCCTCTCCCAATGAGAAGCACAGGGAAAGACTGAATCGAAACTAATGCATTGTTGGTGGAGCTGTGAATCGGTCTGACTCTGACCATTCTAGAAAGCAATATGTAATTATTTAAAATAAAACGACCAAAATATTCATAGGAGCAGCCAGGTGGTGTAGTGGGGAAAGCACTGGGCTTGAAAACAGGAAGGCTCATCTTCACAAATTCAAATCTAGCCTCAGACACTTACTAGCTGTGCGACCCTGGGTAAATCGCTTAACCCTGTTTGCCTCAGTTTCTCATCTGTAAAATGAGCTGGGGAAGGAACAATAACAACAAAATGTCCATGGCCATTTGGCACAAGAGACTCTTCTTCCTAGGCTTCCTATAGCCCAAGGAGGTTATTGGCAAAAAGAAAGACTCCATATATTCCAAAATATTGATGGTTATACCTTTTCCACCTATGGGTAAGTCAGTGGCTGGAGTGCTAGACTTAATCAGGAAGCCCCAAGTTCAAATCCTGTCTCCTACACTTAATAGTGTATGGGCAAGTTACTTCTTTCAGCCTCAGTTTCCAGATCAGTAAAATGGGCATTTTTACATCTACCTCAGCAGGTTGCTGTGAGGTTCAAATGAGATAACATATACAAAATACTTGAAAAGTTCAAAGCACTAAATAAATACTATTATTATTCTTCACATTAGGAAACTAGTCTTTTAAATCTCTGAGCCCAAGAAGGGTGCATCAGCTTAGTTTAAAGGAATCCCAGCCCTAGTGATATCCTGGGCCGATTGGAGAGTTGTCAGAGCTGTCTTCAGTATTCTGTAACAGAGTGATTGGCCAGCTGCCCCCCCCCCCCCTTTTTTGTTTATACCTGTAATTTCTGGTTGGACCGTAATTGAGATTTACCCCAAGTCTTACATTGTGGTGAGGCAAATAATGAAACATTTGGAAAAAGTCCATCCCTAGTTGCCAGATATGACAAGAATATGCTGTCTCCCTCCAGCAAGATGCAAGCTTCTTAAAGTCAAAAATAGGCTCATTTTTGTTTTCGTATCCTTTGTACTTAACATCATATCTGGACATGGTAGGGGGAAGAGAATAAGCATTTTTATAGTGTCTGCTACCTTCTGCTGTGCTAAGTGCTTTACGAATATCTTCTCATTTGATTTCTCACAAAAACTCTATGAGGGTAGGTGTCATTACAATCTCCATTTTACAGTTGAGGAAACTGAGGCAAACAGTGACTTGTCCAGGGTCATACAGTTAGCAAATGTCTAAGGCTGCATTTAAGCTCAGGTCTTCTTGACTTTAGATCCAGAGCTGTATCTACTTGTTCTTGTTCAGTTGTGTCTGATTTCATTTGAGGTTTTCTTGGCAAAGATACTGGAATGGTTTGTCATTTCCTTTTCTATCTCATTTTACAGATGAGGAAACAGAGGTAAACAGGATGAAGTGACTTGCTCAGGGTCACACAGCTAATAAGTGTCTAAAGTTGGATTTAAACTCAACTTTTCCTGACTCCAGACCTGGCGCTCTATTCACCTAGTTGCCCGGATTAGAAGATGCTTAGTAAGCCACTTAACTGATTGATGAAGCTGGACAATAGGATTTATGTATATATATATATAAATTTTTTTTCTCATTGATCTGTTTTGTTGTTTGGGTATAGCAGAGATGGGGCCACAGACTCCCAGAAGTCTAAGGAGGAGAATGGAGCCTGGGAAGAGCGTCTTGGTTACCACCTTACCCCAAATTTCAAATTACTTGATTACTTAGCCCATAAGTGGGTGCAGAACATAGTTGAGAGACAGACTGAGACTTATTGGAGTCAAGAAGATCTGACTTTCAAATCTCACTTTATTTGCTTCTTAGCTGTAGAACCCTGAACAATTTGCTGAACCTTCCTGGTTCTCAGTCTCCTCATCTGGAAGATGACAGGTTGCAATCAGTGACCTCTAAAATACCTTCTAGGTGTAAATATATTGTTTCTTCCCCAGAAAGGCAGCATAGTGTAAACCCAATGGCCTGAGACTCAGAGCTAGGAAACCTGACTTTAGAGTCAGATGACATGAGTTCGAATCCTGTCAGCCACTACTTGTTGGATTCTTGAGTAAGTCAGTGAACTTTTCTAAGCTTCAGTTTTCCTGTCTCTAAAATAAAGGGACCACATTGAATGATCTCTAGAGTCTAGAGAAGATTTTGCCACCGGTGAAAAAGGCAGCCACTGAGGAATGGGAATTATTTCCACTAAATAGCGTGTCTTCTCAGACTGTGTACCAAAACTGTGTACCCTATTCCATTGACCCTGTAGATGTATTATTGGAAAGAGTATAAATCAAATTCTTATAAACAGAATTACATTTGTTAATGTTCCAGGGCACCTCTGCCTCTTAGGGCAGAGAATTACTTCTTTAAGAAAAGATTCCTCCTTTTTAATGTAAATAATCACTCCATGATCATGTATTTACAAACTAGGCTTTTTCATAGCGTGGCTTTTCCTTAAGTGGGGACACATTTGTATCCTAATTCTCCAGGGGTTAGATGATAGGGGCCCTCCCCATTTTAGCCAACTTCCCAGGATTGACCAGTGAGTGCTGGTAGAGGCCTTGGAGCCCTTGGCATTCTTCTGGCCTGGTGGTCAGGGCAGAATGACTACATCTCAGAAATTCCATTTCTTGACAGGAAGTTTGTGACGTATGTGAAGTGGCCACTTTTCAAAAGTTTATTAACTTGGCTCTGTTCTCTTTTCCCCCATAAAACAAAATTAAGCAATATCATGGGATCATTGGTTTAAAGTGTAGTCGGAGTTTAAGGATAGATTTATTATTTTTTTCCCCAAAGCCTTTAGAAGCTAGTCTTGCCTTCCTATTTATCTTTTCCCAGTCTTTTCTTTTCTTCAAGTCCTTGGTGCCTTCTTTGGTGTCAAATGGGTAGAAGAAGAGGAGGAGGAGGGGGCAGAGGAGAAGGAGGAGGAGGAGGAGGAAGAGAGAGGGAGGGAGGGAGAAAGAGAGAAAGAGAAAGAGAGAAAGAGAGAGAGAGAGAGAGAGAGAGAGAGAGAGAGAGAGAGAGAAAGGGAGAGAGAGAGAGAGAGAAAGGGAGAGAGAGAGAGAGAGACAGAGAGAGAGAGAGAGAGAGAGAGAGAGAGAGAGAGAGAGTGTAGCACTACTGGTTACCCTAAGGGCTTAGAAAACAGAGGTTTGAATAATTCTAATGTGGAACAGAAGTTTAATAAAAGGAGAGTGGGATGGGCAGTTGACCCAGGCCCAAGACTATGTTGGCAAAGACCCTGCAACTTTTCCACTCCCAGTGGACTGAAGAGTTCCACTGATAAATTGAAGTAGAAGCAGGCGTTTTGGTGCCAGGGATATTAGCCTGAAAGTAAGGAGATGGGCCTTCTAGCCCAAGCTCTTCACTAATTTGCTGTATGACCTTGGGCAAATGAACTCATTTCACTGAGCTTCAGTGTAGGGATTGGAATGAATGAATGAATGGAAAAAACATTTATTAAATTGTGCTAAACAGTGAGGATACAGATAGAAAAATAGCAGCCTCTGCTCTCAAAGAGTTCACATTTTAATAGAGAGACAACACATAGAAGAGTCAAATGGAAAGGTCCCATAGTCCTTAGGGTGCAGCAGCACCTTCTTTAATGCCATTTCAATTGGTAAAATATATCTCTTTTTGATGGTGGACCACTTGACAGTGCCAGGAACTTGTGTGGCAAGAATAATCATAATAGGTACCAATTATATAGAGTTTTCAGGTTTGCAAAATGCTTTGTTTATGTAAACTCATTTGATCTTCACAACCCTGGGAGGTAGGGGCTATTATATTCCTTTTACAAATAAGGAAACTGAGACACACAGAGATTATGTGACTTGCCCAGGGTCTCATAGTTAGCAAATGTCTGAGGCAGAATACTAACTCTCCTCTTTTTGACTCCAGGTCCTGTACTCTGTCCATTGCTATGATCTCTTTCAGCTCTGACAATCTAAGAATACAAGTGGTACCCTATCTTCTTCTCCTTCTCCTTCTCTGTCTCCATCTCCTTCTCCATCTCCTCCTCCTCCTCCTTCATCTTCTCCTCTGTCTCCTCCTCCTCCTCTTCTTCCTCCTTCTTCCATTATTCTTTCTAAAATTGAATTTTATTTATTTATGTTGTTACATTTTTAATCCAGACTGTCATCTCTCCCTTCCTTTCTACCCCATGGTAGAGAAGGCCGCTACTTCACACACACACACACACACACACACACACAAACACACACACATATCTGTATATGTACACATATATATGTAAGTATATGTATATGTATCTGTGTGTGTATAGACAGAGCGCTGGACTTAGCATCAGGAAGACAAGCTCCAATTCTTCTCTCCAATTCTTAGCTGGGTGACACTGGTTGGGATAAGCCACTTTGCGCCTCAGTTTCCTCACCTGGATAAGGAGGGGATGGTAGCAGCAGCTGCCTCACAAGGTTGTTGTGATCAGATACAATGTCATTTATAAGACCTTGACACACTATATAAATCCTGTTTTTATTGTAATACATGTAAAGAACCTTGCAAACCTTAAGACACTCTACAAATACTAGCTGATGTTACTATTATTGTTGCTATAGTGTGTCAAGAAAATCTGCTTCTCTAAATGTTGAAGGCTATTCTTCCCTCCAACCAGAGTCATCGACTTGATTTCTACCAGAATTTTTACCCTCCCTCCCCTGTACTAGCCCATTCTCTTTTTTTGGGGGGGGGAAGGCAAGGGAATTGGGGGTAAGTGACTTGCCCAAGGTCACACAGCTAGTTAAGTGTCAAGTGTCTGAGGCCGGATTTGAACTTGGGTCCTTCAGACTCCAGGGCTGGTGCTGTATTTGCTGTACCACCTGGTCATTCCTACTAGCCAATCTCTTTAGGAAAGTCAGGCCACATGCCTAAATAAAAGAAAGGACATTCACTGCTCTGTTTTTTTTTTTTTTTTAACACCAAACTCCAACCTGACAACATTTTTAGAACAGCATATTTTTATAGCCTGGGGCAGAACTATATACAGGTCTAGCCATCATGTGGTCCTATAATAAAAGTGAACCTCATTTTGTGCAACCCTATGGATAATAAATACTACATCTTGTGACTGACACATCTGCAAGATGACTGCTAGGGTACAGCCCTGGCATACAGCAAATCCGACTGACTCTTGAAAGCATCGAACTTAGAAGCACTGGTATGCTTGGTTTTTAAATTTTGTTTTTATATTACCTTATTTTCAAATATATTCTCACCCCTATTTCCTATCCAGAGAGCCATCCTTACAAAAAAAAATTTATAAAGAGAAAAATATAAGATATTCAGCAAAATTAATCATCGTGTTAACTAAGTCTTAAAGTGCAGTCAGAATGTCATAGTCTCCCACCTCTCCAGGGAAGAGAGGGATGTATATCTTCTGTCCTCTCCTTTGAGACTAAACTTTTGTCTTATTAATACTATACTCTAACCAATTCAGTGCATGCCTCTTAAATCAGAGTAGTAACCCCACTAGGATGTCCATTCAAGGCCTTGTAGACAGAAACTGAAGTCGATTTGAGCTCCAATACTAGTATCAAATCCCTTAAACTTCTATCTTTTAATTGCTGAAAAGTCATCTGTAGGACTTCTCCCTATCTATGAAGGCCCCAAAGGGGCAGGGCAGTATTTCAGCTGGGTCTTCCTAAACTGTTATGGGGGTAGGGACAACAGAAACAGGCTAAATGTTTTGGAGGCCTATAGAATAAACTCTCAGAAGCATCAGTTCCCTCTACGATACCCCCCACAAGTAAGCATCCAGCCTTTGTCAATTTTAAAATCTCCAGTGATGGGAAGCTCACTCCTACAGGGCAGTCCATCCTATTTATTTGGGCAGCTGGAATTGTTTGGAAGCTTCCCCCTTTTCCTCTTCTTTCACTGAGCCCAAATATGTGTTTTTATTTTTTAATTTATATATTTATTTTTTTATTCACTCTTGGCCCTTCTACTTTCTGGAGCCAAGTAGAGTAACCCAGTGGAAGCTTTTTCACATGACATCCCTTCCAATGGGAAAATAGCCATCTTATCTCACAAGACTTCTCTTTGGTAAATATTTCCTGATTTCTTCAACTATTCTTGGTGTGACAGTTTATCAAATCTCTTACCATTCTGGTCAGCTTTCTCTCAATTTGTGCCAGCTGGACAATACTGAACACAGTGCTCTATCTGTGGCCTAACGAGGGCAGAGTACAGAATATTTCATTTGTTAATAATACAGCTGAAAACAGTTTATCCTTTCCATTTATTGAAATTAAATTTTATTTTTTTCAATCAGCAAAAATCTGCCTCCTTTCTCTCCCTTCCACCTCCCCAGTTGAGAAAGAAAAAAAACAAACCCATATTACAAACATGTACAGTCTATACCCTTTCTTTCTAAGCAAGTTTGAACGCTCAGTGAATTTTTCTGGTGAGTTATGAATTGTTTTTGGTGCTTAGGGGATTCTAATGAAGTAGAGAAGAGATGTGAAGGAGAAAAGGCTTGGTATTTAAAGCTCTTTATAACATGGTTCCTTCCCATTTTCCTAGTTTATTTATACATTATTACTCTCTTTGGTCCAGCTGTACCCATCTACTTGTTGTTCTTCACACAGGCAGCTCCATTTCTTATCTCTCAGCCCCCAGGGTCTGAAACTTTTTGCCTTTCTCATCCCTACCTCTTGGGATCTTCTGACTTCCTTTAAGACTTGGCTTAAGTTCCACTATTTGCATCAGACCTTTCCCAGTTTCCCCAGCTCTTCCTTCCTTATCCTCTAAGGTTACATTGTATCTGTTTTGTCTTCAAGGTACTTAATTATTTACATGTGTCATCCTCAATAAATATAAGTTCCTTGAGGGCAGGGATCATTTTCATTTTTTTTTGTTTGTATACTTAGCATCATACCCAGCACAAAGTGAGTGCTTAATAAATGTTTGTTGTATGAATTGAAATGCTAACAATATAGTTGTCCAAACTGAAATGACAACAATAGTATTAATGCAACTATACGAAGAGAGGATAAGAAGAGAAACAATATGGAATAGGAGAAGTAATATTGGACTAAGAATCAGAAGACTTGAATTCTAACTCAGTTCTACCATTAGCTGGTGGTATGACTTTGGGTAGGTTATGGAACTTCCCTGGATCTCAGTTTCCTCGTCTGCAAAATGAAAATTTTAGACAAATTGATGATAAAAGGCCTCATCTTATTCCAACATTTTTGATCTGAGATTCCTTTCATCATTCAATGATTCTACGGATTGGTATTGCCTCGGGTTATCCCTCAATTCTTTTCC
The DNA here is from genome assembly GCA_028646515.1 of Pseudochirops corinnae. Classification (NCBI taxonomy): domain Eukaryota; kingdom Metazoa; phylum Chordata; class Mammalia; order Diprotodontia; family Pseudocheiridae; genus Pseudochirops; species Pseudochirops corinnae. The sequence continues at coordinate 175,346,907 of CM053589.1, read as the reverse complement.
TATAGATGATTGGTCATAGGGTTGGCAGATCGAGAAATATGTCCACATCTCAGTAAGCAAAACGTTTCTTCCAATGGTTATAGCAGGTTAGCCAGTCCGGACTATTTTATAGTTCTATGAAATCTCTTTCAAAAAGTAGTTAAAAAGTGATCTACGAAGAATGCTATTAGCTTATTGCTGCAATTTACCCACTTGGCTACTAGATTTATTTGCATCTGGTGACTATGAGTTTCCACATAGCCTAACAGGGTACTCTCTTTTGATGCGTGTGATAGTTTACAATGATCACTTTAGGCTTTTCAAAGTACTTTCCTCATGACAGCGCTGTGATACAGTGAGTGTGGATATTATATTCATTTTATAGATGAGAAAATTGAAGCTGAGAGACAGCAGGGATTTGAACCCAGCTTTCTCCTAATGCTGACGTTAGCATTCTTTCTGCTACTACTTCTGGTAGTAGTGTGTAGGAGACACTGGGGATGGGGAGAGAAAGGAGATCGCTGGTTGGAGCAAGCTTCATTAATTTTCTTAATAAAAGAAAAAATGGTGCTTACAGATTGTTGCATTTCCCATTACAAATTATTTTTAGCCCTCATAATACATAGTGACACATTGGGATACCACCGGATACATACCTATAATCATTAGATTACAGATTCTTATGACTGGAGTAAGAAAGCTTCAAGGATCATCCAGACCGTGCTTCTACCTTTAGGTGACACCATGCCTCAGTCATCTCAGGCATGATAATTTGTCCTTTCAAAGATCTCCAGAGAAGGGAATTTCACAACTTCTTTGGTTCATCCATTCCAGTGTTGGACAACCCTCAGGGACTCTAGGGTTAATTACATAGCACATTTTTTTTTCTCCTCTTAGTGGTAATTTCCCCATGGGAAAGGCCATGGACAACAACTGTGTGACCTCAGGAGTATAGCCTAAGGTCATCCTAAGATATTATCATACTGTCATTGTTTAACATTTAATTATTGATGAATATTTAATGTTACCAATCAATCAGTAAGCATTTATTAATTGTCAATTGCATGCCAGATACTGAGCTAGGAGCTGGGGATCCAAATGCAAAGTAGGAAGACTTCTCAAGAACGACTTTATGAATGCAGTGTCTGACAAATGACACCGACCAGGAGCACAGGTTGAAGTACCTCTTCTTAGACAAACACTAACTGAGGATTTGGGATGCTGTAAGGAAGACTAAGATAAATAACACACTGTTTCTACCCTGAAGGAGTGTGTAATCTAGGGTAGGGAAGATGGCATGTCTATAAATAAAATAGATGATAATTACAGTGGAGAGCGAGGCATGAAGGATACAGAGATCATTTCCTATTGGTAAGATTCCCTATTTTTATTTTTTTTGGTATGGGTCTGGAATTTCACTGGACAGAAGTCCTGGGGAATTACTGGTAAGATACCTCCCTTTATCAATTTGGAGTATGTTTAATTACCTTAAGGCTTTTTAATAGTCAGATAGTTGCCTAGGACACTGAGAATTTAAGTGACTTGCTCACTAAGGCAGGGTATGTCAGAGGGGGGATTTGACAGGGCTTCCTTATATTGAGGCCAGTGTCCTATTCACTGTTACCTCTTGCTAGTAGGGTTAAGGAATGTTTCATGCAGAAGCTGCCATTTGAACTGGATCTTCAGATAGGAGGTGGTGGAGAGGAAGACATTCCAGGGATAGGGAGTGGCCTAAATAGGGGAATGTTCCTGTTACCCTTTGTTAATTATAATTGTATGCTGTGAACTGTTGGCTCTGGACTCTTGGAGCCTTGGGAAATCATGAGGATTTTCGATGGCAATTTGCCTCCATATCTCATTTCTGCATCTACCCAGTTAGAAAACTGGAAATTTCTGCCACCAAATGGTTCATTTGTCTACCACACTAACAGACCCAGGCAAGGAATACCATTGCAATAATCAAACATTTAATTGAACCGGAAATAAATAGTAAACCCCAGAAACAAAACCAGCACATAGATACCAAATGAGGACAAGTTTATCTTTCTTCTCCTCATGGTAGTTCGGGAAACAGCTTCCACAGACTCATGACTTTGACAGAAAAGGAGTGGGAAATGTGCCTCAGCAGCCTGAGTAAGCTTTTGCATGGGTTTTAGGGCTAGATGAACGCAGAGAAAGGTTGGGCCTAGAGGCATCCAGGTGGCACAGTCAGATTAGATCTCAGACTCCCACTAGCTTTGTGATGCTGGGTAAATTGCTTAACCTCTGCCTGCCTCAGTTTCCTCAACTGTAAAAAAAAATAATAACACTTATCTTCCTGGATTGTTGTGAGAACCAAATGAGATGGCATCTGTTAAGTGTTTAGCACAGTGCTTTGCACACAGTAGATATTTAATAAATGCTTGTTTCCTTCTTTCCTTTGCCTAGGAGATCATCTGTTTCTTGTTCCCTGATGTCTCCATGCAGTTTGCTGCTTAGCTCATCTGAGGTACTATTGGTGGTTCCTGAATGTAACCTTTTCCCAGCTTTCCCACAGGCAGGATGCAATGCTTCAGCCAGGACTCATCATGGAGAATCTGTCAGCAAAAACTCCTGACATGGCTGATGCTTTCCTCCAGTCTCCATTTTTCGACATGACCAGGAAACTGGCCAAACTTCCAATTATCTTCCACCTTTCCACTGACTCCTATCATTCTCTCCATTAATCAACAGTGAGGAAATGAGTCTATGGTATGGCTTTTTGGATTTCCAGAATTCAGAATACTTGAGCAAATTCTCCCTTTGCATTGAGTTTCAGACCTTCCCATGCTTTCAAACACTGGCGTTGTAAAGCAGCTAGACCTCAGGCTTCTTCAATAGTAGCTCTATTGGCTGCCTCAGTAAGAAAGGGTCAAAGGCAAGTTATTGTATTTGAAAAATGGTTTAAAAAAAACCCCAGCCTAACTGCTCTCTATTTACGTGACCTATAAAGAGGCTATAGAAAACTGACCCTGATTACAGCACATTACCCAAGGTGGTTTCGGCAGACATGTAATTATTTGTGCCAAGGAGCCAGACTGCGTTATAGCCATTGCCCAAAGAGGATTCATTACAGCCCTCAATTATTTCCAATGATCATAGTTGAATAAACAGATCTTACCCTGTGCAAATGACCTGATAGAGTCATTTGGCTGAACAGAGTTTGCAGTCTGGGAGGAGCTCTGAGGCACCATTCTCCCTGAAGTCCTGAGCCCCAATCTGAGGGTTATGGAGGAAAAGAAGAGTACTTCAGAAATAAGTCATCTTCTGTGGATCTTGTAGGGAAGACTTAAGGGTAAAGAGAGGGGGTGTGCAATATTAGGGCTACTGAGGGACAAGGACACAGCGAAGAGAGTAGAAGTGGTGTGAGACTAGCCATCCCCAGGAGAAATGCATTGAAATGCACAGGAGAAAGTTCTTCCAGAGTAATATTCCACACTATTTCCCAAATAAGAGTTTGTATCAATAGTTAGCAACTGTGGAAGGTGCTCATGGGATACATTCAGTACAGCCAACATTTTCAATTAGCTTGCAAAAAAACAAAGAAAGGAAGGAAGGAAGAAAAAGAAAGAAGAGAAAGGAAAAGAAAGGAAGAGAGAGAGAGAGAGAGAGTTGGAACAACTAGTAACTAGTCAGGGCATCCTTGGATTTGCCTTAGGCCTTCCTCATAATTACTCACTTAGGGAATGTTTTAAGGTTGACCAAACACTGTGGGATAGGAATTGCAAGTTGTCACAACCCTTTTTTACAGATAAGGAAACTGAGGCTTAAGGAAATTGGATGACAGTTCCTAAGTTATGGTAGAAAAAGAGTCTTGGGATTGAAATATGAAAACTTGGATTCAAATCCTGCCTTGGACACTTTTAAGTGTCCTTTACTGAGGACTTATTGAGCCTTGGTCTCCTCCTCTGTATAATGTGACCAATAATAGTGTTGACACCAACCACACAGGGTTGTTGCAAGACTCAGATGAAATCATATTTGCAAATTTCAGAGGCTTATGCCTGGAATGCTCTCTCTCCTCCTTTCTGCTTCTCAGCATCCCTGGCTTTCTTCAAGTCTCAGCTCAAGTCCTATCTTTTGCAAGAATCCCATCAATTTTCCTTAATCTTAGTGTCTCCCCTCTGAGGCTATCTCCAATTTATCCTGTCTAGCTTTTGTTTCTATATAGTTGTTTGCATCTTGTCTCACCCCATTGGACTGTGAACTCCTTGAGAAGGGGGATTGAGTTTTTAATTTTTGTTTTTTGTCTTTCTTTCTAATCCCAGAGATTAGCACCGTGCCTAAAATATAGTGGATGCTTAATAGATGCTCATTGACTCACTTCTGTTTTAAGTAGCTAAAATTTTCATCTTCCAACTAGTATATGAAATCACAGACTTAGAACTAAAGGCACCTCAGAAATCATCTAATTTAACTCTCATTCCACAAATGAGATAACTGGGGTCCAGAAAGTGACTTATCCAAAGTCACAAGGCAGTAAGTGACAGACCCAGAATTTAAACCCAAATCCTTTGATTCCAAATATTTTACTCCTTTTCCTGTAACTACATAGAAATGCAAATGTTGATTATTTTGTTGTTATTCTACCTATAGCTACTAGTTCTGCCTATTAAGGGCAAGCAGAAGAAGCTTACTCCTTCCACGTGCTAACCCTTCAAATATTTGAGACAGCTATAATGTCTCCTCTAAATCTTCTCTTCTCCAACATGAACATAACCATTTTCCTTTAATTGATCTTTATATGGCATGGGTCCAAGGCCTTTTATTTTCTTAGTTGCCCATCTTTGGACAAATTGAAGCCAATCTGTCAAAATATTTATTAAATGTAGTGCTTCAGAACTTATCATAATACTCTAGATATGGTCTTCACATTTAGAGCATGGGGCAGAGCAAACTTCTCTCATTCTGGATATGATGCTTCTACTAGTGCTTCTTAAGATCACATCAGTTTTTTCCCCCTCTCATGTCATACTGTTGATTCATATTGAGCTTAGATTCCACCAAACTCCCTAGACCTTTTTCACTTGAACTGTTGTGTACCTATAAATAGTCATCTTGTACTTGTACAGTTGATTTTCCTGAACCCAAGTGTAGTACTTTTAAATTTATCATTCTTCTATGTCATATTCAGTTTCATATTTTCAGACCAATGTGGCCCACATGGTCGTCCCCAAACCAGGCATATTCTACCTCTATAATTTGCCTCAGCCTTTACTCCATGTACTCTCTCCTTAACTCTTTGTTTTATAATCCTGTGGTTCCTTGGAAGCTCCACTCATGTACTATCTCTTACAACAGTGGTACCCATTTAGTGTTGTGGTTTGTAACAATGGTCCAAAGTATTTGCGCTAAAAATTCCTCAGTGGCACTTTAAATAATAAATAATTGCTTAGTTATGTTATAAATGTTATATATTACAAATATATTTTTCACTCTGTAACAACAAGCACATGTGTGGTTGAAGCATTCTAGGTTTGTTCCTGCTGTGATGGAAAACCATCATGATCACGTACATATTGATTTTGGTATTCAAACAGTGATTATATCAAACTTTGCTTTTGAATGAGTGCAACTAGTTCTTGAAATTTCTCAACCTGTCATCACATTGTTTCCAAACTACCATAAGGGTTTGACTCTTAGGAGCAAATAGATTTCCATTGGATGGTCAGATGCAAGCATATACCCTGGTTTGCATTCTGTATACTGCACCAGAGTAGCTCCCTCATTCTATTCTGTTACCCTGTAATTGAACCTCATCAGCTCTGTAATCATGTGATTAAGATGTTAAGAATTGTTGGCATTTTTGCAACATAATGTCAGGCTCTTTAAAACCATGATTGCTGGACATGCAGATTATGAGCCATCTTGAAACCATCACAAACACTTTGTAGAAACAAACTTTATATAGACTGTTTTCCAATTTAAACTTATTCTCCACTTATGTTGTCATTCTTCTATCTGGCAAATTTTCGAATGAACTGGTTAGCACTACTGGTCGATTATCCAGTAGGGTTTCCGTGAGTGTACCAGTGGTAGAAGAGAAGGAAGTCATATCTGAAACTTCTTTTCCTTACAAAGGTTAGTTATATATAAACATTTTTTCTTCAATCTACTTTTAAAATATTTTATTTTCCCCCAATTATGTGTAAAAACAATTTTAAACATTTGCTTCTTAAAACTTTGAAATTTCTCCTTTCCTACTTCCGTTTTTCCCCCTTGGAGAAGGTAAGCAATTTGACATAGGTTATACATGTGCAGTCATACAAAACATATTTCCAATATATACAAATGTTATTAAAAACAAAGTGCCCATTAGATGTATTTATCATTGGCCAGTAGATAAGTAAATATTTTGTATCATAACCAGCTATTCATTCTCATTAATTGGTTAAGTGCTTAAAAAGATAAAAAATGAATTTTCAGCTTTTGGCAAGAGAGATTGTAAAATTCTGCTGCCATTTTCCACTACATATGTGTGTAATTTTCATATTTTCACTTTAATTATTATTTTTAAATCAAAATACAGAATTAAACTCAATTTGGAAGCAAATTTAAGGCAGTGTTTGTCCTATGTTGAGCCAAATACTGTCAATCTTTGTCGAGGTATAAAAGCCCAGTATTGAAATTAAGCTTATATATGATTAGCTTTTATGTTAAACATCTTCCAAATTGTCATTTATTTCACTAAAAATGTTATGAAATCTTTTCTGATCCCTTATTTGTTAGGGATCTCTCCTTCCTCTTGAGATTATCATGAATATACCCCATATTTATATGTTGTATCTCTCCAGTAGAATGTAAGCTGCGGTCAGGGGCTATTTTGCATCTTGTCACTGAAAATGTAGCACCTTACTTGTAGATAGTAGGACCTTGATGCATGTTTGTGAGATGCAATGGATCTTGTTAGATTCAACCTTCTGAGAATGCCTAGGAATGGATTGTTTACCTTGCATATAGCAGACACTTAATTACGTGATTATTTAAATGAATTGAACTGAACCTGAGTGTGAGTGAAGATGTATATAGACCAGAAAGAAATTTTCTCTTGCCTAACAAAGGAGCTTTTCACTGGACTTAATCCTTGTTTCTGGTTTTGTTGGGAGGCATGGCTCTTCTCTAAGAGGGGGTATGGGAAGGCACGGTCCGTAGTACATGGTCTATTTGACTCTGCTCCTCAATAATGGTCAACCAGAAACTACACAGTTACCCTATCCATGATACATATCCTCAGGGCATGGTAAATTTGTAGGTAGATATAGACAAAATATTTCCCTTCCTCTTAAACCTAGAGTATATGAATGAACCCTCAGTATACCAATACTAGTTCCTTAGAGGTGGAAGGGACCTTGGAAATCATTGAGTTCAAACTCCTCATTTTTTCACATGAGAAAATTGAGTCAGAGAGGGTAATTTTTACATTCCCAAAGCAAGTGAAAGGAAAAGTCTTAACTATAATCCCCATCCTTTTTCTAGTATACAACTTAAAATAATCTCAAGTATTCGTATTATCTGTATTTCCCAATATCTCTAGGGTAGGAAATTTCATAATCTCCTCCTCATGGAATTTTCTGCTATTTCTCAATGCTTGTTGCATGGAAGTTCATTGTTATAGTTAACCTGCGTCACTCCTTGTGTTAGATTAAGATCATTTCCATATGGGCTCATAGAATCCTAGAAATGGAGGAGGCCAATGGGGCCTTCTGGTCCAATTTTCATTTTACAGATGAATGAACAGAAGCCAGGAGAAGGCGAATGATTAGCCTGAATGTTACAGAGTGAGGTCTAAATAAGAGGTACTGACTCTTAATAAAAGCCTCTGTCTACTTTTGTTGCTCTTCAGTCAGTTTTCAATCATGTCCAACTCTTTGTGACTCCTTTTGGGGTCTTCTTGGCAAAGCTACTGGAGTGGTTTGCCATTTCTTTCTCAGGGTTATAGGGTTAAGTGACTTGTCCAGGGTCACAAAGCTAGTAAGTAAGTGTCTGAAGCTGGATTTGAACTCTTGATTCCAGGCCTAGTGTTCCATCCATAGCACCACCTAGTTGCTCCCTCTTGCCTCTCTATTATTATATATTAGGTTGGAGAACAGCAGGGACCCATTTAAGGAGGAAAGAGTCTCCAGACACCTATATTGTGAAAAGATATAAGGGAATTCTTAGGGATCATGGATAGTCTTCTTAATCTTTGTCCCATGCCTATGAAGGACATGTCCTTTATGCTTGATGGTGGTTTACCAAGTGCTGGAGATTTTGGGCTCCTGTAAATAAGCCTGCTGCTCATGCTTTCTGGGATCATGTCATTTATTAAAAAAAAAAAATCTCCTTTGAAGCATCTTGATCCTTCTGAGTCCTTATAGATGTTTGCTTCATTGTTTTCTGAGATTGGAATTTATTCATGAGATTGTTCAGTGAAGTGATTCTGTCATCTTGGAGGCCTCACAAAAAATCCCAAATGGTACCCTGCTAAAGCTGGACAGTCTTAAGCACCATAAATGCTGCTGCTGAATAATACTCCGTCAGCCAACTGAATATCGGCTTCAGACTGGGACATAAGTGGGCTTGTTCTTACAATGGTTATCTGCTGTAGGATATGTTAAAGATTAAAAAAAAATTAAATTCATTTTATACCTAAATATAAAAAGACAAAAAGAGAACATCTTCATGTATACAGCATGACATAAAAGATATAAAAATATAAACTATAATATCAATTATATATTATATATAAACATAATTAAACAACATATATAAAATATTAAAAATGTAAAGCCATGAATTTCCATTTCACACTTTACTTTTTTTTTGGAAAAAAAACTATGTAATAAATACTAAACATTGTTTTCAAAGCTAGCCTGCTTTTCTGTGCTTCCTTTTAGTTTTCTTTTGTTCTCTGCTTTGCACTTCTTATTTTTTCTTCCTCCCTCCCCATCCCACCCTAAAGAAAGCTATCATTACACACAAATGTGTATTTTGTGTATGTGTGTACATATATATATATATATATATATATATATGTAAAATCAAACTATATATTCTTCTACTTATCAATTTATTCTCTGGATGTGGATAGAGTCTGCCTTCATAGCCTTTCTAGCTGATTTGAGTATAATATTAAAAATGACAGGGGTGGCTAGGTGGTGCAGTGAATAGAGCACTGGCCCTGAAATCAGGAGAATTTGAGTTCAAATCTGGCCTCAGACACTTAACACTTACTAGTCCTATGACTTAGGCCAGTCATTTAACCCCAATTGCCCTGCCTTCCCCCTTCTAAAAAACAAAAAAGAATGACTTAGTCATTCAAAGTTGTTCATATAAAAATATTGCTGTTAACTGTGTACAACATTATCTTGGCTCTGCTCATTTCACTCTTCATTATATCATATATATAGGTCTTTCTGTGTTTTTCTAAAATTCACCTGCTCATCATTTCTTACAGCACAGTAGTATTCATTACAATCATGTACCACAATTTGTTCAGCCATTCCTAAATGGAAAGGTATCCTCTCAATTTCCAATTCTTTGCCACCACAAACAGAACTGCTATAAGTATTTTAGAGTATGTAAACTCTTTTCCTTTTTCCCTAATCAGCTTGGGAAATAGACCTAATAGTGGTATGTCTGAGTCAAAGGGTATACACTCTGTGGTTGTAATTCCAGAGTGCTCTCCCAAATTGTTGGATCAGTTCACAATTCTACCAACAGTGAATTAGTGTCCCAATTTTTCCACATCCCCTCTAGTGTTTGTCACTTTCCCCTTCTATAATTTTAGCCAATCTAATGAGTATGAAATGATATTTCAAAGTTGTTTTAATTTGCATTTCTCTAATCAATAATTATTTAGGGCATTTTTCTATATGACTATATGTAGTTTTGATTTTTTCATTGAAAAACTTCCTATTTATTTCCTTTGACCATTTGTCAATTGGGGAATGACTCACATTCTTATAAATTTGACAAAGTTTTTAATATATGTTTCAGATATGAAACCTTTATCTGAGAAACTGTCTATAAATTTTCCTCCCAATTTTCTGCTTTCCTTCTGATCTTGACTACGTTGGTTTTATTTGTGCAAACTCCTTTTAATTTAATGTAATTGAAATTATCCATTTTATACCTCACAATGCTCTCCTTTGTTTATTCATAAATTGTTCTCCTATCCATAAGTCCGAAAGGTAATATGTTTCATATTCTTCTAATTTTCTAGTGATATCTAACTTTATACCTAGATCATGTACCCATTTTGACCTTCCTTCCTTCCTTCCTTCCTTCCTTCCTTCCTTCCTTCCTTCCTTCCTTCCTTCCTTCCTTCCTTCTTTCCTTCCTTCCTTCCTTCCTTCCTTCCTTCCTTCCTTCCTTCTTTCTTTCTTTCTTTCTTTCTTTCTTTCTTTCTTTCTTTCTTTCTTTCTTTCTTTCCTTCCTTCCTTCCAAATAATGAATTCTTAGTTCAAAAGCTTAAATCTTTACATTTGTCAGACACAGGTTACCATAATCATTAGCTAGTGTGCATTATATGAACATATTGGAGATTTTGATTTAGCACAATTTATGTGATTCATATATAGAGAGACTGACCTGATATCTTGAAGTAAATGAAATAGAGGGCTTGCAACAGAAATGCTCTGATTCTGACAGTCATAGTTTAACCAGGAGAGGTGAAGTTTCTTATTATGGAATATTTTGTGTCCCAAAGGTGGCACAGTAGATAGAACACTGGACTTGGAATCAGGAAGATTCCTGAATTCAAGTCTGGTCTCAGACACTTACTGGCTGTGTGGCCCTGGGTGGATCACTTAACCCTGTTTACCTTAGTTTTCTCATCTGTAAAATGGGCTGGAGCAGGAAATGGCAAACTATTTTAGTAGCTTAGTCAAGAAAATCCCAAATTGTGTCAATAGAGTAGGACATGGTTGAAAAATGACTAAATGTGTTCCAAAGACTAAGACATTTAATGACCTCACGGACTTATTGAATACAATGCATTTTTGAGTTCTAGACAATCGTTAAAAATTGTACCCTCTTATGTGCTGTTCTGGAGGCTTACCACACAATAAACTCCTCTGTGCCACAGAAAGAGGAGTTTTCTGTATTAAGAATAAATTCATTTATAAAAATAGCAACTGACAGCATGTTTATTGTCTTAAAGTCATTCTACTGATGTATGGAGAGGCAGATTGCCAGGTTGGCTAACTTTTTGGCCACACCTACTCAAGACCATCTCCTACGTCATAGAGGGGTGACAACATACTCGATGAAAAGCATTTCCACGCCAATTAAATCATATGTCCTTGAAGTAAGTATAAAAACTGTCAGTCATTGTTCAATGATTTCATTTTCATGTTATGAATAGCACAGAGTTGTTATTTGTCTTAAATGCAGCAATTTTGGGGATTTCATGGATGATGTTGCAAGATTTCCTGGCAGGTGGAGATTACAGTGATGCCTCTTGGCTGAACCAAATTTTGCACTTATCAAGGCCCAAGACAAGGCCCTACTTAGTGAGATTGCATCATTACATCTTCTAATTGCAATGCTAACCACATTATGCAGAAAGAGAACTCTGGCTAACAGTATCTGCAGACCTCATAAAATATGCTTTGCACAAAATCTGTACATGAGTTCTGACCTGATCAGACTGTGGAGGGTTTATTTTGATACTCTGCTTACAGATTCATGGTTGTGGAATTGAAATTGTGTGTGGGGAGAAAAGGGCCAGTTTCTGAGAAAGTATTTTAAATTGTCTGAAAGAAGACTAGTAACAGTCACAGTGGTTAACCTCCATTGGAATCTGATGATCTTGATCATTCATGTAACATTAAATCCCCAGACATATCATATTTAGAGGGTCCATGACAAGATGTCCCAGAAAAACTGCAGCGTTTGTAACAGCCTTCAGAAATAGCCTGGAGCGCAAGATGGAACTTGATTACCATTGTGGTATGCAAATAATTAGTAAGATCTCTTCAACCGTATTTTCCCATAAGGCCTAGTGCCAAAGTTGTTGGGGTTACTGTGCAGTCTTCAATATTAAAATGATCACTGAGATGACCTGAGCATCTACCTTAACAAAGTGGGTCCCAGCCACTTATACCTATGGAGGGTGAGGGGTGTGGGTGGGAGTGGGAATGTTTTACCATAGTGCTGATATTAAAGCCGAATGATCAAGTGAGATTTTGTGCAGACTCTGAATAATACAATAAAGTAGATATTCTAGTGTTTGCAACCATCAACAGCTGGACGTTCTTCCTCCATTGGCCACCTAGCATTTATTAGATGTCTACTGCGTGCTGGAAATACTAGAATAATAGCTGGCATTTATAGAGGGTTTAACAATCCTTAAAGGGCTTTATACATTCTAACTATTATTCCATTATTATTAAACCTCTAAGCACTTTACATATGTATCTCATTTTGATCTTCATAACAGTCCCTTTTGGCGAGTGGTATTTGATATTAATCCCCATTTTGCAGATGAGGAAACTGAGTCAGACCAAGGTTAAGGGACTTGCCCAGGGTCACATGGCTAAGTAAGTGTCCAATGCAGGATCTGAACTCAGTCCTTCCTGATTCCAAGTCAGGAGTCACTGTACTTTTTCTCTTAGCTGGAGAGAGGTTGAGGAAGTCTTTGCAAATCTTCCTTTTGGTCAACTTCATTAACAACTGTATGATGTTATTTTTTTTTCTCCTTGTGTTCTGTATGCCACTGCTATGCCAGTCAGCTCTAACCTTTCATGGACTTGGGTTCATAGTGGAGAAACTGTTCGTTAGAACTGCAGCCAGGAAGACCTGTGTTCAAATCCTGCTTCTGACTCTTAATAGCTTGGAGCTTCTAAAGTCAACTCGATTCTAGATTCTCAGTGATTATTTTGCTAACAGAAACCTAGAACAACTGTAACTGTGAATACTGTATAATAATACTTAATTGGAGCAGAAAAGCAAAAGGAGTAAAAATTAGAAATAATCTCAGGAACCACTCTCAAATGATCATATTTCTACCCTCTGTTTCCCTAATATAGTTTCCCTTTATTTGAGTTTATAAATGAGGAAAACAGTGAAACTTTTTGTCCTATTTTCTTGTCCTTCCTCTCACAGCCAGGTTGTTCTTATTCTGGGAGCCTCCCTCAGTCCTTTGCTCTGATGTTGGTAGATTCCACTGTCTCTGCTTTGCATTGCTCCATGTCATTCCTTTCCTCCCATCTCCTTAAGGTGATATAACATCTGATCACCACCAGCACAGCATTGTTCTGGTAGCCACTGACAGGGTGGGCTGTACTTCTTACACAATGCCCTGGAGAGACAAGTTTCCCCTTGTCTGACCCTTATTCCACTTAGTTCCCATAGCAGCAGAATGTCCTAGGATGGGATTTTCCCTGTAGTAACTGGACTCTGATAAAGTCAGGTTAGAGGCATGCTACTCACTTGTCTGACACAACAAAGCCACCAGAAACAGGTCTGGTGAGTGTCCCTATGCCATAGCAGTGACAAGGGGCATCAAACTGATGTAGATAGATGTGAAGGTGCTTAAAAATCTAAGAATGAGAAAGAACCATCAAACCAGTGCTAAATGTTCTTTTTCTAGGCTTCCTTTCAGGAAGACAGCATATGACAAAAAACATTTCTGGACGATAGATATATTAAAACCTGTAGGATATCAATGGGGCTTTGGTTTTGAAGGACTGCTCTTTGTAGAATGTCGTTTTCATCTTGACTCAATCCTGAGGCTCTCTTTGTGCCTGGGAATTATCAAAGAGAGGGGAAGGACCCCGGGGAGTTGTTTTGTGGGGGTGACTGGCAGCAAGGGTATAATCTTTCAAACAGACAGATTGAGGAGATAATATCACCACCACATCGCAATCTCTCACTCAAGTATTTCCTGTCTGAAGACACCAAGGGGCAGCCATTTGGCTGGTTTTATCTGCTATTCACCACCAAATCCTGAGCAAGTGACAGCTCAGTGTAGTGGAAATTCAGTTTGTTTCTCAATCCAACAGACACCTACCCAGTAACTAACATGTTCAAGGTGCTGTGCAAGAAAAAAAAGAATAGTCTAGGAACTTGTAGACTTGGGTTTGAATTTTGGCTCTACAGTTATGAGCTATGTGATCTTGGATAAGTACTCACGGTCACTCCCCTGACATTTCCAGTCTTTTGTCAAATCTTGTTTTTACATCCCAAACATCTCTTACATATGTTCTTTTCACTCATACAGCCACCACCTTAGAACAGGACCTTATCAGCTCTCCATTAGACTATTGCAAAAACTTCCTAACTGACCCCCTTACCTAAGTTTCAGAGTAGTGCCAGGCCTGGAGTCAGGAAGACCTGATTTCAAATCTGGCTTCAGACACTTACTAGTTGGGTAACCCATGGCAAATCACTTAATCCTGTTTGCCTCAGTTTCCTCATCTGTAAAATGATCTGGAGAAAGAAATGTCAAACCATTCCAGTCCCTTTGCTAAGAAAATCCCAAATGGGGCCACAGAGAGTCAGATGCAACTGTACAACAATACCAAATACCTGTATATCTGTGTGTCTTCTCCCTATTAGAACACAGGCTCCATGAGGGCAGGGATTGTCTCACTTTTGATTTTGTATTTGCTGTGCCAAACATGGCATCGGAACATAGTAGGTATTTAATAAATACTTCTTGATTGGTTGGGCCAGAAGATCTCGAAGATGCCTTCTGTAAAAGATGGAGGCACAGTTAGGAGTGATGGATGGAGGATGCAGGAAAGCGAATCATACCTCTAAGCAAGGAAAACCTTCCTAACTAATTAGAGCTGTGCTACAGCGGGATGGGCTGCCCTGGAAGGTGCCATTTCCTGTCTTTTGTAGGTTTTTAAGTAGAGACTGGAGGACCACTTATTGCATATGGCGTGAGGGGGATTCTGGGTTAGGTATGGGTTGGACTAATAATAGCTCACATTCACCTAGCACTTTGAGAGTTTGCAGTGGACTCTGCCTTTCTGTCTCTATGTCATCCTCTCTCTCTCTCTCTCTCTCTCTCTCTCTCTCTCCTCTCTTCTCTCTCCCTCTCTTCCTCCCTCCCTTTCTGTCTCTCTGTGTCTTTCTCTTCCTCTCTCTTTTTCCTCTCTCTCTCTCTCTCTCTCCATCTCTCCTCTTTCTCTTCCTCTCTCTTTTTCTCTCTGTCTTTGTCTCTGTCTCTGTCTCTTTTTCTATATGAATATAATTTAATCAGTTCAGGGAGGTTGTGACTTGCCCAAAGGTCACACAGTCATCAGGGGCCCAAGTTAGTGTCTTGGCCTTCTTGTTTCCAAGTTTTGTGCTACACTGTGTCACTGGCATGATGGCCTCCAAGGTACCTTTCAACTCAGAGATTCTATGACTGTGTGACTCAAGCTCTTATATTTGAGTCAAAAGTAAGAAGGATAAATTTGACTTTTGAGATGGCCAGAATAACTGAAAAATAACCCATCAACCTATTTAATAAAGGGTCTTCACCATCAGACTTTAGGGCAATGTCAATGCCTATTCATTTGCTTAAGTTCAACTTTTGGTGGGGACCACAGTTGCCTTATCTCTTCTACATCTGGTGCTGTCCTGTAGCCCTGGGTATACTGGGTAGACCCTTGGGAATTAAAAGAAGAACCATGAAAGAGGGAATGGAGGACCTAAGAGGACAAGCAGAAAAGTTTCTATATTGATTCCCCTCCCTCCAAAAAAGTCCAACCTAGAAACTATTTTTAAAAATCCCTTTTGTAAATCAAGTAGTATTATTGAGTAACAATTAGGACTATAGCATGCTATTAAAATAGTTTAATATGAAATGACATAATTTTATATTCCTAAGTGAAATACTAGATGATGCTTAAGCATGTTAAAAATGTAGGCTGGCTGGAGGTGAGATAAGAAAGCTATTTTCAATGCATTTTCACCCTGCCAGTTGGTAGGAAGGATGGAATGCTTGAAACTCATGTCATGGTCAAGTCAGGTTGAATTGTTATTTGGTTAAGTTTAACTCTTTCTTACCCTGTTTGGGGTTTTCTTGGCAGAGAAACTAGAGTGGTTTGCCATTTCCTTCTACAGCTCATTTTATAGGTGAGGAAACGGAGGCAAACACGATTAAGTAACTTGCCCAGGGTCATAGAGCTAGTGCTGAGGCCAGATTTGAACTCAGGAAGATGAGTCTTCCTAACTTCAGACCTGGCACTCTATCCACTAAGCCATCTAGTTGCCACAGATGGTCTGTCTAAATAGTAAAGGAGAGTACACAGGTGAGAAGTTCCATAGAAGGAATTGAGGAAAGAGGTGTCACCAGATTCAATCTGTAGTCTTTTGAGGAATTAGTATACATAATGTGGGAAGCTGAGGGAGCATCTGAGTGGCAGTGTGGCCAATCAGAGTGGGTTCAGGAAAAGTGGGAGATGCAATGCGGGGGGGCATGCTTCCAGAGAATGTGTGAGCAAACAGCAGGATTCTGATTTGTTGGCTCTATAACTACTAGAAGATACCGCTTTCCAGGCCCAGCTCAATCACCCCTGGCTGACAAACCTCAGATGTCACTGACAGAAGCCAGGTTTTCTTTCTGCTAGGCTTGTGATC
>CM053589.1:175292630-175324313 GCA_028646515.1 Pseudochirops corinnae | reverse complement strand
CCTCTCCTCTCCCTCCTTTCCTTTCCTCCTTTCTTTCTCCTATTTTCTTTCTCTCTCCTTTCTTTTCTCTTTTTCTTTTTTCTTTCCCTCCTTTCTCTTCCTTCCTTCCTTTCCTCCTCCTCCTTCTTCATCCTCTCCTCCTCCTCCCATTTTTATTAAATACAGGCTTTACTTTTGTCTCTGTTGTCTTGCCCTGTGTCAAAGTGGGTACATTAGATGTTTTCACTTGAGGTAACAACAGCAAGAGTATGACTGTGAATCTATGAATTTGTGCTCTTTTTCTGGTAGGAGGTAGAAAGTCCTGCATTCTAATTCTGTCTGTGACACTTGCTTCATGGAGGAACTAGGGACAGAGAAGAGAAGGCTAAGGGACATGGTAACTGATCTCAGATCATGTGGGGCTTTGAATGCCTCACTGGGGTGTTTGAATTTCCCTCATTAGATGATAGGGAGCTGCTGAAGACAAGTCATATCTACATTGCTTGTCTCTTCCTCTTTTTTCCTACTATTATCACCCAGCTATGCTATAGCTCCTCTTCCTTACCATAAAGCTGGACTATTATTACACTAGCCTTCAGGCAGGCTATTCTCTGCTTTACTCATCCCTTTATCCTATCTTTCACACCACTGCCTATTTAATCTTACACACACACACACACACACGTACATCATTATCTATATCATCTATGCTTCCTTCTGACCATCTCCTCAAACCCCATTGGTTTCCTCTTGTTGTTGTTCAGTTATTTCAGTCATGTCTGACTCTTTGTGAGAAGAGTCTTTGTGATCCCATTTGGGGTTTTCTTGGCAAAGACACTGGAGTGGTTTGCTATTTCCTTCTCCAACTCATTTTACAGATGAGGAAACTGAGGCAAACAGGGTGAAGTGACTTGCCTAGGGTCGCATAGCTAGTAAATGTCTGAGGCTGGATTTGAACCCAGGAAGATGAGTATTCTTGACTTCAGGCCTGACACTCCATGCACTGTGCCACCTAGCTGCCTTTATGGATTAGTTACTTGTCTGTTCTGTAGTCTTAGGTAAGTTGCTTGGGTCACTGAGAGCTTAATTGACTTGCCCATAGGTGCATAGTGACATGATTACATGATATGGAGTTTGATTTGTCTAGAATGTAGAATGTATCTTTACTAAGGTTATGCCAAGATGCCACATTATGGTACCATTATTTCTCAAAGGCTTTGCCAATGGAGGGAAAACTGACAATCCTACCAGACTAGAAAGGTTTCGAGTATGGGACTGTTGATGAATTGTATGTTATTCCAGGACCAGACTAGGTAAGTGGGAAAAGTCTTATAAGTAGAGTGCTAGATACTAGATAATGAATTATTTGAGAGTCACAGCAACTCATGAAGGCTGTCTATTAAGTCATGGAGGAGCTGCAGCCTGTGTTAGCAAATGGATTGCTGATGCTGATAGCTTTAGGAATCTTTTATAGACTGAAGTAAGGACAGGGGAATGAGTAACTAGTGGGAGATGTTAGAAAGAAATGAAGCCAGATTGTAGAGGATCTTGAATGCTAAATGAGAAGTTTCTTTGTCCTCATGCCCCCAATACCTGCCCTTTTACTGTCCAGAAAAATAATAAATTACAAAGAATCACAGTGGATCAATCAATAAGCCCTTATCAAATACCCATGATATGTTGGGCATGATGTGAGGTATTCTGATTTCAAAGACAAAAAGGAAACAATTCCTGCCCCAAGGAGCCTTCAATGTATGTGGAGATAATTTTGGAGGGGAAAGCATTAGCATCTATGAGGCTTGGGAGAAGCTTCACACAGAAGGTTGCTCTTGATTTGAGTTTTGAAGGAAACTCAGGAATTCCAAGAGGTGAGGGGGTGAGAACAAAGTACATTTTAGGCAAAGGGGACACAGTCATTCCAGAGGAATGGAGATGAAAGATAGAATGGCATGTTTGAGAATCAGCAGAGGGCAGTTTGGCTGTACAGTGGAGTGCATGAAGGGGAGCAATATAAGAAGACTGGAAGGGTAGGCTAGAAACACATTGTGCAGGACTTTAAATGCCAAGCAGGAGTTGACATTTCCCAGGAGTTTATATTTGATTCTAGAGGTAATAGAGGTATGACATGGATATTCTTGTGCTTTGGGAAAATTAGTTTGGCTTCTATGCAGAGAATGGATTGGACGGGGGAGAGACTGGCAGGGAGACCAAGCTCTCTCTTTGGTGCTCTGCGGGTTGTCTCTGACTTTGGCCATCTCAAGAGCATGAAAGTTGCCCTCTTAAGCCAAACTCATCCAAGTTAGGATTTGACCTCTGATTGGGCAGTGAAGAATGTTTTTCCTAGGGTAAGGCTATCTTTCCTCATATTAGTCCTCAAAGTTAGGGATGCTTTTTTAAACTACCTCATCTCCCTTCAGAATCCAACAGCAACAGAAACCTCTACCAATGCTACCTTCATTGTTTCTAACAAGTCTCTGGTCACTCACATATTGTTTTCTGGCTTATCTTTTAAAAAAATTCTGCAGCATGGTTTGGAGTTCCAAGTTCTGTTCTTCACTTGTATCCTCTCTAAGGAGCCAAGTCCCAAAGTTCAACCATTTTGATGATGGAGGTTGAAGAAAAACCCTCTTAGCATGGCCTTTATTCTGAAATTATTAAAAATTCTCATTTCCCCAGCTTTAATCTATCCCATATGGAAAAACCTATAATTCCCATATGTTTGTTCCAAGTTTGATTAAATTTTATTGCACATTCATTTAAAATATATAAGGAGATAAATATATTGTATTCACAATATTATAAAATTGGACTGATTTTTATGATACCTGAACTATATAGGATGACCCAATGCAATTTAAAATATTTTTCCCAGGCTTTTAAGATGTTACAAGGAAACATATATTGCATATGTGGTTGCTATGTAGAGCATACAGTGTTAATAAGAACTCCCACTTCTATTGCATCTTAAAGTTTGGAAAGTGCCATTTTTACAACTATCAAGGAAGACAGGTCATACAAGCACTATGATTTTACAGATGAGGAACATGTGGTTTTAAGAGATTAAGTCATTTGACCAAGATCATATGGAAAGCTAGTGTCTAAGTTAGATTTTGAACCCAGACCTCTTAACTCCAGACCTAGTATTCTAGTTATGACATCCCACTGCCTCTGGTAATAAATTGGCCTTTAGTGCTGGTTGTATCCCATGTGTGGAATGCTCTCTCTCCTTATCCCTGACTCTTGGCATCCCTGGTTTCTTCAAGACTCAGCTTAGTTCCCATGTTCTGCAAGGGCCTTACCTGCTCCAATGTCCCATTATTGTGGGGAACAGATCTGAGAGCTATGTCCACATAAGCACTGAGTTTTCAGACTCTCTCTGCTCTTATCTATTCTCTACTTTTATCATAATCATGTTTTAATGCAGAGGTCTGACCTTGTCACTGCTTAAAACATCATTAGAGACTCCCCATTGCTTTAAGGCAGTGGTGGCCAAACTCTAATAAAAAGGGGATACCAAATCAAAAATAGGGACCCCTGTTGACCATACATTGATTTAGAATACCACATATTAACATCATCTGTATTCTATTGTATTTTTATTTATTTTAAAAAATATTTTCCAATTAAATTTTAATCTGGTTCAGAGGCCACTGGAGAGAATTGTAAGCTGTAACTGTTGGCTTGCAGACTTCATGACATTTCTAGTCTAAGGGATAAAATGCTGATTCCTTATCTGAGTTCCTGTCTAGGTCTCTAGGCTTATTTCACTTTACTACTCCTTTACAAACTCTACATTTCTGCTCATCGGAACTACTAGCTGTTTCCCAAACTCTATATACCCTGTTCTTCCTCCATGTATTCTCCCATGCTATTTTCTGGGCTTGGCATACATTAGGTATTCATCTCTTTCTCTGGGCATCTTTAGCTTCCTTCAAGGTTCAACATAGGTGCTACCACCTTCATGAAGTCTTCCCAGATTCTCCTAGGTATTAGTGTTTTCTCCTCAATGTCCCTTGTGCTATCATTATTTTCATACATGTTATAACCTTCAAGTAGAGTAGAAGTTTCTTGAGGTCAGTGACACACTTGCTGGTCCCTATACCTGACATTCCATCTCTGGTCTTTGTGTCTTTGTATCAGTTATCTGCTATTCCTGAAATGCTTCCCTACCCATCTCACCTCTATCTTTGGAATCTGCAGGTCCAGTCAAATTTTAGCCAAGATGCCACCTCCCTCAGGAAGCCTTTCTTGCTTTCCCTACTCCTCCTTTCCCCCAGTTACTTTGTCTTTACCTTGTATGTATTTTATATTTACTTCTATGTGGACAATAGGGGTCCATATCCTTTTGGTGTTATAAACCCCTTTGACAATCTGGTGAAGCCTATATACCCCTTCTCTGAATAATGTTCTAAAATAATTGATGGACATGCCAAATTTCAGATAGAAGTGGTTGAAAATAACAATGTAATTTTTTTCCATCCAAGTTCACAGAATTCCTGAAACCTCTCCATGGATACCTTGGGAGGGGGTGTCTGTGGAACCAACAGAACCCTTGGTGTACATTTTGTTTCCCATAGTAGAATGCAAACTTCTTGAGGGCAGGGACTATCTCATTTTTGTCTGTGTATCCACACTGATTAGAACAGTATCAGGATTGTCATCAAATTAAATGGAATAGAATGGAATCCAATTATGTGGTATTTCCCTTGCTCCCCTGCCAAGGCCAGTGGACCCAAGCTCCATTTCCTCTAGCTTCTTTTGTACTAGCCCTGGGAAATGAACTGATCTTGATTAAGGCCAAGCCCTTTTTGAAATATCTTTTGCTGAGTAAACTTTAGGGGACCGAATGAAGATCCAGAGTCTGTAGTCAATTAGCAAATTATAGAACAGACCCAATTAGCAAATGTTGCCTTTTACAAGCTCTACTGTGCAGCTTCCCATTTGATCCAAATTAAGGCAGACACAGAATTTCTTATAATTCTTGATCAACTCCAACCACAAGAATGCACAAACCCAGCTTACCATTACGGCATTTCTGTTTTCCCTCTGAACTATTGTTCTTGGTTTGGACTGGAGTCAAAAGAAATGTTTTGATGAGCGACAAACAGATGTGGAGTTTTTCCTCTAGGTCGTAGCCAGAAGACCAGGAAAGAGGAGCCTAAAATACTATTATCAGACTATGTTGAGGAATGGGAATTTGTCAGTTATACCAAAGAAAGATCCTGGCATTTTAAGTGGGTTGAAACAGGTTAAAAGGAAAAAAAACAAAACCTCTTTTCTTGGAGAATTGGTTTAAAGGTCTGATTTTTAAATTTTATGCTTATTTAACTAAGGAAACACAGGAATTTATTGCCTTCCTGTAATGGCATAAGTTGCTGCATCTTATGGTGTGATTTATGTTCTTCTCTTGGGAAGTGGTGTTTGCATTATTATTCCCAGGCTATGGGTGAGGAGCTTCCACTGAGTTGTCCCTTGATGCCTCACTGTACTGATTCTAGGAAGATTTAACATATGCACTGGCCAGTCTTACCAAGCTGGAACGACTTCAGGTATGGGCTTAGTGATACACTGTGTCTGCTATCCAAGGTTGAGTCTCACTAACTGTAGAGGATTAGCACCAAGTTGACTGGAAGTGATGTAGGACCTTTTCAGCCACAGAAACTCTCTATGGTCTTGGAGATAGACTTCCTCATTCCCAACCAAAGAGAGGTCTTGAAGACCATTTGCTGAAGTCTAAGAGTGGTTAAAGTCTGCCCTGGTGAGGGCTGTATCCACACTCACACCAAAGAAATCACCATCTTAAATTATGAAGTTTAAGGAGTTGGAGTCCAGAGGATGAGGGACCTCAGGAAAGTGGTGGAGGAGACCTGGAGACAGTTCAAAGTTGGTGGATTTTTAGGCTGTTCCATTTTCCACTAAGGCATTTTGTCATACAGACTTTCCCCATTAACTTTGGTCTCTAAAGTACTTTCTAGGTCTAAATCTATGATCCTGAAATCCTCCATATCACTGAGTTGCAGATTATTAGAACCTGAAATGGACCCCAGATGGACACATTTTGCAGGAACTCATTTGATGGTCTAAATTCAGGAATGTTTACAAAAAAAAAAAAAGCCCTCTTTTCCCCTTGCAAACTTCCCATTATCCTATGCTGGTCAAAAGTTACATATTTAGTAATAATAACCCACATTTGCAGAGTACTCTTGGAAGTGCTGTGGTATAGCATGTTACACGTATACTGTTGCATCTGATCCTCCCTGAGCTAGGTGCTATCATTACCCCCATTTCATAGAGGAGGAAACCAGGGTTGAGAGAAGTTAAGGGACTGACCCAGGGTCTGACTGATCATATATCTGAGGTATGATGCAAACTCAAGTCTTCCTGACCCCAAGTCCAGTGCTTTATTCACTAGACCATGCAATTTTTGAGGTGGAAAGAATAAAAGGGATCATCTAGCACAAGCCTTTTATTTCATTTGTTGTTTTGTTTATTGATTTTTTTGGTTTTCAATCCCTTTGTCACTGTCAGTTTCCAAAGTTCCTCTACATGCCCACCCCGAGAAGCCTCCCTCAAAATTAAGACAGTCAAGTGAAACAAACCATCCTTGCCATGGCATCTGACAGTGTATGCAGCATCCTGCACATGTAGTCCTCCACCTCTTTATGGAGCAGAGGGTAGTGTGCATTATTATCAGGACCCGGAGCCAGTCTTTGGAATCTTTGCATTGAATGGGAATTCCAGTGCCTGTTACACTGTTTTTCTTTGACATGATTGTGGTTGTCATGGGTATCATTCTTGGTTCTGCTTTCTCTTTTCCACATCACTTCATACAAGGTCTTCCCATGTTCCTCTACATTCCTCACATTCATTGTTTCTGTTATGTTCCTGTACCACAATTTGCTCAACACCCACTTTGTTTTTGTTTCAAATCCCCTCATTTTATAGATGAGTAAACAAAGACCCAGAGAGGGGAAGTGAAGAGTTGAAGATAATTCAGCTGTTTAATGATGGAGATACAGGTAATAATAATAACTTATACTTCTATAGGACTTCAAGGTTTTGCAAAACATTTTCCCTGTGACCACCCCGTAAGGTCATTTGTGCAAGCAATATCATCTCCGTTTTAGAGGGGGATGTGTGATCCTGAGCAAATCACTTAACCTTTTTCTATCTCAGTTTCCTCAAGGGAAAAGGGGATGATAATAATAGCACCTGCCTCCTCATCTTCCTTGTCGAGACTCTCAAATTAGCTAATATTCGTAAAAAGTGCTTAGCACAATGTCTGGCACTTAAGTGCTTAATAAATGCTGGTTCCCTTCCTCCACCCATTTCATAGATGAGAAAAGTGAGGCTTAGACAAGTGAAATGGAGTAATGGTCCTGGTCCCCAGCTTCTTTTGAAATTCAATTCAAGCATTTACTCTACATGAAGCACTTCCTGATTTCTACCCTCTCACCTCAAGTTGCTAGTTCCCTCTTAATTCACTTTGCATGATCTTTTTGTATATTCTACACTCATTAATGTGTATACATTGTTGCCTTCAATTAATGTAAGTGCTTTGAAGTCAGTGACTTGTCTTTGTATCCCTGATGCACGAAGTAGGTGCTTTATAATGAATGAATGGTGGTGTCTGTTCCAAGATTCAAACCCAGGCTTCCTGGGTCCAAGGTGAGTACTGGTCTCCCACCTTCCAGTCCAGTTCTCTTTTGGTGACATCACGTTCACAGCATTGTCAAGGCTTCCAGGGATATAGCACTGTAAGTTCTAGAAGATTTAAAAGATTCTCCTAGTGAAACTTAATGAGTGGATATTTCTCCTTTCCCTTGTATGGCTTCTTCTTGATGATGCTCTTCTTCCTTGATAGAATGTAAGTACCTTGAGGGCAGGGACATTTTTGTCTCTGAATCCCTTGTACCTAGTACAATGCCTGGAACATGATAGGGGCTTTTAATAATTGCTTGCTGCTTGCTTGATTCACCATCTTGATGATCTCTGTGCCTAGAGAAAGGAAATGATAAAAAACCAAGAGAACAGCCTCAAACTTGACAGAAACATGAGTGCTGTCATACATGACCAGGTCAAACTGACTTCCAAGCTTCTTCTCTCTGTGTTCCACCATGCCTATGAGCAAGAGCACATTCTTCGCAGGGGTCAGCTTGTCTATGAGAAGCTTGTTTTGAGTCAGCCACTGGACCACACTGAGAATTAAGCACGGTCCCTGACCAGTGCCACATTCTGGTGTTGGGCTTGTCATGGAACTGTCACCAAATTTTCGCCTCTTGGTTGGGAGTCGGGTTGGGCAGTGGTGATGGGGCTGGTGTCTGAGGGAGGAGAAACATATCTCTCTCCCCACTTGTTGCCACATTGAGACAAACATGTCCTTTGGGTTATTCCTGGAGGCCAATTTGTGGCATCTTTCATGTCATGGTCTGTGTGGCCTCACACATATTCCCACAGCTTCATCTGCTCCTTATGGGCTTAATTTGCTTAGCCTTTTCCAAATAATTTTTTTTGGGGGAGGGGAGGGGAAGAATTAGGGGGTGGAATTTCTTTTCAGTGACAACGTTGGAAAATTGGGTTGTGAAAACAATGCTGGCTAGAGAAATCCTGTTTTCACAGTTACTCAACCCCTGTGGAGCCAGATTCTCCTTATTCCTCCCCAGGGCCCTATTGAGTCTAGGTTCTGAATCCTATGCTAGAGGCCTGAGAAAGCTTCTGAGATGCCCCCATTTCCTGCAGAGCTAAAACCAAGGCATGGGAAGGACCTGGTAATTAGGACAGTGTTGACTGCCTTACAGATTGATCCTAGAATCCTAGACTCAACACTGGAAAGAGTCTTAGAGGCTACCAAGTTCAATATACTCCTGTTAGACAAGTTACATGACTTGCCTGGAAAGCATCTGGGGCAAGATTTCCATCCAGGTTCTCTAGACTTCCCTGTCTAGTTCTATCCACTCTGAGATGTTGGCTTTCAAGGACTTTAAGTAGAAATTCTCTTGTCTGGAGCAAGGTTGTGCTGGTTTGAGAGTTCACGGGGGAAGACTGCTGGGGACTTGCAATCAATAAATTTGGGATTACTAGCCATGTGAGCCTGAGTAAATCTCTTAACTTTTCTTGGCTTCAGTGTCCTCACTTATAGAATGAGGGGTGAACTTGAAGACTTCTTAGATCCTTTTAAACACAAAATCTATGGTCATGTGATCCTTCACAGGGAGAAAGAGAAGGGGGAAAGATGAGGGTAGGGATGGGCAGAAAAAATGTATTCTGGACAAGTAAGTAGTTGTACCAGGGTATCCTTAGGAGGAGAAAGAGGGAAAGAGGAACACAGCAGCAGCCTGTCACACTGGATGCTGTCCCATTGGATGCTGTCCCATTGGGCAACCTCATAGAGGAGGTGGAGGGAAGGAACCAGAGTGGGGGTGGGTGCTATAAAGTTCCTGGGATGGTAGCAGACTCTTGTGGCACAATCCTTCCAGCAACCCATGGTAGGAGTGTGTGTGTGTGTATGTGTAAGGGGGCATTGCTGAAGACAGTTTTGCCCTTTTGGTGCAGTCCTTCAGATGATGCCTTGGAGGAAGCATAAGGGGAGGAAGATGGTACCTCAGAAGTGGGCCTGGAGAAGGGCGGGCTTCTCGTGAATACAGTTATAGTAATTCTTGTGAAGAATTGAAGAGAGGAGGTCTCATAGGGCAATGCTCATTTATGGAGAAAGGAAAGAGGGGAAAGCCATACTGATGGGAGGTGTGGCTCCACTTGGCAGGAGCTGGGTACCTCGGAGGCGGCAGAACCCTATGGTTCAGTCAGACTGGGCTCCACCACGAGTCAATGCTGTTTATTCAAAATTATTTGATTCCATTTCAGCTTCCCCTCGGGTCCAGGAGAATGTGAAAACATCTCCGATTAGAGCCGAAACTTTCCATGTATCTGATTTTCACTGAGGAAGAACCCACTGAGCAATATTTTTTTGGGGAAAAAATAACTAAGTTAGAATGATTGAACAATGACTTATTGTTGGACAGGACTCCATTTCCCAGCCACAGAAGGTTCTTGCAACCACTTCTGTGCCTCCGGAGTCCTGGAAAAGCTGCTGTGTGTTTGATAGCAATGGGACTATGGTCTTTGGTATTCCCAAAGGAGAGTTTTCCCCAGTCACTCTTCTATTGCAAGGCTTACTGGGCTGTGTATGGTTTGGATATTTTTTTGTCCTTGGAGTTTTCTAAAAGCCAATTAAAGATTTGAAATTTCCTCTTGAAGAAATGCTTGCTGGTGGGGGCTTTCTGCAGGGGGAAGGAGGGAGGTGGGTGTAATTAGTGTTAAAGAGCATGCGAATATTTTCATGATTGTTGTTTGGCTTCCAAAAAATTAGTCTCCCCACAAAAAACCATTTTTTCTACCCTGCCAATTTTTCACGAGTTCTTTCCAGCTTTACCACGCTGCCATGGTGGCACATCCAGTGGGGGGCGAGGCCCAGAACAATGAGCGCATCTAAGGGCCAATGGCAAGTTCCACATCCAATTTTGATAAAAAGCCAGGATTTCACAGAATTTGATTTTACAAACATTTATTAAACTCCTACTGTCTCTAAGGAATAGGGAAGATAAAGAAGAAAAAGATGGCAGTTTCTTCCCTGAAGGAGCCTACATTACATGGGGAGTCAGGGGATATGAGTCTAGTAGAATGTAAGATTCTTGAGGGCAGGTACTGATTCTTTTTGTTTTTGTATTCCCAGTGACGGGCACTATTTCTGGCAGAGAGTTGTTGTCGGTCCTTCAGTTTTGAAGAGGACCAACGACATCACAGGTGCTTGTGAATTGGATTTAAGTGAGGCAGAGTTGCATAAAGTCAGTCCACAGGGTGGGGAGGGCAGAAGCAGGTGGTAGGGAATCAGGAAAGGCCTGATCTAGGCTAAGGAGTTTGTTTCATTTCCTAGAGGCAAAGGGGAGCCATGGAAGGTACTTGGACTAGGGAGTGATTAGGTCAGAACTCTGCATTGCATGTATTATTTGGACATTCGAATAATCCTCACAACAGTCCTCATAGGTGGGGGAGAGGGGCAGGTGGATATGGATGGGGTTTTTATCCTCTTTTTATAGAAGAAGTTAAACAAGTTGCCTAAAGTTACCCAACTAGGAAGTGGCAGAGACTGGATTTGAACTCAGGACTTTTGGCTCTGTCTTCAGTGTCAGAGCTGGAAGGGTCATGAAATATTGGAGTCCAACATTTCCATGAGAAAAGATAACTGATAAGGCTGTTGTTCATCTTTTGTTTTCAAAGAGGACCAATGAAATCCTGGAATGATGTCTTGACTCAAGTGCGAATTGGATTTAAGTTAGATGGAGTTGGGCAAAGTCACCCGCTCGACTCCCTCGTCCTGAGTCACTGAAGTCCAGTGGGAGGCCCGAAGTCAGGCTGGTGGTGGCCAGGACGATCGCTGAGTTAACCCTCTCATTTCACAGGATGCTGAGGTCATCCTAGAAATAATAAATGTAATAAAGGGTGGGGAGGTTACTTGCCCAAGGTCACAAAAGTAGGAGAGCTGAAGTTTGAACCCAGGTTGTGTGTGTACAGGGCATACTCTTTGTATACAGCTGTTTTCATAGTCTCCACAATTAGACTGAGAGCTCCTTGAGGGCAGGGCTTGTTTTTGCCTTTCCATGTAGCCTCAGCATTTAGCATAGTGCCAGGCATAATGAAAGCTTGTTGACTTGACTCCTGTGCTCCAAAGACTCCAAACCCCTCCAAGGGTTTGTCACTTATATGTTTCAGGCAGTAAATGAATCTAACATTCCTCATCATCTCTAGCCCAGTCACCAAGGCTGCACAGGGAGGAGCAGAGCCAGGATTTGAACCCATTACCCGTCCAATGCTCTTTCCATGATACCGCACTGCCTCTTACTATTGGATGCTCTTTCCATTGTCTATGACTAATTAGGTGTGAGACAGAGAAGGACACAGTGGCTGCTCCTGTCGCTCCCATTTAGAACCCTACCCTGTGACCTAGAATGCATTAGGCTAAAGTTGAGCAAGCATGAATCACTTGCCATCTTGGAGAGAACATCCGGGCCATAGGAGCTGATTTTCTTTATCTTGGGATCAAACTGGGCCTGGTGAAAAAGGGCCAGCCTGAAGCTGTATTCTTCCCCACTGGGCAATCACCCAGAAACTAATGACTGGTGTAGGAAGCCACTGCCGCAGGGGAGGCTCAGGCCCCATGCCCAGCCTGCTCACTCACTGACAGGAAATGCCAAACCCAGGGGGCAGCGCCGTAATTATAACCATGAAAACACAAAAGAAGAAAACAAGCCAGGGCCCAGAGGGGGAGGGGTACCCTTCTCAGGGTCTGAAAACCGAGAAGGCCAGCCAGGCTGCTCTGCTGGGCTTTTGTCCTGGACAAGGAAGCCACTGACGGGGAAGGAGTTCTTTTCTCTCGATATCTTGCTAGTGGAGGAATTCATTTAGAGTCAGGTTTTTTGGAAAGTTCGGATTTTTGGTTTTCCTTCAGGAACTTGGAGGGGGAGGAGGAGAGAACATTCAGAACTGGTTTTGCTGCTGACTTAGGAACTTGGCTAAAATCTTCCTTTTTCAGATATGAAACCTCTTCATTCCTCCTCTCCCTCTCTTGCACCTCACTGCGTTTTTTCCAAATGGGCTTTCATGACATACATGGGTTGGAATCTCATTTCTAACACTCAAAATGTGATTACGATCAAGTCTTTTATTTGCTTAGAGCCTTCGTTTCCTTATCTGTAAAATAGAAATAATAATACCAAATAATACTTGTGGTATTTTCACCAACAGGGTATCTGTGAGGATCAGATTAAGTTATAATTATGAAGCACTTTGACAAACCTCAATTTGCTCCCTATAATCCCCAAGATCAAATATAAAAATGTGTCACTTAAAACCCTACACACCCTGGTCCATTCCTACCTTTCTGGTCTTCTTACACTTCACTCCAAGAACTCCATGGTCTAACTATCCTGCTCTGGTATTCCTCATACACTACCATCCATTTCCCCTATTCCATGCCTTTGCATTGGTTGTCCTCCGTGCTTGGAATGCTTTTACTCCTTATTTCTACCTGGTTTCTTCCAGGACAGCTCAAATTCTACCTTCTGTGGGACTTTCTCAGTCTCCCTGCCTATTAGTACTTTCTGCTCTATTCACTCCTTCAATCTACTCTGTATGGATCCTGCACGTACACAGAGCTATTTACTCTGCTATTAGATTCCTTGCATGGACATAGAGCTATTCACCCATGGCCTCCTCCTTTAGACTCCTTGACATTCTTGAGGCTGGGGACTATTTTTTTGCCTTTGGTTGTATATCCCTAGCACTTAGCACAGTTCTTGGCACATAGGAAGCTCTTAACAAATACTCATTTACTGACTGAGATAGGAAGGAAATGAGCTCTGTCTTTCAACTTTTGAAGGGCTATTTTCACAGTGGAAGAGGCATCATTAGATTTGTTGAGGTTGACCTCAGAGAGCAGAACTATGAACAATGTGTGGACATGTGACAGAGAGACAGAATTAGACTTTGGATAAGGAAAAACTTCTTTGTAATGAGAGACATCCCAGAGTAGTATGGGTTGTTTTAGAAGTACTAGACCCCTTCTCACTGGAGGTCTTCTAATGGAGGCTAGATCACTATGTGCCAGGAATACCATAGCTTAGACTTTTATTCAGCCGTGAGTTGGTCTAGGTGAACTCTGAGGTCTCTTCCTGCTCTGAGGTTCTCTGATTCTGTGAACACAGGCACAGGCTTCTCACGTCTCTGTGCGTGGGGCTCCCTGACAGATTTTTCCTGTTTTCTCTGGGGCTTCATAGATAGCCATGGTGTTTGATCTTCCTCCCCATGTGTGTTTTTCCAATTTTGTTTTCAAAGATGCCTTTGAAGGAAAGGCTGCTTCTTTCTAGGGGGATAATTTGAACCATCATCAAGGAAAAGGCAATGCAGAAGGCATGAAACAATACCTAAAGAAATCTCACTCAAGGTGGGTATTTTCTAGGATTCTGAGACCTCATGTGGGGGCAAGACTTTTCTGTCAAGAATCTCTCAAGCCAACAGCAGAGGGACATTTGTGGGCTTAACCCATCTCTCTTAGTCACTGTCCTTGCTACTTGGAGATATTTCCAACTGTGATTAGGAATTAGTGTATTAGTGAGATTCACCCTGCTTTCAATGACTCCTCTCTTTATTTTTGGGCCTTGACTAATTTTGTTTTATTTTAAGAAGTTTTATTGCTGCCTTCTGCTTTTTAATCATAATCATTTCTGAATATATTCCTCTCCCTCAGCCTTTTCCCAAGTGATTTTTCCCTTTGAACTCCCTGAGAGTTTCCCCCAGAACTTCCCCCAAACAAGCAATTAAATCAAAACAAAATAGTACTCTCATCTCTTTTCTTGTGGTTCCTCGCCTTCATTAAAATGTTGGTCCACTTTCCATTTGTTCTCACATCATCTTCTATTATTCTTCCCATTCCACAGATGGGGAAATTGAGCACCAGCAAAGCTCAAACTAGCAATCATGTTCAGACTAGAGCCTAGGCATCCTTACTCTTATCCTGGAGCTCATGGCATGAGACTCTTCTGTGAGAATGGTACAAAGATGGATCACTCCCTTTTATTGTTAGATTGTAAGCTTCTTGAGGTTGGGGCTATTTGATGTATTTGGAAAAATTCCCCATAGAACTCAACACATGGCTGGTTAGTAAATAACTAATCACTATCCCCCCAATGGTGTGTAAATTGAACCAAATTTTTCACCCCATACATATGTAAAGAATATTTCTTAAAAATTTTTTTTTTATTTAGGGCTCTTAATCATTATTTGACAATTCTATTACTACTTGTTGTGTCCTTAGAGTTTGGGTCACCTAGGAATCTTTCTTCCAAAAGGCTACCTGTCAGGGATGGGAGATTACCAGAAGTCACATGATGCCACATTCACGGTATGTGCCATTTTGTCTTCTATGAGAAGAATCAATAGTATTCAATATCTATGAGAATAGGGACTGTATCATTTCTGTCTTTGGATCTTAAGTGCTTAGCTCAGTGCCTGGCACCCAGTCAGCTCTGAGAAAGTACTTGGTTGATTGATTGGACTGTCCTCTCAACTTTTTCTTTGACCCATTTTGAGTCTTCCCCTGATGAACTTTCCATCTTTTCTGCTCTGAACTTTTCTTCTATTGTTCCTAGGGGCCCCATGACTTTCTGTCTCTGGTCACCATTTCTCTGGAGTAGAAATTTTGAATCTGGGGCTCCTGAACTTATTAAAAGTTTTTATAACTCTAGATATAATTGAGTTCCTTGGTACCCTATATTTTTGATTTTATGCATTTAAAAACATGATTCAGAAGCGGAGTCCACAGGTTTTCCCAGGGGTGGGGAACCTGTGACCTTGAGGTCATATGTAGCCTTCTAGATACTTAATTTGATTGAATTTGATTGAATCCAAAGCCACACTAAAGTATCTAGAAGACCACATGTGACCTCAAGGCCACAGGTTCCCCACTCCTTCCCTAGACTGTTGTAGGAATCCAGAGTAGACAACTGGTTAAGAGCTCTTGTTTATAGTACAGGGAAAAGCAAAGTGAACTTAGAGTATGTGTATGTGTGGGGGATTGAGGTCAGATAATAGGGAAAATGACTTCAAAGAAGGAAACAAATATTAACTAAATTCCTCCTATGTATCAGGCACTATGCTTAGTACTTTACAAACATTATCTCGTAACAACCCTGCAAGGTAGATGTTATTATGATCTTCATTTTACAGTGGAGAAGGCTGATGAAGACAGAAGTTAAGTGACTTGCTTAGAGTCACACAGGTAGCATGTTTCTGAGACCAGATCTGAAATCAGTTCTTTCTGGCTCTAGGCCCTGTGCTTTACCCACTGTGCCACCCAGCTGTCTTTCGAAGGATTAGCTTGCTTGAGGGTGTTCTCAATGGTCTTGTGAAGAGCAGTACTTGCTGCTGTGATTTAACTTCAAGATATCACATTATCCTGAGGCAGGGGACAGTCTAGATGCTTTGTATGAGCTCATGGAAGTCATCTCACCATTGTGGGCCTCAGCTTCCTCATGTATAATATTAGGGGGTTAAAGTACCAGTAATTAGACCAGTGCTTTGCATGTAGTAGGTGTTTAATATATGTTTGTTGAATTGAACATATTAAAAGTTGATGATTGGAGTTGGAGGCACGTTAGATTTCTTCCAAGTTCTTCAATATAGATCAAGAAATACTTGATTGTTGAATTGACTACCCTGCAATTTCTACTGTAGAAGAATGTCTCTCTCAGATGAAAAAAGTCCACCATTGAATTGGCCACAGAGTATCAGATGTCTCTCACAATGGGACCAGGCAATGAGAGCATTTCTTTATCAAAACTGTTCAAGGCCATCCTTTTCTAAGGGATAAATCTGATTTGAATCAAAGAAGTCCTATGGTCTACAAGCTACAGAAAGTTGCCTCCTCAATCCAGTCATGTGATTAACTGGGACCCATTTTCCTGAGACCTACAGTGGGGCTAGAGCCATTTGGAGGAGGAATGAGTTATTCTACCTTCCTCCATTTCAGATAGCTTAGAGGTAATTTGCTATCAGTTGATAGTCATAAAACTTATTCAAAATCAGTTGGTAATCAGGATTTGATAAGATGACTGAATAGACAGGCTTCCAACAGGGATATAAGTCATTTTCATTCTATGACTATGGGAGTGGGATTTGGGTGCTCCAACTTTTCCACTTTTCCTGCCAACACAAAGTTTCTAGACCATAAATCACAAACCCAGAGCTTGAAAGGACCTTAGAATTCATCTAAGCCAACCCCATCATTTAATAGATGAAGAAATTGAGTCCCAGAGAAGTTAAAATGCCTAAGGTGATCCAGGTAGTAAGTTGAGGAGACACAATTTTAATTCATGCCTTGTGATTCCCAGTACAAAACCCTTTTACATCACCACACTATTTCAAGAATTAACTTCTGAATGAATAGCCTATATGCATGTCAGAGTTCATTTTTAAAGCCCAAAGAGAGAAGGAGATAATGCTTCCCATTGTTTTCTGTTCCCAGGATGTTAGAGTATTATTTTATCATTCATGTTAGCTTTTTGTTGTCATTAAGAAACTTTGGACCATGATCCAAGGCAAGCCCTCTCTATCTGAGAATCCACATTCTAGTAATAAAGAATCTGAAACTTTAGAGCACTTTAGATCTCAAGAATGATAGATTTCTCTGTCTTGGTTTCTTCCTCATATTTTGGTCTCAGGGATTTTTAGAGACTCCTATTCTTGCCAATTATACAGAGTGAGTATACATTTTTGCCTTCTCTCCCTGGCATCTACCAAGATAAAAGCATCAGTAAATAGGAAGCCACAAGTTAAGGACCTAAAACCAAACCAAAACAAGAGGGGAAAAACCTTCTGTTTCAGGAACTGACCATATCAGAGGCACTGACCCATGTATCCCTCCTGCTCAGCTGAGTGAAAAATACCCCTTGATCAATATCCACTGAGTTTTCCTGAAATTTATCTATAACCAATGGGTAATTTGAAACACATGGTTTGCTGATTTTTATTAAGCAAGTTTGAAAGTCAAAATTTGCTCACAGAAACGAACCGTTTCCTGCTGTTGCCGACCTCTTCCTCCATGGTGTAATGATTCCATTAGCGTATCACAAAGGTCATGTTGACCTAACTCACTGAGCTGCAATAATTTGTCTTATATGGTTCTATAGAAAGAAGGGACCAGTGAAAAGACTGGAGGAGTAATCTAAGATGCTTCTGAAGCTTAGCTCCCTCATGTTTCATGGGGTAAGAGATTCTGAATATGTGTTCAGTTACATAACAGTATTGTGGGGGTAAATTCACCACCTGCTAGGGCCTCTGTTGATGTAAGTCTCACATTTCCCTCAGGAGCACAGAACACTTCTAAAGACTAGTGGTTGTTTGTTGGGCATAGAAGAAAATACATGGCAGGAAAGTTCAGCATCCCATCTCTATCATTTATTACCTGAGTGACCTTGGGTAGATCATTGAATCTCTCTAGTCCTGTTGCCTATTCAATAAAATGAGAAGATTGTACTATACAACCTTTGAGGTCCCTTTTAGATCTACAGCTGTAATTCTCTGATTCCAAGTAATTTTGTCTTTCTAAGCCTCAGTTTCCTCATCTGTTAAGATAAGGGGGTTAGAGTAGAGGGCTTCTTATACTCTTCTGAGCTTTAAATCTATGATCTTGAGCTACTGGACCTGGGGAAGGGTGGAAAAGGGTTCAATTGTACTCTAGAGGCTGACAGCTATTGGTTACAAGGAATGGAAGTGGGGGCAAGAGAGGAGGAATTAGAATGTCACATCCTAGGTAAGATATAAAACAGAGGCTGTGACCTCAAACCCAAGTGGAAACCAGGAGTGGTAGGAAACCATATTGAGCTAAAGCAGCGGTTCTGAACCTGTGGATTGCGACCCCTTTGGGGGTTGAACAGGGTCGCCTAAGTCCATCGGAAAACACATATTTCTGATGGTCTTAGGAACT
The DNA here is from genome assembly GCA_028646515.1 of Pseudochirops corinnae. Lineage (NCBI taxonomy): Eukaryota > Metazoa > Chordata > Mammalia > Diprotodontia > Pseudocheiridae > Pseudochirops > Pseudochirops corinnae. Next base: position 175,305,799 of record CM053589.1, on the reverse strand, counting down.
GAGACATCATTCCTCTATCTATCTCCAGGTGGGTCTGCCCACATGCAGATACACCCACATATGAGTATTAAAGGGTTTGAGCTAGAGGGACAGCCAAAATAAAATGGTGGAAGAACAATTCAAGTTAGGTGAACTTGGTATAGTCAATCAATCAATCAATGAACAAGCATCTTACTGTGTGCCAGGCATTTTGCTAAGAGCTGGGGACACAAATGAAAGCAACAACAGTTCCTGACCTCAAGGAACTTACATTCTAATGGTTGAGGGTAGATGAGACAAACTGCTGTGTTCGATGTGTCTTCCAGTTTGTCTTTATTCTAAATCTTGTAGATGAATGAATTGGCATCTACTGGCCATATAACCTCTTTATTCAGAAAGTGATTTTCTTGTGAGAAGAAAGGGACCAAAGTTCCTACATCCTCCCATTGAACATCTGATGACTGCCATTGGAAGCTGTGCTCCAGGGAACCAATGTCAACTTTTCTGGTGTTTGTGTTTGTTCTGAATCAGAAAAGGATCTGTCAGCTTGGATGTAGGCAGGCAGAGAGCTCCACTGTGGATCAATTCCTTCAATTATCTTTGTTGATCAAGTGAACTAGAAGAAGGCCAGTCTGCTCTTTGGTATTCATTTAGTAGTCATAGTAGAAGATGACTCCTTTGCATGTTATGCCATTGTAATGAAATATTCTGGTAAAGTCTCTCGTATCTGGAAGCTTTGGTCAGCAGCCAGGTAAATTCCATACTGTGGTATTTCCATGTTGGTGAAATTCCTCTAAGACAGTGGTTCTCAACCTTCCTAATACCGCGACCCTTTAATACTCATATGTGGGTGAATCTACATGTGGGCAGACCCGTGTGGAGATAGATAGAGGAGTGGTGTCTTGGTTCCTGAGATCATCAGAAATATGTGTTTTCAATGGTCTTAGGAGACCCCTGTGAAAGGTCGTTTGGCTCCCAAAGGGGTCATGACCCACAGGTTGAGAACTGCTGCTCTAAGATAATGAAAGGGATTTTATAATGGGATTTCACTTTCAGTAGATAGATTCCCAATATGACTTCTTGTTGACCTCCTTGCTTCAAACTTATTGGAATTTTAGAATTCAGATTTCCCATTAGCTCAGATTAAAACACACCAACCCTATTGATCAGTATTACCCAAAGATTTAGCCAGTAAAAGAGATGAAATTATTAGGAACTGGATTCATTAGAAATTAGAGAATCTTAGGAACTATGTCCAAGAAAGACCAGGCCTTTCTATGAGGGTTGGTTTCATTCTCTCTTCTGCTGAGAGATACTCTTCAACAAAGATTCCCAAGATTGGACAAGACTGTAGGATTTCTATGCATAGGAATTTAATGGCAAGAATTTAACAGTAAGAAGTCACCACAACCTTGTCACACTTACTTCTCAGTTGTATACGTCAGCAGCAATTAAAACTAATAGAATCCTGGGCAGCATTGAGAGGCGTGGTATCATAGGGGGAAGGGAGAGTCATGCTATATTCTGATCTGGACAGACCACATGGGTGTTTCATGTTCATTCTTTGAGTACCACATTTTAGGGAGGACTTGGGCAAAGTAGGAAGGTGAAGGGACTGCCATAGGAAGATTGATTAAAGGAACCATGCATATTTATCCTGAATAAGAAGTGATTTAGGAGGGTACACTTTCATTTTCTTTAAGGATTTGATAGGCTGTCATGTGGAAGAGGGAATAGACTAATTCTATTTTGTTCTACAGGGCCACCACGGTGGGAGATACAGAGAGGCAGATTTAGGCTTAATGTAAGAAAAACATTCCTGAAAATGAAAGCTGTCAAAAAATTGAATGGGCTGCTTTGAGAGGTATCAGGCTCCTCCTTGATGACCTCTAGACCAGAGATGATCTCTTGTCAGATATGTTGAATGTATTCATGTTCCAATATGCATCAGATCAGATGGTTTCTGGGGTCCTTTCTCATTCTGAGATTCCATGGGCTTGTGTTTTCTTGCTTACTGTTGAGGAAGGGCAGGATAAGAAGTGACAATTTAGGATATGAATCCTGAATATTCAAGATGATTCTTTCTGGCTCTGTCTTGGCTAATCTGAGCCATTTGGAGGAGGTGGAGAGTTGATCTTGACAGGCTTTACTCTTGTTTCTTATTTTTTCTTCCACCAATGTGGAAGAAAGTCCCATCTGAATGTCCCATCATGGTATAGAAAGGATCTGCAGTTCTTTTTTTAAAATTTTTTTCCTTTTTTCTGTCTTTATTAATGTTTGTTTACTTTTAGTTTACAAGATTCAGTTCCACATTCCCTTGAGTTTCAAATTTTCTCCACCTCCCTCTCCTCCTCACCCCCCATGGTGGCATACAATCAAGTATAGGATCTGTAAATACTTTCACATCAGACATTAGTCAGGTTATAAAGAAGGATTGTAACCAACGCAATGAACAATGGGAAAGAAGAAGCAAAACCAAGCATGAAAAAGAAAGGGAGCAGGTGGTTTGCTTCAGTCTGCATTCAAACTCTATTCTCTCTAGTTATTTCTAGTTCTTTATCTGAATGTAGACATCTTTTTCCATCATGAGTCTTCTGGAGTTGTCTTATAGCTTTGCATTGCTGAGAAGAGTCCAATCTATCAAAGTTGGTCATCACACATATGTTGTGTCTGTAATTGTGTACAGATTCTCCCCGTTCTGCTTTTCTCACTCAGCATCAGTTTGTATGTCTCTCCACATAAATAAGAAGTCCATCTGCTCCTCACTTCACAATAATATTCCATTACATTCACGTACCACAACTTGTTTAGCCATTCCCCAATTGATGGGCATCCCCTTAATTTCCAGTTCTTTGCCACTGCCAAACGATCTGCTAAAAATATTTTTGTACATACAGGTCTTCATCCCACTTCTGTGATCTCTTTGGGATACAACCCTAGAAGTGGTCAAAGGGTTTGCAATTATTTATAGTCCTTTGGGCATAGTTCTAGTTTGTTCTCCAGAATGGTTGAATCAGTTCACAACTCCACCAACAGTGCATTAGTGTTGCAATTTTCCCACATCCTCTCCAGCATTTGTCATTTTCCTGTTTTGTCATCTTAGCCAATCTGACTGGTGAGATGTGGTACCTCAGAGTTGTTTTGATTTGCATTTCTCTAATCACTAGTGATTTAGAGCATTTTTCATATGCTTATAGATATCTTTAATTTCCTTCCTCTGAAAACTGCCTGTTCATATCCTTTGACCATTTATCAATTGGGGAATGACTTGTATTCTTATAGATTTGACTCAGAGAATCTGCAGTTCTTGAAGGCGATGTCACTGAAGGACAGTGTTATTAACATAAACAAAGAAGTTATAGGGTAAAGCTAATTTTGAGGAGAAGATGAGGTAAGCTTTGGATGTGCTGGTGGAGTTTGAATTATTAGCAAGCCATAGAGGTGGAGATATCTAGTAAGCAGTTAGAAATAAGGACTGGAACTCTGAGAGGGGTTGGTGGCAGGGAATTGGGAAGTAGATTTGAAAGTCATATAGAAGTGATAACTGAAATAATGAGAATAGATAAAATCATAAAGAGAAATAATATTTCAAAAGAAGTGAATGAGAAAAGAGCCAAGGACAGAATCTTGTATGGTACCCAGATCGGAGGCCATAGGCAGATGAACCAACAAAGGAGGTGGAGAAGGAACCATCTCTGTATTCCCTTCTTAAATCTTCTGGCCTAGTAGATATTACTGCAGTTAAATGGATTAGGAACTTATTTACTGGCCAGACATACCTGCTAGAAGGAAGTCCTTAGTAGAGTGTTCCTGAGATCTGTGTTTAGGCTATTTGTGTTTTTATCAATTAATCTGGTTAGGTACACATTTGATATGCTTTCCAGATGTTCAGATGACACAATGCTGGAAGGGAGACCTAACACACAGGATGATAGAATGAGAATTCAAAAGGAATCTGAAAAGCTGACAATTGGATCACATTTAATGAGATGAAATTTAAGAGAGATAAATAGAAAACTTTAAACTTGGGTTCAAAAAATCAAATTCACAAGTAGACCATGAGGAAGTCATGACTAGAAAGCAGGTTTTCTGAAAAATTCTTGAAAGTTTTGGTGGACTATGAGTTTAGCAGGACTCAACAAAATGAAATAGTGGCTGAGAAAGCTAATTCAATCTTGGGTGACATTTGTGGAGGGGCAGATCCTGTCTAGGATTGGTGTGTGTGTGTGTGTGTGTGTGTGTGTATGTACATTTTCATAACAGTATAATAAAAATATGATTGTACATGAAATTGCAAATCTACCATGTACAATTTGCTATTCCTTTTAAACATATAATAAAGTTATCATGTAAATTTCTTTTCTCTCTCTCTCCCTGCCCCCAGATGGCTACCATTAGACATAAACAGGTATATCCGTACTATGCCCTGGCCAGACCATAGCTGGAATATTGTGTTCAATTCTGGACATGCCATTGTAGCAAAGACCTTGTTCACTTCGAGAGTATTCAAAGGAGAGAACCAGAATGGTGAAGGGGTTTGGGTCCATGCTATATAAGGATTAGTTAAAGGGACTTGGCATAAGTAACTTGGAAAAGACTTAGGGAAGACATGATGGCTGTTTTCAAATCTGAGAAGAACTTTCTTGTGGAAGGGAGATAAGATTTGTTCTGTTTGGTCCCAGAGGGCAGATCCAGTAGCAATGGGTAGAAATTATAGAAAGGCAGACTAAGGATTAGGGAAAACACAGTGATGAGAGCTATTCCAAAGTGGAGTGGGCTATCTCTGGAGGCAGAAATCTTTCAAGGAGAAAATAAATGCACAATCAATCAATAAACAAAAGTAAGTGCCTAAACTGTGCTAAAAGCTGGGGAATCACAAAGAGGCAAAAGTCCCTGACTTCAAGGAGCTCACAATCTAAAGGCAGAGACAACATATACAATCCAAGTTATATACAGGATAAACAGGAGATAATTTATGGAGGGAAGACATTAGAATTAAGAGGGGTTGGGGGAAGGCTTCCTGTAGAAGATGAGATTTTAATTGGGACATAAAGAAAGCCAGGGAGATCAGAAGTCAGAGTAGGTAATGGAGATAATTTCAGGCATGGGGGATAAAAAGGGAAAAATTGTTTGTGGAATAGCCAGGGAGCCACTAAGGCTCAAAGAATAAGTGTCAGGGAGTAAGGTGTAAGAAGACTGGAAAGTAGGAGGGGCTAGGTCATGAAGGGCTTTTAATGCCAAACAGAGCATCTTGTATTTGACTCTGGAGGCAATAGGAAGCTCCCAGAATTTATTGACTGGGCGTGTGTGTGTGTGTGACATAATTGATTCCCAGTGCTTTAGGAAAATCACTTTAGTGGCTTAATGGAGGGTGGATTGGAGTGGGGAGAGACTTGAGGCAGGTAGATTCACCAGCAGGCTATAGTTACATGTGTTCAAGAGAGATTCTTGGTCATATATCAGTTGAACTAAATGACCTCTGAGTTCCCTTTGAACTCTAAGATTCTAGGTTTCTTGTGATTTTCTGACCTCAGAGACTTTGGGAAAATTTCTTAAACTCTTTGTTCCTCAGATTCCCTCTCTCCATAAAAATCAAGGAAGTAAAGACTTCCCTCGTGCTCTCAGAGCCATTGTATAGGCAGATGAGAAAATAGTGTTCTTTCTGGAGATTACCCAGATGGGGAACCAGAGCCTTCCATTGGAGGTCTCTGCCTAACTCATGAAAAGCAATGAATGCTGTTATGAAGGCAGACTGTCTGGGGAGCAGCTGATACGAGTTAGTCTAAGGTAATAGACTAGAATTCTCCATTCTTCCTGGTAAGATGACATGGGCTGAAACAAATCAGGACCTTTTGGAGAATGGGAATGGTCTACAAACCCAAGATCAAAGTCCCCTAGTAGAGGAGTTCTTCTCCAGAGAGCTTAAGGCTTTGAGCCAGTTTCTCTTGAGAGGCTGTAGGCAAAAGCCCTGCGCTGTTTCAGACACTATCACTATCAATTATCTTCAGGTTCGCAGGTAACCTTTGATTGAGTAATCAGACATTATGAAATAGCAGTGGAAAGAAATCAATTAAGCCAGAAACCAATTTAAGTAAATTGTAGGTATTTCCTACCCCATCCAGTCTAAGCTCCAGTGCTTTCTAATTCCCACACTAACTTAGCAATTTAACCACATAATAATAACGGTAATAATAAACACTCAACCCTGTGAAGTAGGTCCTGTTTTTAATCACATTTTACAGATGGGGAAACTGAGGCTGGGAAAGGTTAAGTCAGGGTCATCCAGCTAGTAAAGTATTTAACGTAAAATTTGAATTCACTTCTTTCTGAGTCCAGAACTCTTATCCACTATGGCAATCTGCTTCATATTTCGAAGATGGTCAGACTCTCTGGGCTGGAAAGGTCCCCAAAGATCAACCAGTCTGACTGGTCCTTGAACATGCAACCCCTCTACAACATCTCCAACAAGTGACCATTCAGCCTTTATGTACAGACTTCTAATGGAGCTGAAGATACTCTTGGTATTCCTAGTTCCATTCACAGATCAGCTGAGATGCTTCTTCCTTCATGAAGTCTTTCTTGATTCCCCTAGTTCAGGGTGGTCTGATTTGGTCTGTCAAGTTTGGATTCAGTCACAAGGCCACACTTGAGAACCTAGAAGGCCTCAAGGTTGCAGGTTCCTAGTTGTTGGTGTCTTCCATTCTAAAAACACTTTTTATTTTCTTTGTGTACATTTCGTATTCATTTATCTGTGCCCCTGTTGTTTTATTCCAGTAGAAAGTAAGCTTCTTGAGGGCAGGGACTCTCATTTTTTTTTCTCTGTAGTCTTATTCTTAACACTGTGCTGGCTACTTAGTGCTTAATAAACGCTCAGTAAATGACTCGATTTGAATCTTGTGGCATTGCAGGAGGTTTTTGGACAGTTCTAATGGTTAGGATTTTTTTTTTTTGTTACTTTGAGCAGAAATCTGTCCCTGGAACTCCCACTTGTGGCTTTCAGTTCTAGCTACTAGGGCTAGAACTGAAATTCTTTTTCAAGTATACAGAATTCTGTCATATGAAAGCCACCCTGTCCCTTTGCAGTCTTCTAGGAGGCAAGTTGGACCATTGAAAAGAGACCTGTTACATGAATGTAATGGAATACTATTGTGCTGTGAGAAGGGGAGTGACATGGCTAGACCTATACTTTGAAAATATATTCTTGGAAGCTTAGTAGAAGATTGATTGGAGTGGAGAGAAGTTTTAGGCATGTAGACAAGGTTGTGGTTATATGTGTAGAGAGAAGAGATAATTCAAATTTGAGCTTGGTACTACTGATATAAAAATTGCATTATGGCTATTGATGCTTTTGCCTCTCATTTAATAAATGCTTCATGTTTGACACGTAAAAAAAAAAGAAAAGAGACCTGTATTGAGAGTCAGGGAAGCGAGGTCTAAATCCTAACTCTGCCCCTTTCTACCGGTGTGACCCTGGGCCAGTAATTTAACCTTTCCACCTCAGCTTCTATATCCGTAAAATATGGGGATGGTACTAGATGTTGTCTTTTGCCTTTTCCAGATAGAAATCTGTGGTCTCTTCTTCAAGCTAACGAATCCTGTTATCTTCAAAAGATCTGTGTAGAGGAGTTAGGTGGCAAAGTAGATAGATAGCTTCAGCTGGACTCAGAGTCAGGAAGACTGATTGACAAATCCTGCCTTGGGTACTTATGAGGCATGTGTACCAATCAACCAATAGGCATACATTAAGCACCTTTTCTGTGTTGGGCACCATGCTAGGGATACAGATACAATGACCGCAACAATCCCTATGTGTAATGAGCTTATTTTACTGGAAAAGGCCCTCATTTTCTCTTTGTCTCAATTTGATGTATGTTGTGAGAATCAAATCTCTCTCTCTCACACACACACACAGAGAAGAGGTAGGGAATTATATATATAATATGGAATATATATAGGGAATTTTATATATATAGGGAATATATATATAGGGAATTATTTATATATATATGTATATGGAGAGAGAGAGAGAGAGAGAGAGAGAGGGAAAGAGAGAGAGAGGGAGAGAGATATCTATTTCTTTGCAAATCTTAAATTGCTATCTAATTGTTGTTGTTATAGTAGTCAATTACCTCTTTGTAGCTAGGGCTTGTTGCTCCTAATCTTTCACTCAGGGGCCAAATAGAACTAATCTTCATTCTCTCCTTAGGATAGACTTTCATATGTTTTTGGGCCTTCTCTAGCCTAAACATCCCCAGTTCCTTCAACCAGTCTTCACGTTGCATGAATTTGGAGTCCTTGCCCACTTTGTCCTCTTCTCGGGATGTTCTTCAACTTATCAAAGTCTTTTTTAAAAATGTGGTACCTAGAACTGAGCAAAATACTCCATCTGGGGTCTAACCGGGACAGAGGATAATATGACTATCACTTTCTTGTTCCTAGAAGTCTTGTCTCTCTCAGAGCTGCTTAAACTTGCATGACCTTTTTTTTTTTTTTTGGTTTATCATATCACACTCTTGAATCATAGTGAATTTATAATCCATTCTGCCAAGAAACATTTATTAAGAACCTATTGTAGTCTAGGCATCAGAGATGCAAAAAAAAAGAAAAAAGACAAAGAAAGTCCCTGCTCTCAAGGAGCTCACAGTCTAATGGGGAAGGCAACAATTATGTACAAAGAAGATGAATACACAAGATAAATTGGAAATAATCAGCAGAGGGAAGGCACTAGCATTAAGGGGGATCAGAAAAGTCTTTTTACAGAAGGTAAGATTTTAGCTGGGACTTGAAGAAAGCCACAGAAGCCAGAAGGTAGAGATGAGGATGGAGAACATCTCAGGAATGGAGGAGAGCTGATGAAAATGCCCAGAGTCTGGAAATGAAGAGTCTTGGAAGTGGGGGGGGGAACAGCAAAAGAGACCAATGTCACTAACAAAATCAACATAATTCAGATAAGCACCCAAATCCTCAGCCAAAGCACTGTCAAACCATGTCTCCTGCATCTTGTGCTTGTGAAGCCAATGACTCTACTGCAGCTTCATCTGAATCAATCATTTAGATCAGTGTCTCCTCTCTCCTGTTTACTCCCCAAGTCAGAGTTTAAAGACAGATGAAGAAATGTGCCCTGAAATCCTTGACCATTTCCCCCCTTCAGACCATAGATTTTTGGGACCAGCAGATGACCGACCACTGTCCAATGGCTGCTCATTCTAGAGTCAGCAGGATTTGCTCAGCATAGTCCTTGGGAACCTTTCTTTTACACTTTCTCAGCATCCATAGTGAACCAAAGTATACTGGCATTAGAAGTTCTTGGGAAGAAAATGCTTGCTATCCACACAGCACTTGATTCTTTTCAAAGGATGTGCCCAAATCCTATCCTTTTTCTTCTTATTCTTTAAGGAGAGAAAGTAGAACAAATGAATATTTTACAAATGCAGGTACTGAATCCCAAAGAAGTTCATTGATTTAATGAAAAAGGAAATGATAACTGTTTTTGACCGTGGAGTTGAGGAGTGGGAACATTGGGGTCAAGAGATACAGTGAAGCAAAGAGATTGATATAAGTTAAGAATATTGCATGAACATGTAGCAATTCTTGCTCCTGGAGTTTCAAGGGAGGGTCCTGGATCTTGAGGAAGAGATAATTGAGCCCTGTTGCAAATAGGTTAGTGGCAATGTGAGGAAGGCTTGCCAGAAAGCTGAGTGCTTGCCAGCTCCTTCTAGATGGTCTGATGGAATATTATTCATTACATATTTATAATTTGGCAAGTAAGGGCCCCAAGGTATCTACTTCACAGCCCAGTGGTTTCCTAATTTCTTACTACAGATGCAGGGCATTTGTTGGCCTCATTTTGAGGTCCTTTAAAAATGAAGACATTAAAATAATATAGCCTGGAACAAAAATGCACAATGGGCAGTTCCACTTGGTCCTGTTTTTTCCTAAGCTCCAACTGTTGCTGGGGGTTGGGTGTTGTTAGGTTAGGGGGAGCTTCCTTCTTTCCTTCCTCCCACATAACCCCAGCTTTTATGCTGACCAGATGATGCTTCCAGACCTCTTCAGGGGGCCTTCTTTGGCTCTGATGACTCTTGAGTAAACTTTCTGTAGTGGATGGTGGGGTTTGGGTTAGGTTCCGAGATGGCTCTTTCACATTCCCGCTCTATAATTAGTCTGTTGTATTAGACACAACAAAGTCGAATTGTTGTTGAAATTGATGACAATGAGGATGCCAGAGAAGGGCCTTTCTTTTCCACTTGGGCAGGATAAATAACAATTAGTATTCTTATGGATGATATGTTGGGGGTAGAACATTATTGCTTTGTTATGAAACATAATTATCTAATGGAGACTCTTTGATGACAAATGATTTAGGATCTGGGAGCCTTGTCAATGAGCTGTATCTAGTTTTGTGTTGTCTCTGGAAAATACCAGGGTAGAGGTTGCTATTGCAACCCCAGTGAATTGAGGGTCACCATAGACAATGGTTCCTGTAGGCTTGCTTGAGGAAATCTCTCCTTTCCTTTGTATCTAGCAACCATTTTTTCCTTCTTAAAAATTTTCTTTTAGTTCTAGACTTGAGATTTCATTAGCTTAAAGAACTGGGAATGAGAAAACTCCTACCAATGCATCTTATAGGGTTAGAGAGTTGCCTGGGGACTCTGGAAAGCTAAATGACTTGCCCAGGGTCATACAGCCAGTATGTATCAAAGGCAGGGATTTCACTCAGGTCTTTCTAACTGAGCTCTCAATGAGCTTAAATCAGACCATCTTCTTAAACATTTTAAAATAAAATGTCTATTTATACATTTTCTTTGGATTCAACAAACATTTGCTAACAAACATTCAATCAACCCCCCCCCCTTTAAAGTACATTCTCAGCACCTTGTTTCTGGTGCAAAACAGAGAAGCAAAACTACTTAATAGTGAGATTTCAACTGATGGGATGTTTCCCCTTTTGTAGTTTTATGATCGCTAGTAGAAAGGAAGGATGTGTGAAACAGGTATGTGGAAAAAATTAACATCAACCTTGAAAATTAAAACTACATTTCAACTGTCTTGGTTGGTCACACTTGGGGAGAAAAGAGACAAGGAAAAGTGTATTTCAGTATTAAAGACCCTAGCAAGGAGGTAGTCACAGATATGTTGGCTGATGGGTATGGAAGGTTTTCCTAAGCTTTGACATAGCAGTGTTGTGAAATGTACTTTTCCTCAGATCAAGGTGATACCCTTACAATTCTTTCCTGACACCATCCAGTCCTGATTTCCTCCTACCTGTTGGACTACTCTGCTTTATGTGGCTTCTCTTCTTCCTTCTCCCTACATGTTGTCATATTTCAAGGTTAAGTCTTTAGTCTTCTTTTCTCCTTTTTCTACATTTTTTTCCTTCAGAGGGATCATGTATTAGTAGATCTTGAAAAAATTATTTTTGTACAAATACTTCTCAAGTCTCTGTCTTTAGCCCCTGATCACTCTTCAGATCACATCTCTGTGTGCTGGACATCCTACTGTTAACTTAAATTCAATATGTCTAAAAGTAAAGCCATAATGTTCCTCCACACAAATTGGCTTTTATTATTTCATGAGATTTAGACCTGGTAGGGATCTATGACACTCTCTAGCCCAATTCTTTCATTCTGTATATGAAGAAACAAACACATGGATGTTAAGTGACTTGCCCAAAGTGACATGAGTGGTAAATAGTGGTGCCCAGATTTGAATCCAGGTCCTATGACTCTCAAATTTAGTGTTCTTTAAAAAAATGGTATAAACATTCTTCCAGTCAACCTGATTCAAAACCTTGGTATCATCTTTGACTCCTCATTCTTTTAAATCTGACTGTTAGTAGATCATTGGTCACATCTTTCAAATTCACCTCCTCTCTCCCCACCCACCCCAAGTCTTTATTTTATCTCATGCCTGGGATATTGTAACAGCCTCCTAACCAGTATTTTTACCTTCGCTCTCTGCCCCTTCCAATCAGCTACACGATGAATCATCCTAAAACATTCCTTTGATGTTAAATTTGTGCTGAAATGTGAGATATGACAAAAACTTATGAGTGCTTCAGTGTGAGTTAATGTGGAGATTAAATAGAAGTAGGCAGGCCTGGACCTGGACAGATGTGATATAGGTAAAGTTTATCTTTCAATACTCTCAGTCTTCCCTTTTAGTGTCCCTTCTGACCCTCTTGGGAGTTTAGTGCTCTCTTCTCATGCCTTATCTGAACTTGCTTTGGGCAAAGGGATGAATATTTGTTATTCACTCTTTAGAGTGAATTTAAGTCAACATGAAATTCTCAGGAACTTCCATCAAAGTCCTCTCTCTAATTGTGGAATGAAAGGATTTCTCTTTTGTGTGTGTGTGTGTGTGTGTGTGTGTGTTTTGAGTGGTTAGATTTTTTAAAATTTAATTTAATTTTTTTACATGAGTGGTTTTTTTCTTTTTTAAAAAATAAATAAATTTATTTATTTTCTTGTTTACATCACTCATTTCCAAGAGACTTTGAGTTACAAATTTTCTCCCCATCTTTCCCCTACCTACTACCTCAAAACAGCCATCCCACTATATAGCCCCTCCCCCAATCTGCTCTCTCCTATGTCCTCCCCCATCACCCTTCTGACTTTCCGGTAGGGTAGGATGGGTCTCCCTACCCCAGTGCCTGTATATCTTAATTCCCATATATATACACATTATATTATATATACATACATATACATATATATTTTAAACATTTGATTATAGAACTTTAAATTCTAGATTCTTTCTCTTCCTCCCTCATCACCCACCTCCACTGGAAGGACGAGCAATTCAATACAGGCTGTACATATGTAATTACGCAGAACATCTCCACAGTAGATGTATTGTGAGAGACTGATTATATGTCCCTCCTTCCTATCCCTCCCCCCTTGTTCTATTCTCTACCCTGTCCCTTTCCCTTTACAGAAGTGTGTGCTTCCAGCAACCCTCCCCCCCCTGCCCTCCCCTCCATCATCCCACCTTTCATTTCTATCCCCCATACTCTCCTGTGTGGCAAGATACCCAGTTTAGAGTTTGTCATTCCTTCCCTAAGCCAAATTCAATGAGAGTAAGGTTGACCCTTTCCCTTTTGCCTTCCTGTTCCTCCCCTCCATTGTAACAATTATCCCTAGCCTCTTCTATATGAGATGATTAACTCCATTCTGTCTCTCCCTGTCTCC
>CM053589.1:175272607-175292130 GCA_028646515.1 Pseudochirops corinnae | reverse complement strand
ATTTTCCAGGTCAGGGTTTTTTTCAAGGAGATATTTCACATTGTCTTCTATTTTTTCATTTGTTTGGATCTGTTTAATAGTATCTTGATTTCTCATAAAGTCATTTGCTTCCATTTGATCCACTCTAATTCTGAAGGAATTATTCTCTTCAGAAAACTTTTGGAATTCTTTTTCCATCTGACAAATTTGACTTTTTAAGGCATTCTTCTCCTCATTGGCTTTTTGGGCCTCTTTTGCCATTTGAGTTAATCTATTTTTAAGGTGTTAATTTCTTCAGTCAAGTTGTTGACTCTCTTTTCATGACTTTCTTGCATCATTCTCATTTCTCTTCCCAATTTTCCCTTCACTTCTTTTATTTGGTTTTCAAAATCCTTCTTAAGCTTCTCTATCGCTTGTAGGCAGTATACATGTTTCTTGGAAGCTTTTGGTGTGGGAGTTCTGGCTGTGTTGTCTTCCTTCCATTCCATGCTTTGATCCTTTTTGTCCCCCAAGAAGGAATCTAGAGTTTGATTGCTGTTCTTACTTTGCTTCCTTTGCCTGCTCATGTTGTTGCCAGTCAATTATTTGACTTTTTAGCTCTGTGGAACTCTGCTTCTGGAGGAGGAGGCTCTGTCCCAAAATGCTGGGGTTTTCTCAGCTGCTGGAGCTATTGGGAGGCTGCCATTTTTTTGCAGGCCCCACCAGCTTTGGCTCACTGAAAACACACCCCAGGACCACCACCCAAGACTGCCATCTGGATCGAGGCTGCTCAACGCAAGAGCACTTAGCCTCTGAATGATTGCTTTGCCCCCCCTGCAGTCTGCAGGCCAGGAGCTTCTGAAGCAGCCACATGGAGATGGCAGCAGGGCTGCTGCTTCTGCTGATTCCTTGCCCTGGAGGCAGTTCAGCTGGACTGCTTTTCTCCCCCAAATTTAGCTGAGTTCCACTGACCTTTCACTTTGTCCTTGTTTCTTCTGGGTTGATAGTTCTGGAAACTGCCACAGCTGCCGGTGATCCACTCTCCAGAAGCTCCAGCTGTGGCTGGTCCTGGCCACCCCAGGGCTAAGCCCCGGTTTCAGGCTGGGCTGGTTTTGGCTCCCATCATGCTGCGATGAGCCCTTCCTGCTGAGCTGCCTTAAGCAGGAGATGTGCTTTTTTGTATTTTTGTGAGTTCTGGAGCCTGAAAATTTGTTTAGAGTCATATTTTATGGGTATTTGAGGTGGCTATGTGGGAGCTGCGACATTTTCCTGCTTTTACACTGCCATCTTGGCTCCGCCCCACCGAATTTCTTTTGTTAAAGGAATTTCAGGGACCTTGGTAGTGGATATGCAGCATAATTGATGTGCTGCCTATCAGCACTGATCACAGTCCATCCATACCTTCTTATGGTAAGTTTGGCCCATGGCTTTCCATAAATATTTCATAGGGGATCCAACCAATATACTGGCTTCTTCTGATTCTTTTAATTTTGGGAGGAACATATGAGGGGAGGGGGATCAGTACAGAATTCAGCCTATTGATTCGCTCTGCCTTACTATCACTACTACATGAGTTGTGACCACGCCATTTTCAGTCATACCATTGGGATGGGGTAGGACCTCAGGGTTTTTGGTGGAAAGTCTATTAAAGCCAATAAATGGGCAACTTATGCTAATTGGGTGAAAATCACATGTTTACTTGGAAGCTTAATTTTAAGTATACCTAAAAAATACATCATATAGATAAGTAATATGCATCCATTACTGTAACTATAGCATTACAAAGGAATTTGACCCTAAAACCGGAGGTTCCTATCTTTGTGTGGGTCATGGACCCCTGTGGTAGTTTGGTAAAAACTATGGAATAATGTTTCAAAACACATAAAATAATATACATCAGGATTACAAAGGAAACCAGTTATAGTAAAATAGAGCTATCAAAATATTTTTAAAATGCAAGTTCATGGACTCCAGTTTAAGGGCCACTGCTCTAAAGAGAACTGGATGCATCATGGTGTTTACTGGAACAAAGGAAGTGACAGAAACCTGGGAGAGAGAGATAGCCAGGACAGAAACTGGCAAAGTCAGGGTATAACTTGATGCACCAAACTTAGGCTATATGGTAGAATATTTATTGGGATACTTTCACATATACTTAAAATATCAGTTGGGACAACTGTTATTACATAAGTTATACTTCACTCAGTAATGGTGATCCGGACAATATCTTTGGTTTTGTCCATTTCCTGTCTAGAGGGAGTTGATAGCTTATTTAAACAAGTTGTGTTGGTGTTGCTATAACTGTCAGCATTTTCACCTCATTATCCTTTCTTTCCTATTCATTGTTGACTTTTACCTTTTCTCTAGTCAATTGATGGATGTCACCATTCAATGGCAGTCCATTCTGAAAAGATTGCTATTTTCTTTGACTATTAATATACTTAATTCTTTTGTGATAGCATTCAATGTTCATTCTATTTTTGAAGGGATGTTTTCATGATATATAGTTCATGAACGGTTCACAATAGTCTGAACATATTTTCCCTTTTTAATTTTTTGATTTTGAATTGTATTCTTTAACATAGATTTGCCTTGTACTCAACTTTTTCTTGAAGCCACTAAATATCAAGGTATATATTGTCTTATTTTGGTGAACCTTCTCATATTTTTCAGAGAATTTATCTACTTTTTCATCTTCTGCACCAGATTTTGGTACATAAACCACAGTGGTTTTTATGGTGGTTGGTTTGTTTATATCTATTGGAAGTACTGTGAAGAAAGGTGGCAGAGGTTTCCATGGGATAATGCTTCTTGCTGTTTACAGGAATTACAAAGGAATTTGACCCTAAGTGATAAAAAGATTTATGATGAAAATAATTCCTTAGACTCTTTCACTCACTTCCTAGGAACATCAGGGAGTCATGCTTCCATTTGGAAGCAATGTTTTTATGTCATTTGATTTCATTTGGAGCCAAAATAGCAGTATGGAGTAACTCAGGTCCTCCAGTT
Source organism: Pseudochirops corinnae (assembly GCA_028646515.1). NCBI lineage: Eukaryota > Metazoa > Chordata > Mammalia > Diprotodontia > Pseudocheiridae > Pseudochirops > Pseudochirops corinnae. The sequence continues at coordinate 175,289,163 of CM053589.1, read as the reverse complement.
GTGTGTTAGCTCTGATGGTGGTTGGACAAAAATTTAAGAGAATATAGTATGAATGTCAAGATTTATGTGATTCAACCTCTCTAGTAAAATGTTTGCTTGTGTGTTATTAGATAATAATCTTGCAATTATAGTTCCAACAGCCAAGTCAAAGTTTATAGATAGTCTATACACTGATTAAACACATACCACCTGCCCCTTTCCCCACCATTCTGTCACCATCCTCACAGAAGTGGAAGGGGGCCTCCCAACACCAACAATCATCTTATATTTTTCTTTGTTGTCATGGGTTACCACAGTCAAAGAATTAATCACTGGTCGTAAGCTTCTCTGTATTTGGGTAGGCTGGTTTTCAGACAATTGATGTAAACTGTCACTGGGATTTTACTCAAAGATTTTCCATCTTCATAATTGTTCTGATAACTGAGAAACAGAATGGTACAGAGGAAAGAGTGCCTGATTTGAGATTTGAAGGTTCTGGGTTCAAATCCCAGCTTTGTCACTTTCTTTCGTTGTGACCTTGGGCAAATCACTTAGCCTATCTAGGCTTAGTCCCACATAGAGGGAAACTGTAACCCCCTGCAGGGGGTTGGATTAGATAGATAATCTTTTAGCCTGAAATGCTATGACTTTTGCAGAAGTGGGTATAGGAAAAGTTTTTCAGTAATACTTGAAGTCCAGAATATTTTATGCAACCTAAATCTGCTCATAAAACAAATCCCCATGCCCAAGGAACAGACAGACACATATTTATTTTAACTATGGGGAAAACCCCTCAATACCTTTAAATTGTATTTATACAATAAAAACATGCATTATGAAAATTGATTTCCAAAGGGAAATGTTTGAAGACAAATGCCCCTTTTCTGTTTTATTTATACGTGTACCCAGAAATGGCATCAGAATTTCTTGTTTATTCAATACCTACTCTCCAAACAGAGTTTCTGGGGCCCAGGACAGTCAACTACTGTATGCTGAGAAAGAGGTCTGAATGGACTGTAAGGGAAATCCTTCTAGATTCCCTGGGGTTAGGGCTGGTCTTAGAAATTCTTTCCTTTTGCCCTTTATAACTGAAAATCCTGTCAGAGTCCATCTCCTGCCAATAGAAATAATAGAAACTAATGCTAATACCAATACTAATAATAAGTTGTGGTAATATTAGTAGCAGCAGCATTAGCAATGAAATGACCTTTCAGAATTTTAAAAGGTGATACGACTTTGGTCCAGCTAAGAATTATGCCCCGCCCCATCCTAAGTTATTAACAATTCCTAGTTCACGCTGTAACAACTTTGTGATTAATCCAGTGACAATAACTCATTTGATAAACCAGTAAATCAAGTGTGTCTGTAAGGTTGAAGGAACCAGTGACAGGGGGTGTGTTTTAGGTTTAGAAGTACAAACTGGCAATGGGGTACCAGTGCAACATGGAAAAACCTGGTCTAAGTACAGGAAAGGGTTCAAGAAATCAAGTGTCCAAACACATTTGAGTTCATACAAAGAGCTTCAGTTATAACTTTATAGCCCATCATGTTGACTAATATTCCTCAATCCAACTGTCAGGGGGTAATTTTGACTTTCCCCTTCTTCTTAACAGACTTCATTTTGGACAGCTCCCTGCTACCGTTAACATTTCCTGCATGGGGAAGAGTTGTGCTTTTTTGGGGGGGCAGGTGGAAATCATATTGGGTTCGAACATTACAATGCCTCCTGATCTGTCAAATTGAATTGATTTTTCCATTCCCATTTGGATCGTTTAATATTATAGAAACTTGACCATTTAGCTTCATCTAACACTGAACATTCTTCATTCCAAAGACATGGGCAATGTTGATTTTGAATTCAGTTGAATCCAATCCAACAAAGTATTTTGGAAATGCTCATGCTCACTATGTACAAGGTACTTTGCTTGGTACTAGGCATTTCGAGACAAAAAACCCAATAAAACCACTTTCTGCTCTCATGGAACTTACATTAATGGGAGAAACATATTTTACTTTATAGAATATATTTCTCATGGGCTTTTAGAATAACCTTTGTCCATTGAGCTTATTTTGAACAATCTCCAAGTGTGGTTAGGCTTTGAGGGAAACTACCCAATTAATTTTATACTATTCAAGTAAGTGACCCTATTTATCATATTAGTAATTGTAATAGGGCAGGGAGAGGGAATGAGGAGGAAGTTTGGGGTCAGAAGGAGCCCTCACCATTCCTGATTCTCTGTAGTCCTGAGAAATATGACTACAGCAAAACATTAAACAAGTTCTTACTTAAAAGGCACCATGGATAACAGAAGTTAAGACAGGGGATGCTTTCATAGTTCTTGCTGCATCAATTCAAGATTAGTCATGTTTTGTTCTGATTATGCTTCTTCAACTCTCACAAAATATAAGTAGCCTCTTTATTCATTCCTGCCATTGCTCAGCTTAAGGCATGGTCTGCCACATTATTTCTCTGTATTTATGGAAATGTTACAATGTGATCTGATTTAAACAACATAGATACAGGGTCTGAAGGACTAGGGCTTGCTAATCCTGGCTCTGCCTCTACTGTCTGTGTGACCTAGGCTAAGTCATTCCTATCCAACTCCAAGTTTATGGTCCTATGATCCCTGACTCTGTGATCTTATGAATACCCAGCCCAAATCATCTTAATAGCATATGCTGTGTGACAATAGACAAGCCATTTAATCCCAAAAGAAACATGAGATGCATAAATTTAGAGAATCCAGCCCAAAAGTTCACACAGACTATTTGTGCCCAACCTGCGGTAGAACATTCCAAATTTGTATTGGTCTGATCAGTCACAGTTGGACGCGTGGTAACTTGACTCTAACATAGTGATGCCATTTTGGTCCTCTTTGAGAATGAAGGACAATAACCAACTAAATGGCTACAGTTTCTTTATCTGTAAAATAAGGATAATGTGTTTTGAGGATCAAATTGGATCATGTATATAAAGGACTTATAAACCATAAAGTTATGTACAAATATTAGTTATTATTATTATTATTCTAGGAATCTAGACTTCTTGTAACACCTACTACTTTTGTCAGTCACCAGACCCCAAATCTGAGATGTGATTGTTAAAAAAATTAAGTCACAGTACTGTATAAGCCCATTAGAATACATATGAGCTTTTAAATTTTAATTCAAATTAATTTTTAGCTTTTGTCTTCAAAGTAGTCAACTTGGGTGATGCTTTATCCAAAATATCTGTCTCCTTATAAAAAAATGCTGGCATGGTTCAAAACATTTCTAGAAAAATCTCATCTTTGGGAACTGCTTTTAGAATTAGCTTACTTATAAAAAATTGAAAAAAAAATCAGGCAAATCATTCTGTAGAGTCCTCCTTCCTTTTTGACCCAAAGTGGCATTCCCTGTCTTTTACCAGAACAGATTCCAGAAGACTTTTGACTTTTTACAAAAATAAAAACCCTCAAAGAACAGAGATTTACCACCCCTGAGAACAGAGTCTTAACTGGAGTAAGGCAACTGGGGCTTCTCCTCAGGGTGGTGAATTTAGAGAGTTCCAATGCGACCATCCTTGGAACACTTCTTTCCTTACCTGCCCTGCCCCCATAGCAGTAGTGACAGGAGCTGCCTCCATGTCAAAATGTTTCCTTCCCCGTCAGAATTAAATCAAATGAACCCACATCATAACTCTGCCTCTTCCCATCCTTGCCCTGGGTGCAGAAATAGTTATTTATGACTCTGTCTGAGGATAATTTTTTATAAGTGTGGCATAACATGTCAAGGCAATTTCCAAACAAGAGTCCCTGAGACGCTATATGGCAGGGATTCTTAACTCCTAAGCAGTCTATGGATAGGTTTCAAGGAGTCTATGAACTTGCATGGGAAAATGTTGCTAACTTTGAAATGAAATTTAGCGCCACCTTTAATTATGAATATAACCAACAAACTATTATTCTAAATAGTCCACAGGCTTCACCCTACTGCTGATAGTGTCTATGCCTAGTTCAAGGTCTGGGACATAGTAAACTTAAAACATTTTTTATGGATATATTTGGCTTCTATCTTACCTTCATTTCGAAGTTTATCCTTCCCCCAACTCCCCTGCCTAGACAGCATCCCTTGTAGTTACAAAAGAGAGTAAAAAGTTCAATAAAATTAAACAATGCATGAACTGAATCTGGCTGTGGACTATTGCTCAGGCTCTTAGAGTCCCCTGCTTCTTCAAAGAAGGGGAAAGCATCTGCTCTTTCCTGCCAAGCTTGGTCATTTTAATTGCACAACATTCCGGTCTTATTTTTTCCATTTATCCTTGCAAAGTAGCACATACTATTTTCCTGGTTTTGCTTACTTTACTTTTTATCAGTCCATATAGGTTTCTCTACAATTCTCTAAATACTTCATATTTATCCCTTCTTATAGTACAGTAGTATCCCCAAACATTTATTTTTCACAATTTCTTTTGTTATTCTCCAACTGATGTGTTGGAAACTGACTGATTTTGTTTTTCAATTTTTGCAACTATGAAATTGCTAGGAGGGATTTTTTGGTATACATGGAAACATTCTTTCTCTCTTTGACCTCTTGGGAGTATATTCTTAGCAAAGGGATTTATGGGTCCAAAGGAATGGATGCTTTACTACTTAAAAAAAAAGCATAGTTCTGAATGACTTTCTAGAATGAATAAGTCAATTCCTAGACTTACTGACAGTGTTACTGTGTCTGTTACTCCCCAGCCCCTCCAGTACTGATTTTTATGTCATTTGATTTCATTTGGAGAAACCAAGGATACAATGATCCTCAAGAGGACATCGAGGTCCTCACCGTTGCCTTTTTTTCTGGGTGAGGTGAAATCTCAGAGCTATTTTAATTTGCATTTCTCTTATCAGAGATTTGGAGCGGTCTATAGCTTGAAATTATTTTTTGAGAACTATTTATTCAGATCTTTTGATCACTAATCTGTGTAGTGTGTTTCCTGAGTCTTAGTGTAGTTTTAAGTTTTAATAGCATAAATCTTCACTGACCTGTGGAGTTTCAATATACTTATATATATTGAATATATAGATACATATCTTATCAGAAATAATTGATGGAAAGAGTTATTTCCCCATTTGAAAGCTTCATTTCTTATCCTAGTTGCATTGGTTTTGTAAAACTTGTAAACTTCATGCAATTGAAACGTCAACATACACACATAAACATGCATGTGCACATGTGCATTTGTGTGTGTATGTGTGTGTGTGTGTGTGTGCGTGTGTTGAAAAGCTTTAAGAATGATCTTGGCAGTGGATCATCATCTGAGGATCAGACTAGCTATGTACAGATAGCCTTCCAACTAGTAGGCTGGCTATTCTAGGATGATTTTTTTTTTTTTTTGCACAGAACTCTCGAGGACCATCATGTCCTTGGTTTCTAACACAGTTTCTGGTATGTTATGGGCATTTTAAAAAGACTTGTTGAATAAACCAATGCATCTAAAGAGGTTGGGATCTCTGGAGCAAGAAGAAATACCTCCACTGTTTAAATAATAAATCTTTAGCAATATTGCAGAAGAAGTTTTATTCTAGTATTGTCTCATCCCATTTCATCTTTCCAGCTCTTCTGTGCCCTCTCCTCTTCTCTTCTTCCCCTCCTTTCTTCTCTTGGTCTAGATTATAAGCTTCTTCTGGGCAAAACCTTTATTCATTCCTTCATGCATTCATTCATTGATCCAAAATATATAGCTAGAGCTTTGAGATTTGCAAAACACTGTACACATCTTATTATTGTATCTTCACAACAACTCTGGGGAGTAGATGTTTTATTATCTCCCATTTTACAGGTGAGGAAACTGAGGCACACAAAAGTCTAAGTGACTTGCCCAGGGTCATGTGGCTAGGAAGTGTGTGTGGTTAGATTTAAACCTTCTTCCCTTACAGAGCTTCACAAATGGAAGGGGGACAATTAATTTTACTTGATCAACAATTGATCAGGAGAAGCAGACATATTATATTTTTTATCTGATTCCCAAGTTTGTGTGAATGCTGAAAAGAACCTGGGGAGTGGGGGGAACTTTTGAATGGGTCTAAGATATGGACAGAAGAAACCTTGAAATCCTCCTGAAGCTTGACTGATGGGGCTGATATATGAAATCCATGATAAGGGGAAAGATAGAAGAAGGAGCCTTCATATCTTGCTCAAATGTGGGACTGCTTCAGTCCCTAGGAGAGAGATGACACTGTGCAGTCTGGCCCCTCCTCCTCACTTATCAGGGGTTTACCGATACCACATGTGCCTCATTGTGAACTCTCTGATGAGGAGTCATCTTTAAGATCAGTGCTTTCAGAGACGGTTAATTTTTCATCTTTGGGGTCAGCCCTGTTCTTCTCTTGGTCATGAGACAACATACAGGATCCAGGATGCAGGAAGAGACCCTAAAGCTGGGGAGCAGGATAGATGAATCACCTTCCTCCTTCCCTCCATACTTCCTCAGGGAGGGTCTCACTGCTTTATGGCAATAATGGGCTACACACACACACACACACACACACACACACACACACACACACACACACACACACACACACACACGCTGTATGGCCCACAGGAATGGCTGGGATGTAAACTGCTCCATGCTTAACAGCAGAATTAAGGTTCAATAAGGTCAGGGGAAAGTAGGCTGTGCCAAATAGACAAAGTGGACTATGCCAAATCCTTTGGTCTTCTGGGAAATTTCCCAACATGCTGAGCCAGGAGGGGGCCTTAAGGATCATCTTGTCAAACCTTCCTGTTTTTCAGATGAGAACTCTGAGACCTCCTAGGGTAATATGATCCTTTCTGGGACAGAGGATAAGTAGGGCCACTTTGGAAGGATTAGCACTATTCTCTCCCCTTCTCCTTCCCCTCCTCCCTTCCCCAATTTAAGAGTATCTGGGCTGTGATAAAGGTCAAGGTGTTCTTTCCCTAGGTAAGTACATGGATAGAGAGGAAAATGCCAAGGTGAGATTGGGCTGAGATGTTTAGGATAGCTCACCTCTTTTTTTCATCTTAGTAAAGGACCAGTCCCCTCCCTAGGACCAAGAGGGAAAGTGGAGCTGACTTTCTGAGAGAGATTGATTTTCATTCTAATCAAATGATCCATCCATGCATTTTGCACCCTTGGCTCATTCCTGTCTCACTGGATGGGCCTCCATCTCCAAATTACAAAGACGAGATGTAATTGGGCTGAGCAGTTTCTGTCTGCTACTAATTATAAAATCATGATTTGTTTTCCTTCCTTTAATGATACTCAGTGTTCCTATAATAGGTCAGGTTGGTGCTTTAATTTCCTGATGTTATTAGGGAATGTAATCAACTTTTTTTTTTTTCATCCTGGATCTTTCCACCACCCAGGCACCTAGAGGGCTACAGGCTATGTACAGAGTGCCAGGTGGAGCCTCCTGCTGTTGTGGGTTATTAACATTGGTTTCTTTTATGTTAGTGAGTAGTTCATAGGCTGCAAATTGTCGGGTTTAGCAAGTGCTGCCTCCAAGCAGAGGAATAACTCCACAGGCTTTGAAGTTGTTCTGCTTTTTACTATCTGGAAGGTCATTGTAATGGCCTTTGTCTTTTTATTGAGGGAAGAGTTAGAGATGGGTTTGCCATTTGGGTTTAAGCCATTAGCTTTTGAGGCTCCTAAGCAAGAGAAGCCAGAGAAGCAGGAGAAAGTGTTCTGACAATGTGGGATATGTCCACAAGTTTTTGTCTTGAGAGAGGGCTGGAAAAATTCCCATGGTGCCATTTAAAAAAAAATCTAATCACAGAATCTGAAAGTTGGAAGGAACCTCAGAAACCATCCAGTCCAACCTGTATCTAAACAGAAATTCCATCTACAACATAACAGACAAGTAGTAAGACAGACTTTTCTTGAAGACGGCTAGTAAAGGGAAGTTCCTTCCTCTCATGGCAACTCTTTCCATTCATGGATAGTTGTAAGTTTTAGAAAGTCTTTCCTTATATTGAGTTTGGTACGGTATAAAGAGCATCAGATCTGATGTCAGAGGACTTGGGATAAAATCTCAGCTCTACCCATGTAATCCTGGGTGGAGGGGACCTCAGGGACTGTTTGATCCAATCAATATTCCTCTTCTCTCCAAAGAATTTCAACTACAACATACCCAATAAATGATCATCCATGCCTGCCTCGAGATCGCCACTGAGGATAAATTCATTAGCAACAAAAGCAGCTTGTTCCACATAGGAAGAGCTCTAATTGTTAAGAAGTTTTTCATTTTTCCTGATTTTAACTAAGCCTTAATTGGTCTCTTTGCAGCTCCAATTTATGGTCTTTTCCCTTGGGACCTAACAAAATGGATCTAATCCCTCTTTCATTTGACAATACTTCAATCACTCCCTCCATTTTGCTCCTAAGTCTTCTGTTTCTTAGGCTAGACATTTCTAATTCCTTCAGTTATTCCCGCAGGTGAAAAAAAGGAAAGTGAAAAATAGTAAAAAGAAAACGCATCTCTAGATCACAGAAGTTTAGGAGTAACTTGTGGCTTTATCCTTCTAAGCTCTACTAAAGGGGAAATTTCTCCTCTGTTCTATGGAGAGCATAAGCCCTCACAAAGCCCCACCAGCACCGGTAAAACCATCCAATTAGGATCAAGGATGGTAACAGTGACAATAATAACAGATAATATTTATATTATATACTACCTTAAGGTTTATAAAGCACTTTATGTGTATTAGCTCATTTGGTCCTCACAATAATCCACAGAATTAGGTGCTATTATGACCTCCATTTTGCAATGAAAAAACAAAGGTTAAGTGACTTGTCTAGAGTCACATAGCTAGTAAGTATTTGAGACAGAATTCAAATTCAGGTCTTTCTGACACCAAATCTGGCATTCTATTGGCAATTCAAGATGCCACAGGATGGCAGAAACTCAATAAAGGAATACATTTATGATGTGCAAATCTGTTTAATTAAGTGGACATTATTCTTTTAATAAGTAAAAATAAAAGCAGATGTAAAAAGTTTTTTTTAAAAAAAATGCATTGTTTTTAGCTCTAGAAGTCCAAATGCTTCAGAGGTAAGAGCTTCTTTTTCTTTTGTTAACTGGCTGTTCTCCCTCATCTTTTGGTGTATACCACCTCCCCCAGGACTGTGTGGTTCACATAGTAGAGACTCCTTTTCTCCAATTCAGGAAAACACATAAAAATTAGAATTTATTGCATACTTTAAGAGCTAAAATTTACAAAATATTATCTCATTTGACCCTTAAAATAACCTTGTGAAGTAGGTGCTATTATTGTTGCTATTTTTAGTGTTGAGGAAACTGAGGAAGACAGAGTTAAGTGATTTATCCAGGGTCATACAGCTAGTAAGTGATTGAGGCTGATGTTTGAAGACTCAGGTCTTCCTGACTCCAGGGCCTGCACTCTATAAACTGAGCCATCCAACTGCTTCTGCTTTCATAATAGGAGTTCTCAAATTATAGATCTTGCCAAAAAAAAAACCCTTTCTAGGTTTAATGCTAGACATTATACCAAAAGATTAATAAATACATAGTAGTTGTTCTCAAGGAGTTTACAATAAGTAATTCTGAAGTTATAATAATGAACAGAGGTATGCTGGAGTTGCTCATACGGCTCAATCCATAAATCACCATTAGTCAAGTGCCTACTATGTGCCGGGAACCATACAAAGGATTCAAGAGAGTCCGCTGTTAAATTGTAGTGTGAGTGTTTATACCTCGAAAATCAGTAAATGCTACAAATTTGACTTGACTAATTGTTTAAGCAAGTGATGGAGAAAATATTGAAAATGCAGATTAAATGTAAACAAATGTGTCTACATTTTCTCCCATGTGTGGTGTGGATGTCTTTTTTACGAAAGAGTCAGTTGTTAGGACGTTGACCGGCATATTCCCGTAACAAATGGCATTTTGTTAGTCTCTAAGGTTTGCACAGCAGTGTGCATCCATTATATCTCCTTGAATGAATGCCAGTGATTCATTTTCCCATGCAAAAAAGAGAAAGAAGCTAAAATATAGTGAAAAGAAAAAAAATGAGATAAAATACTAAAAAATTTGGTAACAGGAATAATATGAAGAATACCAATGGGGCTCTTTGTCTCAGCTAAAGAGGCTCAAAAACTATTATCCAAAAACTCTGGTAACGCTGAGGGTCCTGAAAGGCCAACTTGGAAAGGCCAAATCATGTTGTGGGATGAGCACTGCGTTGGGAGCTGGGAGACCTGGGTTCTGGTCCCAGTTCCACCTTTTATTAGCCAAGTGAATTTAGGCAAGTGACTTTATCTCTCTCATCCTCAGTTTCCTACTGTGAAAAGTGAGCTGGTTATGTTGGGAAAATCTCTAGGTCTAAAAGCCTTCGCCTAGCAGAGACTTTCTCCTGGAAGGATTCTGAGCTGAAACTCACATCAAGATTTGGCCCTATAAACCTGAGAATGGAGGGATCCAGAGCCTCAGCCATTCAGGGGAAGCTTCAGTGGATCCCCAAGTCAGCAAAAACCTGAACAGATCCCAAACCATCAGCACCTCTGGGCTCACTTTTTGATCCCAGGCTTTCCTAAGAAACCTCTATCACAGGTCTGATTCAAGGTTCAAATTTTCCCTTAGAGACTGGCCACATCAAGACAGATTTCAACCTGAGGGATGGCAATACTTTATCAATAATCAAAGTCCAGGAGTGTGCTAGTAAAAGTTAAATGACCGGCTCTCCCTTCCCCTCACTCCCCATCCTCTATCCAAATGCATGCAGGATACACTTTAAAGTTTAATCCATCTTATTAACATTTTCAATCACTTTCTTAAGGGTAGATAATAAATCAAACTCTGATTTGTAGTGTTTGCCAACTTCCAAGGCCAATGCACCCTGAAAATTTCACAGTTGACTCCCAGCTGGTTCAAGCTGGCTCCAGCACATCCCTGAAACAAATACCAAAAGAACTGGAGAAGTCTAAGAGGTTATTTTCATTTCTGGAAGGAGTGCTGCCATCTTTGATTTTTGTAAGCCTTGTGGGCTTTGGTCAGTGGATTGGCACACCCTGACTACTCCTTTAAATCATCCTTTGGAACTGTTTGGGGGTAAGGAGAACACAGGTATAGGGGCATAGTGTCCTTCATAAAATGAGAAGCAATAAGCTGGAGAGTGTTCAGAGGAGGACCTCTAGATCATTCTAGTAGGTTGCAGTAAAATACTAGACTCACATATCCCCTGGGAATATTGAGAGATCATCTGCCTTTCATCCATCCTTTCCTGGATGCCTGGTGTCTTCCTTACTTGGAAAGATCTCCAGAAAAAGGATATTCCATATTCCTCAATAGTTCATTCCCCTGCCTCAGCCCTCAGACCCTCAAGGCTTCCCAAAATTCTCTTCTTATTTTCTTTGAAGGCCAACTCTTCTTCTTTGATCTTTAATGAAGAGGAAGAATTCAAGAATTCCTTAAATATTTACTAAACACTTACTATGTGTTAGACATTAGGCCTACAAAGCCCAAAAGGGAACAGTCCTTGACATCAAGAAATTTTCATTCTACTGGGGTTATGGAAGCAACCTTATTAACACCATAACACCCAAGTTCCATCTGGTGAGGGGAAAAGTATTTTCCACTCATTGTATAGGTTGAATCCCTCTTGAATCTACCTATCAATTTCTCTTTGAGAAACTTCACCAAATGAAAATTTCTTGGAAACCATAAAGTACACCAAGGTTTTAGGGCTAGCCCACACAAAGCAAACAGATTCTTTTTCACATGGTTTTCAGCAAAACCCTTATTCTTGAGAACTAGCCAATGTTGCCAGAGGTCAGTCAGGCCTCTGTATCCTTCTTTCTGACTCGACATCCTCAAAAGCTTTTGGTTCGGGACATAACTTAAATCAGCAGTTCTCAACCTGTGGGTCACAAACCCTTTGGGGGTCGAATGACCCTTTCACAGGGGTCACAGGGGTTGCCTAAGTCCACCGAAAACACATATTTCCAATGATCTTAGGAACTGAGACACCGCTTCTCTATCCATCTCCAAGCGGGTCTGCCCACATGCAGATATGCCCACATATGAGTATTAAAGGGTTGTGGCATTAGGAAGGTTGAGAACCACTGACTTAAATGATCAAAACCTTAAGCACCCACTATGTGCTTGGTTAGTAGGATAAAATCATGGATTTTCCCTCTAGATATATTTTGATTTATTGAGCCAAAAAGCACATTGGGAAGACCCTCTTGCTGAGTTTTAGGGAATAAATGACTGTGTCACTAGGGAGGAAAAAAGCATGGATGGGTGGCTATCTGTACTGTGGAAGGGAATATTCATGTTGAAATGAGCACAGGTCTACTGGAATATTAGAAGAGTTCGAATCATTGGAGTTAGAGCTAGAGGGTACTTTTAGATTATCCAGTCCAACCCCTGTATTTCACAGATGAGGAAACTGAGACCCAGAGAGGGAAGGTGACTTCCAAGGTTATATTGGCAGTAAATAGGAGAACAGAGATTAGAATCTAGATATTCGAACTCTCAGTCTAGGGCAAGGTGTGTGTATGAAAGCAGTAACCATCCAGCCTCAAAAACCACTTATGCGCTGTATTTTTTTTCTCTTACATTTAAAGGATAGGTCCTGGATAGAACTGCTGCAAAGATTTCCCTTTTCCCCATTAGCTGAAACCTCATTTGTCCCAAAGCTCAGGTCAATGGGCATGATACTAGAATGTGCCACTGCACAATTAGGTCCTACTCTGAGCGTCTGAAAAGATCTCATACTGTAATGGGCATCTCTCTCCCAGACTCCTCTAATTTATAATCCTGGGGAGACTTTGATGAATGGGCTTTCATGATGTAGCCTTTTTACTTGACTTATTTATGGCCTTGTAGTTTCCTCTATTGCTTCCACATGTTTAAGGATTCATAGTGTTCCTTTCCAACAAAGCAGAAAACTTCAAACTATTTCAGTCCTTCCTTTTGGATCCTCCCTCCCCCTTTCTGTTCTGGAAATGGTCCACCTTGATGGTATGGGAGGATTCATGGGACATCCTTCTACATTCAGTTTCTAGTGGGTGAACATCTCAAACCCCTGTCCTTGTGCCAGTGCCATGCCCTGAAAACCTAGCCCTGTGTTCCATGAGACCATGAAGTCCCCAAAGGAGAGGTCAGTAGGGAAAGTGAAGAGTGAGCTGTTGCCACAAACATGGAAACATGGTGTGGTTGGTCATATGGAAATTTCAGGCTGCCATGACCCTTCAGGTATTCTCCCCTTTAGTCAGGCATATTGCTAGCTTATACCTAAAGGGGGAATGCCAGCTGTGTTCATAGTATGATCTGTTTAATTCTCTTTGGGGGGAAGAATAGAGCAGAAACAAAAGGAATCCAAATTGTATGTGATATTTATCAGTGTGTAAATACTGTAGGAGGAGAGCCAATTAAAGCATGATAGACTGGATTCAAATTTGGCCAAATTAAAGGTATTCTTGCATAAGCAAGGCAGAACGTGGGCTTAGTGATGTCTGATAGAAACACATCTCATCCTATGGCAAAAAAGCATAACTGATTGTTATGCTGGAGAAAGAAATGATCAGTTCTCAAGACAAGATATTTTCCCCCTTTGGAAATCTGAGTCATTAAGTTCTAAAGTAAACTTGGGGGTCACGTTTCAGATCATCGGACAGACTTAAAGCAAAGGTAAAGAGTGATCGGAGCAAGGAAAGAATGAAAGAAGTCAAGAAAAGCAAAAAAAATAGAGAAAATAATCCAGAGAGGAGAAGAGAGAGGGAAATGGACTGGAGGAGTGAGAACGGGGTCAGAAGTAATGGAAAATCATTAGGTGGGTCTTGTGCAAGATGGTTTTAGTATCTTAGTGAAATTCCACCACCCACAACTGATATCCTTCCTGTGCTGATTCAGTTGATCAATCCCAGCTGTTTAGAAACTTGATTTGTGGTTCTGTCCTAAAGTCGGGCAAAAGATAGGAATCATACTGTGTGCTCCATGGTGGGTCAGGGATCTGGCTCAAAAATCACTTGGATATGAGATGACCTTGGGATGGGCAGGCATGGATGAGTGGTTATCTGCGCTGTTGGATGGAATACTTACATTGATGGGATTGCAGGTCTGCTGGAACATTAAAAGAGTTTGAGTCATTGGAGTTAGAGCTGGAGGAGACTAACATCCCTCTAGCCCCATCTTCATATTTCACAGATGATGACACTGAGGACACTGTCTAAAGTTTCAAGATTGACTTCAAAAACAGGGATGACTTTTCTTCTCTCATCCTCCCTGCACTTAGGGGTTATGACTAGGAATTTCATTTGAAAAGGGAAAATATATGATCCTTTTCCCTCTCAAAAAGGTAATCTCATATCTAATTAGATAAAGGATGACAGAAATACTGGCTGTCCTATATAGCCTAGTGATTGGGAGAGAGGCCTGGTTCTCAATAGGTTCTACAGAAAGTTACTCATTGAACGCTTGAGCTGAAAGGGGTGTCTTACAGATTTTTTTAACTTAGGGTGCAACTTTCCTAAGTTGTGGGTATACAGTCTGTGCTCTAGGAGATAATTTTTTCATAAGTGACTGTGACCAAAAACATTAATTATTTGGTGCCAGCCTTCTGGTGAGGTACCTGCCCAAGTCTGTGGATTTTATTCTTTTTCTTGGACAACTGGGATATGCCATTTAAAACATCCCCACTGCCATTTGTAGAAGCCAGATGAGAACTCCAGCCTCCCTGAGAAAGTGAATTTACTAAGGTATAGCATGGCCACTGCAGATGGTGGAAATGTTGCTTCCTACTAGATTCTAGAAACTTTTGAAATTCTTGGCTTTCTAGCCTGCTACTGAACTAGAAAGGATAGAGAATTTGAGGCTCTAAATATGTCACTCATTACTCTAGCAAGAAGTCCATTAGTGTGGGGTCCATCTGGTACCTTGGCACCTTCCCTGGTTCTGAGCTTGTTTCTCATTCCCAAAGAAGCATATACTTTATTTCCATTCACTTTTCCAGTCACTTCCATGCCATGAAGTATTTGCTCATGCCATTATCTCCACCTCCCCTCCTCTGGACCTCTGCCACTGGGACTGCCTTGGGTTTCCAGGGGCCAGCTTTGGTCCTATCTTCCCTGGATCTATGTCTCCACCCTTGTTCTAGGTCATTTTCATTGCAATGTCTCTCCCTCCCCCCTCTATCTTGATTATTTTACTTCCTCTATTAGACTATTAGCTCCTTGAAAGTAGGGACTGTCTTGTTTTCTTGAGTCTGAATCCTTAGCACTTACCACGTACCTGGCATATAGTAAGAGGTTAATAAGTAATCTCTCAATCTCTCCCCTTCCCTCTCCCCCTCCTTCTCCACCCTCCCTCTCCCCTCCCTCTCCTTCTCCCCCTCCCTCTCCTTCCTCCTTTTTCTCTCCTCCCTCTCTCCTCCCTTTCTCTCTCTCTCCTTTATCTGTCTTTCTGTCCATCTGTCTACCTTTCTGTCTGTGTCAATCTGGAAGCTGAATTCTGACAGAATTTTCAATTTCCTTTTCCCATCTGAAATAAAGGTAATTCTCTATTCTTTTTCTTCCCTTTCACTTTATTCCCCCTTCTTTATTTGTTCTTGATTAAGGAAGCTGCCTGTTGTAGTGGAAAGACCATAGGATTTGGAATGAGAAGTTCGATGCCTGACCCCTAACATTTGTTAATGCTTGACACTGGGCAAATTGCTTTATCTCTCTAAGCCTTATTTTCCTCATCTGTAAAATGGGGCTACAAATCCTTGTCCCAATTATTTCCTGGGGTTGTTGCAGGGATCTATGCTTATCATAGATGGAGAGTTGGAAGGGGCCTTAGAAACTCTCTACTCCAACCTTGTCAATTCATTCCAATCCTTCAGGCCCTTATTAAGGTCCAACTCTACCAGGTACTGGGAAACGAGGACGTAAATGAAAATAGTCTTTTTCCTCTTTCTATTGCGATATAAACACATTCATTTTACGGATTAGCAAATCGAGGCCCCAGAGAAATAAACTTTAGAGATATGAAGCTACTAGCCCAAACCACACAGAATATGTACGAAGTGCTTCAAAATGTCCAGAGAAGCTTTTTTTTTTATTTCACTACCTGATGTGGGACTATTTTGGGTATGGCCATATCAAATGCTGGTAGCGTGTCTCCACTAAAGACGTCTCACCACGACATAGGTATGTTCCTGGGCTCTTGAAATTGGCCTTGGGGAAGCACAGATTTGGGTAATCTTATCAACTGGAGAAGGTGTGGAATACAGGCAGCACTGAGTCCTGGGAAGAGTGCTGGATTTGGAGGTTCAGGAATCAAGTGTCAACTCCCTCATTTTACAGATGAGGACAATGGGGAATAGGGAGGTTAAGTGACTTGTCCACTATACACAGGTCATAAGAGGCAGGTTTGGGACTTGAACCCAGATCCTCTGATTCCAGATTCAGTGCTTTAGCCACAGCATCAGCTAGTTTGAATCCTAGTTTGCTAATTATAACCTGTGTTGTTTGTCCAGTGAGATTGCTGGGTGGAGTCGTGGATAGAGTGCTAGGCTTGTGTAACGATACTGGGATTTGAAGATCTTCCACGCCCCTTGAGCTTGCTGACGTAGCAGGAAGGGGT
>CM053589.1:175247489-175272507 GCA_028646515.1 Pseudochirops corinnae | reverse complement strand
TTCGTCACGACTGGGTTGGCTTTGACTTTCTGGTTTTGGGACTCAGTCTTCTGGTATTTAAATGAATGCACTATCTATATTTCTTATGTAGAGAGCCTGTTCCATTTTGTGATTAATAACTATATCAGCATATTTATAGTTACTGTAGGCATTGTGAATACTGCATTGCTGATACAGCTTGGATTTGGAAGTCCTGGGTTTGAAGGCCTCAGAGTCTTCCTAGCTGTGTGATGCTGGGACAGTCACTTAACCTTGCTTAGTGTCTGTTGCCTCATCTGGAAAATGAGGGGATTGAACTCTATAACCTCTGAGCTATCTTCCAGCTCTAAAGCTATGATCTTATACATCTCTAATTGTCTCTGGGATCAGTTTCCTTATCTCTGAAATGAATGTGTTAGACTAAATGATCTCCTAGTTTTGTCCTATCTCTATGTTGTTTGTCCTTCATTCTCAAAGAGGACCATAACATCAGGAAGGTGATGCCGTGACTTGCAAGTGAATTGGAATTAAGCCGAGGGAGGGCTGTACAGAGTCACCAGCTTCACTTTCTCTTCAGAGCCATGTGATCCAGTGGCCAGATACAGATCAGCATGCCTGAAAATGGTACTTTCCTCTCTCTAAATGAATGAATGAACATAGATTACTGGGTGTAGAGTGCTGTGATAAGGGCTGAGCCACAGATAGTTTCTCCCTTCAAAAATGGTTGTAGGTGCTATACTGGAAGCAGGTCTGGTGTTGTGTGTGTGTGTGTGTGTGTGTGTGTGTGTGTGTGTATGTACTGCTATTTCCAAGATTCTTGACTCAGGGTCCTGCGCTGCCTCTATTGTGATCTGAGGGGAAATGGTGGTCATGGCACTTAAAGTCTATGGAGTAGACTATGTATGTTCCCCAAGAATCTGACCAGTCAAGCTTGGAGAGACTCATCACCAGAATTTCCAGAAGATGACGTTTTTTTGACTGTGATTACTAATGAAACACATCTACTAGGGCATGGAGGGTACATCCAC
The DNA here is from genome assembly GCA_028646515.1 of Pseudochirops corinnae. Lineage (NCBI taxonomy): Eukaryota > Metazoa > Chordata > Mammalia > Diprotodontia > Pseudocheiridae > Pseudochirops > Pseudochirops corinnae. Next base: position 175,271,500 of record CM053589.1, on the reverse strand, counting down.
AGCTGATTAAATCTGCCCCTTAAAAGGAAATATCCAAGTCATGTCTATAGAAGGCTTCCTTCTTTAAGGCTCAGGGCCTTCAGTAAATGGCATCCTATAAGCCTTCAGAGAACCAGGCACTTCAAACAAAGCAACAGGCCATTTTTCTTGTGAGAAATTTCAGCAACATTTATAAACCCACTTAATAAAGATGAAGAAGCTCTTAGAGTCTTGACAAACCCAAAGACAGACTCACCGCCATATTTTTCTTTTAAATGTTGACTTATGAAAAAAATTTTTCCCGAGCATTTCTGGGGTTTCAGTGATTCACAATAAACAGATGTTTCTTTCAGAGTAAAAAAAATGGACTGTTTTCCTTCATATCTATTACTTTTACTCAGAAGCAGATGTATTATTTGAACTGCCCAATTATTTACCCTTCCCAGGATCTCTGGGAATGTTGGCTGGGGAGGACTTCTTCAGAACTGGGAGAGCATAAGAAGCTTGTGACAGCTGGGTATGAGCAGGAGGTCCTCCTCAGTGCTGACAGTGTGTTGCATGGGAGCGGTAGCTGCCTATGTTTGCCTGGTGGAAGGTTGTTGAAGCTGGAGTGATTACTTTCTAGAAATGGAACCCAGGGAGATTTACGTCGCTCATCACCAGTAATTGTGAATGAAAAGGCATTTATTAAGTAGGTACTTTATGCCAAATCCCATACTAAGGGATGCAAAGGGAGCCTGTAAGGAGGTCAGGTTTTAACCAGAAGTGAGGCAGGATAGATGGAGTGGAAATGGTCTGTAGGGAAGGAATAATGGCAGGAGTGTTTGACAAGAGGAGAGAAATTGGTTCAGCTTGAGGAATAGGTGAAGACAAGCAGTGAAATGAAGGTCTCCCATGTGCTTTAGAAACCTGCCATTCATCATTCTGGTGCCTGTGGATTAGAACCCTATTCTTGCCAGTGGGAAGCCAGAACCACTTCTCCTCAGCTCCCCAAGTTAAAAAAAAAAAAAGCCTCTGGGGCCCTGAACTCTGGCTCAGGGAGAAGTTCCTTCCTCTATGAAATGAGAATGTTAGGATAGATCTGATGTTATAACTAGGATGTGGATGTAGGGAGGGGAAATACCAGCCCCCAGAGAGTTCAGCTCAAGCTCCAAAGATCAATGTCCCAGTGAAAGTGAAGGGGAAATAGATTTGGAGCTGAATGAATAGAGAGCCTGGAGGCTTGGAGGATCTTAGCAGTGAAGAAGCAGGCCTCCTCATGTTAGCACTCAGGGACAAAACCCCAGTTGTCCTGGTATAGTTAAAGTTAAGGTGGTCTCTAAGGCTCTTTGTAGCTTGAGAATTCATTTAAACATTTTTCTCTCCAAGTCAAGAGTCTGAGATTAATTTTTTCCCCTCAAGAGGAACTTGACATATGTTTTCAGAATGCTAACATTTTTATATACATGCATACATATATGTGTAAACCCATACATGTATATGTGTGCATGTGTATATGTGTGTGTGTATATATATGTGTATATACAGATATACAGGATGTCCCTAAAGTCTGGACACATAGGAAATCTCATTAACTATACATATTTTCAAGAAATGAAATGAATGGAATTTTCAACAATATTTTATTTAATTAGCAAAGTTTTAGCCTCGACAATTTCATATAGAAGAAAAGCTTTCATTAGCTATTGGGGACTATTTTCCATATTAATGAGATTAATTTAATTTAATTAATTAATAAGATTTCCTATGTGTATCCTATGTCTTCTTATGAAATCTCATTTAGGGTAATTAAATAAAATGTTGTTGAAAATTTCATTCATTTCATTTCTTGAAAATATACCTAATGAGATTTCCTATGTGTCCAGACTTTAGGGACATCTTGTATATCTATATGTAAACAGTTTGACCTGAATGAATGACTTATAATTAGTCTTTGGTGTTTTTCTTCTATTTCTTCTAGTTGTGATGACTTTTGTAAATGCCCAGCTTCAGAGAGTGTTTGCTTGGAAAGTCTCTTAAGTATCCTTTGGTTACCCTAGTCCCATAGGGTCATATGTCCAGAGTTACTTCCTGGGCAGAGGTATTTCCTGTAGACACACCCACAAGAATTCAACAAGTCAGTAAACATTTATCAGGTAACCAATATGTGCCAGGCACTGCGCTGAATGCTGGGGATACAAGAAAGGCTCCCTGATCTCAGGGAGCTCAGATCAATCCCTTTACCACCCAGCTGTTAGGATGCAGGCAATTAGGGTATCCATGTCTCATAAATGGGTGGATGGTACCTTGGTATGATCAACATTTACATATATGCTTGATGTAGCAGGATATAAGCTCCTTCATGGCAAAGATGATCATGTTATGATTATTTTCATCTCTGTATCTCATTCTATGCCAGTCACAAATCCTATCAGGTAGAGGAGCCTACCATTCCAATTCTGTGGGTTATGATATCAACATGATTGCAATTTGTTGAATTGGATTGAGTCCACTGGTATTATGTAGACATACTGATGTCATGCTTAAAAAATCAATCATAACCACCAAAAAGATAAAGTTGAAAATTTTGCTCAAATTATGACTGTGACCATCTGAAGTAGAAGTGGCTTGGCAGATACCATCTCTATTTAATCAAGCTTCATGCCTCAGTATTTGGTTCATTTGAATTCATTTCAGAACCAACCTACAGATAGAGGAGAATTCTGTTTTGTGAAATTAAGAAGGCTGGAGTAGATAGGAGGGAGTTATAAAACCCTAGGTAGAGAGTTGGAAGGAACCTCTGGAGCTATCAAATCCAAAGTGCTAATTATCTGGTAATGTGGTCCAGGACTCCAGAGTATCAGACTCTGGTATCAGAGGCCCTGGCTTCAAATCTTGCCTTTATTACTTATCATATACTATTTCTGGAGTAAATAAATGCATCTCTCTGGGCCTCAGTTTCTTTTTCTTTATGTGGAGATGGTTGGACCAAGATGGTTGCTGTTTTGTGTGATCATGTGGTATTTCCCAGAGGGAATCCCTATGAACCCCTAAATCTCTCACTGTATTATGATTAGTGAGGAAATGCCCTTTAGAGTCTAGAGACAATTTCTAGAACAGGGTATTAAAGACTCCTAAAATAATAGATTTAGAGCTGGGAGAGATTTTAGGGACCACGTAGTCTATTCCTATCTATACAGATGAGGAAGCTGAGATCCAAAGAAGTGAAGTGATTTGCTTAGTGCTCACCATCAGAAACAGGATTTGAACCCAATTCCTCTGACTTCTCAACTCTCTAGCCACTATACTTCCAATCTTTAGACTACCTTCTTTCTCTTGAGTTACCATACATTTATATCTATCCCTCAAAGAGAGTTGAATGTATTTCAGATTCACCAAAATGACTAGAAGTTATTTCTCCTTCCTTTAATTCAACTGAGAATGAGGTTGGTTTTAAAAAGATGTACTAAGAAATTAATATGTCACTGTTCCATGGTCCATAATTTTATTGCTATGACCCTTCCACTGATGCAGTTAATCCAAGCCTTAATGGCAATTAATGGCAATCCAATCCAGTCTAACCCAATCTGACCTAATAAATGCAATCCAAATGTTTATTAAACGCCTACTATGTGAAAGTATTCTGCTAGCTGCCGGGTATACAAAGGTAAAACAAAAACCAGTCCCTGCCCTCATGTAGTTTATATTCTCCTGCTGGGGGTAGGGAGATTCAACACGTGGACTGAGAGGTTCACATAATAATTTCAAGACAAAGGAAGAAATGCTAAGAACTAAGGACATAAAGAAAGACTTCTGGTTGGAAGCTGCCCATGAATTGAATCCTCCTCCCTCTCAGCCTCCAGGACTTAGTGGAAAGTCTCCTATAGTTGCTGCAGCTGGAAAATTCACGAACCTGAAGCCAATCTGATGATTAGATTCTCTGAATTAAGCTAGACTTGTTCTTATAGCACATTCCAATTTTTTGAGGAAGTAAATTAGGTCAAACCAAAGCAATATATAGAACTGTTGAGTTACAAAGGCATGGCTATAGTCTTTAATCTTGTTAGAACTCCCAACTGAATCCAAACAAATGAGCATTTTCTAAGCACCTACTAGGTCCCAGGCACTGTGATGGGTCCTGGGTATGAAGACAAAATGAAACAGTTTCCATTCTTGGGCAGCTTACATTGTCCTTGGTTCAGCAGAAAGAATATCAGTGACTTCAGAGACACAAGAAGAGTTCAAATCCTGACTGATTTAGGGCAAATCACCTCACCTCTCTGGGTCTTGATTTCCTCCTCAGTAAAATGAGGGGTTCAGATTATATGTGGTCCTTTCCAATTTTAGATCTACGGACTTATGATTCTATGATCCTGTCTGCTATTGTGCCCAGGTTTCCCCTGATGGTTCTAAGACTGCTGCCTTATAGTCAGTAGAATGACTGTATCAAGTCATGAAGGAGATCCCACAGGTAGGGCTATAGCCCTGTGCTCCCTGGATTCAGACACTTCAGCTAATATCACTGGATTGTGGCTGACTCCTGTCCCCTGTTCTGGATCAGGTCTGGGATGCATGTAGTTTCTCATCCTGATTTCCTACTTTGGTCCTTGCCTCTGACCTTGTCTCTACCCTGTGGTTGTCAGCCTCTTTGTCCATCACTCCATTTATGTCATACAGACACACTTTTTCATCTCTGGTCCTTTTGGACCCTTTTTCAATGAGAATATTTGGACTGTGGCACATTTCTTCCAAGAACTCAGATCTCTTCAGATATGAACTCTCTTTGTTTCTCTTATGAGCTGAAGAAAAACCAGGAAATGCTCCATTCCTCTGACTTTTGGATGACATGGCACAGCAGGATTTCTATCCCAGGGGTGTTCTGGAGCCAGTAAGAACAAATCATTAAGTTTTCAGCATGAATGTTTACACCTTGGAAATTGGCAAATGCTATAAATCAGGGCTTAATTTGTTGTTTTGTTGATAGTCTAGATGTAAGAAAATGATGGGGAAAGTGTTAATAATGCGTATTAAACTTAAAAGGGTTTCCTGTGTTTTTGGAGAACTGGTTGTTAAATATTTACTAGCAGACTCCTGCTTCTATATCCTGGTGCTGCCACCAGGACTTCATAATCAAACCTGCAGTCATCCAAACTGGTTTCATGAGGAGGGCAATGCTGGTAGCCCTTCTCTGGGGCTGGTTCACAAAGTGAACATTATGATAACATAGACCTTTAGGACACTTGACTCAGAAGCTGTCCGTGGTGCATTGGAAAGAGTATTGCCTCTAGAGTAGGACTTCTTAGACCTTTTGTGTCACAGATGCCTATGGATCCCTTCTCAGAATAGTATTTTAAAGTGCATAGAATAAAATGCACAAGATTACAAAGGAAACCAATTATATTGAAATGCGGACACCAAAATATTAAAAAATTAAGTTAACAAGGTTAAGAAATCTTGCCCTGGAGTCCAGTGACCTGATTTCAATTTATGCTTATTACCTGTGTGACCTTGCTCCATGAACTTTAGTCTCTTCATCTGTAAAATGAGGGAGTTAAAACTTTGGCCACATTCCCCATCTTTTCTGCAAATCTTATCCTTGGGTGCTGGGTTTTGATAGATGAGTTTTCACCTTATTTTGTTCAGAATCAGACCTTCCTGGCCCTAGTACTTAGCCCAGTGCTCGTACAAAATAAGACTAGTAAGGGCTTAGTAAATTCTCTCTGTCTCTCTGTCTCTGTCTGTCTATCTGTCTATCTACCTATCCATCTATCTATCCATCCTATCTATGTATCTATGTATCTATGTATCTAATCTATCCATCTGTCTGTCTATTTACCTATCAACTTATCCATTCATCCACCCACCACCTATTCACCTTCCTTCTTTCCTTCCTTCCTTTTTTCTTTCCTTCTACCTGCCTGAGAGGTTGGAAGATATTAAATGATTTGTTCCTTGTTACAGAGCTAGTGTCAGAGGTGAGATTTGAATCCACATTTTCCTAGTGAATCCAATCTGAGAACAAGATTGGGCAGGTCCTACCAAGGTTGAAAGGCTTTGAGTACAGATCTGGACTGTGTAGCTGGTCTCTGAGGACTTGTCTAGCTAAATTTAGCAAAGCCCTTTACCTGGTTTTCTATAAGGTGATGAATTTTTCTACCACAGCAACTTTGAAGATCATCCAGTAAGTCCAGGGAGTTCTAATGAATGAATAAAAAAGCTTTTACTAAATTCTCACTATGTGCAAAACATTGGAATAACAACAAAAGCAAGTCAGTCCTAAGACAGATATAGCTGAAACATAGATGGAAAGGCCCAATATTCCTTAGGATTCGGCAACAAGACAGTTGGTAATATATCTTCCATAATGCCATTTCTATTGATAAATCATGTCCATTTCTGACATTGAGACATATGTTGGTGCCAGAGACTTGGGTGGTGAGAACTTTCTTTTCTGGGTCTCTAGTGGCTGTGGCCATGGAGGAGGTATCTGAAGAAGGGTTGCTGGGTGGTATCTCTGAGTCTGAGAAAGGACTATCTACATAGAAGGAATCAAGGTCACAGATAAATTAAAATAAGAATTTCATGGGATAGACTGGAGAATGGAGGGATTGGAAGCAGGGAGAACAGGGAGAGGTCATTTACATATCCCAAGTGAAAGATGATGAGGACTAATTACTGGCACATTGCACCCTTCAAAAGACAACTGATTTGAGTTAGATGAGTCGAAGAGAAACTGTAATTGGCTTTTCAAAGAGACAACATTAACATTTAAAAAATGTTTTCCCAACTGCCAGGCAGCCCTGAATTTTCCCCCCTCCAACTTCTCAAAAAAGAACAAAAATGCCTCCAGGCTATGAATCAACTGGCTTTTTCATAACATTTTGAGTCATTTGAAATAGAGACTTCTAATGAAAACTTTTATTACCTTCTCTGTGGCAGTTGCTACTATACCAATGGTAATAACTTACTTAATAACTTTTAATTAATCAACCTCCAAATCCATCTATTGCCAGTTGCAAATCAGCCAACTCTTTCTTGGAGCTTGAAGTCAGTGGTCCTGGCCTCCCAACAAACGAGCCAAAGTTTTCTTTTAGTTAAGGCAAGTTCTGATTCCAAAGAGTGATGTTAACGGTCCCGGTGACCTTGTCCTCTGTCCAACATGGAAAGCCCCTTGGTAGTAATAATGGGGGCAGTTGGAGCTCAGTTTTCAAATCCTCTATTTCAATCTTCCTCAGAAGTCACTTATCCATCCAGAGTGCCCTTTTTAGAAGATAAAGATGGTGATGAAGTCTGGTCAGAAACTGTTGGTGGCCCCTTAAATTCAGAGGGGTTGACCAGATAGGGTGAGGCAGGGCCCTGAATTGCTCAGGCTTAAATGGCAGCTCAAGTCCCTTGGCAGATGTTGGAGCAATGGCTGCCTTGGACCTTTCTGGGTTCCTGTGAGCAGAAGTCAGTCAGTTAAAAAGCATTCGTTAACCACCTACCATATGCTAGGCACTATACTAAGTGATGGAATAGAAAGAAAGATTAAAAAAAGTTGTCCTTGCCCACAGGGAGTTCATGCTGTAATCAGGGTGACCCCAAGCAAACAGCTATGTACGTACAAGATATATATGTGTGTATATGCATGTATATATACACATAGATACTATATGTGTGTATATATACATTATATACATATGCATATATACATATACAAATACACATACATTATATATACATATACACATATATATGTGTGTGTGTTTGTGTGTGTGCGCGTGTATAGGGGTGTGTGTGTGTGTGTGTGTGTGTGTGTGTGTGTGTATGTGTGTGTGTGTGATGGAAGGCGATATTTCATTAACCCTCCAATCTGAATCTTTAATTTTTCCGTTTCAGCTTCCTCAGTACTAACTGAAGAGCCCTAGGGAAAAGTCAATGCTCCTTTTTCATTATTTTGTTAGTTGGAATGGTAGTGGCCAGCCCAGATTATTCAATCCCACTCTTGCCTTGCTTATAATTCTTACAATGTGATTTGGCACTCATGGTTCTAGTGCAAAAATTATGTGGAGGCAGCTTCAGGGGACCAATTGATGAACTTGAGAGCCATTTTGTACTGGTATAAGTACTTGTATAAGAGACTCCAAATGGTTCAGGCCCCCGTACCATGGTGTTACTTGCATTAAGTCCAAGCATTTTCTGATTCTTTGGTTCTGAATCTCAGGCTGTCCTATGTGTGGTTAGTCAGTAAATCAATCAAAAGTACTAATTAACTGTTTTATGGGAATAGCATTTTTTTCTATGACAACCAAAGATTCTTAGATTTAGAGCTGGGAAGGATCTTAGAAATCCTTGAGTTCAATTCGCTATTTTACAGATGAGTATACTGAGGCAGAGATATTGAGTCACTTGCCTAGGATCACACAGATGGCAAGTGTCTCAGGAAGGATTTGATCTCGGGTCTTCTTGATTCCTTTGTCCTTTCCATTATAGCAAACCACCTCATGTGATCCTAAGTTTGTGGCGAGAGTTTTCATGTGTTTCTTGGCCCTACCATCCTCTCAAGTTATTCTGTATCTCTCCTCATTTTCATAGACAAACTTCTCAAAAAAAAGCTGTGTACACTAATTGCCTCCACTTCTCTCACTCACTTCTCACACCATTATAGCCTGTCTTCTATTTCCATCATGCACCTGAAATTCCCCTTCCAAGGTCACTGATGATCTCTTTATTACATCTAGGTAGACAGAGTGGTGAATGGGCAGTCAGGAAGGCCCAAGTTCAAAACCACTTACCTAGCTGTGTGACCTTGAGCACACCACTGGACCTCTGCCTGCCTCAGTTTCTTCATCCGTAAAATGAAGATAGTCACAGTACCTGCTTTCAGGGTTATTGTGAGGATAAAATGAAATAATATTAGTATAGCACTTTGCAAGTCTTAAAAACACTATATAAATCCTTTGTTGTTGTTCAGTTGTGTCCAACTCTTTGTGATTCCAATTTAGTGTTTTCTTGGCAAAGATACTAGAGTGGTTTGATTTCCTTCTCCAGCTCACTTTTACAGATGAGGAAATAGAAGCAAATGAGATTAGGTGACCGGTCTAAGGTCACGTAGCTAGTAAGTGTCTGAGGCTGGATATGAACTCAGATGTTCTTGACTCCATGCTCAGTATTCTATCCACTGCATCACCTAGCTGCCCTATATAAATCCTACCTATCATTAATATTACAACAGTAACTACTGCTACCATTCCCACTATCGCCACTAGTACTACTACCACCGCTACCACTACTAGCAGTGACCTTTTCTAAGTCTTCCTTCTTGGCCTCTGTGGTGTTTGATCACCTGCTTCTTTTGAGTGTTCTCTCCTTCCTAAGTTATCATGACACTGCTCCATCATTGTTATCCCCCTTTCTGCTGGACTTATCCTTCTTGGTTTCTTTTACAGATTCACAAACCATGTCTTCCCTGCCATATGTGGGTACACCAGAGATTCATCTGGGACTTCTTCCTATTCTCCCTCTACACTCTTTCTCAGGGATCTCATTGGGTCTCATAAATTCCACTCTTGTCTCTATGAAGATAACTCTGTAACCTACATATTTAGGTTTCATGATTCTTTAGAGCTCCATTCTTACTTCTCCCACAGCCTGTTGGTGTAATAGTGATGAACTTTGAAGATCCCTTTTGTATTGCTAAGCTAAGAGGTACTTAGCACCTAGTTTGGTGAATCCAGGCCTGGGACTAGGGAATCTGAGAGCCTACCCCCAGTCAAGCTGAAAGAAGACTTTACTTGGATACTGTGTACTGACTGAGAAGATTATTGAATAAAGAGTGTGTTTACTATACTGTGTAATCAGAATCTTGAAAAGCTGTTTATAGTAGCATTCTTCTGGAAAGCTGCTTGTGCTTGGCTTTACAGGTGGGCATGTCCACCTGGATATCCCACAGACCTCTAAAACTCAACAAGTTAAAAAATGAACTGTGTCTTCTTCCCTAAACTCTCTCCTCCTTTTAATGTCTGTTTCTGCTTAATTCCACACTAATTCTGCTAGTCACCTGTGTTTGCAATCCAGGAGTTGTCTCACTCACTTTCATTTTCAATTTAGTTGCCCACTATTTGCTATTCCACTTCAAAATCTCTTCAATCTGTACTCTTCTTTTTAACCACACTGCCATAATAAACTGCTTCTAAGACCTCATCACCTCTCGCTTAGTCTATTGCAAGTGCTTCTTCTTAAAAAAAGGATATAATTTGTTTTTCAGTCACCTGCTTCTCTATATCCCTCCACCTTCCCCCTGTAAGAGAGTCAACTCCCATGTAACATAGAATATGCAATAATTTAATTGGTGTTCTTGCATCCACTCTCTTCACTTTCCATTGTATCCACCACACAGCTACCAAATTGAAATGTTTAAAGCACAGGTTGACCACGTATAGGGTTGAAGAGCTAAAAGAAACTTTTGATAGGGAGCCTGAGAAATAGGCACCAGCACTCTGTGAATTGCGTCTAGCTTTTGGGATGTTCTTGGACTGCTCTCAATACCAGGCCTTCTGGAATAAGGTTGAAGGGTCATACAATTAAGTCCAATGCTCTCATTTTACAAATGAGGAAACCGAGTCCTAAAAAGTAGAACTAACTTGCCAAAGGTCATTAAGGGAAGGAAGCAGGGGAGGTTAGAGTTCAGCTGATTATAAATCTACTGTATTTGCTGCAGCACTATAACTGGCTCATTTTTTCATTTAAGGTGTGAATATAAAACTGCACCCTCCTGTCCTAATGCCATGACTCTGGATTTGTGCGAGCAATTGCATGTTTTCTGTAATTTTTCTCCCACTCTGAGGCAAGTGCCTTTATCATGGCTCGGTCTTGCTGCTGAAATCCATTCTTTCCAAGGGCATGCTAGGAGTTGAGAAGCCAAACTAAAGACATCCTGGGGTTAGTCCATAAACTTTGGGAGACATTAACCCAATGGTGGGTTTGTTTTTGGGTGTCATCATGGTGATATCCAAATTACCCCAATGGCCTCCTAATGGTTCTTCCTGTCTCAAACCTCTCTCTTCATCAATCCATCTTTCAACCAAATGCCAAATCAAGGGCTACTGGGACCATATTACTCCCCTGCTCAAAAAGCTTCAGTGGTTCCCTGTGGCCTTTAGGTTAAAATACCAACTCCTCTCTTTGTGAAGGGTTTTAAATGTCAGTCTAGTTCCAACCAATTTTACAGACTGATTTCACATTAGTTCCCTTCAAGCATTTTATGTTCCAGACAACATGGTATACTTACTTTTCCCAACATACTCATTCCATCCCCTGCTCCTGTGCCTCCATTATGTCTAGAATATTTTTTCTTCCTCCCCTCTTCTCCTTGGAATTCTGACATCCCTTCAGGGTTCCAGTGAAGTGCCATCTCCTGTAGTGGACATTTCCTGACTCCCCCAGTGATGAGTACTCTTATGTTCTCCATGAAATTACTTTATATTTCTGTTCTATTCACTGATGTGTATATGTTGTTTCCTCTCAGTAAAATATAATTTCCTTGAGAGCTTGGACTATTTTGGTTTTTACCTCTCCAAAGCATCTAGCACAATGCCTGGCACATTGCAGTATATAGTCTTGATGGATGGAGTTGATGGCATTACCACTATGCTGGTGTCATGCTGGCTGACTCAACCTTGATCTGAATGATAGCTGAGTATGTGTGGGGTAACATAGGGAGGTTCTTTAATGAATTAATTGGATCACTCTTTGCTAATATCGAGGTTGAACTTTAACAGAGTCACTGAGGCAACAAGGCACAGTGAAGAGATCATTGGATTTGGAGACATTGAACCTGGGTTTGAATCCTAGTTTGGCAATGCCCTACCTGGATAACCTTGGGTAAGTCTCTTCTCCTCTCTTGTCCTCACTTTCCTCATCTGTAAAATGAAGGAGTTGGTCTAGATGAGTCCTGGGTCGATTTCTGAACCTTTGATCCCATGAACTAATGCACTTGCAATGAGCTCAGAGGGGGGAAAAATGAAAACAGATCAGAGTGATTGAGCTAGGAGTTTCCACTCATAAGCCTGGAAGCACTGACCTGAATTTAACATGTTTTTGGTTTTTTCTGGAGTCATCTGGGAGGCCACAACCTTGCTAGGACACAATTCATAGGGAACCTCATTGATTACTCCAGCTTGTAGCCACGTATGTGTGTGATATTTGAAAACAATTAAAAAATTACTCATCCCCAAATGGTTATAAAAGAACCTTGCTCTATATTTTTGACCCCAATCAAAGAGTTCACCTTCTGTTCAATTTGGCCAATCCAAAGCAAACAGGAAACCTTCCAGGTTTGTCAAGGGAACCCACTTCAGATTGCCTGTCAGTCAGTACCTTATATAGTTCTGCTGGGTGAGTGAGCTGCCAGGAAGCTCAATGTTGGCCATGGAGTTGTCAAAAGTGGGAGACTAAAAGCTGGTCTTCTTGGTCCTGCTGCTCTTGGGGTCCAGAAGCAGGACACTAGACCTAAAGTTATAGGAAACAGAGCCTGGGACTGGTGGGTGTTTATGAGGAGAGCTTGTCATCTAGGTGTGATTCATATCATCCCATCTCTGCTTTAATGATTACATTTCTTAGGATCTTCTGACCTCTGGAATTTTGGCCCAAGCGGGGAGGGAGAAGCAGAGTCACTTTTTAACACTCCCACCCCATTGTTCATTTTTGATGGTGTGTGTGTGTGTGCGTGTGTGTGTGTGTGTGTGTGTGTGTGTGTGTGTGTGTGTGTAGTAGAAAGAGGCTGATCTAGGAGTGGGAAGAATGCATTTATTATATGAAACAGCTAGGTGGGACTTGGAATATCACTTCACTTTGATTTTTCATCTGTAAAATGAAGGGGTTGGTCTAGAGTAGGTGTTTACATTTTTGTTTCATTGCATATTTCCCAATTACATGAAAAATTTTAATATTTATCTTAAAAAAATTGAGTTCCAAATTCTCTCCCTCCCTCCTACCCCTCTCCCACCAATTGGGAAGACAAGCAATATGATATTGATTATACATGTGAAGTCATGCAAAACACATTTCCATATTAACATTGTTGTAAAAGAAAACACACAACTCCCCCACCCCCAAGAAAAATAAAGTTAACAGTTTGCTTTAATCTGCATTCAGAGTTTATCAGTTTTCTCCCTGGAGGTAGATAGTATTTTTCATCATGGGTCCTTTGTAATTGTCTTGGATCATTGTTTTGGCCAGGGTACCTAAGTCTTTCACAGTTGTACATCCTTACGTTATTACTGTTACTATGTACAATGTTCATCTAATTCTGCTGACTTCACTTTACATTTGTTCACATAAGTCTTTCCAGGTCTTTCTGAAGCCATCCAGCTCATCATTTCTTACAGCACAGTAGTGTTCCATCACAATCATATATTACAACTTGTTCAGCCACTCCCTAATTGATGGGCATCCCCTCAGTTTCCAATTCTTTGCTACCATAAAAAGATCTCTTACAAATATTTTTGTAACATACAAGTAATTTGCCTTTTTCTTTTATCTCTTTGGGATATAGACCAAGTAGTGGTATTGCTGAGTCAAAGGGTATGCACAGTTTTATAGTCCTTTAGGCATAGTTCCAAATTGTTCTGAAGATGTTGGGAGTAGTTCTCAACTCCACCAACAATGCATTAATGTTCCTATGACCTTAAATGCCTGATCTTATTGAAAAGGCTTTGAGTTTATCTCCATTACAGATAGTGCTTGTTCTTCATTTTAGACAGATGCTACTTACCGTTTTAAGAAAGGTTCCATTGACTCCTATGCTTTCCAGTGTTTTTAATAGGAATGGGTGTTATATTTTATCAAAGGCTTTTTCTGCATCTACTGAGATAATCATATGATTTCTGTTGTTTTTTTTATTGGTATGGCCAATTATTTCCCCAATATCACCATGCATTCCTGGAATAAAACCTACCTGCTCATAGTATATGATCCTTGTGCTATATTGCTACAATCCTGTGCTGGTGTTCTGTTTATCATTTGACATTTGATGACCTTGTGACTCCTAACAGGCAATGTTGGCACCATGGGAAGAGAGTCAGCCTTCGTTTCAGGAACACTTGGATTCACATTTCGTCTCTGACACATGCTGGCGATGTGATGCTGGCCAAGTCACTTCATCTCTCGGGGTCTCTGGAAAACTCTCTAAGACCTTGCATTGCAGAACAGGGGCTGATTTGTACTGGGAGAAGGCTTTTCCTCCATAGGCATCCCCTAGTCTGTTGAAATTGCAGATATGGCCAAAAGCACATTATCCTCTTAAGATGATGAAGGAGAAGAAGAGAGAAACCAACATTATTCTTGGCTACTTGTCCATTTGGTTACTTATTTGTAGTTCAGATAATTGAATTCAAATAAGTAAATTAAAATAGCTAAAATGTTTATAGTGCTTACTATTTGCCAGGTACTGTGCTAAGCATTTTACAATTATTATTTCATTTAATCCTCACAACCATCTCAGGAAGTAGGTGCTACTATTATTGTCATTTTACAGAAGAGTAAACTGAGGCAGAGAGGTTCAATGACTTGCCCAGGATCATACAACCAGTTTGTGTCTGAGGCTGGATTTGAACTCAGGTCTTCCTGACTCCAAGCCTAGTGCTCTAACTACTAACCACCTAGTTGTCCCTTGATACACCAAACTCTACACTTCACCTAAAAAGATGAAACAATGACATCAATTCTACAACAAGAATTCTTGCTTTCAAAGACCTTACGTTCTATTGGGATGGGGGAACACATGAATCTAAATAAGTGTAATGCAAGATAAGCAATAATGGAGGCAAAGGTGAGGACCAAAGTAGGTGGGGATTTTAGGCTTATCTTGAATATAATTTAGCCTTGATATCCCATCCTTGGTTAATAATAATGATGAGAACTTATATCTATATGGAGCTTTTTTCACCTGTATTATTTCATTTCATCCTCAAAATAACTCTGTAAGGCAGATGGGACAATCACTACCTTATTTTACAAAGAAACTGAGGCTCACAGAGGTTAGGAACCTAATGGGATTGTATTGCCCTTTAAGAAATGTTGACTATGAAGAGTTCAGAGAAACGTGAGAAGACTTGTATGACAGGATGCAAAAGGAAGAAAACAGGACCAAGTGAAGAATATACACAATGAATATAATCACATAAACAAACAAAGAAAAAAGCAACTAGAAGATAGCTGGACTAAGATTAAATGCTGGTTGCAGAGCATCATTAAGGCAAAACATCTCTCTTCTCTTGGTGTATGTATTGAGGATCATGTATGACCAACATTGTCTCTAACAAATTTGTGGTGATTGGTTTTTGCTTAACTTGCTTTTCTTTGCTATGGAAGAAGGGGATAGGAAACAATGGTGGGATATTACTGAGATGTAAAAAAAAAAAAAAGGCATTAACCTACTTATTTTCAAAATATATGTAATAAAGTCAAGTTAACAAACTTTTTATCAAGCACTTATTATATGCCAGATACTGTGCTCAGCCTGAGGATACAAACAGAGGCAAAATCAGTCTTTGTCCTCAAGGAACTCACAATCTCATGACAATAAAGATTTTTTAAAAAGGCAGCAATAAAACTTTAAAAAATTCCCTGTACCTATTTTCTCATTTTTCATTTGGATTGTAAGATCCCTGAGGGCAAGAACTGTAGCTCGTGTTTCTTCGTATTTATTGTTAGACTTGATATTTTGATTGAAAAGATTTTTTTTGAGCACCCTACCAAAATTAAATTGCTGAGTATCATAAATGGCACATTTAAAATAAACTCCTATTTTACAACTTAACTTAAAGCACTTCTCAGTTCTTTATAGGTAGGTTCCCGAGGCCCAGGGGACCTGCTAATTGAAGGTGACACCTACCCACCTAGCTCAGGCTGTGCAAAACCAAGACTAGTACAACCACTTAGCTTGACTGAGGGAATCAAAGCTGCAGACGGAGGGCTGCTAATCATGTTTGATTATTACTGTTGTTGTTATGGGTTACGTTTCTACTTTTCTCCTACGCAATGCTCGGTTCTCATGAACCTAGAACAGGAGCAGAAGTGCAAATTGTAAGCAGAGATTTGGCAAGGCGGAAACTGACAATTGCCTCAGTGGGTCAAGTCTCTGAATGCATGAGAACTGTTCTCGTGGCAGGAGAGCCCCATGGCAGTGTCCTTTGCCACAGAAGTTGGGACAAAGCATTTTCTCTTCAAATTCCAACATCACTCCCTAAATTCAGGTCTCTCTTGTAGGCCTAGAATATAGAGGAACAGAGAAGGAATAAACCGTCATTTCCCCCTCTGGAAAATGAGGCAGCTTGTTTATTTCATCTCTGAGGCCCAGGGGCATGGAAAGATGTGCCCACGGAGTGACAGCTAGGTGGTGGCAGGGCTGTGATTAGAACCTGAAACTTTTTGGGCTCCTAGTTCAGAGTTTCATTCATGACTCACACTGAACTGGGCCTCCTACTTTATATACAGTGTAAAGGGAATTGGGACGCACCTTTGAAAGGAGCAATTTACTAAATGATACCCCTGGGTCTGGAAGAATTAATTGGTCTCCTCTGGAGGGTTGTTTTATTCTGAAGAAATATTTCCCCTTCCGCTGTAAGGGTGGGTTCAGCTACAGTAGGAGGAAGAGGTACCCTCACCCTTTCTCTACTCCCAAGAGGTTGTGATCCCGTCTTTAGCGTATGCAAGTAGTGAGGAAGGAGTTATTACAGAGGGTCTGAAATTACTCATAGCATTTATTTAGGCAGCTAGGTGACGCAGTGGACAAATCATTGGATTCAGAGTTAGGAAGACCTACATTTAAATCTAGCTTCAGACTTAATACCTAGCTGTGGGAGTCACCCTATCTCTCAGCCTCAGTTTCCTCATCTGTAAAGTGGAGAAAATAGCCCCTATCTCACAGGTTTGTTGTGAGGATCACATAGGATAATGTGTAAAGCATATCTCAAAAGCACTGTGTTAACTATCATTATTATCACGAAGCAGAGACAGTTCCTCCTGACTTTGCTGTCACCCTACCCTCCAAGTCTCAGCTAAAATCCTACCTTCTGTAAGAAGTCGTTCCCAGGTTCGCTTAAGACTAGTGTCTTCCTTTTGTGATTATCTCCAATGAATCCTGTGTTGTCTCCCCCATTATACAGTGAATTCCTTGAGGGGAAGGGGCTGTTTTTGCCTTTCTTCGTATACCTTGTGCTAATAATCACAGTGCCTGGCATATAAGAAGTTTTTAATATATACTTGTTTACTGGTTACCATGGCTTCATGGGGGTCAGAGGCATAACCAGGGTGGGGCAAAAAGACCTTTGTTCCAGGGCCTGAAAATGGAGAGGTTCCTAACTATAGTTATATTCTTTTAGAAGTGTGGGTCAAGTGAGTTGGAATCCCAGGATAGAGAGCAGCCGACAGTTAGTTACTATCCTGGCATGGGTTCAGGTACTTCTCCACACCCACCCTTCAGAAACTGACCTCTGGTGAATTAGCCCACCGTGAGTCATTTTCTCCCCTGCCCGGGGCATTTGTCTTTGCTCTTGTGGTACTTACTGACTTGGGACTTGGGGTTTTGATGTTTATACCCAGCTCATTAGACATTTAGCTGAAAGCCTCAAAATGGCATCAATTAAGGCCCCTTTCCACACACATGTGATCAGGTTGGGTTGGATCACTGAACACAGTGTGCTGCTAACTAGCTCTTGGAATTGATCCGACCAGAATTTATTGGGACTGGCTGGAGCCTAAAAAGAAACTTGGTTTTCTTTCTCTCCCCCCCTCCCTAGCCACCCCTCCTTTTGCCGGGTTAACTGGGTGATTTTTAGAGGTGTTTGTTTGAAATTAGAGTGAGGGAAAGACCAGTTAATAAATTAAAACTGAGGGGAAAGAAGGGATAAGGGCCAACCATCATAAATAATTTTGGTCGAGACTCATTCAAAACTGGTTTCACTAATGCATTTACTGCAGTGTTCATGGCATTTATTTCAAGAGAGCCAAAGCAGAGGCATTCAGGAGGCAGAAGAATGAGGACCTGGGGTTCCAGGGTGAAGCGTTTAGTTTCTGTTTCAGATCCATGGATTGAATGGGGAATTCATAGACCCCCATCAACCTGTGGAATTCTGGACCTGCAAGGACCTTAGGTTTTCTGTTGTGACACCCTTGAAAGATGGATGGATGAGGAAATGGAAGCCCAGGAAGAAGACTGCAAGTGCCTCACCCGATGCCACCCAGGAGGTCTGGCAGAGCTGTGATTAGAACCCAAGCCAGTTCCCTTGTTTGGAGTTTGTTGTTTTTTCTACCACACCCTGTGTTGCTTTCTTCAGTCTACTGCAAGGTGACTTTTGGAAACTTTTCTCATCTTCTGCTATGTTTTCCCCAGGCCCCTCCCTTGTTGCAGTCTCACTAGGTTCTTAATTCCATTAACGCTGACCATGATGGGACCTCTTTGTGGAGTAATCCACATTCAGAATAACATGGTATCACAGAATCCCAGGATGGGGAGAGGGAAACCAGTGCCTTCCTGGGGAGCTCTTTCCACTTCTATATTGTTCTGATTATTTAGGAGTTTCCCCTTATTTCATGCCCAAAGCTGCCCTTTTTTTTTTTTTTTTTTTTTGGTAAACCTCATCTGATACTCAGAGTTCTCATTGGTTTGGAAGTTTCTTCCAATGATGCTCATCCATGCCTGCCCATTCTATGTCTCTCTGTCCATATCCTTCCATAAGTTCATTGGGGGCCCCCCCAAAATGCTGGAGGCCTTCCTTGATTTCTCTTGAACATCATGAGATGACCATCACAGAGCTCTGAACACTTAGCATTCCTCACCCTCAGCACATGACCCTCCCATTATGTCTTCCTGTCATATAGTTCTTAGATGGCATCTTTTGCTCCTGTTTTAAAATTCTTCAGCAGTTATCTGTTGAAGTCCACTCACATCCATCCTATGTTTCTCCACTGAGATCTGTATGTTATATACTTCAAATTCTTCAGAGAATATTACAATCTGTCTCTTGCTATTGTATGGTAATGTTGGTAGAAGTTTTGTATTATAAAGATAAGCTTTTGCTTTCATGGAAAGCTTGGGGTCAGCCCTGAAAGTCCCTCACTAAAACATCATTTAACGGCAATAATGACATTAATATATGTATGTATGCATATATGTATATGTGTATACATATATATTTACATGTACGTACATATATATATATAAATAGAGAAAGAGAGAGAGAAGAAGAAGTGAGGAGAGAGAGAGAGAGAGAGAGGTTTGCAAAGTATTTTACAAATATCTCATTTTATCTTCATGACAACCCTGGGAGTTAGGTTATGTTGTTATCTCCATTTTACAGATGAGGAGACTGAGGTAGACAAACATTAAGTGACTTGCCCAAGGTCACAGCTAATAAGTATGAGGCTAGATTTGAACAAAAAACAATTTAAAAAGTGAAAAGAATGAAAAAAATAGGAAAAATGTGGAATATCTCACTGGAAAAACAACTGAACTGGAAAATAGATCAAGGAGAGATCATTTTAAAAATTATTAGATTACTTGAAATCCATGGTCAAAGAAAAAGCCTAGATATCACATTTCCAGAAAATTTTAAGGAAAGCTGCCCTGAGATCCTAAAACTAAAGGATAAAAAAGACATTGAAAGAATCCACCAATCACTTCCCAAAAGAGATCCCAAAATGAAAATTCCCCACAATGTTATAATAGTCAAGTTCCAGAGCTTCCAGGTCAAGGAGAAAATACTTTATTCAGTCAAAAAAATCAATTCAAATACTGTGGAGCCACAGTCAAGATCATACAAGATTTAGCAGCTACCACATTAAAGAAGTAGTAGACTTGGAATATGGTATTCTGGAAGGCAAAAGATCTGGGATTACAACTAAGAATAACCTATCCAGCAAAACTGAGTATAATCCTTCAGGGAAAAAGATAGATATTTAATGAAATAGAAGTTTTTCAAGCATTCCTGATGAAAAGACCAGAGGTAAAGAGAAAATTTGACTTTCAAATACAAGACTCAAGAGAAGCATAAAAAGGTAAACATGAAAGAGAAATCATAATGAACTCAATAAGGTTAAATTGTGGACTTTTGTATATGGGAAATGATATAGGTATCTTTTAAGAACTTTATCATTTTTAGGGCATTTAGAAGTGTGAGAGAGTGAGTCAATAATGTTGGGATGATGTGAAAAAATGGATAGTTGAGAAAACGAATGCACTGGGAGAAAGTGGAAGAGAGGAATAATGGGGAAAATTAAATCACATAAAAAAGGTTCAAAAGAGCTTTTGCAGTGGAGGGGGAAATGGTAGTGGTGATGGCAACACTTGAACCTGACAAACTCACATCAAAATTGACTTAAAAAGAGAACACATGCCCCCCACACCCCTCTACACTTAGTTGATCATGGAAATCTATCTTACTCAACAAAGAAGTAGAAGGAAAAGAAAGGGAAGGCAGATAAAAGAAGGCAGTGGTTAGAAGCAAAATAGACTTTGAGGAAGTATGAGAGAGAGAGAGAGAGAGAGAGAGAGAGAGAGAGAGAGAGAGAGAGAGAGAATAGGCTGGAGGAAAATGCAGCTAGTAATCATAACAATGAATGTAAATGGAATGAACTCACCCATAAAATGGAAGTGGGTAGCAGAATGGATTAGAAACCAGAATCTAACAATAGTCATTTGCAAGAAACAAACCTGAAACAGAGAGACAAACACAGAGTGAAAATAAGGGGCCAGAGTAGAATCTATTACAATCATGATCTCAGACAAAGCAAAACAAAAATAGACCTAATTAAAAGGAATAAGCAGAAAAGCTACATCTTGCTAAAAGGCACCATAGAAAATGAAATAATATCAATACTCAGCATATACACATCAAATAGACATTAACACTACAGTAGTGAGGGACCCCAACTTTTCCTTCTTAAATATAGATAAATCTAGCCAAAAAATAAGTAAGGAAGAAGTCAATGAGAGGAATGGAACCTTTTTTTTTTTTTTTTTTTGCTTTTTGGAGGAGGAAAGGCAGTGCAGTTGGGGTTAAGTTACTTGCCCAAAAGTCACATGACTAGTAAGTGTTAAGTGTCTGAGGCCAAATTTGAACTCAGGTCCTCCTGATTCCAGGGCCAGTGTTCTATTCACTGTACCAACTAGCTGCCCCGAGGAATAGAATCTTAGAAAAGTTAGATACAATAGACCTCTGGGAAAAACTGAATGAGAATAGAAAGGAGTATAACTTTTCTTGGTTGTGCATGGTACCTTCACAAAAACTGACCACATATTAGGGTATAAAAACCTTATAACCAAATGCAGAAAAGCAAAAATACTAAATGAACCATTTTCAGACCATAATGCCATAAGAATAACATTTAATAAAAAGGGCTGGGGAAGCATAGCTTGAAAGCTAATTAGAAACTAAATAATATAAGCCCAAAGAATGAGTGGGTCAAACAACAAGTCATAGAAGCAACCAATAATTTCATTAAAAAGAATGAAAACAATGAGACAACATTCCAAAATTTGTGGAGGTGTAAACCAAGGCTGTACTTAAGAGAAAATTTATATCTCTAAATGTACACTTCAGTAAAAGAGAGAAAGAACAGATAAATCAACTGGGAATGCAACTAAAAAAAAGAAAAAAAGAAAAAAAGAAATTTAAAGCTCCCAATTAAAAACCAAGTTGAAAATCCCGAAAATCAAAGGAAAGATTAATAAAATTGAAAGTAAAAAAACATTGAACTAAAAAACAAAACTGGGAGTTGGTTTTATGAAAAAAAAAACCCTGCAAAATTGACAAACCATTGGTTAATTTAATTTAAAAAAAGAAAGAAAACCAAATTACTAGCACCAAAAATTAAAAGGGTGAATATAGCGCAATGAAGATGAAATTAACACAATTATTAGGAATTGTTTTGCTTAATTATATTCCAGTAAAGCTGACAAAGTGAAATGAATAAATAATTACAAAAATATAAACTGCCCAGATTAACAAAAGTGGAAACAGAATAATTAAACAACTTTATCTTTAAAAAAAGAAATTGAATAAATCATAAGTGAACTCCTTAAGACAAAAGCCTAAGGATCAGGGGGATTCACAAGAGAATTCTACCAAATATTTAAGGAACAATTAATCCAAAAACTATTCTACAAACTATTTGAAAAAAAAATTAGATAAAGAAAGAGGCCTAGCAAATTCCTTCTGTGACACAAATATGGTTTTGATACTTAAACCAGGGAGAGAAAAACAGAGAAAGAAAACTAGAGACCAATTTTCTTCATGAATATTGATGCAAAAATTTCAAATAAAATATTAGCAAGGAGATTATAGCAAATAAAAAAAAAATTATACGCTATGACCAGGTGAGATTTATACCAGGAATGTGGGTTCAATATTAGGAACTATCAGCATAATTCACTATATCAGTAACAAAACCAACAAAAATCATATGATTATATCAATAGATGCAGAAAAAGTCTTTGACACAATACAATGCTTATTCTTTTTTTTTTTTTGAGGAGGGAAGACAAGGCAATTAGGATTAAGTGACTTACCCAAGTTAAGTGTCAAGTATCTGAGGCTGGATTTGAACTCAGGTCCTCTTGACTCCAGGGCTGGCTCTCTATTCACTGCATCACCTAGCTGGCCCCACAATGCTTATTCTTATTGAAAAAAATACTGGAAATCATAGAAATCAATGAGATCTTTTTAAAAATGATAAGTAGTATCTAGCTAAAGCTATTAGCAACCATTATCTGTAATGGGGATAAACTTGGAGCCTTTCCAGTAAGATCAGGTATGAAGTGTTGTTATCAGTATTATTCAATACTGTACTAGAAATGCTAGCTCGGGGGGTGGAGCCAAGATGGTGACACAGAAGCAGGAAAACTACGTAGCTCCCACATAACCACCTCAAATACCCGTAAAATATGACTGTAAACAAATTTTAGGGCTCCAGAACTCAAAAATTACAAAAAAACACATCTCCCACTGAAGGCAGCTTGGCAGGCAGGACAGGAAGGGCTCATCACAGCGTGCTGGGAACCAAAACCAGCCTGGCTTGAAACTGCAGCTTGGCCCTAGGGCAGTCAGGACAAGCTGCAGCTAGAGCCTTCAGAAGAGTGGATCAGTGGCAGCTGTGGTGATTTCCAGAATTATCAAGCCATAAAAAATAAGGAGTAAGTGATAGGTTAGTGGAACTCAGCTAAATTTGGGGGAGAGAGTCTGGCTGAACTGCCTCCAGGGCAAGGAAGCAGCAGAAGTGGCGGCCCTGCAACCACTCCCATTTGGCTGCTTCAGAAGCTCCTGGCCTGCAGACTGCAGGGGGGCCAACCAATCATTCAGAGGCTAAGTGCTCTTGCCTTGAACTGCCTGGATCGAGATTGTGGTCTTGGGTGGTGGTCCTTGGGTGCGTTTTCAGTGAGCCAAAGCTGGTGGGGATGGCAGCAGCCTCCTAATAGCTCTGGCAGCTGTGAAAACCCCAGCAATTTGGGATAGAGCTTTCCCCTCTGGAAGCAGAGTTCCACAGAGCTAAACAGTCAAGTAACTGACTGGCAACATGAACACGCAAAGGAAGCAAAGTAAGAACCGCAATCCAACTTTAGATTTCTTTTTTGGGGACAAAATGGATCAAAGCACCCAATGGGAAGAAGGCAACACAGTCAGAACTCCTGCACCAAAAGCTTCCAAGAAAAAGGTAGTTTGGTTACAAGCCATAGATCAGCTTAAGAAGGATTTTGAAAATCAAATAAGAGAAGTAGAGGAAAAATTGGGAAGAGAAATGAGAATGATGCAAGAAAATCATGAAAAGAGAGTCAACAACTTGACTGAAGAAAATAACACCTTAAAAAATAGATTAACTCAAATGGCAAAAGAAGCCCAAAAAGCCAATGAGGAGAAGAATGCCTTAAAAAGTCAAATTTGCCAGATGGAAAAAGAATCTCAAAAGCGTTCTGAAGAGAATAATTCCTTCAGAATTAGAGTGGAGCAAATGGAAGCAAATGATTTTATGAGAAACAGATCCAAACAAATGAAAAAATAGAAGGCAATGTAAAATAT
>CM053589.1:175178774-175246989 GCA_028646515.1 Pseudochirops corinnae | reverse complement strand
GAGAGGTGGGATGATGGAGGGGAGGGCCGGATGGGGGGGAGAATTGCTGGAAGCACACACTTCTGTAAAGTGCCAGGGATAGGGTAGAGAATAGAACAAGGGGGGCATAGGATAGGAAGGAGAGACATATAATCAGTCTTTCACAATATGTCCATTGTGGAGATGTTCTGTGTAACTACACATGTACAGCCTGTATTGAATTGCTTGTCTTTCCAGTGGGCGTGGGTGATAAGGGAGGAAGGGAAAGAATCTAGAATTTAAACTTCTATAATCAAATGTTAAAAATATATACGTATGTGTATATATACATATATATATATATAATTATAATTATTATTAACTATATGCAACTGGGAATTAAGATATACAGGCACTGGCATAAGGAGATCCATCTTGCCCTACCAGAAAGTCAGAAGGATGATGGGGGAGGACATAGGAGAGAGCCAATTGGGGGAGGAGCTATACAGTGGGATGGCTGTTTTGGGGTGGTGGGTGGGGGAAAGATGGGGAGAAAATTTGTAACTCAAAATCTCATGGAAATGAATGATGTAAACAAGAAAATAAATAAATTTTTAAAAAATTATAAAAAAAATAGTAATGCTAGCTATAGCAATATGACAAGAAAAAGAAATTGAAGGAATAAAAATAGACAATGAGGAAACAAAACTATCACTCTTTGCAGATGATATGATAATATACTTAGGGAACTCTAGAGAATCAACTAAAAAGCATGTTGAAACAATTAACAAGTTTAGCAAAGTTGTTGCATATGAAACAAACCCACACAAGTCATCAGCATTTCTACATACTATTAACAAAACTCAGCAGGAAGAGATAGAAAGAGAAATTTCATTTAAAGTAACTGCAGACAATATAAAATATTTGGGAATCTACCTGCCAAGACAAACCCAGGGATTATATGAACACAATTACAAAACACTTTTCATGTAAAGAGAGATCTAAACAGTTGGAGAAATATTAATTACTCCTCACTAGCCTAAACCAATATAATAAAAATTAATATTCCACATAAGTTAATTACTTATTAATTATCATACCAATCAAACTAAAAAAATTGTCTTATACAGCCAGAAAAAAAGGAGCAAAATTCATCTGGAAGAAAAAAAGGTCAAGAATATCAAGGGAATCAATGAAAAAAATGTGAAGGAAGGCACCTTGGCAGTTCCAGATTTCAAACTATAAAATGAAGTGGTAATCATCAAAACAATCTGGTACAGCCTAAGAAATAGAGAGATGGATCAGTGAAATAGATCAAGTACACAATACATATAGTAAATGACCATATTGTTTGATATCTGTTTGACCATCTATCATTTGATAAACCCAAAGATCCAAGCTTTTCGGGCAAGAACTCACCACTTGACAAAAATTGCTAAGAAAACTGAAAAGCAGTTTGGTGAAAACTAGGCTTAAAACAGTATCTCACACTGTATGTTAAAATAAGATCAAAATAGATAAATCATTTAGACATAAAGGGTGATATCATAAGTAAATTAGAAGATTGTGGAAAAATATATGTCAGATCTAGGGATAAAGGAAAAGTTTATGACCAAACAAGAGATAGGAGAGATTACAGGAAGTAAAATAGATAATTTTGATTACATGAAATCACATATTTGATTATATGAAAACACTTTTGCACCAACAAAACCAGTGCAGCCAAAATTAGAAGGAAAACAACAAACTGTGTGAAAATTTTGCAATATATTTCTCTGATAAAGGTCTCACTTCTCAAAAATATAGGGAACTGAGTCAAACATAAAAAATATGAGCCATTGCCCAATTGATAAAAGGCCAAAGGATATGACCAGGAAAATTTCAGAAGAAATCAAAGCTATCAATACAGCAGTCACATAAAAAATGCTCTAAATCACTTCTGTATGCAAATTAGAACAACTCTGATGTACCACTTTATACCTGTCAGATTGAAGAAAATGACAGAAAAGGAAAATAATAAATATTGGAAGGGATGTGAAAAAATAGGGACATTAATTCCCTGTTGCTGCAGTTCTGAACCTGTCTAACCATTTTGGAGAACAATTTGGAACTATACCCAAAGGGTTATAAAGCTGCATACCCTTTGATCCAGCAATATCACTGTATTCCATATCCCAAGGGGATCAAAAAAAAGGGAAAAGGACATTTTTGTATAAAAGTATTTGTAGTAGCTCTTTTTGTGGTGGCAAATAAATGGAAATTAAGGGGATACCTGTCAATAGGGGAAGGACTGAACAAATTTTAGTATATGATTGTGATAAAACATTACTATGCTAAGAAAGGACAAGCAGGATCATTTCAAAAACACCTGGGAAGACGTAGCTGAATTGATGCAAAGAAAAGTGAGCAGAACAGAACACTGTACACAGTCACAGCAATATTGTAAATATGACCAACTTGACTATTCTGATCAATACAATGATCCAAGAAAATTCCAAAGGATCCATGTTGGAAAATGTTATCCACTTCCAGAGAGAGAACTGATGAACTCCAAATGCAAATTGAAGCATACTTTTTAAAACTTTCTTTAAGCAGGGACTTGCTTGAGCTCTCCACCAAAACATTTATTAAATGTACAAGATGAAAATAAAACAGTCCCTGCTTTTGAGAAGCTTACCTTCTCAGTGCCAGATAATATATACATGTAAAAATAGAAACAAAATGTAAAGACCAGGTAATCATGCATGAGTAGAGGGTGAGATACTAGCATCTGGAGTAGGGGCAGGGAATTGTGAAAGGCTTCATGCCGGAAGTGTTTCTTGAGCTATATTTTGAAGGACAATTGGCATGCTAAGGGGGCAGCTAGGTGATTCAGTAGAGTGGTGGGTCTGGAGTCAGGAGGACAAGAGTTCAAATTTGGCCTCAGATACTAGTCATGTGACCCTGGGCAAGTCACTTAGCCCTGTTTGCCTTAAAACACTGGAGAAAGAAATGACAATCTTTGCTAAGAAAAGCCCAAGGACAGTATTGGTGTGCTATGGTTCATGAGGTCATGAAGAGTTGAACATGACTGAACTACTAAATAGTAACAAAGGAATTCTAAGAGATGGAAGAGAGGAGGAAGTGAATGTTAGCAGGTATCTCAAGACACAATTTTGATTTTGGATCTATGGGCTAAAGAGACAGGTGTTGTGGGCTCTTGGAGCTTGAGAAATGACCTCCTTTATGAGAAGGGCTTCATACCTGTTACATGACTCCCAAGATTTGAACATCTTACCCTTTCTCCTGCACCAAAATTTTCCACCCTTTAGCTCCCTGATTCAGTTTTCGTTTCCCTCTGCCCTTTTGGATTATTTTTCTCTTTGTTTTTCCCTTGAAGTACCACTCTCCTTTTTTTTTTTTCTTTTTCAGAGTATGCTCTATTCTCCCCCAAAGATCCAAGGAGTAGAGATGCATTCCTCCAGATAACACAGTTTCTCCTTCTAGTAGGAAAAGTGTATTTTATGGAAACATTGTTACTTGGTGCTGGCAGAGATAGAAGCAGAGCACACTCTTGGTAAGTCACTGGAAAATTCTTCTTACTTCCTGTATTTTCTGGAACTGAGACGATCAGTTCTATAGCCTTCTCTCTGAGCTCTGACTGCTGACTTTGATAGTCAACTGCCAAGACAGACCTGCTTGTTTGCTCTTCCTGTTTGCTTCACTGGTGATCTTTATCACTTGGGGCTTCTAAACATAGTTTTAAACTTATGAGGGATTTTCCTGCCTTGTTTCTAGAAGTTTTGCTACCTTTTCTTGGGTTATTATCAGGGCTTTGTTGGAGCCAGCTTAAATAAGAGCTGATTCTCAAGACTATTTTTGAATTTTCAGTGAGGGCATTTACACCTGCAGAACTGTCAAAGACAATGAATCAAGGCTTGATTTATTGTTTTGTTGATTATTCAGACTGAAGAAAGTGACGGAGAAAATGTGAATAATGTGGAATAAATGTAAAAAAAAATCATGCACACAATTCCCTCCCCCCCCCATCTGGTTGTTAAGCATTTACCACCACACCACTGGATATATTGTTATTTATAGAAGAGCCCTATCAAAACCCTAATGGAAATATTAATCTCCCCTGGTTGTTGTCTATAAGGAGGTATAGTGTAGAAATGAAATTTCTAGTCACCCATGTGTAGCCTCTTCTTTTTTTGACCAATCAGACTTCGGGCACTGTCTACTTGAGTTTTACTTGTCTTTTCCAAGATCTCCCAGTAAGTTAATGTCAAGTAGGTGAAGTAGACAACTTTAGCCTTCTGACTCCCAGTAAATTGCTCATTCCCATTAAAATTTGAGTTTCCAAATTCCCCTGGAATACCTGTTTATGTACAATGAAAGATCTAATTCAAAGTATCCTCATCTATATGTATAAAGCAGATCTGATAGAGCCCCTCCTTAGTTAGTCAGTCAGTATCAGCCAGTAAACATTTATTAAGCACTTATATGTGCCAGACACTCTTGTTAGCAATTTGGTCCTGCAGATACATAACTGTATGATAATCTTATAATTGCATAGTGGTTTTTTTTTTTTTTTTGAGGCAATCAGGATTGAGTGACTTGCCCAGGATCATATAGTCAATAAGTGTTTGAGGCTGAATTTGAACTCAGGTCCTCTTGACTCCAGGGATGGTGCTCTATCCACTGCACCACCCACCTGTCCCATTGTGATGTTTTACAGACTACAAAATTCTCTCACATACGTTATCCTTTTAGAGGTAACATGGTATAGTGGAGTGGGGGCAGGATTTGGAGTCCAGGGAAACTTTGGTTCAAAGTCATTGTCCTTTACTAGCTGTTGGTCACAGACAAGTCATTCTAAGTCTCAACTGTCACATTTATACAGGGTCAATGGGCATAATAATAAAGGCAAGAGACTTAAGACAATAAATTGCTGAATAGTTTCCCTTCTCCAAGCCTTTGCTCTGGTCATCCTCTATGTCAAGAATACACTAATTCCTTATCTCTGCCTCTTAGATTTCCTTGTTTTTATTGTTGAAGCCTTTAAATGCCCACTGAAAATCTGGCTTCTGCTCCTACTGTTCAGCCTGAAGGTACACTCTTGAAACTCCCCAGTGACCAAATCCAATGAACAAGTAGCTGAAATTTTCTGATTCTGTTTCTTCATCTGTCAAATAAAGGAGTTGGATTAAATGGTCTTTCTACTTCCTTCTTGCCCTAAATCTATGATTCTATTGTAAGTGTGGGTCAAAACCACCTCATTTTCATTTTAGATCTGATACCTTAGCTAGATGAGAATGTATTGCAATCAATTAAAAGACATACGACTTTGTGCTAGATCTGCAGAATGATGTTGTACTTAAGAATATGTTTGGGTAAGCAGAGGAAACTTGATTACCCCACAGAGATCTTCTATCAGTTATCAAGTAAATTGGATGGGTGAGAATTCTTGAAATTAGAGCAAGTGGGAAATTCTAACTGAATCCACTTGAGGAGTGAGGTGGTTGATAGAGATCTTGACTTCTGCCACTGCCAGGTCATCACCTTCTCCCTATCTTTGACTAGAGGAGGACCTTCTACCTTCAACAAGTCTGGGGGATATTGGACTTCCTCTATTCCCACCAGAGTCCTAGCATTTCACCTCTATCAGGGCTCTAAATGGTATCTTCAGATTGTCTGGCCACAGTCTTTGCATCATCAGGAGCCAAGGACATACTGAACTCGTGGTTGTACAAGGAGCACAGCAAAGAGACTATACCATACCTAAGGAGGACTTCTTGAGTACCCCAACAATGAGAACAAGGACCTCAAACAACCAGGAACTGTGAGTTACCCTTTGTCATCTATGCTCTCTAAGCTTGAGCTACCTTTCCCCTAGACTATGTGTATTTGCCTTTCTTGTGTCCATAGCACTTAGCACAGTGTTTGGTACAGAGGAGATATTTAGTCAATGCTTGTTGACTTGATTTGGTTTGTGAGTGAGTGTGTCCAAGACTTTCGGGAGGATGTTTTTAACCAACCACTTTTATTGTACCTTCTTAATAAATATCCATATGCCCTTTCTAAAATCTGTTTAAGAGTAGTTAACTAAATGAACCTCAGCTCATAATCATGGAGGGAAATGAATTGCTGAAGGCTCAATATTGCCCCTTATGGGACAAAGTATGGAGAGATGTACCTCTCCAAGTCCTGGATACCTAACCCAGTAAGAGTGGTTCCTCATTAGGATCTGAAGTCACTTCTATGGGCTCAGTTTTCCCATTTGTCAAATGGAGGGGAGCAGGGTTGGACATGATTATTTTAAAAGATCCTTTCTAGCTTTAACATCCCATAATCCTATCCTATTTCCTGCCACTTAAAATAACTAGAATATAGGCTGTCAGTCCAGACACTGGGTTTCTTGTAACATTTACCAATGCTTCCCTCTCTGACCTCTTAAAACATTTATTTCCCTGACAATAAAATGTCTGCCCATGACTTTGACTCTTGAAGCCTCCATGGAGAACAGTTAAAGATATGATTTTCCAAAACATCGATGCTATTAAACAATAAGCCTCAATTTTCTGAGAGTTCTGTCACTTTTCCAAGGAGTTGAAATGGGGAGTGGCCCCCAGGCCGGAAATTGGGAGGCATGGACTTGTGTGTAAGCTAACCAAAAATCTCCACTTTATTCTTTTATCTTGACTTTCATTGTGATTAAAAACTACTGGGGCAGGGGGAGCACTGTGGGAGCTGGATGTCATTCCCCCCTGATGTCATAAAAAGCCAAATTTGGTATTATCGACCCAAGTGCTTTGTGGGTTTCTGTTTTTCCTATTTCCCAGCATGAGGATGTCAAGAAAACATGTAACTCCTCCCAGGGAGGGTGAGCAAAGGGGCAATGTTTTTTTCTCAAAGTCTTGTCATGAAACCACAGATTGCTCTCTGAGGATGCCGTCATCTCTTCCGATCCCTCCACTCCAGTAGCCCACGGTCTCAGAGTAGATGGTCTAGAAAACCTTATCCTCTGCTATCAAATGCAGCTCCTTGACTGGGGATCATGGCGATGAGGAGACCAGATATTTAAGAGGACTAGAATTTACCAAAGATATTGGAGTAGATAACTAGTGAGTCAATGTCTTTTGCTATGTGGGAATGAATCTGGAATGCCAGCAATATGGGCTCATCTTCCCCTTGCCTGGTTTCCCAACCAGTAGTTGAGTAAATTTGTGAAGCAGATGAAGCTTTCTTGGGCATCCTCTGTCTTTCAACTCTTGAATGGCAGTGTGGAGTAGTGGATAGAGTGTTGGCTTTGGAGTCAGGAAGACCTGACTTTGAAGCCCACCTCAGATAGTTACAATCTATGTGACTGGCTCACAGT
The DNA here is from genome assembly GCA_028646515.1 of Pseudochirops corinnae. Lineage (NCBI taxonomy): Eukaryota > Metazoa > Chordata > Mammalia > Diprotodontia > Pseudocheiridae > Pseudochirops > Pseudochirops corinnae. The sequence goes on along the minus strand of CM053589.1, from coordinate 175,239,671 downwards.
TTCCACATCTGTGAAAGGATGGGTTTGGATTCAAAGACTTCTTAGATTGTGTCCTTTTTAGAGATGTCTAGATTTCTGTTACTTGCCGCTTCACTGAATGAACATCATATACTTAAGATCTCAATTATATGTCAAAGTCTCATAGAGTTAGAGCTGGAAGGGCCCTTAAATTATCTAGTCCAACTGTTTTCCTTTCACAGATGAAGAAGCTGAGGACTGAAGTGAAATGACTTGCCAAATGTCACAGAGGTGGAAAGATGGAGAGTTAGGATTGGAATTCAGTACCTGTGATTTCAAAGCTAGTGGATTCTGCAGTCCCCAATCCCCTCACTGCATCATACTGCCTCTCTTTTGGGATGATCATCTCCACAATTTCCCACTATCCTGCTGCCCCTGGCTGCTCAGGATCCAGAGCTCTGGGACTTCAACAAAGAACCCTCCTTGAGAGCATCCCATATACTGGACCTGCCCTTCATAATTTACTGTCTATGTGACCTTGGGAAAAGATACTTTACCTTTCTTTATTTTTTAAATTTTTATTTGCTTTTTGGAGGGGGGAAGGTAGGGCAATTGGGGTTAAGTGACTTGCCCAAGGTCACACAACTAGTTTTGGGTTAAGTGTCTGAGACCAGATTTGAGCTCAGCTCCTCCTGACTCCAGGGCCGGTGCTCTATTCGCTGTACCACCTAGCTGCCCTGAGATACTTCATCTTTCTTAGGCTCAGTTCCTCATCTATAATACCAGGGGGCTAGATTCTATGGGCTCTGAGGATCTTTATAGCTCTAAATCAACGATCCTATCATCTGTGATAGGTATCTGATGTATCAAAACAAAAATGTGTCACTATTGGTGGACCTGTAAACTGGTCCAGTCATCCTGGAAAACAATTTGGAACTATGGCCCCAAAGTCACTGAAATATCAAGACCTTTTAATCCAGTGATATCATCACTATGCTTATATTACAAAAATAAAGAGGGAAAGGAGTCACATATACAAAAACATTTATATCAGTCTTTTTCGTAGTAGTTCAAAAAACAGCAACTAATGGAGTGCCCACCTATTGTGGAATGGTGACACAAATTATGTTATTTGAATGTGATGTTGTACCATAAGAAATGATGACATGGACAATTTAGAGAAAACTGGAAAGATCTCTATGAACTGATGAAGAATGAAGTGAGCTGAACTAGGAGAACAGTTTATGCAATAACAGCATTAAGAAAAACAACTTTCAAAGACTTTAGAACTCTGATCAATGAAATGACAAGCCACAATTCCAGAAGACTGATGGTGAAGAATGGTGCCCACAGAGGCAATGAACTCAAGATGTAGAATGAAAAATATGTATTTGGACACGGGCCATTGTGGGAATTGGTTTTGTTGGATTATATGCATCTGTTATGAAGGTTTTCTTTTTCTTTTTTTGTGTCATTCAATTCATTGTTGAGAGTAGTGAAAAGGAGGGATAATAAAAGGGGGGCCCTTAAAATTAAATAATTAATGATTTTAAAAAAAGTTTCTGATGGATAAAATAAAAATATATTAATAAAATTTTTAAAAAAGACAAAATATTGAAAAAAAGCTCATGCAGCTCTCTCAGGCTCTATAAACTAGGACCTGTTTGCAGTATGATATGAACAGCATAGCAGCCAGGATGTTTGCCAATTCAAGGCCTCATAAAACTGTGTATATTAACTGCAGATGTTTAAACATGAAGAATGATGTGGAGAAATGAGGCTGGGATTTGGATCATTCAGGCTCAAAAGGATTTTTATTCAATTATCTGGACAGTTTGTGGTTTTTGTTTATTTTTTTTTTAAATGAGTGATCCAGATCTTGGCCTCAACCTTCCTTGGGAAGAACCAGTCTCTAAAGTTTCTAGTGTGAGTGTCTTTGGTAAATCTAGCTCACTACAGGGGTTGTGACATCTGGAAAGTTCTTCATCTCAGAGAGGAAATGATGTCTCATTTTCATAGCTATGAATTCATGATGATGCTAAGATGAGACAGGCATTGGGTAATGTAGTAACACTTTTACTAGCAATCATAACAATTGTAATACACACATAAATAGTGACTTAAGGTTTGCTTTGTTTCTAACAACTCTGTATCTGGGTGGACTCAGAGAAATAGTTTTGAATTAATTTGGCTATGATTTAATAATGATGCCCTCCATGGATTTCTTTTCTTTAAAAAAAAACAAACAACAACCTTTCTATTAAGAAAAAACCCCATTTCTGTTGAGAAAAAACTTGAGTAGGTAGTTAGGTATAAAAGATAGATGGCTAACCTTGGAGCTAGGAAGACCTGGATTAAAATCCTTCCTTTGCCACATAATGACTGTGCTACTCTGGGCAAGTCACTACCATGCCCCAAGAATTTACCAAGTATATTACAGATGAATTATTGTTCTAGAACCATGAAGAGATTTCCATACTACATGTTTCCTATGCCAATGGAATCAGAGGTCCAGACTCCCCTTAAAAACACAACTTTGGGGGCCTTTTTGGCAACTCAAGACTTCCCCCCACCCCCGTAGAGGGTGTTTTTCTCTCATTTTCAGAATATGAATACTTAACCATTATGGTAAACCATGAATGAGCTTTGGAGGCTGGGTTTTAACCATAGGTGATGATAAAAGTCTTGAGAACCATCTAGACTCTCCAAGTCATGTATGCAGATGGCAGGTAAGCCATTTAAATTTCCATGTCAATTTAATTGAAGAAACGTTTATTAAACACGAACTATGTACAATGAACTATTTGAGCCTCAGAAAATGAAATAATCCTCACCCTGAAGGAGAACCATTCTACTTGGGGAGGAGGGAGGCATGCAACATCTTTGAGCATAGTCAAGTGAACACAAAGTATATAAAAGGTAATGTTGAAGTAATTTCAAGAAGGTTAGTGTTACTAACTGCAGGAATCAGGAAAGGTTTTATGTCAGAAGAGGTTCCTGAACTGTCTTGAAGGAAGCTAGGGACTCTGAGAAGTGGAGGTAAAGAGAGAGAGAATTCTAGGCATGGTGGTGGAGATGTAGCGGTGGTGGTGGGGAACAACCCATGCAAAGACATAGAGGCAGGAGACAGAGTGTCATGTTTGGGCAACAGTAGTTTTGGTGGGCAAAAATATGAACTAAGACTGGAAAGTAAGCAGGAACCAGGTTGCAGAGGGAATTAAATGCCAGACTGGATTTTGTATTTTGTCCTACAGGCAAGAGAGAGACAGTGAAGATATTTGAGTAAGGGATAACATGGTCAGATCTGAGTCTGGGGAATATCAATTTAGCAACTGTGTGGAGGATACCTTGGAGAGGGCAGAGACTTTAGGCAAGGAGATCAATGAGAAGTCTATTGATCCCTTTCAGGGCCTTCTTTTAGTTACTTTCTTGCTCTTTATCACCTTCAGATTTCTAGAAGGGGAGGAGGGAATTTCTCTCATCTCTTTTCCTCTAAACTTTACTTCCCGTGATAATGGCTGGAAGCACCTAGTAACAAAGAAGTACTTGACCAGGTCAAACTGAGTCTCTGGATACCTCCCACATTTTATTTCCTTCATTGAATGCAGACCAGCAATCAGTGATCCTGAGAAATGGGAATTTCCAGCCTTGGTGGCTACCTTCTGAATTCAAGAGTTCCTAAGATCATGAGTCAGGTGGCAGATGCTGGGGGAGGGGGAGGGGGAAGAAGATTTCTATAATTAATATGTGTGTGTGTGTGTGTGTGTGTATGTATGTATTTATCTGGTTCATTAAAACCAACATACCTGCTCGGTATTTTGTCTGGCAGATAGCCATGACTTAATCCGTATTTGTTGATTTGACTTGACTATTCAGAGAAGATGACCATTACTATGACGAGGCTGGAGCTGGAGACAGCCATCACCTTGCTGATCAGAGAGCTGGGTCTTGTAAGTTGCTCAGAGAAGACAGATCAGAAGTTAAAATAAAATAGCTGTCCTTTAATCTCATAAAATTGCTTCATTTCCAAGGGAAATACAAGTATAATGGCTGAGATGTTTTGAGAGTAAAGAACTGATTCTGATGATCTATATTTTCTATATGTATACATGTACATCTGTGAGTCTTTTGATCCTATGATGTTTCTGTGGTGGTGGAAATAAGCAGCTGTCTTATACTTGGAGATAAAAAGACTCTAGTAAGAGAGCATGAGGACCTAAACCAGGGCAGAAGATGTGGGAGCAGGGAGAAGAGGATAGATGAGAGAGATGTTGTGGAAGTAGAATTACAGTACCTTACAAATGATTGGCTTTAGGGGTTGAGGGAGGGAGAAGAGTCAAAGATGGCTCTAAAGTTCTGAATCTTGATTCCTGGAAGGAGAATGTTGCCATACAATGAAATGGGGAATTTTAAAGAATAAATGGTTCAACTAGGCTGGCTCCTCCAACTCTGTGAATCTGATTACTCTATTAATTTCATTGGCATGTCCATTCTCCCACTCAACAAGGTTCAAAACCTTAGAGCCATCTTCAGATATGGAAGGCAAAGGAAGGTGAAGAGTCATTGAGTTTCCAAATTCTGTAGATACTTCCTTTACAAAATTTCATTTTACAATTTTTCAATCCTTGGTACCATCAGTTTAGTACCTTGTTTGCTTCCACTCTCTAGCTCTTCCAATCCATTTCTGAACACATTTCTAGAGACATCTTCTCAGACACAGTTCTGAACATGCTACTCCCCCTTTTAAAACCTTCAGTGTCTCCCTATTGCCTACCCAATTAACTCCAAATTTCTTAGTATAGATAGCATTCAAAGATTTCCAAAATCTAACTCAAATTTATTATTTTATAGTATTATACAAATCGAGTGATTTGGTGATTACTTTGGTGATATACATTGGGTGATATCCTAGATAAATGATTTAGATGGACAATGAATTGACTTCATAACTGAAAAGGAAGAGACTGGACCAGAATGAAATTGGAATTTGTACAATATTTTAATGATCTCAAGATGAACAAAAACATTTTCTTATTACTATTAGCATGTTTCTAGAGATGTTATATAGATTCAAATTGTAGAATACCATGATCTTGGCAGAATAAAAATGACAAATAACTCATAAAGTAATGTAAAAACATATGATGGACATAAGGAGGCTGTGGGTTGTTACAAAGAGTAATAGACCTCCCCAAGGCCTTGTAATGAGAATGGGAATTTGAAGATCTTCCCTGCCCCTTAATAGACCTGGGGGGGAGGAGGGTAGTTTGAAGATCTCCCCTGCTTTCAAAGTAAACTCTGCCCCCTGTTAGGCTGGATGTAATCACATTGCGCTTGTGGTGGGAGGAGTTTGCTGAAGGGAAGCAGAGCCCACATGAAGCCGGTCAGAGCTAGCCAGAGGGGTGGAGGAGAGAGGATGCTCAGGCAAGAAGTTGGATAGGCTCCTGAGTAGATATTGATCTTGTATTGGTTTGTGGGAAGGCTGAACGATGCAGTGTCTCTCAGCATTATTATGGCTTCTGAATATCTTTGATACTATGATGGAATTGGCTTACTGATTTTGGGATTCAGTCTTCTGGTGTCTAAATAAATGCTTCAGTTCTATCCTCTATCTGGAGAGTTTGGTATATTTTGCAATTGAACGTCATGCGATACTTATAGTCATGGTCTTTATTGTGATCATGGGAGCTATAAATATTGCATTGGTGCTACAAGCCTTTGGTCTTATTGAATGGATTCTCTATGGAGAATTTATAGGAAGATATAGGTAAGAATCACATATGACAAGAAGGTATGATAGGAGTTGTTGTATGGATCAATGAGGGCAGGATCTATACTGATGAGCTCACAGATCCACTGAAAGACCATTATTCTTTTGTTCTTGTTAACAGTGTTCACTCTCTTTAAATTGATTTTTTAAAAAGTTATTTTTGACTGTGAAGTTAACCTTCTATTTCTACAACTCATCTCCCTTTCTCTCCACCCACATGGCTACTACCTAGAATCTTGGTACAGTGGTAGGAGTACCAAATTTAAAGATAACAAACTTGTGTTCAAATTCCTGTTTGGTTACTACATAAATGGCCTCTGGGCAAGTCCCTTCCCCTCTCCAGACCTCAGTTTCTCTATTTGTAAGACGAGAGGTCGTATTAGCTGACTACCAAGGTCCCTTTCGTCTCTAAATCTATCATCCCAATTCAGGTCCTTAATAGCTCTTACTAAGACTACTGCAGAAGCTGCCTAATTGATCTCCTAGATTCCACAGAACTCTCCCTTAAAATAAATTTCTGAAAGCAATAGTATGATCAGGCCAGTTCCCTGCTCCAGAACTTTCCAAGCTATCCCTGCAATCAAATCATTCTGGTTAATATACCAAACTTTACTCACATGCACTATATATAATTACATTGCCTTTTGGAGGTTTGGTTTTTTTTTTTGTCATTTATATTTATTAGAGAATATGGCATTGCATAATTTGTAGGCATCACCAGGATAATATCAGTATTGAAAAGATGGACTTGGTGGGTGGGGGGGAGGGGCAGAAAGAAGCTTGGGATCAAAGTGGGATAGTTTCCAAACTATGATCTGGTATGATCCTCTGCTCAATTCTGGCTCCAGTTCATTGTCCATCTACAGTGTCTATGTTCAATATCTGTCTGTGACTATGTGTACAGTTGTATCTATGTCTATGTCTATGCCTGTATCTGTGCCTATGTCTACTTCGTCTCTGTCTCTCATCTATATATCCATAACTATAGATATCCATATCAACTATATCTCTATCTCATTTATATGTCTGTAGCTATAGATTTCTCTGTCTACCTACCTACCTACCTACCTACCTACTTATCTATCTACTCATGGAGTAGCCAAGTGTACTGTGCATCTGACAATACATACTAACCTGGGTATTCTTCATTCATTTTTTTCTCCCAATGAGGATGGCTAGGTAGATCTCTTTTGAACAACTGTGGTTTTCACGGAGGATGCTCTGTTGTGGTTTAGGGTTCACTAAATGACCTCTCAGGTTCATTCTAGCTGTAAATCTATGTTCCCTTGCACAATAGCATCCATAGATAGAATGACTTATAGAACCTCACCATAGATTGAGAATCCCTCTTCTGTTTGGATTTTGGGTAGGATGTTCTCCATGACCTCTGATTAGCATACAGTCCCCCATTTTGTTCTTTGCCTGGCATTAAGAACCAGAGAACTATTGGACAAAATTATTTCTGGAATTAGAACTGTCATGGAATCTTATGTGATTTTTATCATATGCATACTCTCCTTGCTGTAGGTGAGCCTTTAAAACAACATTTTGCTCTACTGAGGAGGATGCTTTGCTTTGGTAATTAGCAGAGAATACGCAGTATAATCTTGTATTCATTATACTTCTCAGTTAATTGTGTGACTTGAAAATTTTCTATTATAGAAAATAATTTGAGAAAGCATGTTTTCATTAAGGTATATATGTGGGGACAACAAATAATTAATTCAACTAATTCAATAAATAATTAAATCAATTAGTTACTTAAGGTAACTGACAGGAAGATTCAATGTCCTGATGCATTGTCAGGTGGGAACATCTTCCATGAGGGGATCACTCAGAGGTGTGAGTTTGGTGTGAGCAAGGCTGAGACATCTCTATTGACTCATTCAATAACAAGCATTAGACTAGGTGGGAAATGTCCTTGATCAATGGAAATATATTTGGATTTGTTGAGGAGACTTGGTCCCTTCCTGTTTGTGTGTGTGCACGTGTGTGTGCACACAAGTAATAGCAAACCAATTCATAATCCATATATTGAAATGTTTGGCAGCAGAGAAGAAAGAGAAATTACAGCCAAACCTCTGAGAAGAAATTGCTTGAGGAGGGGAGGAGGAGAAGAGCCTCAGGCTGGGACCCAGCCTTGATCTTGATCTCCTTCCCTTACACTTGGTTGGAAGAAGACATTGTGAATTTGAAAGGGTCACAGGTTTGGAGGATTTGAAATTTTTCATTTGTGTTCTAGCTGTACCCTCAGCATAGCAGAGATGGCAGTAGTCTCTACCTTGAGAGCCAAAGACAAACTAGAGACCCTGAGGAAAGTCAACTCTACAAGGCACCTAGAAGCAGTGGCATGCCTAGGTGGTCTGACCTGATCACAGGCAACAAGGGGTTGCACCCTGAAGGAAAGCAGAGAGTGCATGAACAAGGCACCCCTTTCCAGGAGATCTCTTAAGAAAGCAAGAGGGTTTAATTGCCAAGATTGGGCAGATGCATTCTACAGGAGTTGAGGTGCAGAGGAAGAAATTAAGCCCCAATCTATCCCTACCCTGGAGGCAGTGAGAAAGATCCAGAGCCCCTCCCCTGAAATGGGAAGAGCGAGATGGTGATAGCTCCCCAACAAGCATTAGCACTCCAACATCCAGCCCCAAGAATTTCCGGTACCTGATGAAGGGCAATTCACCCCAGTTTAAAAGGAACATTTTTGTTGGAGGAAACATTTTAAAGCCTAAAATTACATTAATGTAATTTTAAAGTGTTAATTACTTTCCCCACTTTTTTGTACTATAATTTTTATTTTCTTTTTTTTACGGCCATGATTATATACACAAAGTTCAATGAAAGAAAAAAATCACTGTCTGCATTTCTTTTCTGGCTGTTATTGTTTGTTTCATTTCATGATTATTACGGGAAATGATTTTGTTTGTATAGAGGAGTTGAAATATGAACCTAGGTTTTCTGATTTTGAATGCAGGGCTCTTTCCGTTACACCATGAGATCTCATGATTTCTTAGAAAAAGCAACTCAAAGATGTGTTGCACATACCCCATCCTCTGTATCTCCCCACCCTAGTCTGCTCTGCCAGTTCACTTTGAACTAACTCATAACTTTATTCTTCTATGGCACCCAGTACTGTCCTGATCCATATTAGGCACTTAGAAAATTAGCAGGATTGCAAATGAATTAATTTACTCATTCATTTACTCATTTACTCATAAATTCATTTATTCACTTATTTACTCATTCATTTACTAACTCATTCATTCACTGATTTATTCATTTACTGATTAACTCATTCATTCACTCCCTCATTTTCATTCATTCACTTATTGATTCCTTAAATGAATTCACTTGTTCATTCTTTCACTCACTCACACATTTATTTATTCAATCACTCATTCATTCAACAAACACTATCAGTCTGCCACCAAGTGGCCTAGATTTGTTCCTCCTTTGGCTCTGTTTAGCAGTTCATAGCCCAGAGCTTCGACTCTTCCAACAGGCACTGACTGACCCTGGGGGTGACCAGAATAGGAAAGGGAAGGGCTCTCCACACTGAGTGTGCAAGAAGGAAAATTGCCCTCTGTGATTAGGTCTGATCCCTTTGGGCTTGTTCCCAAGAAAGAAAAAGGAACCAGAGGTTTCATGCAGCTCCTTTGGCTGGCTGTAGCATGAAGGGATTAACTCCAAAGACGCCCTAACCCCGGGGGTCTGGGAGCTCTACTACAAGGCTACTTTGTTTACCTAAGTGCCTGGAGTTATCTGGGGGATAATAAATCCCTGGAATAAGGGGGCCTTGCCTTTGGCTGCAAATTACTCAACTGAGCCCAAATGGAATTTAGAACCTGTAATCTTGGCTGCAATGGGAGGGGACCCCTTTTTAGGAGACAATCTTGCTGAAAGCTTTTAAGAGTTAATTTATTAATTGTAGCATTAACCCCACAGGGGTCAGGAAAAATGCTTGCTTGGAAAATTCTGATGATAGTGGTCTGCCCAACTTTGGAGACAAGACAAATTCGAGAGGAGAAATAGAAAACCTGATTAAGTCTTAAAGAAGAGGGGCTTGTAACTTCCAGAGCCCAATTCTAGAAAGTTCCTGTTTGTTTCTTTGGTTTTCCTTGTCCAGGGTTGTCTGGGAAGATGGAAGGCAGGCCTTGACAATCACCCACTCAAAGGGTGTATAGAACTCTGGGGAAACCCTATAATTTAACAGTTTCTAAGTTAATCAACCAATTAGTTGACAAACTTTTATTAAGTGCCTACTATGGGCCAGACACAGTGGTAAGTCCCGCTTTCAATACAGAGATCTATAAGGGCCTTATCTATATGGTACTACCCTAGGGCCTTTGACTTTCTATAGAAACCAAACGTTATTTGAGGGTGCTAGAGAGGCCACCCTTTTTCTGGTCCTGAACTGTTCAAACAACATAGTCGTACTAGGGTGCAAAGTCCTTCTGTATCATGGCTCATCCCTTTCTGTTCCAGTAACTGTAAAAGCTTTGTGTGTTATTCTCCTCATCCTAAGAATACAGTTATTACCCAGGAATTTCTCCTGCTGTCTCTAGACAATTGGGATCTGGTACTCTTGAAATTAGATGAATTTTTCCTCTCCTGTGTCTATGCATTTGAGGGTATGTGCAAGCACAGTGGTATGGCAGAGTCCCCAGGTCTTGAACATTTGAGGTCCAGATCCCTAAGGTTCACTAGGAGCTCCTGCTCCTCTGCAGTCTGTCCAACTGCTGTCATCTTTTGGGCAAAGAGTTTTTTTTTGTCTCTCTATGATTTTACACTCCTGTGGTTGGTGGGACAGTGTGATGGTTGGTCCTTGGGGAGTTGTGCTAAGGTATCTCCATCTCAGGAAGGGCTCTCATCTTTTCTCTGCTTATCTAATTCAAAAATTTTCTAAAAAAGTGACTGACTCACCTCCAACTCTTGACAATTAAGAAGATGCCCACAATCTTGTCAGTGAGGTGCTAGGATAATAGTGTAGGCTTCCTATGGAAGATCCAAAAAAGTCTCAAACAGAAGTTGGCTAGGCGGCAACATCATCAAAATGCTCAGCTTCCCATGATCAGTTTCCTACACTATTTGTAGACGTGGCAGAATTGTTCATCTCTTCTGGAGTGTCGTATAGAGGAGAGGGCTAGCAGAGTTGAGATTTGAACCTAGGTTTTCTGATTCTGATTGCCCCTTGGAATGATCTTGTTCTTATTCTTAGGTTTTCTGATTTTGATTGCCCCTTGGAATGATCTTGTTCTTATTCTGTCTTCATTGTACTGAGAGTTTTCCTTTTCTTGGTCATTTCTTCAAAGTCTACGTGAGTTTCAGCCCCTTCCCTCCAATATTGTCACCCCCTATACACTTTAGAACTTAAAAGTCTTAGCCTCTTGTTGAAGAATAGAAGACTCTGATGGACCTGATCAATCAACAAGCATTTATTAGGCACCTACTACTATATGCCAGGCTTAGACACTGAGTATACAGAGAAAACAATGGCATAATTCCTGCCCTTGAAAAGCTTGCATTCTACCAGAAAATCATTGCTGAGGAGAATCTCTGCTAGGGATACATTGGGGAAGTCCTTGATGATTTTCCACTCTACCTACAACTAGTTTTAAACTTGTTGGCTCCAGTGTCTCATGGAACCCACTGCAAGGGGCCTGGCAATGGAGGATGAGCTGGTTTGAAGGCATTTGAAGGTTGTTTTCTTGCATCTAGCTTCAAACTTCTTTAGGCCTAGACGCTTCTGTAGCCATTGCCCAGAGTCCAGGGCTTGGATTCTTTGCTAGATTTTTGGGTCATCAAGATTCTGTAGAATGCCAACCAACATCTCATTCTCAACACCTAGGGGGTCCAGGACATAGAATGCTGGACCTGGAGTCAGGAAGACCTAAGTTCAAACTTGACCAAAACAGTGTGATCCCTGGGCAAATTGCTTATTCATGCTCTGACTCGGTTTCCTCATCTGTAAAATGGGAAAACAATAGCACTTATCTCCCAGGGTGGTTGTGAGGATTAAATGAGATCTTATTTAAGAGCTTTGCAAACCTCAAAGGGCTGTATAAATGCTAGTTATCGTCTGTCATCATCCTGAGACTTCACTGTCAATCACAGGGAGCTGATGCTCGTAGGTATGGTGCTCGCTGATGGAGTCCTGAGAGAGACTAGGATGGGGCATTCTGGAGACCTCCCCAGCACCGTCTGTCTTCTGGGAATCCGCTTCTCCAGGCAACCACGGTTCTCATGAACGATGCAGTCTGAGTGTCTGGGAGAAGCCTCACTATCTGCACGTCTAGAGAAATTGGTTTGGCAAGCCTTTGGTGGTTAGAGGTTTTGTGACTGATTGGGGCCGTGTGTAAATCAGGCAGAGGGAGAACAAATTTCACTGCTACACAGGGGAAGGGAAAGAAGCCAGATTTGCAGTGGCTGATGACACGTTAATGGTGAAGTTTATAGAGACACAAATTGTTACTTAAACCTTCAAAGAAAAGAAGAGGGGAAAGATTTGAAGTTGTTTTTCTGAGGAATCCAAAGCTCAGCCAAGGCAAATTAAACTTCTCCTTCTGTTTCCACACTAAAATATAAAAATGAAACAACAGCATTTAGGGCTGCAGGCATTTGGTCTTTGTAAGCATCTGGATAGGAACTTTGGCTCATTTGTCTACACCAAACACCAAGGCCTCTTGGTCAAATGCCTCTTAGCCAAGAGCAATCCACCAAGGAACTGGTTGTAGTTTCTTTCACAAAGCCCTAATTCTTCCTTTGACTAACAGGTCTCAGATTTAGAGCATCGGTTTTGCAAGTTTGCACGAGGCATTCTCTTTGGATGCAATGGCGGACGCCAGTGATTGTCAATGTTCTTCGATTTATACTTCCCCTTCTCCCCTTCCTATTACCTAAGAATGTCTACAACATCACCCTTCCTGCAACCTCCCCTCCTTCCCCCCTGCCAAAAATACCTCCATGCCTTTGGTCCAATCGTTCTCTATGCTTGAATGTCCTCATGCTCGCTCTTGAATCCCTACCCATTCTTTAACACATAACTCAAATACCGCCTCTTCATAAAAGCATTCATAATATCTTTGGATGCTAATGATCTTCACGACCGGACCTCATACAGTACTGTTCTCTGCCATTGGAATGTACTTTTCTCCTGTGGCTCTGTCTTATCCCCATTAGACCGTAAGGTTCTTGAGGGCTGGACGTTGGCTCAGGTAGACTTGTCCATCTCCCAAAACCCAGCACAATTCTGAATAGCCATATACCCATGTGGTAAATTTTGCTTTTCTGCTTAACAGGAACGATCTCTGGGAGGGGGCTAGCAGAGTGGAATTTATGACATCCATCTGTCATGTCACAAATTCTTCTGAGTCCTTTTTCTCCTCCTCTTGAGTTGCTTTGCTCAAGACTCTTCCATATCATGTCATGTCACGTCGTGTCATGTCGACATTTTCCCATTTAACCCTCCTTTGGGGTTGAAAGCCCCCTATGCCATAGGGGGTATTGGATCACTCAACATCTAGTGATGCCATCCATTCCTGGTTTGTCCTTGGTAACCAATAATTCAGGATTTGGGGTGAAGCTGACTGCTTGAACTATTGACTCAGATTCTACTATGCTTATATCATCTAGTCTAATCCTTTCATTTTAATATGAGACGCTGAGTCTCAGGAAGGGGAAATGACAAAAGTTCTTTAGCTAGTTAGTGATAGAGCTGGAGAGGGGTTGTCTTGTAGACATTGAACGGACCATTTGAGGGTAGTGCTAGGAAAAATTCTGTGCCATTGATGAATCTCATTGGATAAACTGAGTGGTCACATTTTAGATGTTAATAAAACTGAAAGGCCCATATTAAATATTTCTGGATTGGATGTTTGTCCCTGGAGATAATGCTTTAGTCTCTTGACATTTATGAGCTCTTTTCACCAGTGTTCTTCATTTAATGTTTGTCATGGTCTTCGAAATCTGAATGTTGGTTTGCATTGAAATAAAATGTCATGCCTGTTTCTCCAGGAGGATGACAGACCCCATTATCAAACACCCATATGCCAACACCCTGACATCAATTTCCTAAAGTAAAGAAGCCCTTTCCCTCTCACCCTTCAATTTTCCAATACATAACCATATGAAAGCCTAGAAACAGATGTAATACTGAATTATGCCAAGTCTCTCATATAAGTATTCTTTTCCAAGACCTGTGATCTCATTTGCATAGGGAACATCTGGTAAAGAATCCTCTCTACCAATAAAAAATTGGTAATTATTCCAGAACTTACTATATTGTCACGAAGCATTGCTTGAGGGCACTGAAAAGTTAGGTAAGTTTTCTTGGGCCATACAGTTGGTATGTGTCAGAAGTGGGGCTTCTGCAGTCAATAATTCAGGGTTTGTGGTGAAGCATGACTACTTTAGCTATTGATTTAGATTCTTTTATGGTTGTATCATCTAGTGTCTGCTCAGGAAGATCCAGGTTTTCCTGAATCTTAAGTTAATATCATATTGCTTTTTATGCAAAGATTCTAATTTAATACAAAAATTGAAAGACGCTGTTTGGAAATGTCTATGTTTCTAGTCATAGGGGTTAAATTGCCAAGCTTAGTCACTATAAGCCTTAATTTTTGTCCAAAATAAAAAAGAAATTAAATTATGCTAACAGGATAAAAAAAAAAAAACCAAGAGTTGAATTCTAGCTGGTAGAAACATTTCTAGAGAAAATCTGAAGGAGGTTAATTGACTTGTCCAGGATCACACAGCTAGTAAGTAGCTGAGGTGGGTTAGTTTTCTATCCATTCACTATGTATGACCTTCAGCCCCACCAGTTCACTTTCATCAGTGCCAGATTATATAATAGGTCTAAGGGGCTTGTGTCAAGGGGCCCCAAAGTTTGGTAATTGTTGAGTACTTAACCTATACATTTCTTCTCCTAGCAAAAGACTTTTCCATCTCATAGTTTAGGAATTAATAAGGATAGCACCAGATCGTGGTACCTAGGGTCCTCAAAGGATATTAGTTATCTATTGTCTGCCACGTTGTTTCTTGTAAAGGGTGGGGTTTGTTGAGTCTGTTTGATTTGAAGGGAGAAGTATTCTCCTTGAGTCAACTGTCTATCCAGATGTGGATACCATACACGGAAGAAAAACTGAACATTTAGGCATTGCAAGCTCAACTCTGGAGACTACTGGCTGACAAAGTGACCAATGGTGGTTGGGGGAAAGCCTATGATGCAGAAAAGTGTGTTAAATGTATTGAACTGCCAGAGCGCTATTTCTGATGATTGCCTGACACCATTTAGTAGTAATGGTGAGTGGTGGCAGTTGAACTCACCCACCACCAGAGGGCTGAGAGCAACTGCCAAGCTCTCTACCTCTCCCTTTGACACTTTCCCTTTTGTGGATGACAATGCTGTCT
Organism: Pseudochirops corinnae; assembly: GCA_028646515.1. Classification (NCBI taxonomy): domain Eukaryota; kingdom Metazoa; phylum Chordata; class Mammalia; order Diprotodontia; family Pseudocheiridae; genus Pseudochirops; species Pseudochirops corinnae. The sequence continues at coordinate 175,224,538 of CM053589.1, read as the reverse complement.
CATTAGACTGAGTGTAGTGTGAATTTTCCAAATCAGATTCTTAATTCACAGTTTTGGTACACGTTGGGAACTTTGCCCCCTAACCTGTCCCTGCAACTTTTCAATTAAAACAATTTTTAAAAGTATACTGTATACAACTCTTTAATCAAAACATTGGAAAGGAATTAAACATAATACACCAAAGCAACCAGTGCAGTCTAGTAGCCTTCAGATCCTCCACAGACCATCAGTCACTCCTTTAATTTGCTGGCAAAGCAAACCTGAATTTATTTCTCAGTCTATGCTAATGGGGTGGTTTTTTTCTACTTGGGACAAAACTTCCCAAAGAGTCAGGGTCCATTCGGTGGAGGTGATTCAGAAACTCAGGACCTTTCAGTTGCTTCCTATATCTTGAGAGTGCTGCAGGTTTAAGTCAACCAACATTTTGTATCAGGTTCTGATTGCTTCCTCCTCTTTACTCTAGGCTTGACTCTGCCTTCATTCACCACTTACCCTTTGCCCCAATGAGGGCAAGGTCTTGCTATCAAAGTCTTATCTCAGAAAAATAGCTGGTGGTCAAGCAGCAAGCTGACTTTGTGCTGAGGACCATCTTGTCTCTATACAAATCCCCCTTCACCCAAAATAATGGCACCCTGCCAGTCAGATGACTCATGCCACACATTAAGATATTAGCCTTCCTCTTCTTTCACCCCATCTTCCTGTTTGTATGACTACAAGTACATTCCCAGTCACACCAACTCTCTCTTTGGAAGCCAATCGAGGAGGAGCTTAGCTGGGTAAGGCGGAGCGCTACATTATCCAGTAAAGAATTTTCAGTGCCAGTAAATTAGTGGGATACACTTGAGTATGTGTCATGGGAATAGGAGCTAGATTTGTTATTTCATTGCTCTAGCAAACTCTCAGATGGGGAAGACGCTTCTACTATCAATGCCTCCTCTGCACCGTACAGACTTATTTGTCCATGGCCACATGGCCAGTAAATTTTTAGAAGTGGGCCTTGAACCTAGGCGTAGGGTTCTAAGGGAAGCTCTCTATTCCTGGTCTCCTTGTTATAGGATGTAGGTAAATGAGGTCCTGCCAGTGAGTGATGGTCAAGGCTTCAAGCTAATCCATCTTTGTGAGTGTGTGTGTGTGTGTGTGTGTGTGTGTGTGTGTGTGTGTGCACGCTCTGAGCAGGCGCTCACATCACAGGAGTGAATGACTAGGTTGGCCATGGTGGCCTGGTGTTCTCATTTGATTGACTCAGTGTTTATCCAATGACCACCATCACCATTTACAATTGAAACCTTCCACATGGGGTGTCTTGCCCATTAGAATGTGAGCTCCTTGAGAACAGGGACTATCTTACTTCTTTATTTGTAAACTTTGCACATAGTAAACTCTTAAATGCTTCATTCATTTTTGAATTCATTCACGCATTCATTCATGCATGGAGAATGCATTCTAATGGGTAGAAAACAGAACAAAGAGGAATATACAAATGAATATACAAATATATAAAAAGTTGATAATATGTAACCTTGGAGAAAGCATTAGGAGCCAAAGGACCCAAGCATTGATACCTACTGACCCAATGTTGCCACCATTGTCTGTAAATGATGGTACCCATCAGGGAAGTTCTTTTGTACAGGCCAGAAAACAGGAGAAGCCTCCCTTTTGTGTTGTCTGTGTCCTTGCCAGATTTCCCCTTGTGTAGACTGAGTCTATACTACCCACCACCTTTTGGTTTCTGGTGTTTCTGTTGACTGTATGTGTCAGGTGGGTTGGTGGTCCAATGCACTGGGATCTGAGGTAGAACTCCTGACCACTAACTGTCCCAAGGAGGTCAAAGGCAAAGGAAGGAGTCAATACATATTAAAATATTCATAGAAGCCCTTTTGGGGATAGTAAAAAAAAAAAAGTTAAACCAACAAATCACAACACCAAAAACAAAGTAGACACCCGTGGAATGGGGAACGGCTGAACTAATTGTGGTACATTGAATGCTAAAAAGAAACAAGAAATTTGAAGCAACCTGAGAGGACTCGTATGAATGGCTACAGGGAGAAGAACACAGAAATATATGCACAGACCACATTAAGATAAAGGAAAACACGAACACCAGAATTTTGCCTAATATTGTGATCAGTCTTGCCTCCAGAGGCCTGATGATGATGATGCCAATTTCCCTGCCCTTGATAGAGAGAGGTGGTAAACTAGGGATATAAAATGTTGACTATATTGTCAGACAAGGTCAATGGATTCGTTCTATCAGAATGTGGGGATGTGGTGTTAGAAAGTGGTAGTAATATTAAAAACAAAACAAAAAAGCATCAGGAAACCATCCCTCCTTCTTCCTATACTTTTGGGGTAAGGGAAATGAATCAGCCATAATAATTTCACTCGGGCTGCCATAGGGATACCAAGTCCTCTCCAGTTACTTAGCATAGTTAAGAATGGTCTGATGCTCATCATTAAGCAGTCATCCCTATTCAGCCTTACCTTGTCTACTAGTGCCTCTATTTAACTCACAGAGAGTTTCACTCAATTGGCTGGATTGATACAGACTGATTCCCTGACTTTTGGAGTCTGAGATTGGGCTGTCTTAAACGTGTGTGTGTATTGTATTGAGTAATCCCCTTTTCCTGCCCCCAAAAACCTCATCTGTCTCCCCAGGAGCTCTGGTCATCTCCCTCTCGAATTGAAATAGGGGTTTAAACTGACCATGTCGAGGCCTCATATTCAACATATGCCTTTTAAAATCATAGTGTTCAGCCAGAGACTGAACCCCCCCCTCCAAGATCTAAACAGGAATTTAACAATCCAGACAGCCCTAGGAAAGGGGCCTTTAAAAACCCCAAATGTCTAAATCATTTCTCTGCTAGACCACAAAATTACAGTTTTGCTCACAGAGTGTCTATATATTGTTGGAAAGAGTTTGTCTGTGGGCAAGCCTCTGTCTGCTCACATTATTAACAACAGCCATTTTCCCAGACGCATTTTCTTACAGGCCCAGCCTCTCTCTCCCATGAATGGCTTGTCAGTTAAGAAGTGTCAAGTGGGGATCGAAACCAGCACACACAGGGCTCCCCTCATGGGTTCCCAACTCATGATTGTAGTCACGTTCAAATACCTTTCCAATTTGACAACAATGATTCAATACCTTTGTTTCCTGTTTAGCCAAGTTGTCCATGGGAAGAAAGAGGCTCTTGAATTGTAGGTAAATTGTGCTGTGTTTTCATCTGAGTTCCTTTCTCGTTTAACCTCGGACCCCCCAGGTAAACTTGGATCCAGTCAGAAACAGCTGCAAAGTTAAGATGTCCCATTATGAATTCTACCCCTAGATGCATACAAAGGAAAGAAGTAGCTTCTTCATTCCTTCCCCCCATCACAGAATTTGAGAGCTAGCAGAGACCTAGAGCCTGTTTAGACCAAAGTCCATGGATAGATTTCAGGGGTTCAATAAACTTGGATGGGAGACAGTGACATCTCTATTTGCACTAACCTGTAATTGAAATTTAGCATTTCCTTCAATTATGAATATAGACAACAAATATTATTCTGATTAGGGGTCCATGCATTTCACTAAACTACCAAAGGGGTCCATAACACACAAAAAGGTTGGGAACCCTTGGTGTCTAGTGAAAAGGGATCTTCAATACTTGACACATGGTCATTCAGCCTTTGCTTGATGACTTCCGAGAAAGGAGAATCCACTACTTCCTGAGGCACCATTTTACTCTTGGACCATTCTGATTACCATGATGGTGCTTCCTGCCCTCTAGTCTACATCATCTACATTTGTCTCTGTATCTTCCTTCCGCTGCTCTTGGTTCTGGACTCTAGGACCAAAAAACCCAAATGTGACTAGTCTTCTACCTGAGAACCCTTCACATGTTTGAAAGCATTGTATACCCCACTGACCAAGGCTTCTTTCCTTTAGATTAAAATCTTGAATTCTTTCAACAGAGTCGAGGGGTTTCTCTAAGGAGCTATCCTTCTGGTATAACTAGTCTGTCCAGACCACACATGGATGGATCAGACTTGTTTTTATTTTAAAGAAACAGAAACAAACCAATTCTTCTACAAACCAATTCCAGCTTTAAACTATACCACCCCATGAGGTTCTTCCTTCAATATTGAATGTTATAGTTCCATGAAGGTCACATAGCTTGGAATAGGAAGGTTTGGTTTGGAGTCTTGGCTCTAACATTTAGTAGCTGGGCAGCTCTCCCCAGGCTCTCTGAGCCTCAGATCTCATCTGTAAAAGACTGATCTTTCTATTATACTACCAGCCTCATGGGGGTTTATGGAGAAAAGTCTTCTTAAACAATAACAATAATCCTTATATTTGCAGAGTGTTTTATTTCACCTCCTTCTGCCTTCCATGAACATGGAAAAGGAGAGCTGGTTAGTGATCTCTCACTCACTCCATCTTCTCTGGCAGGAACACTTTAGGACAGTGAAGATCTGCTCATTGACTTTAGAGATGGGACCCATTTTCAAATCCTGCCTCTTTCCCTTGATAGTTACCAGATCTGGGGCAAGTCACTTAAGCCCTCTGGGCCACAGTTCTTCATCTAGAAAATGGGGTTGAGGCTGGGCTATATAATGCGTAAGGTCTTTTTCAGCTCTAAAGTTATATCTTCTATCAGCTGGGGTTTTCCTTTCACAGAACCTGTTTTCTGCTTCTATACCCATCTCCTTTGATCTATATTAAATTTGTGTTATCTGTCTCTCTCCTCTCTGTCTTTGTCTCTATTTTTCCTTCCCGCTCTCCTTCCCTCCCTCCCTCTGGGTCTCTTCTCTCTTTCCCTCCCCCTTCTTCCCTTTCCCTTTCTCCCTCTCCCTTCCCTACCCCAGTAGATTGTAAACTCCTTGAGGGCAGGAATTATGTTTTTTTTTTTATTTAAACCTGTTTCCCCTGAGGACTTAGCACAGAAAACTTAAGAAATACTTCCTATATTGAATTGAATTCTCTCCTGCCTTTCTAGATAAGTCCAAGACTATTAGCAGTGGGATTGAGGTTAGTTAGGTCTGTGTAACCCAGCTAAACACAGGGCAATGTAAATTCACAGACCCATAGAATGTTAAAGCTTTAAGGGCTTTAGTTTCCTCATCTGGAAAGAGAAGGTATGAGCCTGGATGATTACTGATAGTCATTTCTTTGTCCCTTCCTACCTTTTCTAGTCTTTTTACACCTTTACCCTGTGTAACTTTGAGCCAATCACCTAACCTCTCTGGGTTGACTAGATCTTTACCTCAAAAAGATCAAAGACAGAAAAAAAGGATTCCTTTATACAAAAATAGTTATAGCAGCTTTTTTTTGGAGAGTTAAAGAACTGGAAATGAAGGGGGTACCTATGTAATGGTTATTCCTACTGGGGAATGTCTGAACATATTACAGTATATGGATATAGTGGAACACTATTGTGATGTGAAATGATGTGGGGGAAGGTTTCAGAGAAAACTGGGAAGATTGGTATGAACTGATGAAGAATGAAGAGAGCAGAGCCAGGAGAACAATCAACACAGTAAAAACAATGTTGTAATAATGAATCACTTTTTGAAAAAAAACTCAAAGACCAACCATGATAATTGAGAAATGAGAGGCACAAGATGTAGAATAAGATACATTTTGGGACTTAGCTAATAAGGAATTTTTTTAGACTATGGGTTTTTATTGTGTTTTCTTTTTCTTTCTTTTTTAGTTAGAGGGGACAGTAAGAAGAGAAATAAAAAAACACAACAGCAGGGGGAATGAGTAAGGCTTCCTGTGGAAGAAAGTGACATTTCAGCTGCATTTAGAAAGGAGTTGGGGATTCCAGGATGTGAAATGAGAGAGAGAGCTTACCACGCATAAAGAACCTGTACAAGAGCATGGTAGTAGGAGATGAGAGATGTATGTGGAACTGGAAGAAGGCTAGCCTGACAAAGACAAAGAGGATAGGAGGGGAAGTAATGTGAAATTAGTCTATAAAGGTACGTTGGAGTCAGATTTTGAGAGGAGGTGGGGGTTGATGGTGAGAAGACTTAGTTCTGGCTATGCTTTAAAAAAGGAGGTTTAAAATCATATTCAGGCTGTCTAATGTCTTTTAATTTTTGCACCGTTTCTTTGAGGCTCCAGTCTCTGGTCTGTGTGTTTTACTGTACTGTTTTTTATTTCTTGTTATGTGATTCTCCTTGAGAGTGGAGTCTAGTTTCGTTTTTTGTTTCTTTTTTGTTTTTGTTTCCCTAACACAGAACCTAGGGTTTGGTTCATAGTAGGTGCTTCAGAAATGCTGAATTATTGAATTGAAATTAATTGAAAGCTAGAAGAGCCAGTGAGCACAAAACCTTCCTTCTGACAGGGAAATCCAATCCCCTTGTTGCTTTTCTACAGGACAGATCGCCTTGCCATCAAAGGGGTTATATTTAGTAGGGAACTTTAAAATGGGAGAGTAATTTACCCATTAAAATAATTAAAAATGGGCCAAAGACCACTTTTAGCTTTTAGGGGAAAAATTCTTTCCAAAAGGCATTACAAATAAAAAATGAAGTCAATTTTGGTTCAGAGATTATACCTGAAACCAGAGCCTGCTTCAGGCAATTTGATTAAGCCAAGTTCTACAAGTTGGGCAGCTCTGAGAAGTTTAATCATTTTTTCTATATCAAGTTAAAGATCCATGTGAGCCAAAACAGGCTTGGGATTGAGTTACAAATGGGGGCCTTGTAGGCAGGCAGAATGGGGCACTTTTCTTACTCCTTGCTGTAGGGGGGTTTAACAGAATGGGCAGAGAAGGCCAACACCTTTTACAGAGCCAGCTTATCTCAGAAGGCAGGGTGGGAAATTAGTTTATGTCGCTTTGTACTCAGAGGCAGGGCTAATTTTGGAAGGATTTTAATTTGATTAGGTTCTGTACCATTGTCTTCTAGAACAGAAGATTGTAGGAGCAGACCTAGGAGGATCTAGGGGCCCAAGCTAGGCCATTAGCTAAAGAGGCCCTGCCTCTGGGCTTGAATATTATCTGTTGATTCCTTTTAAAAATCTTTTAAACAATTATTATCTATTGCTTTTACATTACCTTCATTTCAGAATATAGTCTTCCCTTACCCCCTATCCAGTGAGTGAATCTCTGTAAAACACACCAAAGAAGAAAGAGATAGAAAAGGTGTTAGCAAAATTAACTAAAATATTAACCCTATATATGCAATGTTCCATATTGAAAGCCTCCCATCTTTTCAGAGGAAGAAAAGAGTTATATTTTTTCAACTCTTCTCCAGGGTCAAATTTGTTCTCTATAATTACCCAAAATTCAGTCTCTCCTCTCCTTCTCCTTCTTCTTCTCCCTCTCCTGTCTCACTCTCCTCTTTCTTCTCTTTGTCTCTCTCTTCTTTTCTTTGTTCTTTCCATTTACTTGGTTGTAGCCATTTGTGTATATTTTAAAAGTCCTCTGGGTTTGGTTCTGCTTGCTTCCCTCTGGATCAGTTTACGTAAGTCTTCCTATATTTCTCTGGGTGCTTCATATTTGTCATTTCTTACAGTACATTAATTTTCCATTGATCCCTGTACCATAATTTGTTGAACTCTTCCTCATTCAATTCAGACCTAGTTTGTTTTGAGTTCTTTGCTATAAATATTTTTGTGATTATGAAACCTTTCTGCATTTGACCTTTCTTGTGTTATGTGCTTAGCAGTAGGATTCTAGGTCAAAGAATATGGACATCTTAGTCACTTTCTTAGTGTAATTCCAAGTGACTCTCCAGAAGAGTTGGAACAATTCACAACTTCTCCGCCATTTATTAGTTGACCTATTTTCCTGCAGCCTCTCGGTCACTGCCTATTTTCATCTTTTGTCATCTTTGTCAATTTTCTGGGTGGGAGGTAAAACCTCAGGGTTGTTTTGATTTGCATTTCTTTTATTATGAATGATTTGGAACAGTCTTTTATATGGCTGTTAATAGTTTACAAATTTTCATCTGAGAAGTATTTGCTCATACCCTTTGACCACATATTCAATAGGGAATGACTTTTGGTCTTATATGTTGTATTAATTCCCTGCACATCTTGGATATGTAGGGACCCTAATTACAGATATTCAATGCAATGGCTTTTGTTCACTTGATGGTTTTGCTTCTTAGCTGCTCTGCCTTGAAAAAGCTTTTGAACAAACAGAATCAATTTACTTAAATCCAAATGATCTGTTTTATCTTTTGTGATTGTCTCTATCCTTATTAAATATAATATTTGGGTATTATTTAAAGTCATGAAACATTAGAGATGAACGGGAATAGGATTTATTTCCTATCTCTCATTTTATTAATCTGGATAGTGGGAGCAGAAACCAAGGCCCAGAGACAGAAATGATTTGTCCAAGATCATGCAGGAAATTAGTGACACCAGGACTAGGTTTCCCCAGTCCCTGTTTACAGAGTTATGGGTAGGATTGGGTCACCAGCATTTTGCCACAAGGAATAATATTCAAGGGTTGTTCAAGGAAACTTTTTTCTTCTCGTGATGAGCCCCAAATAAATCTATCTTGCATTTTCTTCTGCTCACCTTGGGTGAAAAAAATGATCAGGTTTGACTCTGTCCCCCTAAGAATTCTTATAAAATGGCAATGTTGGCAAAGAGAGCCTGGAAAAACTTCAAAATTCACTGGAGAATGCAGTAATGTTTGTCTTTGCCTGTGGTGCTCCCTTCTCTCCTTTCTGAACTCTCCTTTCTCCCTCTCCCTAATGCAGATGTCTAGTGCTTCTCGGTGCCTTCAGTCTATCACTCCCAGAAAAAGAAAAATCCAATAAAGCCCAGGCACATAGTGTGAATGAATTTTTGTGTTGTTACCTTACGAATATTTGCATTTTAGAAAAAGGACCCCTGGAGAAGGTATAGATCACTTAGATCATAGGATTTAGAACCAGGAGGGACCTGAGAGATCATCTAGCCCAATTCTCCCATTTAGGGGGAAATAAAAGAAAGGAAATAGGAAGCTGAGGTCCAGGGAGGAGACCTTGATCTCAGCCACTCTGGACTCCAGCTCCTGTGCTCTTACCACTAACATGAGGTAGTGGGAAAGTAATTTAGTCACTGAAATAATTTAAAAGCACAAAAGACAAATCTTAGCTTCAAAGTAATGAATTTCTAATGGTGGAGTTTTAGGGAACAATGAAGGAGATTTTTGTGTATGTATGAGTTGGGGGGACATTCCAGTTGTTGTTCAGTTGTGTCTGACTCTTTGTGACACCATTTGGGGATTTCTTGGCAAAGGCACTGGAGTGGTTTGCCATTTCCTCCTCTAACTCATTTTACAGATGAAGAAACTGAGGTAAGCAGTGTCAAGTGACTTGCCTGAGGTCACACAGCCAGTAAGTGTTCAAGGCTGGATCTGAACTCAGGTCTTCTTGACTCTAGGGCTGTTGGTCTGTCTACTGTTCCACCTAGCCAATCCTGAGGACATTCCTAGAGTACCCCAACTAATATTCCCTCAGCCTGGGGTAAAGCAGACTTTGTATGTGACTATAGAGAGCTCACATAGCCACCCTATGTGACTCACCCATCCCCTTTCCTGTGTATTCAGATCTGGTGACTAAATCACCACAGAAGAGAATTTCTCAATATTTTCTTCCTTTTGTTGGATAAACTGGGAAATCCCTCTGTCATTGTTGGAATTCATATGATTCTTTTTTATGGTAAATGAGGTCACACAAAGTTATGATTCCTGCTTTGATCATTTTAGAGCTGCAGGGAATTTTAGAGATTATCTCTCCCTCATTGGAAAGACCTGGAGTCAGGATGTTCAAATGTGGCCTCAGAGACAAATTAGTTGTGTGACCCTGGCAAATCACGTCTCCATTTCTCTCAGTTTCCTCATCTGTGAAATGTGGATAACAATTGTACCTAATATTGCAATGTTATTGTGAGGATCAATTAGATCTATCCACATATAATATATGATTTGATTGATCCTCCTGGAAGTATCTGAGGCAGGGATCAATATGATCCACATATAATAATAGAGGTATTATTTGTTAAAAAAAATTGCTTAGTGCAGTACCAAGCACAGAGTAGGTGTGATATAAATATTTACTCCCTCTTTTCCTCCCTTTTATGGATTAGGAAACTGAGGCCAGGGAAGTTCAGTGACTTGCTCAAGGTCACATGTAGTAAGTGATATAGGAGGGATTTGAACCCAGATCTTCTTACAGCAGATCTGGCGCTCCTTCCACAGCTCATTTCCCCAAAGCCCTCTGAGCAGACAGGGCCTGACCTGTCTCTGGTCACTGGATCCAGATGGCTCCGGAGGTGAAAGTGAGGCTGGTGACTTTGCACAGCCTTGCCTCACTTAAATCCAACTCACTTCCTAGTTGTGGCATCAGCTTCCTGATATCATGGTCTTCTTCCCCATAGCCCAGTGTCCCTCCACCTTCCTAAAGTCCAGCACTCTTCCAACTTTGTGTGTGAATGTGTGTGATTATTTTATGTACACTTCTATATATGCATCCTTTTATATGTATTACACATCAGTTCCTTTTCTGGATGCAGACAGCGGCTTCCTTCATAGGTCCTTTATAGCCAATTCCGGCATTTAGAATGGTCAAAATAACGTATTCACTCAAAGTCATTCTTAAAACAATAGTGGTGTTACTATATACAATGTTCCCTTGGTTGTGCTCATTTTGCTCCTCATTACTTCACGCAAGTCTTGCCATGACATATGAAATATACTTAATTTAAAAGCATTGTTCTGAGAAGGTTTGTAGGCCTCACCAGACTTCCGAAAGGGTCCAAAAAATGCTTAAAACCCTTCTTTAAGGTTTACCAATCTGTTTACGTGTATGATCTCATTTGATCCTCACAACCACTCTGTGAGGTGTGTGGAGTAATATTATTCCCCACTTTACAGAGCCCCTGGGGCTGGGGCTGGGGCTGGGGCTGAGGCTCTTCTTCTGCAGAGTGAGGAGCTTGGCCAAGGTCACTCAGCGAGGAAGTGGGACAGCCATTACCTGAAGTCAGAAGCCTGGCTTATGGGCCAGTGCTTCAAGAAAGTACTAGACTGGGAGCTCCTTGGTCCAGTTGTCCTGACGTTTGTCCTGCCACTGGACTCCAAGGAGGAGAGAGTGAGACTGATGACTTTGTGCCGCTCTGCCTTGCTCAAATTCAATTCACACACAGTCAAGACATCATGCTCATAACGTCACTGGTCTACTTTGAGGATGAAGGGTGAACAGCAATGCTGTGAGCTCCTGGAGGGCAGGGGCCGTGTTTTGCTTTTCTTGGTATCGCTAGAGCTAGCACAGTGCCCAGCACCTATTAGTGATGGCTGTTGCTTGGCTGTCTCGGTCATGTCTGACTCTTCGAGACACTGTTTGGGGTTTTCTTGCTAAAGAGACTGGAGCGGTCTGCCATTTCCTTCTCTAGCTCATTTTATAGACAAGGAAACCAAGGCAAGCAAGGTTAAGTGACTTGCCTGGGGTCATACAGCCAGTAAGTGTCTGAGGCTGGATTTGAACCCAGGAAGATGAGCCTTCCTGACTTCAATGCTCTATCCACTGGGCCACCTCACTGCCCAAACACACTGTAGGCACTTAATAAATACTTGTTGTTGGCTGACTGACTGACATTTACATAATGACTTGTGGTTTATAAAATGCTTTTAGTCCGTTATCTCCTGTGAGCCTCTCCTCGTGAGGATAATACTTCAGTTATTATTAAGCCAGTGTAGCAGATGAGGAAACTGAAGTTCAGCAAGGTGAGACAACTTGCCCATCATTACAGATCTGGTAAGTTTCAGAGGCCAGATTTGAACCCATCTCTCCTGACTTCTAGGTCTGTACCTTTGCCATTATGCCAAAAACTATTTTTTTCTCCTTATCTTTAGCTAGGACAATGGGAGGCAAGGCAAATAGTTGTCTAGATTGTGGCACGGGGGTGTATGTGACCCCTTTGTTTACACAGGCCTTGTTCCATATTCACGTGTATCTTCAATACCAGAACATTCCCTTCCATGCAGCATGGAAGCGTTCATTCTGTGGATAGATCAGCTGCATGTATGAGGGGAGGCTCAAAGCCTCTGACCGGTAGGGAGTGTCCACTGAGAAGGGGCAGCTTCCAAACCTTTCCTCGGGCTCACCGGCATCCACAGAACAACTCACGGCTCTTGGCATGTTAATAACGACAAGCCACAAACAACAAACAAAGAGCAGCCCCGTGAGTGAGCGACTGTGTAATGTAGTAAAGAGGGCACCAGACAAAATCTGAGTTCAAACCCCATCTCAGATACTTATTAGCTGTGTGACTCTGGGTAAATCACATACTCTCTCTGTGACGCAGTTTCCTCATCTGTAAAATGAGAGGGTTGGACTTAATGGCTTTGGAGACCCCACTCCAGCTCTGAATCTACAATCCAATGAGCTCCCCACATTTATAGAGCGCAGCAATGTTTTAAAAGGACTTTCTTCACAACAACCTTGTGAAGCAATAATATTAATAACTAATATTTATATATAGCCCTTACAACGTGCTGGGCACCATGCCATGTGCTTTACTCTTATTATCTTGTTTGATCCTCGTGACTCCCCTGTAGGTGCTATATTATAACTGGAGGTGTTATTATCTCTGTTATATAGATGAGGAAGGTGAGGCTGAGAAAGGTTAAGTGACTTGTGCCAAGTCCTCAGAGCTGGAAGTATCTGAGGCAGGATTCAGACGCCGGGCTCCTTCCCACCACCCCAGCCCAGCAGTATTTATTGGATCCATGTGCAGGAGGCTGAGTTGAGATGTGCATGTTAATGGGTATTTCAGGTTCCTCCAGGCATAACTCCAGACATACCTTTGAGAGAGGAGGAGAAAAAAAAAGGATTGACCCATGGAAAAAGCATATGTTATATATGGAGATTGCTCCCAATTCATTTAATTTATTAAAATTGTACCCATTACCCACAGGCCTCTGTAGGGGGGGAAGCATAAACAGAACAATAAAATTAAATGAAATCCAGAAGTTAAGAGCTTGAAATTTCCCTATGCTGGTGAAAAAAAAGCCCTAAACTCCTATCAGGGCCTAGCGAAAATTAAATGCAAATAAGATTAAATGATCATGGGACTGAAGAAGGGAGCGGCAAAGACACTCTTCCTGCTTGAGCAGCAGTCATCCAAAGGCCAGCTGCCCTGCACTGTCCGGGAAGATTGGAGGGAAGAGAGGGGAGAGGGGAGAGGAGATAAATGCTGTTGGCATAGAGCATGGGGGCCATTTTGGAGCCTGTCAGTGAGCTTCCTCAAACTGAATCTTGAAGGGTGGAAATTCATACCTAGAAGAAACCTCAATCCAATTGCTAGTCTAACTTCCTTTTACAGATGGGGAAACTGAGGCCCAGAGAGGTCAAGCTTATAGAATCAATCAGCCACAGAGCTGGACTTTAACCTCTGATGTCTCAGTCTTAGTTTAGGATTCTTTTTACTACTCTGAAGAGAGGAGGCAGTGGCTTAGAGCGCTGGACCTGGAGTCAGGAAGATGGGAGTTCAAAATGAGTTCCGGGGGCTCTGTATTTGTTGTTTTTTTATCCCTGGCATCTGGGACGACGCTTTGGATATTGTAGATGCTTAATAAATGCTAAATGGACTTATGAGTTGGAATCTGACTGTGGAGACTTTATTGGAGGGACAATGGGAGCCACTAAAAGGTTTTTGGGAACAAAGTGACCATTACTTCCAAGAAGGGGCGTTCTGGCTGCACTGTGTAGGGTGGTTTGGAATAGGCAAAGAAGGACTAATTGAATGAAAAAAACCATGTTAGGGACAGCTAGATGGAGCAGTGAATAGAACACCAGCCCTGCAGTCAGGAGGACCTGAGTTCAAATCCAGCATTAGACACTTGACACACTTACTAGCCATGTGACCTTAGGCAAGTCACTTAACCCCAATTGCCCTCCAAAAATAAAAAATAATAAAAAAAATTTAAAAATCACATTAAACACTGACTATGTGCAGACACTGCACTGAGTGCTGGAGATATACAGACAAAAATGGAACCATCCCTGATGTCAAGGAACGGATGTGCTAATAGGTAGAGCAAGCGCCATATCAATGTTAGCTCTTATCATTACTAGAGACAAAACAAAGGGACAGTATTCTGGACTGCGGAGTCATAGGGCTCAGGGGTGGATCTGTGGGAAGACCGAGGGCAAGAAGACTTCCTTCTAGAAGTTTGTGTGAGAATTCAGGCAAAGACATATATATATATCTACACACACACACACACACAATACATATACATACATACATATATATACACATATTATATATCTGCACCTATATATGTATATATACACACATTCATGCATACATATACATATACACATACACATATACACATATATATGTGTGTATGTATATCTATTTCTCTCTCTATCTTCCTATCTATCTTTCTATCTATCATCTATCCATCCATCCATCCATCCATCCATCCATCCATCCATCCATCTATCCATCTGTCCATCTGTCCATCCGTCCATCCATCTGTCTGTCTGTCCATCTATCCGTCTATCCATCTATCTGTCTACCTATCTATCTTCCTATCTATCTATCTATCTATCTATCTATCATCTATCTATCATCTATCTATCTTCCTATCTTCCTATCTATCTATCTCCATCCATCTCTCTCTCTCTCTCTCTCTCTCTCTCTCTCTCTCTCTCTCTCTCTCTGTCTTTCTGTTTCTCAACTTGGATTCCAATCTTGGTTTTGTCACTAACTAGCTGTGTGATGGTAGGCACCTAGCCTAACCTCTCTGGGCTTTGGTTTCCTCTTCTACAAATGAGGTCGGATTCAGTTACTTTTTAGATTCCTTTTAAGGAACAGAAGAGAGAAGATGAAAGAAAGAGTCATTTAAAATTGACTTGTAAATCCATCTGGTTGTGGTACTTTTTTTTAGGAAGCTTATTTATGGCCTGTTCAGTTTCTTTTTCTAAAATAGGTCTATTTAGATATTTTATTTCCTCATCTGCTAATTTAGGCAATTTATATCTTTTTAAATATTCTTCCATTTCACTTAAATTGTTAAATTTATTGGCATATTACTAGGCAAAAGGACTCCTTATAAGTGCTTTAATTTCATCTTCATTAGTGGTATATTCACCTTTTCATTTCTGATACTAGGGATTTGGTTTTCTTCTCCCTTTTTAAAAATCAAATTAACTAATTGTTTATTTTATTTTATTTTATTTTATTTTATTTTTCATAAAACCAACTCCTAGTTTTATTTATGAATTCAATGAGGGCTTTTTTCACTCAATTTTATTAATCTCACCTTTAATTTTTTGAATTTCCAATTTAGTATTTGAGGACTTTTAGCTTGTTCTTTTCCTAGTTTTTTTTTTTTAATTGCATACCCAATTCATTAGTCTAAATGAATTAGGAGCAGCAATATGGCATTTTGGCTAGAGAGGATTAGGTGGGAGTCTGCAAGCCCTGACTTGGAATCCCTGCCTCAGACACTTTCTGGCTAGATGACCGGAGGTAAGTAATTTAACTTTCCTTGATCTTAGTTTTTTCATCTGCAAAATAAAAGAGTTGGACAATTGACCCCTAAGATTCCTTCTAGCTCCAACCCTGTGATTCCATGAATCTCTGTCACCCTTGGCTTGCTCTTCTGCAAAATGGGGATAATAGTATGACCTGCCTTCACAGGATTGTTGAGAGAGTCAAGTTACTTAATGCATGCAAAATGCTGGGCATACCATGAAATGCTACATGAATGCGAACTATTCTCAAGAATAAACAGGCAGGGATGTCTGCTGCCAAAATGGCAGAGTGAGGAAGGAACCCTTTGCAGACCTCCCAAATTCCCTTCCAAATAACTGGAAAACTGTCTCAGAATTGATCTAGGAGCAGGAAAACAGCTTCCAGCACAGGAGGAAAGGTCTGTCTCATTAGGGTAGGAAGGGAGTAAGGTCTAAGAGCAGCAACAGTAGCAATCAGCCTCACAGCAAGGGGCCTGCAGCAAGGCTCCAAGCCAGAGGCAATCCACCAGTGAGGCCCCTCCCTCCTGCAAACCAGCAGTCACCTAGGCAAGTGAGCAGTCTGTGCATCCATCCCAGCAAGGTCCCAACTGCCAGCACAAGCCACCAGCCAGGCCTTCACCTGGTCACCTGGTCAGAAATAAAGACCCGCCCAGGGACTGGACAACAGTCAGACCCCACCCCTAGAAACCAACGACTCTTTGAGATATCAAAATACAATAAAACAAAATCAAAAAAGTAAAAAAAAAAAAAAAAATAGAAGAAAATGTGAAGTTTCTCATTAGAAAAACAACAGACCTAGAAAATAGATCCAAGAGAATAATAGAAGATTTATCATACTACATGAAAGCCATGATTAAAAAAAAGTCTGGACAACATCTTTCAAGACATTATCAAAGAAAACTGCATAAATAGTAAACATGTCCTTTTCAGATCATAATGCAATGGAAATTACATTTATAATGGACAATGGACAGAAAGATTAAAATTTAATTAAAATTAAATAATCTAATCCTAAAAATACAAATGGGCCAAAGAACAACTCATAGAAACAATCAGTAACTTCATTAAAGAAAACAACAATGAGACAACATACCAAAATTTATGGGATGCAACCAGAGAGGTACTTAAGGGAAAATTTATATCTCTGATTGTTTACATCAATAATATAGAGGAAAAAAGCAGATCTATAAATTGGGCATGCAACTAAAAAACTAGAAAAAAAAGCAGATTAAAAATCCCCAATTAAACACCAAATTGGAAATCCTAAAAATCAATGGAGAGACTGATAAAATTGAAAGTAAGAAAACCATTGAACAAATAAATAAAACTAGAAGCTGGTTTTATGAAAAAAAGACACCACAATAAAATAGATAAACTATTGGTTAATTTGATTTGAAAAAGGGAAGAAGAAAACCAACATAATAGGATAGAAAGTGAAATGGGTGAACTCAACACCAATGAAAAGGATTTTAAGACAATTGTTAGCAGCTATTTTGCCCAATTATAGGCCAATAAATTTGATAATTCAAATGATATGGATGAATATCTATAAAAATACAAATTACCCAGATTAATAGAAGAACTAATAAAATACTTAAATAATCCAATATTAGGAAAAGTAATTGAACAAGCCACCAATGAACTTCTTAAGGAAAAATCCCTAGGACCAGATGGATTCACAAGCAAATTCTACTAAACATTTAAAAAATAACTAATCCCAGTACTATATAAACTATTTGTAAAAAATAGGTGGAGTTCTACCAAATTCCTTTTATGACACAAATATGGTGATGTTACCCAAACCAGGAAGAGTCAAAAAAGAGAAAGAAATTTATAGACAATTTAACTAATGAATGTTGATGTAAAATTTTCAAATAAAATGCTAGTAAAGAGATTACAGCAATATATCACAAGGGTCATACACTATGACCAGGTGGGGTTTATACCAGGAATGCAGCGCTGGTTCAATAATTGACCATATCAGTTATAAAACTAACAGAAATCATATGATCATCCCCATAGATGTAGAAAAAGCCTTTGACAAAATACAGCACTCATTCCTATTAAAAACACTAGGAATAATTGCAAACACAAATAATTAGAAAAACATTATGAATAATTGGAATTTACCTTAAAATGATAAATAGTATTTATCTAAAGCCATCATCAAGCATTATTTGTAACAGGGATAAGCTAGTAGCCAACCTGATACAATGAGGGGTGAAGCAAGGATGTCCATTATTGCCTCTATTATTTAATATTGTAGTAGAAATATTAGCTATAGTGATAAGAGAAGAAAAAGAAATTAAAGGAATTAGAATATGCAATTAGGAGAAAAAAATATCACATTTCGCTGATGATATGATTCTATACTTAAAAATCCTGGAGAATCAACTAAGAAGCCACTTGAAATTATTAATAACTTTAGCAAAGTTGCAGGATACAAAATAAACCCACATAAATCATTAGCATTTCTATATGTTACCAACAAAGCCCAGCAGCAAGAGATAGAAAGAGAAATTTCATTTATAATAACCATAGATGATATAAAATACTCAGGAGTCTACCTGCCAAAACAAACTCAGAAACTATATGAACACAACTATAAAACACTTTTCACACAAAGTCATACCTAAACCATTGGAAAAATATTAATTACTCATGGGGAGGCTGAGTCACTATAATAAAGATGACAAGTCTATCTAAATTAATCTATTTAAATAGAAATTCAAATAGAATTCAACGAAAAAAGTGTGAAAGAAGGTGGTCTAGCTATACCAGATCTCAAACTGTATTATTAAGTAATTAAAACAATCTGGTACTGGCTAAGAAACAGAGTAGTGGATCATTGGAATAGATTAGGTACAAATTATAGTATATGACTATAGTAATCTAGTATATGATAAACTCAAAGATCCAAGCTTTTGGAACAAAAACTCCTTAATTGACAAAAAGTGCTGGGAAAACTGGAAAAAAGCATCACAGAAACTAGGTATAGACCAACATCTGATACTGTATGTCAAGATAAAGTCAAAATGGGTACATGATTTGCACATAAAGGGCGATTCCATAAGTAAATTAAGAGAGCATGGAATAGTTTGTCTGTTAGATTTGTGGATCTAAGGGAAGAATTTAGGACCAAAGAAAATATAGAGAGTATTACAAAATGTAAAATAATAATTTTGATAATATAAAATTAAGAAGTTTTCACACAAACAAAACCAATGCAACCAAAATTAGAAGGAAAGCAGAAACCTGGGAAATTTTTTTTTGCAAGAAATATCTTTGATAAAGGCCTCATTTCTAAAATATATTGAAAAGTGAATCAAATTTATAAAAATTATCTCATTCCTCAATTGATAAATGACCAAAGGATATGAATAGGCAGTTTTCAGACAAAGAAACCAAAGCTACTTGTATTCTTATGAAAAAATGCTCTGAATCACTATTGATCAGAGAAATGCAAATTAAAACAACTCTGAGGTACTGCCTCACACCTATCAGATTGGGTAATATAACAAAAAAGGAAAATGTTGGAAAGCTGGGACACTAATGCACTGTTGGTGGACTGATCCAACCATTCTGGAGAGCAATTTGGAACTATGCCTGAAAGGTTATAAAACTATACATACTCTTTGATCCAGCATTACCACTGCTAGATCTATAACCCAAAGACATCCCCAAAAAGGGGAAAGGCCTTAAATATGCAAAAATATTTATAGCAGCTCTTCTTGTGGTGCCTAAAAATTAGAAATCAAAGAGATGCTCTTCAATTGGGGAATGGCTAAACACGTTGTGGTATATGAATATAATGGAATACTATTATGCTGTAAGAAATGACAAGCAGGATGAATTCAGAAAAAAACACGGAAAGACTTACATGAACTGATGCATAGTGAAGTGAACAGAACCAGGAGAATATTGTACTTGATAACAGCAATATTGTTTGATGAAGAACTATGGATGACTTAACTATTTTCAGCAATACAATGATCTAAGACAGTCTCAAAGGACTAATGATGAAGCATATTACCCATGTCCAGAGAAAGAACTGATATTGATTTAATACAACATTAAGCATGCAATTTTTCACTTTCTTTCTGTCATTTTTTCCTTTTATTTGAGTCTTCTTGTACAAAATTACTAATATGGAAATGTTTTATATAATTGCACATGTAGAGCCTATATATGATTGCTTACCATTTGGGGTGGGGGCAGAAGGGAGTGATAGAATTTGGAATTCAAAACTTTTAAGAAAAATATTAAAAGTTTTTTTTAAAAAAGGAATGGTACTTGGCATCTTAGAGCTACATGTGTGGCTTTTCTTCATCAGTTCTGTTCCAGACCCTTCCCCTCCACCTCCCTCTGAAATTCTGGAAGAGCTGTGAAGATTTCAATCCCACTGTCCCATGCTGCTCTCTGTTGGGAGCCCAGGAGCTCATGGAAAGACATACACCACTTGGCTGCTGTGAAAGGAGCCTCTCGTCCCTGGGATCACACTGTAGCTTGGCAAGTAGAAAGGAGTGCAGAGGGGTTTAAATAAACATCATTTGTTTCTTCCCACAATGCCCATGTCTTCTGTTTCCCTTTGCCCTGGCAGGGAGGCTGGTTTGGGAATCACTGAACATTCAGAGAAGGGTCCAGAGCCAGCACAGCCTCTGAGAAATGTTAAATCAGGTTAATGAGTGTGGTTTGGTGCCCATTTTGAAGAACCCCAGAATCTTAGAGTTGGAAGAGACCCCCAAGTATTCAGAGATTCTCCTCCATTCCAAATGGCTTCTCCTCTTCTGACTAGTGCAAATACAACTTGAGTGGCATGAGGTTCTGGAGGAATGACATGTGGAAGGAGCGTGCTACCCGGTGTCACAGGACCTGGGTTCACAGCCTCCACTGCCACTTACCTTGGGCAAATCACTTAATCTCATTGGGGCTCAATGTCTGCATCTGTAAAATGAGAAGACTGGTCTTTGACATTCTTCTAGCTCCCCACATTCTCAATGATCTGTTCTAGTATTTTTTCAGTGTTTTTTGGAAGCAGAGGGAGGGACATGATGACTCCTCAAAATCCCTGTCAGTCAGGATTTTTTGAAGATAGGGAAGGACTATGTGGGCCGTGATTGAACAATAACACAGGACTATGTCATATTTTATCTTAGGATCTTCAGTACTTTTCACAGTATTTTCCTCTTTTTTGTGTTTGTGGGGACCTGGATGGTTGTTAGGGATTTCATAGATGTAAGGAACTCTTTTCAGTGATGTGGATTGGTTACCTGTCTCTAGCTTAGTTTTAGATAAATTGCTTGCATCACTGAGAGCTTAATTGATTTGCCCACGGGTGTTCTTGTTGTACAGTCACTTTTCAGTTGTGTCCGACTCTCTGTGACCCTATTTGGGGTTTTCTTGGCAAAGATACTGGAGGGGTTTGCCATTTCCTTCTCCAGTTCATTTTACAGAGGAGGAAAGTGAGGCAAACAGGGTGAAGTGACTTGCCCAGGGTCACACAGCTAGTAACTGAGGCCAGATTTGAACTCAGGAAGATGAATCTTCTTGACTCCAGGCGGGTACTCTATCCACTGTGCCACCCAACTGCCACTGTGGATTGGTTACTTGTCTCTATCATAGTCTTAGATAAGTTGCCTGGGTCATTGAGAATTTAGCTGATTCACCCATAGGTATGCAGTGAGTACACATCAGCATCTTCCTGAACCCAGGTCTTCTTGATTTCAAGCCTTGTCCTTTATTTTCCTCATTTTCTTTTGTACAAAGTTGGCATTTGATAAGTGTTTGATGAATTTAAATGGCTCCAGGTGGGGAGGTATAATGGAAAGAGATTTGGAATGGGAGTCAGGGGACCTAGTTTGAATCTCATCCTTGCCACAGTGGCAGGGGATTTTGGGCAAGTGGATTCTTCTCTGCAGGCCTCAGTTTCTTCATCTGTAAAGGGAGGGCTTGGAGGCAGGGTGGTGTGCTGGCAAGAGTGTTGGATGTGGAGTCAGAGGACCAAAGTTCAAATCGTGGCTCTGCCATTTGCTACCTGTGTTAACTTCTCTGGGCCTCAGTTTCCTCATCTGTAAAATGAAGGGGTTGTTTCTAGAAGACCTCTAAGGTCCATTTCAATTCAAGGTCTTTGATGATGGTGATGAAGATGAGTACATGATGCTAAGTTCCTGGCAGACTCTGAATCTCACAATCCGATGAATTGAATTGGAAAAAGGACAACCACATGCCCTGCTACTGTATCTATGGAAACAAGGGCTTTTCTCTGTCAACTTTCCAAAGTTTTCTTTAAAAATACTTAATAATATTGTCTGTTTTTATATCACTTTCATTTCTGATTCTATCTTTCCCTTTCCCCTTGCCAAATGACCTAAACTTTGTAATAATTTTTTAAAAGAAAGAAAAAAGCAGTTTTGTAAGACCTAGCAATACATCAACTGAGTCCTGCAGCATATACAATATTCTGTATCCATAGACCCCCACCTTGGCAAAGAAACAGCTTCCCCTACCTCCTCTAATTTTCAATTCCAGGGCTCTTGTGGCCTGGAGGATGCCCTGTTTCCTGCCTGGGAGATCCCCTGGCAGGGTGGCATGGGACCAAATGGCTTCTTTCCCTTGCTGGAGCAAAGTAAATGAAGCCTGAGAAGGGCACGATGCCTGACAATATGTCCTTTTGTACTTCCTGCGTCTCCAGTCCACAGTGGGAGGGAAGGAGGCTTCTCTGGTAGTGTGAGGAAGCTTTGTTGGGTCTGTTCAAGCCTTGTGCTTTCAAGACCTTTCATTCCTTCTGTTTACTCAGCATGATTCTGTGATGTTGATTTATCCAGAAGAGTAGACTCTCAATGTAAGACTTGAGGTTTGAAGCTACTGATGTGACAGCCGTCTCCTCTGATCTTCTTGTTTGCAAACCATGAGTCAATCTTCGGCTCTCCATTCCCCCCTTTTGTATTTTTCTACGTTATGGACACAACCACTGTTTTTTTGTTTTTTTTTTTCAAAAGAGACCTCTGGAAGATTTTGAATTTAGTAAGCCTCTTAATCTTGTTATAGTACAAATAGCAATGGGCGAGTAGTTACTTAGTACTAGACCCAGAACTAGAGCTTCCATCTCTGGAACCTTGCGTAAGTTTGCTTCACCCAGTTTTCTCATCTGTGAAATGAAGAGCTAATGGTTCTATGGCATTGCTATGTGACCTTGGCTCCATCACTTAACCTCTCTGAGACTCAGATTCCTCATTTGTAAGATGAAAAGATTGAACATGATGCTCTCCAAGACCTCTTCCAGCTCAAATAGTCTATGATTTTGAGGTTCTATGTGGGCCTTAGGACTTCATAGAAACAGAGTTTCAGATTTGGAAGGGACTTTAGAGTACATCTATTCTAATAAGAACCCAGTCAATGTGTTATCTATCCATCTCTCTCTCTCCCCCTCTCTCTCTCTCTCTTTTTTTCTCTCTCTCTCCCTGTCTCTCTGTCTCTCTGTCTCTGTTCTCTCTGTCTGTCTGTTTCCCTCTCCCCCCATATTCCCCCATTCAGAGAGCCATCCTTTGTAACAAAGAATAAAAAAATCAGTTCAGCACAACAGCCTCTGCATGAATTGAGCCTGTTGGAATATGCTCTGTTCCATTACCATAGTACCCCACAGCTGCAAAAAAGGGAGGGAGATATACTGTCATATTTTAAAATCTAAGGCCCAAAGTGGTCATTATAATCATGCTGCATTCGATTTTGACTTTTGTTATTCTTCTTTCCATTTACTTTTCTATAGTCATTGTACACATTGTTTTCCTGCTTCTGCTTACTCCTTTTTGTGTCTTTTCATAAAGGTCTTCCCATGCTTCCCTATAGTCTTTACATTTATCATTTTTTGTAGTGATATCCTACTGCATTCACAGTGGAGTCTGCTATACCCCAATACATTTAAAGAACCATGATTTGTTTAGTCATTCATTCCCAATCAATAGGCATATACTTGGTTTCTAGTACTTTGCTACTACAAAGAATATTACTGTAAATATTTTGGCATATCTCAGATCTTTTCCTTCTAGCTTTGATTTCCTTGGGTGTACATACACAGCAGGGGTATCTCTGGGTCAAAGGGTATGGACCAGATTTTCATTGCTTTCTTTGCATTATTTCAGATTGTTTTCCAGAATGGTTGAACCACTTCACAATTCCATCAATATCATGTTAATGTGCTCATCTTTCCACATCCCCTCTGCCATTAATTATTCCCATTTTTGTCCTCTTGGCCAATTTGCTAGGTGTGAGGTGAAGCCTCCTGGTTGTTTTCATTTACATTTCTTTTATTTATTAGTATTCTTGAGCAATTTTTTAATTTTTTGGAAGCTTTAGAATGTGCATAACTAAACACGGAAGCAGCATGAAGTAGTAGGTGAATAGTCAGCAAGACCTGAGTTTGAATTCTGCTTCTCCCACTCACTGGCTATGAGACCATTGAAGGCAAGTCATTGAAGCTCTTTGAGTCTGATGCAATTTTCCACTGATTTCTTTACTCATTTATAGATATGATCTGTGTCACCAATGAAATCATAGATCCTTGATGGATTACTAAGTGTTAGAGGGCAAATTAAGTATTTTGTAACATTTGTAATTTATAATTAAGATTTGTAACATGGTGTTATCCTTGGCTCCTGACACTCTCTCATCTCATGTGTCTTATGTTTTTATTTTTTTTTGTTTTTTTGGAGGGGGGAAGGTAGGGCAATTGGGGTTAAGTGACTTGCCCAAGGTCACACAGCTAGTTTTGTGTTAAATGTCTGAAGCTGGATTTGAACTCAGGTCCTCCTGATTCCAGGGCCAGTGTTCTATTCACTGTGCCACCTAGCCACCCCAATGTCTTGTGTTTTTACGTGCATGGTATCTCTTGTATCTGACTCCCTTCTCTCTGTTCACAAGCCACCACCTTAGCTTAGGCCCTTATCACCTCTCCTCTAGATTATTATAGCAGCCTCTTAACTGGTTGCCCTTCTTCAAATCTCTCCCCGTGCCAGGCTATTCTCCATATGGCTACCGTGATGATTTGCCTTAAATACCATTCTGACCATGTCACTCTCTTACTCAATAAACTCCAGCTAATCCCTAGTGCCTCTAGGATCACATATAAACTCAGATTTTTATTTTTTACTTAGGATGTTTTAGTCACTTTATTGACACAATTCCAAACTGATCTCCAAACTCTTTTTCATCTTTTACAGCCCTTCACAGCTTGACCCTAACTGACCTTTCCAGCTTTATTTTACATTACTCTCCCTCCCACATTCTAAGAGTCACCAAACTGGCTTGTTCTCTGTCCTTCACCCATAGCTCTCTTTAATGCCTCTCTGTATTTCTTCCCTGCTCACTACCTCATGCCTGGAATTCACTCACTCCTCACCTGTGGTCCATAGAGTTTCTTTTTCTTCAGGACATAGTTCAAGCACCATTTTCTGCAAGGTATTTCCTGATCCCCCTGAAACTGCTAATGCCTGACCTCCCAATCTATCTTGTATGTAGTCACCTTATATTTGTTTGTATTTATTCTCTATTCTCCATATAATTTCATATATATATTGTATATATATACATATACATATTTAAACACATACACTTGTTGTTTTTATCAATAGCATACAGACTCCTCAAGAATAGCAATCATTTCGTGCTTTTTATTTGAATCTTCAATGCCTAGCATAACGCCTAGTGAAATCATTTTGGGTGCTTAATAAAGACTTGTTGACTGAATAACAAATCACAAGGGGAAAATATAAAATTTATACTTTCCTTTTCAGTCACAACCTTTTAAAATGATTTATTGGAAATTAGAGGTTGCCTCTTAGATCTGTCTACCCCCTTCTACATTTTTTTTGTCTGAACCTCTCATTCTGGTATACGTAGTTACCTGGGAGTGATGGGAGTGGGGAGGGAGGTAAACATACTCTTACGTAGAAATTCTGCAATTTGCAGTCTGATCAATGACTTCCTAAATAAATTGTGGTCCATGAGCGTAATGAAATATTACTGTGCCATTAGAAGTGATGAATATGATAAATGCAGAAAAGTACAGATGCTTACATGACCTGGTGCGGTGAAATAAGTAGAGAAATGTCCACAAATGACTATAATAATATAAAGGGAATGACCATCAATGACAAAACAGTCGGAAATGAAAGCTGCAGAATTACAGTGAATAAGAATGGCCCCAAGAAAGGGATATGAGACGATACCTCCTGGTATAGAATAGCATGTGTGTCTTCAGATATTTTCAGTACTTTGATTGGTTTTTCCAAATTTTTTTTCTTTTTCCCTTAAAAAAACATTCTTGGTTGTTTAGGATAGCTTTCTGGGTGAGGATGAGAAGAGAGAAACTGAGGGAATTTTAGGTGACTTCACAGCAAAAGATAGGAGTAACATTTTTATTGCCTGGGGGTATTGAGAGTTTAAATGACTTACTTGGGTCACACGGTATGCTTCAGAGTCAGAACTTGAACCTGGGTCATCCAGACTCGGAGATCAGCCCTCCATCCTTTACACTGTCCCTCAGGTCACCTTTATTTTGATCATTTCTCTCCCCTATTTACTTGCTATAATTTCTTTTTTTTTTTTGGAGGGCAATTGGGATTAAGTGACTTGCCCAAGGTCACAGGGCTAGTAAGTGTTAAGTGTCTGAGGCCGGATTTGAGCTCAGGTCCTCCTGATTCCAGGGCCGGTGCTCTATTCACTGTGCCACCTACCCACCCCACTTGCTATAATTTCTTGAGCTCTATCCAGATGATTTAGTTAGACCAGACTTGTTGTATTCCAGGCTTCTCGAATCCACTTCTCTAAATCTTGAGCTTGGTCTTGGAAGCCCCCAGCCTTGACAGACACTCTCTTTCCACGTTGCTTCTCCAATCCCTGGCTCCATACTAGAAGACCTGCCTTTCCTTGCTGTGCTGGTAACTGGACAAGAATATGGGAGTACCAGCTTACATCGATATAGCAATTTTTGTGGTTTATGAAGCTCTTTCTTAGATGATCTCCCCCCCCTTTTCCTCCAAACTGTCCTGTATCTTCATATTTCATTCACTTACTATTCCGCACCAACTCTCATATATCTTTCTTTCTTTCCCTTGCATCTGTCCTCTCTAAGAATTCTCTTGTTGTCCACTGGCTGTTTACTTTGACGTGATATGCCTTTCTAGCCCATCTCTTTTCTTGAGGATGTGCTGCTTCCTTCTCATTCACTTAAAAAAATTATACATATATGTATGTATATGTATTTATGTATGTATGTATGTACACATATACACACGTAATTGTATGTATTATATTAGATATAATACAATATATAATAATTATATATGCACATATGTATAATTTATATATGTGTATATGTATGTATATACATGATTTAAAAAATCATTAACAATCTACCTTCTTTCCCTCCCAGACTAAACCCTCTACTCAATAGAGAATAAAAGAAAAACAAAACCCCCGTTACAGATGTGTATAATCTAGCAAAACAAATATTCACATTGACCATGTCCAGAAAGTTCTGTCCCATTCCTTACTCTATGTTCTTTCCTCTTCTTCAGAAGATGGGTGGCATATTTCATCACTAGTCCCCAATACTGTGGCTAGTCATTAAAGTGATCAGAGGTTCTATTTCTTTCAGTCTTTTGTCTTTACTGTACTGTTGTAGGGAGGAAGAGTCCATTGTTTCTCACTAGTTCTAGTCCATGGAGGGGAGGGCCAGTTAGATACTAGATTTAGCATGGTTCAGAAGTTTCCACATCTCTGCTTCCTACCAGCCAGAAGGAGTGACCCTGTTGTGGGCTGAGCAAGCATCCTTATTCTAATGTCAATAGGAGGCCTTGCATGACCTTGGGCTAGCCTTGCTTAAACCAGTAAAAAAAGACATTTTGGGGGGTTTCGTTTCCTTTTACTAATGTTAGTCTTTAAAAAATCCTACCAATAAGAGTCCCCAGCTGAGGATCTCCTGCAGCTCCTTGTGTTGCCTTGAAAATCTGAGCTAAAGTCTCTGTTTATTCACCATCCCTTTGTGCCAATGAGTTCTCTGACAGGTAGACTGTGTGTCCAAGATCTGGGTGTGAAGCAGGAGGTAAGAGCAGTGCCTCACACAGGCACAAGGGTTTCCGTGGGCAGAAAGGGGTCCCCATCACTCTCCCACGCCCCACCCCAAGAAACAGATAGCATGTTTGGAGGCATAGAGACACGGACACACATTCTGTGATCACGTGACTTTCTCTTTCGGCCCAAGATTACAGTTGGGACACTTTTAGGGTCAGAATTGTCTGATTCTGCTGCAGGCTTCTGGCTAGATTTCTCTGCTCCCATTGGAGCATAACATCTTATAAATTTAGGATGAGTAAAGGCTATCCCTGGATTGGCCCCAAGCCAATGGGTAGTAGCTCAGCAGCCCCCCTCTTGTTCTCTTAGTACTCAACTCCTTAGCCAGCATGGTTTTCAATCCCCAATAGAATCCATAAGTATCCAATTGTTTGTTGGAGTCTATGGTAAGGGAACCAAAATGTCTCTAGAAAAAACAACATAAGTGATTACCGTCTACTTCCTCATACTACAGACACTAACACCTTTCGTGCAGGGAACATGTCTAAGTTTTTGCTTACGGTATTAACAAACTCATGTTAGCATTAAGCTCGATTCTCCTAGGAGGCAAAGTAGGACAGGTGCTAATAAAGCCCTGAGTGTTGCTCATCCCATTGATCATTGCTGACACTGAGACCCAGAGGCATAGAGACGTGAAGTGATGTGTCTAATGTCTCTCAGGCAGTTGTTTGTAGAAATTCATAGGATCTTGGAACTGGAAGAGACCTCAGAGATCATGTAATGAAACGTCAATGAAGCCCTGCCCTCCTCCTCACCCAACAGACACAAATGACCATGATAAGACAATAGCTAGAAGGAATTCTTGAAATCATAGCATCCGACTTTCATCTTTTACAAATGAGAAAATTGAGGCCCAGAAGTGACTTGTCCAAGATCCCACAGGTTATTGTAATGGTTGTGGGATTTGAAGATCTTCCATGCCCCTTAAATTTGCTGATGTAGCAAGAGGAAGCTGGAGCCAAGTTAGAGTCAGTGTGGTGACTGGAAGCAGTGGCTGCGGCTGTGGTGCAAACTCCTTTTTTTGAGCCAGCCAGAATTTCTGCTAAGGACTCCTGTTTAGGACTGCCAGGGACTGGAACTGTGGGGGGCTGGAGCTGCTGGGAGCGAGCTGCATACACTGAGCAGTTGCCGTGAGTGAGGAGAGGAGGATCTTTGCCTGAGGTAGCCTGTCCTGTTTTGAAGGCTTGAGAATGTGGGTGTTTATCACATTAACTACATGTGCCAACTTCATAACTAATGTGATAGTTTTGACTTTCTGGTTTTGGGACTCAGTTTTTCTGGTATTTGAATAAATGTTCTAGCTATATCCCCCATGTAGACAGCCTGTTACATTTTGTGATTAATAAGCATATCAGCATATTTATAGTTACTGTAGGCATTATGAATACTGCATTGTTGTTACAGTTATGAGTCATAAATCTGAGATTGGAGTCCAGTTATTCTCACTCTAAACATTCTTTCTCTTACGTTGCTCTTGGGGAAGATGCTCCTTCACATCTGTCCATATTAAGATTAATTCTTTTTTCTCCATTGAACTAGGGGAAAAAGGTCTCCTTTCTTTCCATTATGTCAAAGTGGCATATTGCAGAGAGCCACATGTATCAATGCCTCTTAGACAAAGGACTTAGAGGACCAAGAACCAAACCCAAAAAGAGATTTTCCTGACCTCATGACCTTTCCACTCCTCTTAATTTCTTAGAGACTCTGAGATACCAAGAGTCTCTGGAACTAAGTGAGGAAGCCATGTAGGGCCAGACTAGGGGAGTATCATTTTGGGTGTGACCCATAGGGCAGAAGGAAGGAAGACCACTCTCTGGTAGCTTTCTATTTTAACTAAATATTCTTAAGTAGGTGCTAAATATCAACGTTTTTCTACCTTGTAAAGTAATATGTTTTCTCTAAATTTTGGTGTTATGGGGCAAAACTGATTACCCTAGATATATTTCCTTAGTAATCCTCACTTTCCTTATCTCTAAAATGGGTATGATAGTACCTGTACTTTCTACTTTATTAGGCTGTTGTGTGGAAAATACTTTATGAATTTTAGAGTGTTAACACAAATTGAGTTACTGTTATTTTTAGCGCTATTATTATTGGAAGAACAGGCCTTATTATGTGCTGCTGTATTATAGAATGCAGAGGTGGAAGGGACCTTAGGGATAATTTAAATGAAATCCCCAAAGGTACGTTATTTTTCCTGACTCTGGCCTCAGCTGGATTTGCATTTTTAGTGAATGCTTTTACTCAGAGAGGCCGAGGGAAATTGCTGTTTCTCTTGGTGATTAGAATGAAAGATGTCAGAAGAAACCAGAAGAAGGCAGGCAGTGAAAGATAGGCTAGAAAACAGGATGAAGAAGCATGACAGAAGATAAGAGAGACCAGCACAAAGAGAAAACACAGAGTTTCCAAGGTGGAGGGACCTCAGGGGGTCATTGAGTCCAGTCCACGCCTGAACAAGGTTCCCTTTTGCAATATCCCACAAGAAATCCTCCAGTTTTTGCTTATATGTCTCTAGTAAAGGAAGAGCTCACTACCCCCTGAGGCAAACCCTTCACAATACCTCTAATTATTAGGAAGTCTCACCCTGATAGATAGGCCTAGATTTGCCTCTTATCTTCTACCCATGGCCCCTAGTTCTGCCTTCTGGGGCTGAGCACAACAAGTTGAATCTTTCTTCCATGTGACATCCTTCAAATTCTTAAAGGCAGCTGCATCATATTTCCCAGGAGTCTCCTCTTCTTGAGGTAAAAAAAGCACTTGTCTCATCAATGGATCCACATATGAGGTAGACTCAAGGTCTGTTTGCCATCACAGTGCCCTCCTCTGGATGCTCCTTGACTTATCAATGTCTTTCCTAAATTGCTCAGGAGTAATGACAGAACTCTGGATGTGTTCTGACCCGTGGGGGAAGAGCTGTATCTATCGTGTAGACCAGACTAGCTTTTCCTTAAGAGGCATTAAAACAGCATTTCAAGGCTCCATAAGCTCAGGTCACTGATGTCGATTTCTGGTGGTTTGAAGGCAAAAGGCAGCCAATGGGGAACTAAGAGTGGCTCTCTGTCAAGCTTGCCCGGTGTGCCATCAGGGCCAACGTGGAGGCTAGGCAGCCCATTGTGGCGAACATGGGCTCTATCCTTGCTGCATATCCTTTCACTTTTATTGTTATGTAGGAGTCCTTTGGTTAACTGTCAGAGAGTCTATGAGCATCTTGTTTCCCATTCTGAACCTGAAGCACCAGATAATAATGGTATTTATATAGCGCTTTAAGGTTTACAAAGCTTCTTAAGAATATTAGCTAATTTTATCTTCACAACCCAGGGAGTTAGGTCTTATTAATTATCCCTATTTTAAAGTTCAGTAAGTTGAGGCAGACGGAGGTGATGTGACTTGCTCAGGGTAGCACAGCTAGTAAGTGTCTGGGGCTAGATTTGAACTCAAGTCTTTCTGACTGCTAGTACAGTGTTTTCTCTATCCATTGGACATCACCATGACAGAGCACAGTACAGTAACCAACTCCTAATTCCTAGAAGCTGTGTCTCTCTTACTGAAACCTAAGATTGAATAGAGGATGGTGAGAGTTGCTATTTTGCCAATGCGATACCCACAGTAGCTGCTGTGAATATGCAGGCATATTCCCAGGTTTGAATCATAAGATATAACAGACTCTTTTCCTTGAAGATGAAAGCAAGACATTTGTTCAAACACCAGTAAGTCAAATTCATCATAGTGACAAAGAAGTCTATACACATTGCCAATGCAGGGAACACTGACATCTCAAATATTTTGTTTAAGACAAAATCTATCACACATCACCAATGCAGGGAACACCAATATCCCAAGCCTTTCCTCTGTTAGGTCTCCCCACAAAACAAGGACCCTCAGGCAAAAATCCTCCCCTTCATATGCTAGCTGCTCTGCTCTGTCTCTCTGTCTCTGTCTCTGTCTCTGTCTCTCTGTCTCTATCTCTCTTTGTCTCTCTCCCTCCCCTCCCTCCTTCTCCTTCTCCCACTCCTTCTCTGTCTCCCTCTATCTCTCCTTTTCCCTCTCATCTCCCTTTTTCACATCTTTGCCTCTCCCACACTTCCTGTTCCACCCTTCCTGTTCGTTCGTTAAGCTTCTCCCACCATGGGCTCCATATGATCACATAGGCCTATTTAGGGGCAGGGAAGATCTTCAAATTCCCTTAACATTGCAGTTGATGATGGCATTTAAAGACCTTTCTAACTGGGCTCCTCCCTACCTTTCCAGCCTTGTTATACTTAACTCACTCCCATGCATGCTACAATCTATGGTTCTTCCAGTTTTCACATCCTTGTGTAGTTTAGAAATGGCCCATGAACTGGGCTGGTGGTGATCTTTGCATTTCACGGAAAGGAAACCTTAAGGTTGAGGAGAGGACGACCCAACACTTTTTGTTTTGTTTTTCCAAGTCTGTGTTGTACAGTTCCAGGTGAGAGGCAATGTTATGTAGTGGTTATAAGGCAGGACTTGGAATCAGCATGATGGGTTCAAGTTATTCCTAGGACACATATTAGCTGTATGATTATGAGAAAGTCACTTAACCTTTCAGCGGCCTGGGTAGCTCTCTAAGACTCTAGATCACAGAGGAGTAACCAATATGACTTGTTGGAGGGAACTTCTTCATTGATGGAATCATAGGATCTGACAAAAACAGACCAAGTAAGGGGGCGGCTAAGTGGTGCAGTGAATAGAAGCACCGGCTCTGGAGTCAGGAGGAACTGAGTTCAAATCCAGCCTCAGACACTTAACACTTATTAGCCATGTGACCTTGGGCAAGTTACTTAACTCCCATTGCCCTCCAAAAAGCAAAAAACAAACAACAACAAAAAAAAAACCAGACCAAGTAGCTCCAGGTAGTTAGAAGAGGCCTCTGTGTTGTGAGTTATGTGACCGCCTGAAAGAAGTCATTGGCGGAGCTGGTCTGGGGTCTTGACAACAGTTATCTGGCCTCTTGGTTACTCATGGGATGCTGTTAATAGATTAATTCATTGCTAGTGGGTGGTTGTCCCTGCATGCCCCTGTCTTACTCTGTATTAGATGGGTCCCAAAGGAAGCTTTGGGCAAGGGCTTCTGCAAAGAGCTCCCAAAGATCTTGGGCCCAAAGGTGTGGGCTATGTGACTTTGTGCCAGTATCCTCTAATTCCTTCCTGATTCTCTAAGGTGCCAGCACCAGAGGGTGAAGACCCTGGTGGGCAGTGGACAAGACTCTGACAAGTTACAGAAGCTACATGCAATTCTGAGAATCAAGTTCTCTGGGTTATGGGGATTCCAATAGGGACAACAAGAAAAGGCCATTTGAAGGCCTTTAAATGACCCCAATTCAATCCATGAGAGGCAATATTTTGCGTAAATGTCACAATGGGATCTCAATTGAGAAATTAGAATAAGTGGAATTTCAAGCTCACAAAATTGTTATCATGCTGAGAATGGAGTGAAATTTTCTTAATCTTGGATATGAAGAAAACAGTGAGAAAACCATGTTGGCCCTGATTAATGATGGCATGGAAATGTGAAATAGTTTGGGATAGGCCAAATTATCTAGGTCTGCCAGAATCCATGAGATGGCCAGGATCAACTCATGTGGTACCAAGCACTTTTATCAACTGATATTACACATCCTTGAAGCTTACAAATTGATGTGCTCTTTCCCTAATGCTTGCTTCCTTCCTCCCTTCCTTCCTTCCTCCCTTCCTTCCTCTCTTCCTCCCTTCTTTCCTCCCTCCCTCCCTCCCTCCCTTCCTTCCTTCCTTCCTTCCTTCCTTCCTTCCTTCCCTCCTTCCTTCCTTCCTTCCTCCCTTCCTTCCTCTCTTCCTCCCTTCTTTCCTCCCTCCCTCCCTCCCTTCCTTCCTTCCTTCCTTCCTTCCTTCCTTCCTTCCTTCCCTCCTTCCTTCCTTCCTTCCTTCCTTCTTTCTCCTTTCTGAACCATTTCCCAATCCCTCCAGTTAAACCTTAAATACATGCCTTTGACTGACTATAAAAAAGCCAAGCAGTGCTACTAACATTGGTGAGAATGATTTTTATTAATAAAGCTGTCATTAACCTACCAAGGCTTCCTCAATGACTCGTTTTATGGACATCAAGTTTCTCTGTTGGAATGAAACCTTTGAGCTGGAATGTGTCTCCTCATCAGGCATGAAGAGAATTCCAAATAAATTCTCTGCCTTCCAGTCTTTTCTCTGGTCACAACAAAGATGAATTAGAAATTTTGGGGTGTAAGTAGAAGGAAGATAATCATGAACAGAACCTGAACTCTCCACATATGTGAAACAGGCAGGATGCCAGAAGATTGGGTGGTGGTCATATAAAACAGGCAGAAATCAGTACACTTTAAATCAAAGCAAACCCCAGGCTTGTCTCTATGGCACATTCATGTTTTCATCAAAAAAAAAATTGAATTTACCTCTATGAAACTTCAGCAGAGCTAATTATGATTGGGGGAAAAAAGTCATTGTCAGCTAATGTGTGTGTGTGTGTATGTGCGTATGTGTGTATGTGTGTGTGTCCCACATTTTGACTTGTTGGGTAACAACTGGCTGTCTGTGGCATCTTGGTGCTTGAAATTTAGATGACCCTCCACCCCAAAGCCTCTTCAAGAACCTAATTCTTGGGCCTTAAAAGAAAACTCACACTGCCAGAAAGAGGCCTTTGAGATGATTTGGTCTAGCTCCTTGCCCGATGGCATAATTCTTTAACATTCCTAACAAATGGTCACCCAGTGTCTTCTTGTACAAACTGTAACATTCCATCTTCCACGAGCTGTTAGGATGGGAAGCCAGGATCACAAAGGACCAGTCTGGCTTCATCAACAATCCATGCCAGACTCACTTCATTAGACTTTGGGGCAAGTTTCCCAGGTTGGTAGATCTATGCCATAGGCACAGAGCATCAGAAAGGTAACAACAGTAATGATTAATAATAAGAACAAGCATTTATAGGAAGCATTAAGTGTTGCAAAGTAATAGATAGGATCACATTTGGTCCTTTGTGAAGTATGTACCCATTATACCCATTTTACAGATGAGGAATCTGAGACTTGGGATTAAGTGACTTGCCCATGATCACATAGCCAGTGTGTGTCAGAGGAAGAATTTGAACCTCGTTTTTCCTGAATCCAGGGCTGCCTTTCTAGTCACTAAACGATGTCTCTCTAAGACACCATCATATTTTACAAAGTCTCCCAATGTTATTCTTGTGAACAAGGTGAAAAAAAAATGAATTAGATAATCATAGGATTGTAGATCTCAGAATGGAAGAGACTTTAGAGGCATTCCAGTCCAATATTCTCACTTTACAGATCAGGCCTCTGAGGCCTATGGAGGTCAAGCGAATCATTCGCGTAAGTGTCAGAGGCTGGATTTGAACATAGCCCCTCAGACTCCAGAGTCAGTGTTTTCATTATAGTTCCAAAGCCAGTTAATGATACTGATAGGACTCCAGAAGTAATCATTTATGGCTTGAGTAAACAGAGCCAGGGGAACAATTTATAAAATCATCAAAATAATATAAATGAAAATGGAGGACCTTGGAACTCAGACTAGTGCAGTTACCAAGAGTGATGCCAGAATGCTGAGGGTGAAGGATGCTTCTCACCTCTTAGGGAAGTGTCATGACCTGGAGGTACAGAACGAGAATGACATTTTCAGATACTACCTATATATAAATTTGTTTTTCTCCACTATGTTTTCTTGTCATATGGGAGAGCTTTAGGGGTGTGTGTGTGTGTATGTGCGTGTGTGTGTGTGTGTATGTGTGTGTATGTGAAGTTATTTCATTAAAGTAATGCAAAAAAAAAAAAAAGAAAGGTTTGACTATTTGTCTACCAGATTCACTAAACTCCTGCGGTTCCCTGTTGTCTCTAGGATTCAAATATAAAATCCTCTGCTTGTTTTTTAAAGACCTTCATGACCTGGCTTCTTAATTTTCCAATGTTCTTACTTATTGCTGCCATCTGTGTGCTCTGTGATCCAGTGACTCAGGACTGACACTCCTCCTGCTTGTGCATTTTCCCAGGCCGTCTCCCACACCTAAGGTGCTCCACCTCCTCTTCTCTGCCTCTTGTTTCCCTGGCTGCCTTCAAGTCTCATCTGAAAGCCCACTTTCTGCAGGAAGCCTTTCCTGGTCCTTTATAATGTGAATGCCTTCCCCCTGAGATGAACTGTGATGTATCATATAAATGCACACATGAATTTATGGTCATAGTTGTTTGCTTGTGTCTTCCCCATTAGATTTCTTTGAGGACAGGCACTGGTCTTCTCTTTCTTTGTATCCCCAGCAAATGAAAATGCATAGAAAAGAGTAGAAGGAAATTCAGAAACAGACAGAGGCAGGGCACTGTTAGTATTAGCAAGTTCAACTTTATAAAAATGACAAGTCATCCTGTACCTAATATTCCAGTCCCTGCCCTCCTCACCTCCTAAGAGCTGACCCCATCAGGGGCACACTATCTCCCTTGCCTTGTCTGAGCTGCTTAGCACCTGACAGGGTGTGAGTGGGAAAGAAGGCACTGGCTTCATTCCGTCTGATGAGGTGGACCAGCAGGCCCTTCCATCTGCTCAGCCTTCTTGCCCATTGACTTTCCAGCACTATTCTCTTAACTATATAAGTAACCTAAGTACTTTCTGGCTCTACCATCCCATCCACTCAATGGCAGAGCCCTTAGTTCAGCTGAGGACAGCTTGAAAGGACTTTCTTTCTGTTCCATGTTCTTTCCCCAGTTAGAGAGTGAGCTGCTTAAGAATACTCTATGTGTCTCATATTTTT
The DNA here is from genome assembly GCA_028646515.1 of Pseudochirops corinnae. Taxonomy (NCBI): domain Eukaryota; kingdom Metazoa; phylum Chordata; class Mammalia; order Diprotodontia; family Pseudocheiridae; genus Pseudochirops; species Pseudochirops corinnae. The sequence goes on along the minus strand of CM053589.1, from coordinate 175,188,154 downwards.
TTTTTCCTATTTGTACCTCCAGCATCTAGCACAGTGAGAGAAGATTATTGAAGCTGGAGTAAGTAAAGACCTGTAAACTTGACCTCAGACATCTACTAGCTGTCTGACTCTAGGCAAGTCACTTAACCGCTGTCTACCTCAGTCTCTTCATCTATACAATAGTAAGAGCTCCTGTCTCACAGGGTTTTTGTGATTTGTATAGTTCTTTGCAAAACCTTAAAGCACTATATGAACAGTTATTACTATCGTTAAATTCTTGTTATGGATAGAGAGCTGACTTCAGAGCCAGAAAGACTTGGGTGTGAGTCCTGCATCATGGCTTTGTGAACCTGGGAAAGTCTTTTCTCCTCTCAGTATTCCCGGAAACCCCTTTGAAGAATGCCAGAGGTTGAGTAGGTGCCTTGGTGAGGGGAGTTTCCTCATTAGGAATTCCTCATATTGATGAAATCGCAGGTCTAGCTAGGCCCCAAAGAAAACAAATCTTTGGGCTGTTTAATTTTGAGCAGCCCCCAGTTGTTAGATAGCCAAGGGGTCAAGGGAAGAGTTCAAAAATATAAGCTGAAAATCGAGGGTGGGGGAAAAATAACCCATATGGTTTCCCTTTTCCTGATTCCAACCACCACCACCCCTTACCCTGTTCACCTGCTGCTTCAGGTTTTGTGACGGAAAAGAGGTGAGGAAAGCAGAAAGGAGATGAGGGGATAGAAGGTCAAAGGGGCTCTCAGGAGTAAGTAGTCTGTTTCTTCTTAAGAGGGGACCCAGGACACTGCAAGCACTGATACTCTTCCCTGCTTTCTACCTCGAGCCCATCCATGGATGGCACCATGTGGGCTTGGCCTTCTTTTTATTTTTTCCAAACATCTCAAATAATTTCAATAGTATTGAGGTCATCAAAATGCAAAAGGAATTTCTTTCCTCAGGCATTTTTTCCCTTCACGATTTTTTTCATCCCCTGGGTGTTTTTTGAAGGGAAATGTAATCCATGTGTTTCTGATTCATTTACACTTAAATCATCTCAGTGTTGTTTGGGAACAGCTGTTTGATGTCCCAGAATCCCTGGAAGCCTTTGGAATGAGCCTTTTGTCCAGTCCTCTTCCTTATCTCGGGAACAGGAAGTTGAGTTGGCCCAGGGCAAAGAAATTCGAACCCCTAAATGCTAAGTATTATCAGAGAGCCCAAACCTGCTCATTTCCTACCAGATCTTGCTTTGGCCTTATACCTTCTCTCTGCCTGCTTTAGCTTGATAGTCTCTTGGGGCCAAGGACTTCAGAGTGAAGATTCCCACAGCAACTAACAGTACGTGTGTGAGAAAATCCACATCTGGACGCTTGTTCACCCCTGCCCATCAATTCCTCATAAACTCTGATGCTGAACTCACCCTCTATTTCTTGCTTAACATTGAGGATGTGTGGCACACCGGGTCCATCTGAAGTGTTTCTCCTGCTGTTTTTACAGTCATAAATATTCTGCATAAGGTTTTCTAAAGGAATGAAGGACCACTTGCCTATTCTGACACCTTAAATTTCTCCTATTTCCTGTGTCAAAGCTAAACTCCAATACTTGATTTTCAAGGCTTTCTAGAGTCTGGCCCCAACCCTCATGGCTCATTCTATTTCATATCGTCCCCAACCTTCCAATCAGACTGGTCCCTCACCATTTGTTCCCTCTACTTCTTGTTCTTCCCTTCTATGTCTTTGTATTGTTTTTCCTGTCCAGAGTATGTGTTTTTGTCTCTTTCTACCCAACTTTTGAGGCACAGCCCAGTTCTCACTCGCTCCACGAAGCCTTCCCTGACTGTTTTTGTGAATCTTCTCTGAACTCTCTCTGCACATCTAGTCTACCAATCCTATTCATACCCTATCTTGTCCTGGCTGTGGTTGTACCATGTGTGTTAGTCTTATTTTTCCAAGCGGATTGTAAGTTCCCTGAAGTGAAGGACTTGTCTGCTTTTGTGCACCTACAACAAACATGAAGTCAAACATGTAGTGAGTATCCCCAAAACAGTTGTATCGTATTGATAAATATGTTTTTGAGCAGATGCCTATAGTTTGGCCCAATAAAAGGATATGCCTGTGGTCTCAGGACTAGTTTAGCTAAATTGGGAGATGGCCATCCCCAGGTTGGCCAATGGATGATGAGTTTTCCTGCCATGGCAGTTCTCTGAGACTATCTGTTAATTTGGAAAGGGTGCTGGAGGAAGGAAGGGGTATTATACAGGTACTTGAAGTATTGAAATATTGAGTAGAGGGAGTCAGCATCTTAGCTGGACCCAATTCTATCTTGGATTCAAACTCCTTGGGAAATAAAGATCTCCAAGTTACCTCTTGAGTTTTCACTCTTCTTAATAAACCTTATATTCTTGCTATGTACACTATGGTATATATGCAAATAAGTAAATAGAAGATAGTGGAGTGGGGGATAGAGTTGTCAAGAAAGTCTTGATGTAAGAGGCAGAACCTGAAATAAGCTTTGACGGAAGCCAAGGGAGCGTATGGGACAACTTGTGCCAAGGCATGGCAGAGAATGATAGAATACTGAACTATGTATGGTACAATTGGACCCAGTTTGGCTGGAATATTGAGGGTGTAAAGGGAGAAAAAAATGAAATAAATCTGGAATGACAGACTGGTTTTAAATGCCAAGATCAGGAGAGAGACAGGAGAGAGGAGAGAGAAGTCAAAGAGAAGTCAGAGAGAGAGAGAGAGAGAGAGAGAGAGAGAGAGAGAGAGAGAGAGAGAGAGAGTCAGAGAGTCTGTATTCTCTGTTCATCATTTATCAGGAGATGCATAGAATGTTTTACCTTGAGTTCTCTGGAATTGTGGTTGGTCATTGTGTTAGCATTTCTAAGTCTTTCTGAAGTTGTTGGGGGAGACTTCTAATTAATTAGATACATAGAAGGTATAAATAGAGTAAATGGAAAGTAATTTTAGAGGGAAGGTCCTAGCTCTAGGGAAGTGGGGTTGGGAAGGGAAGGCCTCCCACAGAAGGTGAGACGAACTGTGTCTTGAAGGAAGTTAAAATTTCTAAGAGGTAGAGGGGAAGGGATAGAGAAGTCCAGTCACAGGGATAACTTGGATATATGGAATGAGAGTGAGGAGTCAAGTTAGATTCTACTAGAAAGTCTCTGAGAGTCATCCAGAGACGCACCATTGTCTATTGTTTGAGGTATGATCTAGCTACCAAATTGGGCATTTTTGAGTCCCGGAAACTCATGAAAACAACCTATTAACCTGTAGAATTTTTGCAATCTGTCCCAGTGGAAATAATAATCAGGTCAATGGAATTTGGCTTCTTGGCATTTGAAGTATTCTGGATGGGGGTACCCTGATCCCACATAAAAATATTTTCTCTGTTTCCATTACTGGAGGGGTTCTACCCATGAAGGCTTATGCCACAGAAACACATGCTGCCATGGTTATATAATATATTTTTTGTGGTTCACTTTCTTCAAGATTCAGTTCAAATTCAGTTACCTTGTGCAAGAGGCTTTTCTCAGTCCCTCAGGAGCCAGGACCTCCCTTCTATCTACTTTGTATCTTTTATGTACTTAATTATTTCTGCTTTGTCTTGGTATGGTGGACTGAGTAATGGAAAATACCCTATACATAGAATCCAAGTATTTGGGTTCAGACTCTAGTTCTTTTACTAATTGAGCAACAATGGAAAAGTTGCTTTCCGATAAGGATTTTCTTATCTGTAAAAAAGGGATAATGAATTTAGGCTATTTCCTTATAGGTTTGCTCTAAGAAAAGCATTTTAGGAAACACAATTGCTATATTAATGTGAACCATTATTTAATACTTCACTGGTGCTATATATCTCCCTCTGGTACAGATTTCAATTCTTCCGTAGCATTCTTAAATATACTTGTACATATGTTGCCGCTGGGCAAGTCTACTTTTACACACAAGGCCCTCAGAAAAGCTATTATTGGGGCAGCTAGGTGGCATAGTGAATAGAGCACCGACCCTGGAGTCAGGAGGACCTGAGTTCAAATGTGACCTCAGACACTTGCTACACATACTAATTGTGTAACCTTGGGCAAGTCACTTAACCCCAATTTCCTTTCCTTCCCCCCTCAAAAAGAAAAAAAAGAAAAACTATGATAGGTGCTAGATCAGTGGTTCTCAACCTTCCTAATGCCGCATGTTGTGGTGACCCCCAACCATAAAATTATTTTCGTTGCTATTTCATAACTGTAATTTTGCTACTGTTATGAATTGTAATGTAAATATCTGATATGCAGGATGTATTTTCATCGTTACAAATTGAACATAACCCACAGGTTGAGAACCGCTGTTCTAGATACTCTGTGGATCTACATCCACTCAAAAATCATAGCTAATGAGTCCCCATCAATGTGTTCATTTTTACTAGTCAGCCAGTGAATGTAGTTTAAAGCAAAGGTATTTAGTGAAACAGCAGAGTGAAAAAAGGTGTATTAGAACACTTTGCCCATAAAGCTGAGAAATACTCCTCCACAAATATACTCACCATTATTGGGAAAAGTGGTCACACCATGGGAATATGTGTAGAGCACATATGGAGAGAAAATGTGTCTCTGGGGCACCAACATGGAAGGATGACTCACGACTGCAATACTATAGCCCCACTGAAGTATTCTGGTCATGTCGTCATGCTGCTTTCATATGATTTGTAGTGTCTTCTAGGCACGTATCTCTGGGAGTGGTGCTCTGATTGTCTCTGCATCATCACCATGCATTGCCCTACTGGTCTCTGGACTTTCGTGGTTGCTAAGTGTTGCTTGGGGTGGGGCATGTGGTTGGTAAAGTTTTTTCTACTACCATTTTCTTGTTTCCCTAGTGTCCTCACTGAGGTTCTGACTCTTCTGCCTTAGGGGTAGAGTATCCTTTACCATCTTTCTTGTAACTTATAGCCCAGGGGCTTAACTCCTGGCTTTTTTGATGAGGAAAGTATGCCCTGACCATGCTGGGTGTCAAATTTGGAAAAATCCTTAGCAGTTTTCTTTTTATTAGGAAAAAAAAATCTGTTCCCCAAGTTTCAGTTGCATGTGACTTTTCTCTCTAGAAGGAGAGTTTTTGCCACTAGGAGTCAAGCACTTTAGGGACAGAACAGCTATTTGACTAAATAGAGACCTCGGAAAGTCAATCAATTTTTGAAAGTCTTATGTCTAGGGTTGAATCATAATCTACTGTCCAGGACTACTATTTGACTTGAAGATACAGATTCTTTGTCACTTACATTTAATTCCTGATGTATGATTTGCATACCTTTAGGATCATCATAGGGGATACCTTTTAAAGAAATTACCCAGGGTTTCCTGGGTTTCTGGTACCATGGTACCACCCCCCATGAATATACTCCCAACCCTAGTATCCTTAAGTCTTCCACAAAGAAAATAGAGAAAGGAAATCTTTCTCAAAGGAAAGGAAATAGAGAAAGAAAAGTCAAGGACAAAACAATCCCATATGTCATTGCAGTTCTTGTCCTGTCTACTTTGTTCTAGAGTCCTACCTTAATTGTATGCATATAATGTGGTCAGCCACAAGACTTTGAACCTTGGAGTCACCCTACATGTAAATCTTTCATCCAACACTGCTGAGGCCTTCCCCTAGGTCTTTTAATATAGAGCATCCTAAAAGTCTTAGTGCAGTTTTCAAGCCAGTAAATCTAGTAAAATTTAAAACTGCCTAAGCCTTTTGGGACACCCTATGGGTACCAATACTTGTGCTCTTTCTGCATTGTTCCTTCTTCTTGCTACCCAACTGGCCGGCCTCACTTTCTAACCATGTGCTTCCTGAATGTTTCTTTTGTGCTTTTCCTTATCAACAAATCAAAGTTATTGACATGCTTTGGCTTATTGATACCTGCCATATTGGCATTTAGGTCAACAGTAGTTTTTACTTTTTTGGAGGTTGTGGTGTTCCACGATGCACAGATATGTACTGTTCCAGGGAGAATATTGGTGGTGCTGCAGAATCTGACTTCTCACCACTCAGAGAGAATGCTAAAAAACAGCTCACTTTGGTAAACATAAGAGTACTTTATAAACAGGAGCTTTACTCACTTCTGACTGCACTAAAGCTTTTGGAATGCTCTGTCTGTATGTAATCTCATTTGATACTCAATGATCTCATGAGGGGAGGTAATGTTTATTAGCCCCATTTTACAGAGGAGCAAGCTGAACTTCATTAAAGTGAAATGATTTGCCCAAGGTTACTGGGCCAGAAGTGGCCATTTTAGAACTGGAGCCCAGGTGTTGTTCTGGCTCCCATTTAGTGAATAGGGTAGGGTTGGATCACAGAACCAGAGATTCTTAGATGCTTTGAATTGGAAGAGAACTCTGAAGTCATCCAGTCTAAACCATGCACTCCCAACTAGTGTCCCCAACAAGCATCCAGATTCCACATAAATACCTCCAGTTAGTAGGAACTCACTACCCCCTGAAGCATTCCAGGTTACTAGGATTATCTGTGGATCCAGGACAAGTCTTCCTTCTATGAGAGAGAGAGAGAGAGAGAGAGAGAGAGAGAGAGAGAGAGAGAGAGAGAGGATGGAGAGAGAGAGAGAGAGAGAGAGAGAGAGAGAGAGAGAGAGAGAGAGGATGGAGAGAGAGAGAGAAAGGGGGAGTAGGAAAGAGAAGGAGAGAGAGACAGAGACAGAGAGAGAACAATCTGATTCTATCCCATTAGAAAATTTCTCAGAACTGAATTATACTGAATTGGTAAATTTTAAAAAGAAACCATGTGGAGATTATATATTGGCCTCTCCTCTTGGGTTAGCCGTAAGAATTGTACCCAAGGAAAACCAGCACATCCCTTTAGGACTGGACTCTTTGCTCAAGGCCAAGTGATTTCTTTAAAAGTTCCTTCATGTCAGACTGACATCTTCTGTTTGTTCCCTGGGGGTGGTGGGTAGAAATCCTTTCCACATTTTTTTTTCCCTGAGAGCCCAATTGTCAGAGGGTTGCCTTTGTCACCCCTCATTTCCTGATCCATTTCTCTTAGGTCACAAGCGTGGTCTGAGAACCCAGAATGAGTGTGGGGGAAGACCTGGCCATTCCAACCAATGTTGCAAGTGTTTCATTGGCCAATACTGAACAAGCCAGATGGCGATCATCGGAAAGGCCACAGGGACTGGGAGCTTTTCTGCAGTCAATTAATTTTCCTTTTTTCCTTAGCCTTTTGCAATCAGAATGCCAAGGCCTAGCTCACTAATTATAGTCACAGGAAAATACAAAATCCTTTGCAGGCTTCTGTACGCTTCTTACTCACTCTGCCTCATTTCCCATTTGCAATCAGTTTCCAAGTCTTGTTGATTTTATTTTCACAAGATGTCCTGTCTCCTTCTCTCCATTCACACGGTCTAATGTAATTGTCTTCTAATAGAACTTTCAGCTTCCAAACTCCCCTTCTCCAATCTGGTTTAGGGATTCCATTTTATTGACTTCAGACACCAAAGGACTTCCTGTTTCTCTGAAAAAAATGGCTGGGAAGGACTCCCCAGGTGCCTGGGACATCAGAGGAGTCCAAGCCAAAGATGCTAAGAAAAGTTAAGTGAAAAATTAATAAGAAACAGATGAAACTGATTTCCTCTTGCAAACACATAGTGGGGGGGAGGGGTGTAAGTTAAGGGGAAAGGTCCCAAGGGGGAAAAACACAGTTTTAGTTTGGCTGAACCCAAAACAGTTGGAAAATTAATGAAATTCTAATATGCTACATTGAGTCACCCTGGAGGCAGATTTTAGAGGTACTTAAAAACAACAACAGCAACCCAACAGTTTTAGTGGATGCTCCAAATGAAGCAACTTCCCATGTTTCTGGGGAGTTGTAAGAATGAGATCCCACTTTGACATGCTCCCTGGGGTATCCTAGAGTGCTAGAATTTTTAGGGCCTTGGGGATGATCTAATGAAGTCCAGCAAGTCTTCCCCTTCCCTCCCTCCCCACTCCCTTCTCTTCCCTCTTCCCTTGCCTTCCCCTTCCTCTTTCTATTCCCCTTCCCCTTTCCCTTGCCCTCCCCCTTCCCCTTTCCCTTGCCCTCCCCCTTCCCCTTTCCCTTTCCCTTTCCCTTTCCCTTTCCCTTTTTTATTATTTTGTTCTAAATTAGATACTTTAAAGGCAGTGAGGTAGAATAGTAGTTGACACTAGTTAGCTGTGTGACCCATCTGGTCCAGTCCCCTCATTTTATGGTCCAGCAAACTGAGGTCCGGAAAGGTTAAGCCAAGGTCACACAGAGAATATGTTAGGGGTGGGGTTTGAGCCTAGGTCCTCTGACCCCCATTATACCATCAGCTTCTTGAGGGCAGTCACAATTTTTACTTAGGTGGGTTAGTTTAGTGCCTGGGCCATGATAAGCCCTTAAAAAACGCTTGTTGATTTACTTAATTCCAGAGCCAGTCCTCCTTCCACTGTATTTTTTCTTTTTAACTTGAATATTTTTTGCTAACCCCAACCCCATTTTGTTGGTGTTTTGTTACTGTGCCATTAATGTTGCATGGCTAGAAATATTGCTAGTATTCTTCTTCTTCTATTAAAAATCCCATCCCGGTAAGGGGGGGCCTTCAGTTCGTGAGCCCTGAATTAGAGAGGAACAGGCCCTGGGGAGGGCCAGATAGGCCAGTCTGGTGGTGGGCTGTGTGCACTGTCCAAGGATCTGCCCAGTTATGTTTGGAGAGTTTTGACGGGATGAAACTTAGACCATAGCCATGCTTCCAGACCGCCTACTTCATGATGGAGGGATTGTGATTTGTACTCACGGAGGGAGCATCTACTGAGAAAATTACAGATACTTGAAATATTTTAGTGGCAAAATGCCTTTGTTGTGGTGGTTCTAGATGTGTGATTTTTATTGATGTGTGTGTGTGTGTGTATGAGTGTGTATGTGTGTATGTATGAGTGTGTATGTGTGTGTGTATGTGCGTGTGTGTATGTGTGTGTATGTGCATGTGTGTATGAGTGTGTGTGTATGAGTGTGTATGTGCGTGTGTGCGTGTGTGTGTGCATGTGTGTGTGAGTGTGTATGTGCATGTGTGCATATGTGTGTGTGTTTGTATGAGTGTGTATCAGTGTGTATGTGTGTGTGCGTGTGTATGTGCGTGTGTGTGTGTATGAGTGTGTATGTGCGTGTGTGTGTATGAGTGTGTATGTGTGTGTGTGCATGTGTGTGTGTATCAGTGTGTATGTATGTGCATGTGTGTGTATGTGCGTGTGTGTATGAGTGTGTATGTGCGTGTGTGTGTGTATGAGTGTGTATGTGTGTGTGTGCATGTGTGTGTATATCAGTGTGTATGTATGTGCGTGTGTGTGTATGTGCGTGTGTGTATGAGTGTGTATGTGCGCGTGTGTGTGTTTGTATGAGTGTGTATGTGTGTGCGTGTGTGTGTGTGCGTGTGTGTGT
>CM053589.1:175159584-175178274 GCA_028646515.1 Pseudochirops corinnae | reverse complement strand
GTGTGTGTGTGTGTGTGTGTGTGTGTGTGTGTGTGTATGTGTACCGCCTGGTATGGCAATTCCCTTTGATGCAGACCAGTCCCTCTTTCTATCTTCTTGATTTTTAATTTTTTTTTTTTTGGTCTGTACTTGTGGCTTCATTAGTGAAGGGAATTCCCTCTCTGGATACTTCTCTCCTGAAGCAGATGGGAAACTCCCTTATAAACTGTTGTCTTAGAGAAGAAATTTTTAATCTCCAAAGGGTTTATGAATAGATTTCTAGGGATCTGTGAAATTGGATGGGGAAAAAAATCCATTTTTATTTTCCACTAGCTTTTGGTTTCCTTTGTAATTCTACGCAGTTTATGCATTTAAATGCAATTCTTAGACAGGCTGCTCAAGGGGACCCTGACACAGGGGTAGAAAGGTTAAGAACTCATCTTAGAGAGTTGCATGTGGCAACGAGAGGTTAAGTGACTTGTCCAAGGTCATCTAGCCAGTCTATATCAGAGTAGGGACTTGAACCTGGATCATCTGGACACCAAGGCTGGTCCTCTAACTACTATGTCATGCTGTTTTCCTAGTTATAATAAAAATAATGAGAATCATAATAACAATAAGTAGCTTAAATGTATAATTTAAAGATTATAACACTCTACATATATTATTTCATAAGAACAACAATAATCAAATGCGACCAAGTCAATAGGCATTTATTAATAGTAATGACGATAGTTAGTATTTATACAGCACTTAAAGATTTGCTAAGGACTTTACAAATACTATTTCATTTGATCCTCACAGCAACACTGGGAGGTGGAAGCTATTGGTTTCCCATTTTGCAGATGAGGAAGGTGAGGCTGGGCGAGGTTAAAGGGCATGTTCAGGGTTATGTAGCTGACAAGTACTGAAGGTTAGACGTGAACTTGGGGGTTTCCTGACTCTAAGTTCAAGTCTCCATGCATCACACCACCTAGCAACTGTGGTGCTCCAGTCATTTCCTTTTACATCTTTCCAAGTCATCACTTTCTCCAGGCCCCTGAGCTCATAAAGGCAGAGTTCAGAGAGACCTTTGAGCCCCCCTTATCTTACACGAGGCACGGGGAGACTGTACGGCTTTCTCAAACACTTCACAGAGTCAGACTTCCTTATGACATAGTAATACGCTGTTGTTTGTCTAGTGATTACCCAATTGTTTCCAGTTTTTCCACTTCCCTTTCAGTCACATCCTTAGAATCCTAGAATATCTCCAGGCCAAAAAAGCACGAATGATTTTATGGCTCTTAGTGCATCCTGTCCAATTACTTTCCAAAAAGCCTACATCAATTCCCACCTTCACTATGAGAATGAAAAGGGGCCAATAATGAAGCTCCACCAATGTGGAGTTTTACCATTTTAAATGATCTTTGCTGCCATAAAAATTGGGAACGCCTCTTGTAATATTTTTCCATTATGTATAATGCAACCTCTGGATTTCGTATGAATTTTTTATAATGTAAAAGGAAACTTATCATTCCTGTACTTTTTAGTTTTTGATAATGTAGAATGTTTTTATTTAAAAGATAATTTTCTATATCCATGGATATATTCATATAATTTTAACAAATGATATGATTTATTATTTTCATGCAATATTTATATAGCAACTAAATATTTAATTTAACACATTATGTTAACGCAATTTAATATTGAACCTATAATTTGTTCTTCAGTCTAACGAGGGATTAGCCAATGAGTAAATTTCTTTGTCAACTATAGATCTGCATATTTCTGTGGTTGATTGTGATTTTTATTGTATTATGATCCATAAATGTAATCTTTAAAATTTATGCCTTTATGATTTTATCTGTGAATTTTGTGACCAGAATGTAATGAATTTTTGTGACTCTTTCATGTATAATGGAGAGAAAGGGCTTCCAGTGTTTTTCACCCAGTTCCCTTCGTTATGCTCGTTCAATTTCTTCAGCACTAGAAGTCTGTAGCTTTTTTCTTGATATGCTTTTCGTCTTGTAAAGTAATCATTTATGTTATTCCATGTTTCCATTTGGAGCTTATTTTGGTATATGCTATGAAGTTTTGGTCTACACCTAATTTGTCAGGTTACTTTCCAGCTTCCTAATGGTCTTTATTGACTAGTGAGTCCTTCCTCCAGTAGCCAGCATCTTTGGGTTTCTGGAACACCAGCCTGGAGTTATGGAAGCCAGAAATGGGTTCATTTCTTCTGTTGTGTGCCTAATATGTTCTCCTGTTAAATGTCTCTTTTTTTAACCAACACCAAATTATTTCAACGATTTCATCTTTTTAGTATAGTTTTGAAATACGGTACTTCTAGCCCCCTTTATTTCCCATAAAGATTCTTGACCTTTTGTTCCTCTGGATGAATTTTCGTATTGTTTTTTTCCTAGTTCTAGAATTAATCTTTTGATAGTTTGATTGGTAGGGCCCAGAACCAATATATTTAATGTGGTGATTTGTCTCATGAACGAGCAACTACTATTGCTCCAATTATTTAGGTCTGTGTTTTTTTTAAGCAATTTTTTGGTGTAATTGTACTTATATAGTTCCTGTGTATAACTTTGTAGATAGACTCCCAAGTGTTTTATACATTCTTCAGTCATTTTAATGGGAACTTCCATTTCTATTTCTTTTTCCAGGTTTTGGTTGGTAATATGCAGGAATACGAATAATTTGGGCAGGTTTTATTTTATATACTCTGACTTTGCTGATGTTGTTAATTAATTTATTATCTAATTAACTATAAATTAATTTTTGTTAATTTTCTAGGGTATTAAAATATGCCTTATAATCTGCTAAAGTAATAATTTTGTTTATTCTTTACTCCAGGTTACTGTCTCAGTTTCCTTTTTGCTTTAGTCTTTTGGCCACAACTAGCATTTCTAGCACTATATCAAAGAGTAGCTGTGGCAGTGGATATCCTTGCTTTATCACTGATTTTACAGGAAAAGACTCGTTCATTCTCATTATATATGATGCTAAATATTGATTTTAGAAATGCAGCTAGGTTATACTCAATGTGAGTTCGAATGATGCAAATTCAATTTAGTGCAAATTATAAAATGATACCAAGTTATATTAAATGCAAATTGAAATTTAATGAAAGTAACACTGCAATAAGTCAAGAGTCTTAACACACTGCTATTTTGTGAATCTGTGTGATGCTCTTCTGTGTAGCGTATTACCCAGTTGTATTATTTTTTTTTAAAAGAGCCCTTAACAAAATGGACAAAAGGAAGGATTCTTCAGATGGAAGCACTGCCAGTGCAAAAAAGAGGAGGGTTGTTATTTCATCAAAACAACTATTTGATGTAATTGAATGACCTGAATAAAGTCATAGAACTCTATAATAGGATGAGAGATCAGAATTCCTGAAACTCTGGCAGGCAAAATAGAAGGAAAAGGCAAAATTGCATTGGTTGTGGTTTTTTTTTTAATTTTTTTTGTGGTTTGCAACCAACTGTGGAGAAACTTACAGTCTTAGAATATTGTCCAGGGCACTCAGAGGTTGGGTGATTGGTTTAGAGACACAGGCTAGTATGTATCAGAGAAACACAAACCCAGTCCTTCCAGGCTCTGGGGCAGGTTCTCTGTCCATCATGCCACACTGCCTCTTGTAGATAAGGTGATGTCAATGACACTGGATTATATAAATATTACATACAATAAAAGAACTGGCTGTGAAGTCAGCAGAGCTGGGCTCCAATCCCAACTCTTACCCCCTACTATTGCTGTGACTTTGGGCAAATGACTCAACCTCCCTAGATCTCAGATTTTTTCATTTGTCAAGTCAAAAATGTTGGAATAGATGACCTCTAAAGCTTTCTAGATCTGTGGTGCTATGATTCCTGCATTGGTCATTATCTTTATGTTCAGGGCCTTGTGCTAGATGGGGATTCACAGATGAAATCAGATGTTCTCTTTGACCTCTAGGCCAGTGGTTCTCAACCTTCTTAATGCTGCGACCCTTTAATACAGTTCCTCATGTTGTGGTGACTCCCAACCACAAAATTATTTTCGTTGCTACTTCATAACTGTAATTTTGCTACTGTTATGAATCGTAATGTAAATATCTGATATGCAGGATGTATTTAATTGAACATAACCCACAGACTGAGAACCGCTGCTCTAGACACTGATAATCTAATAATAGAGATAAAAATACTTTCTAAAATAATGCATCTAAGTTCAAATGAGAAGTCCTTGTAAAGGATAATGAGAAATTGTAGGAGGGAGAGTTTACTGTTACCTGGGAGATTCGTGAAAGTTTCACAGAGGAATTAGGCTTTTCTTTGTCTCTCCAGGGCTAAGACAGAGTCTGGAATATGAGAAGTGGTTAATAAATACTCTTTGGCTGGCTCACTAAAGTGAAGGAAGAATTTCAAAAAAATAATAGAGTTGGGAAGAAGAGAGGATGGTGTTTTCTAGGTACCACAAAAGGGCATGAGTAAAAACGTAGGGGGAATGGAGTAGGAATAAGAGGTGATAGTTGAATAAATGAAGGGGTTGCATCCCATCATCCTAAAGCTGCCTTTTATTATAGGAAGGCAACTGATTCATGCCCAGGACTGGCTTGATTTTCATGGCTTAGAGTTCCTTGCTATCTATCTTGGCCTAAACTAGGCCCTACAGAGTGCGACAAGTGAAGCATTTAGAGGGGACTCTCCCAGAGGAATAGTTGCTATTATCTTCAGTGGTTCAGTGGTGATCTAGGAGAAGGGCAAAAAGCATTCCCGTAGGCTATGTGAAATGCTGATCAAGAACAGAAGGCTCTTTTCTCCTCAATGTCTACATCTATACTTCAGGGTCTCTGAGAAGACTTGAAAGATCCAATGGTTGAAAATATTACTTCTACTGACCTACATGAACTTCCACCATCAGGATCCTGCTGCTTGTGGACAAGTGTTTCCGATGAGTAGATCAGGCTCTGTCTCTAGATATAAAACCTGTGCTGTTCAATCTCCAAGCCCATTGGCAGGAGAGGACACCCTCTCTGGGTACCTTCAGAAGTTTGTTGTGATTTCCCACAGGGAAGGGTGCACCTCTCTCTGTGGCAACCTCTCTTACTCTTCCTAGAGACTTCCCTGTTAGTCTATATTTCCTGCTCCCAAGCTCTGGTGAGATCTCAAAGGTTTGGGGAAATGAAGTTACTCCTCTTCATAAAAACATCAGGGGTCCCTAGATTACATCACTACCTGAACAAGACCTCTATTAAGATGCATATGTTATATGGGTGGGGAGTAAAATAATAGTCTTTTTACATTCATGAACACAGAAAATTAGTAAGACCTAAGAGTTGGAAAGGACCACAGAGGCCATCTAAGGTTCAGTTCCATGACTGAGCAAGAACATTTCTTGAAATATCCACCATAAATGGTAATCCAGCTTTTAATAGAAGATCTCCTGTGATGGCAAACATATCTTGAGGAGGTCAAGTCTACTTTTGGGTAGCAATAATTTTTAGAAATGTTTTGTCTAAGCCCAGTCAAAATTTGACTAGTCATAATTCCCACATGATGTTCCCAGTTACTGTGTACCCTCTAAAGCCAAGCAGAATGAATCTAATCCTAAGTGCGGCAGCACTTTGAATGCTTTTTGCTCTTCTCCTTCAAACCACTCCTCATGTGGTCTAAATCTGAGCACTTTTGCTAACCTGAGCACCTTCCTGTGGTCTAAAAATGGAAAATTAAATGTTACCATCAAAATGTGGCACCCAGAATTGACCACAATACTTCAAGTGTGGTCAGATCATGACATAATATAGCAGAACCACCACCTCCATCGTTATAATGCAGCAGGACCACCACCTCCATCATTATAATGCAGCAGGACCATCACCTCCATTGTTCTGTTCATTACTCTTTCAGTGCTCTTTAAAATAATACAAATGGCTTTGTTTGTTTATTATTAGCTAACATGTCACCCCTTGACAATGAATGAACTTTCGATTCACCAGAATTCCCAGATCTTTTTTGTTGGAACTATTGTCTAATGGCACCTAGCCCTGTCCTGTACCTGTAAGGTTGAAGTTTTTGAACCCAAGAGTGAGACTTTACATTTTTTCCTATAAATTTTGTCTAAGCTTTGTTCTCCCTTTCCTACTTTGTTGAGACACTTTTGGATGTTAGCTATTTCTCCCAGCTTCAAGCAAAATGATCAGTATGCCATCTTTGCCTTCATCTAAGTCATTAATAATAACAACATTAAACATCACAAGGCCAAGAAGAGATACTGGGACACTCTACCGGAAAATTCATTCCAGGCTGTACTATTAATGACTGACCTTTGTTAGATCATTCAACCAATCTACCTGATTTTATTATCATCTATTATCAGAGGTATCAAACCATCATCCAAATGGCCAGCAAAACTCTGGAATGCAGCCTGACCTATATTAGAATGTATTCAGGAAATGTTCTTAAAAAATAAGTAAAAATACAACACAGCACAGATAATGTTAATTTGTGGTTTTCTAAGTCAATATGCCATCTGCAGGGATTAATTTCTATTTGTTTGACTTCACTGATCCAGTCCACCTCTATACAACTTTCCTACAAGAATAGAATGAGGAACTTTGCCAAATGACTTGTTGAAATCTAGGTATGCCGTGGTGATGGTTTTCTTCTAGTTCCTCCATCTAGAAACCTTTCCAACAAAGGAAATGAAATTAATCTGGCATAACCCAATATTGTTCAAGCTCTTTGCAATAACCATTTCTTTGACTAAATTTTCACTAAGAATTCTTTTAATAACACATTCTAATCTTTCTTTTCAAGGAATAGAAGTCAAACTCAATGTCCTACAGTTTGAATATTCTACTTTCTTCTCTTTATTGAAAATCAGACTAATACTTGTCTGGCTCCAGGCCTTCAACACCTGTCCTATTTGCCTCATTTTTCCAAAAGTCACCAATCTCTGCTCATCAATCAAATGCTCTCATTCTTTCTCTATCCTCTGATAGAATTAACTTGGGCTTGGGGGCTTGAACTCATTGAGGATGTTTGAGTGTTCTTTCACCAGTTCCTCATTTTGAGTTTCAGTTCAAATCCTGCCTCTCACTTGATTATCTGTGTGACTTTGGGTAAGTCATTAGCTATCCCCCATGCCTGGAACACCCTCTCCCCTCCAAACCTTAGAATCCCTGCTTTCTTGAAAGACTGATCTCAAGTGCTATCTAATCCATCTTCTGATGGTACCTTTAGATGGAGAGCCGATCTCACATACAAGAAGGCTGGAGTTAGAGTCCTGTCATTGACATTTACTGGCTGTGTGTCCCTGGGCAGATCACTTAACCTCTCAGTGCTCTAGTCAACTTTCTAAAATTGTAAGTTCCAGAGAAAGTGCTGACCTGAATTAATTGAGGGACTTTCCTCTACTGGATTTTCCTATGTAGAACAAAGCACAGGCCCAGTGCTTATCACTATATATCTACGCCATGTATATCTATATATTTATAACATATAGAAATATATATGTATATATACAAACGTATATAAACATAAGTAAAATGAAATATTTATAAAATGCTTAGTACAATGCCTAGAACACAGTAGGTGCTGTATAAGTGTGAGTACTCTTTCTCTTTCTCCATACACACACATACACACACATATATATACATATACACACATATACATATATGTATATAGTGTGTAATATATCTATATAAATAATAAATCAAGTTATGCCTCCATGTGTCCTACTTTTGCCTTTGTATCCCCAGCATGTTGAATAATCAATCCCTGGCAAATAATAGGTGATCAATAAATGCTTATTGATTAACTTCTTTGGGCCTCAGTTTCCTTTTCTGTAAAATAAGACAGTTTTAATAAGTAACCTCTGTGGTCCTTCCCAGGTTGAAATAATCGATGCTTAATACCTAGATTGATGAAGCGTGTGAGACTGGCTGTGATATAGCTTTTTTTTTTTTTTTTTTTTGACCTATATGAAGCTTAAGTTGCTGGTCCAGGGACTAAACATTTTATTTTATTCTTAAAATTTATTATCATCCTTGGCTAGTACAGACGAAGCCTGATATAAGGAAAGAAGACTGGACTTGTAGCCAGGAGAGATGTGGGTCCAAAGCCAAGCTCCGCCCCTCACTACCTGGCCCTAAATGTCAGTTTCCTCGTCCCAAAAATGGAAATCTTGGTAATTGTGCTGCCTCCCAGGATTGTTGTAAGGACAGACAATGCTTTATAAACCTAAAAATGCTTTAGAAATTGTAAAAGCCCATTTGACAAGCCCCCATGGCAGAAAGACATCCCTCCATTTATCCACAAAGGGAAAACAGAAGCTGAATGATTCACTGAGACCCTTCCATATGGAGAGCAAGAAAGGCAGAAGCTCCTCAGTTTCATCCTTACGTCAGGGGGCTGATGAGGACCAGGGAAACTGCTGCTGTTTTGAAAAAGAAACCTAAACGCCCTTTTAGATCAGAGATTGAAAGCCCCAGCTTGGACCAAAAGCCAGTTAATTACTTGAGTGATTATCTCATCTGAAAATTTGTGAGACAGATCCTAGCCTCCAGAATGGCTTTCCCAGAAGGCTGGGAGTGAATCTAGGGTCCTGATTATATCTGCTGGAGGCGAGAGCACTTGTGTCCTTAGGTACCAGGTGTCTGGGCTGCCTGGAAAGCTCTTTTCCTGATTGGGTGGCTCAGGCTTCCCCAGGATTGGGTAGCAGCTCCCTTGGGCCTGGGTTCACTTCACCTGTAGCCTGTCATCAAGCGTCTCCTGTGTCCTTGGCAGCTTCTTAATTACCCACCTCAGAGCTCTCAGAGAGGCCCAGGCAATCCAGGCTCCATTGTCACGGGCAATGGACCTGTCATCATCCAGGGCCGATTTCAGCTTCATCTCACTCAATGATACAGGGCCATAGCCTCTCACAAAAACGCCTATTACCTCTGGTGCCAGGCAGCTCTGTGACCCAGACGGGTTCTGGCCTGTCAGCTGGGCCCAATGACAGATTGGCCATTGGACAACAGACAGAGAGGCACAATGGATGAGAGTTAGATTGTTTCACTTGGAAACAGTAACAGTTAATGGCACGTGGGGCATGGAGCTCAGTCTAGGGGATTCCCAGAGACTTTTTGCACTCAGCCTGCTCAGCCAAGAGGGCTTTGAGTTTGGAGACTATCTCTCTGCCCATCCCCTTCATTTCTTTTCCTAGGGATTACATTTTTACACTTTTCTCCTGTTATTAATTGGGTTAACTGAATCCCTGGGACCCTGAATAGCCCTAGAACCTCCAAAAGCTCAGAGATTTGATTCAATTCAACAAATAGTTATTATGTTTTCTATGTTCTAGGCACTTAGCTAGGAGCTGGAAATACAAAGATAGAAATAATCCCTATGCTCAGGGAGCTCACATTCTACTGGAGATAATTCAGACGCAAGAAGGGTCTGTGGTATTTGTCAGCAGAAGGAAATCTCTGTAGAGGATCGTAGGTTTAGTGGAAAGATCTTCAGAGGTCACTTAGTCCACCAGCACCCCCCATTTTACAGATGAGGAAATGGAGGCCAAGACAGGTTAAATGACTTAGGATCATGCATGTGGCAAGTAGAGGAACTAGGAATCAAACCCAGGTCTACTGACTCCAAATGCACCTCCTGAAATATGTCCTAGGTGATTGCCTGGGATGTATAAACATTCAGTGACTAGCGCAAGGTCACCTAGCTAAAATGTCAGAGGTGGGATTTGAACCCAAGACTCTCTGACTCCAAGATTCTATGCTTAAAAAAGGACAACTCTATAAGCCATGGGAAGCTAGGTGGCTCAGTGGAGTTCAAATCTGACCTTAGAAACTTACTAGTTGTGTGACCCCGGGCAAGTCACTTAACCCTGTTTGTTTCAGTTTGCTCATCTGTAAAATGAGTTGGATAAGGCATTAAACCACTCTAATATCTCTGCCAAGAAAACCCCAAAAGGGGTCACAGAGAGTCAGACATGACTGGAACAAGTTGACAGCAATAAACTCGGAGCCTTAGGCTTTATGTAGCTAAATAGGGTAATAATTCTTCTACTCCCTATGTGACATGATTGTTGCATGAGGCAATGAGACTATCAATTTGAATATGTTTTTAAAAACTCTGCATCTTAGATACTTAAGCTATTATTAGGACAGATTTCATGGAATTAGCTCAGCATTTCTTGCCAGGCCTTGTCAGAAGCATTAACATGAGCATAAAATTTACATTTTCAGAGAGGTAATTATGTCACCAAAGTAAAATCTGGTAAAGTTCAGCCCAAAGGGGGCTTGCATTGCTCCCCCTTTCCCCAGGTCAGATCCTTAGAGAGTTGATATAAGAGGCTCATCTCCCACATCTGTTACAAACCACCATCGTAAATCACCAGCTTGGTCCAGAATAGATCTCCTGCATCCCCTTCCGCACTAGCCCAATAGGGGAACCTAGAAATTGCTCCTGGCATCTGGTTGATTGCCTCACAGTTGGAATTTCAGGGTAAGAATCACAGAATTCTAAGAGATAGAAGCAACTTCAGTAACCGCAAGGCCTACCTGTAACTGCAAGGAATCCCTGCTATCCCAAGGGGTTGTGCAGCCTCTGCTGAGAGGTCTTCCAATGAGGCAGAGCCCACTCCCTCTCAAGGTAACCCATTCTACTTCTGGACTGCTCTAACACTGGGAAGTCTTTCTTGACTTCAAGCCTCAATGTGTGTTTCTGCAGCTTCCTCTCATTGCTCCTGGCTGCCAAACAGGCAAACCGGACTGAGACCAAACAGGACAAGTCTGATTCCTTGAAGACCTGTGTCCTATCTTTCCCCATGAGTCTTCTTCTTTTAGGCTCAAAATTCCCAGTTCCTCCCACCAATCCTAATATGCCATGACCTTCATCCTGGTTGCCCTCCTTAGGACACTCTGCACCTTATCCAGTTTCGAGGCTGGTAGGGAGGGGCAATGGATAGAGTTCTGCGCTGGAGTTAGAAAGACCTGAGTTCAAAAGCTGCCTCTGACACTTATTTGTGTTACTGTGAGTAAATAACTTAACCTCTCTCAGCCTCAATTTCCTCATCTGTAAAATGGGAATTATAATAACACCTACTTCACAGGGTTGTTTTGAGGATCAGTTGAGAAAAGACAGACAGATGGACGGACAGATGAGTAGATATAATTTTGCAAACTTTAAAGCATGATATTAATTCTATCTATCTATCTTTCTTCATCATCATCATCAATATTCTTTTTAAATTGTATCTGGAAAGACCCTGGATAACTAGGAAGACCCTGCCCCTGTCCTTCCCAAAGAGGCTCCCTAATATCTACAGTAATGCTTGAAATTCCCATCAAAGTGGATAGGCATTCCTTCCACAGCTAGAGACGAAGCTGGGACAGCTAATGGAGAGCTGACATCAATCTATATTCACACTAAGGTCTAAATTATTGATAGCAGATCCTTTCAGAACATACTGGACTTTCGAGGATGTGTTTTTTTAGTTGTCTCTGACTCTTTGTAACCCTGTATGAGGTTTTATTGGCAAAGATACTGGAGTGATTTGCCATTTCCTTCCAGCTCATTTTACAGATGAGGAAACTGAGGCAAACAGGGTTAAGTGACTTGCCCAGGGTCACATAGTTAGTAATTGTCTGAGGCCAGATTTCAATTCAGGCCTTCCTGATTCCAGGCCCAGTGCTCTATCCAATGAACCACCTAGCTTCCTCTTTGAGGATGTAGGGCTTCTTAAACACAGGAAAGGTTACAGAAAAGAGAATATGGAGTAGGGGTGTAATTGAGCCATCTCACATCAGCTTGTAAGAGCCAATTGTTGAATTTTCATGTGAGTGTTGACTCCTTGGAAACTGGTAAATGGTACAAATCAGACTTGATTTACGGTTTTGTTGATTGTCTAGAAGCAAGGCTGGGGAACCTGCAGCCTTGAGGCCATGTATGGCCTTCTAGGTCCTCAAGTGTGGCTAAGGGCTGTACTTGAGGACCTAGAGGGCCACATGTGGTCTTGAGGTCGCAGGTTCCTCATCCCTGGACTAGGCTTAAGAAAATGAGGGAGAAAATGTTAATTCATATTAATTAAAAGTATGTGTCCATTTAATTGTTTTTGGAAAGTCAGTTGTCAGACATTTACTAGCATACCCCAGAAAGGGAGGCATAGAAGATACTGCCTATTTCATAAATATGCTCAGAGATTTCTTTCTCTCTCTGTGTGTCTCTGTGTCTCTCTTTCTCTCCCTGTGTCTCTCTTTCTCTCTCTCTGTCTCTCTCTGTCTCTCTCTCTCTCTCTGTCTCTCTCTATCTTTCTCTGTCTATCTGTCTGTCTCTGTCTCTTTCTGTCTGTCTTTCTCCTGAAGGTAACGTAGCTGTGAGCTTTAACACTAAGATGGTCTGAAATAGTTAAAGAATTTACAAGATTGTAATGGGAAGCTGTGGAGAAGCTGGGGGTATGTGAAACTCTCCCCCCCCATCTTGGAGCCCACTCAACAGGGACTAGACCTTTGCCTCAGCCTAGTTCTGGCCCCAGCCCCCTGTCAGCACTCAGTGAGTATGAAATAGCAAGAACCACACTAACCTCTCCCGAGGCTCCACTTACCCAGGCCACAGCAATGGGATTGCCAGCACCTGACCCCAAAGGTTTCTGCTATTGGGCTCCGACCAGCCTTTGCAGGCAAGTGTTGGCAGGTAAATAGTCAGTCACAGAACCCTGTCCAATCTGGCTGGTTCTGGCACAGATTAAGGAACCTGGCACAAGAGGCACAAAAAGGACCTGAAAATGAAACAGAGCCAAAGGCCCACAGGTGAGAGACCCAGGGTGGACTGGACACAGCCTACGGGGCTGTAGAAATCTCCGGGAACAGAAAGTGTAACTTGGTCATCTCAGCCCAGGGGCCTCAGTATTTAAGACTGTACTGAAACCCGGGATACTCTAACTATGATGAAGAAAATGGCCCTTTTCCCCAGGAAAGGGCTCCCGAAGTGAGAAGAGCAGGGCAGCTTTGCTCCTAGGATGAAGGAGGCTCCTGTCCATAGGCAGAGGGGCACTTGGTGAACTCTGTTGCTCTCTTCATCAGTCTATCAATCAGCATTTATTAAGTGCCTCTCATGAAGCGGCCTAGCCCTGCCTTTCCAGTCTTCTTAGGCTTGTACCTCCTGACACACGGATTCAGCAACATTGGCCCATTTGCTGATAGGACACTCCCTCACCCCCACTTCACACCTTTGTTCCCTATGCCTGGGATGCTCTGCTCCCTCCCCTCTGCCCTTACTTATCCTGGCTTCTTTCAAGATGCAGCTCAAAGCCCACCTTCTGTCCTGCCTACTCCTTTCCCACTCCCAGCTACTATGCCTCCTCTTTCATATAACTTTACATCACATTACTTTTTTATACATTCTGTATGTCTCCATCTGTAGACATCAGTTTACATAGATATCTAGAGACATACACACACACACACACACACATATATGATACGGATAGATGGATGGACAGAATAGATGGATGGATAGATATAGATGGATGGATGGATAGATAGACAAGATGGATGGATAGATAGATAGATAACTAGATAGATAGATAGATTAGATGGTTGGATAGATAGATTGACAGAATGTGTATAAAAATGAATGGGTCAAAAACAGACCATTGGGGTGCTCCACTATAGGCCTTTGGATCTGACCTTTCATCTAATTCTTAATCTACCCCTCTTTACCAGGGGTGGGGAACCTGTGGTCTTGACATGTGGCCCTCCAGGTCCTCAGGTGTGGCCCTTCGACTGAATCCAAACTTCGCAGAACAAATCCCCTTAATAAAGGGATTTATTCTGTAAAACTTGGACTCAGCCAAAAAGCTGCACCCACGGACCTAGAAGGCCATATGTGTCCTTGAGGCTGCAGTTCCTCACCCCTGTCCTATACTGTTATCTAACCTATGTTTTTTCTGCAAGGACAATATAAAAGACCTTCTCTAGGTAAATGAGATGTATGGCATTCCTTTAATCTGCCATTCTAGAAAAATCTATTAAAGAGGAAATAAGGTTATTCAGGATGAAGTCATTCTGACTGATACTATTGCTTCCTTTTTTAAAAAAATATGTTCACTAACCATCCTTTAAAAAACGCTTTAGAATTTTTCCAGGAACTGAGGTCACATTCACTGGTCTGTAGTTTGAAGACTGGTTATTTTCCTCTTTTTGAAAATCAGGGCATAATTTGCCCTTCTGCAGTCATACGGTGTCTGTCTTGCACACCACTCTTTAAAAGATCTCTGCCAGGGGTTCAGCAGTCGCATCTGCCAAGCTCTTTTGCTACCTTGGTCTTTAGGTCATCAGGCCTGATGTTTTGAACTCCAGAACTGCTAAGAGGTTTCTTCTTATCTTCCTACATATCCTGAGCTGTGCCTCTCTTTAAATGTTCTGTTTCTTCTAATTCAGCTCTTTTTCATCTTGACAGAGTAAAGCTTTAAAAAAAAGCCAACCCATTAGTTCTGCCTTCTTTCCATGATCTATTGTCATTATTTTATCCCTTCAAGGCTTCAGTCCCATCCCCTTCTTCCTTAATCTTTCTCTTTTCCCAAATGTCAGTTAACTCTCCTCCCTTTGGTCGCTCTTAACTTCCCTACAAAACCCTTGTGCATTTTGAGTTTTAGCATTCGTGACATTCTTACAGGATGAGGCCATGACTTTATATTCACTTTGCTATCTTCTCTTCTTTCCATCTTATGGGCACATCTTTAAAAAAAACAAAACAAAAACCAAACTACGGTGAATTCCCTATGTCATATAGGTCCTTTTGAACAATTCCCATTTTTCTTCCTCAGTGGAATTACTTCTCTTTGCTTCTTCAGAACTTCATACTTTAGAGTTTTCCATCCTTTCTCAGGGCACTTCCCCACAAATATTTTAGGCTACAGGAGACTCCCTACACTTGTGTTTAACCTTTTGAAATCAACTCTCTTAAAATCTAGGGTACATTACTGGCTATGCCTGGTTTTCCTCTCCTAAGTCACAAATTTTAAGATGGATCCCTTAAAGTCAAGTTGATAAGCGTTTACTAATTAAGCACCTACTAATTAAATGCCTACTATATGTCAAGCACTGTGCTAAATGTTGGGAACACAAAGAAAGATAAAATCAGCCCCTGCCTCATGGAGCTCATAGTCTGATGGGGAGGCAGCATTCCAAAAGCTGCAAACACACAATACTTACATACAGGCTAAATGGGAGATGATCAGCAGAGAGAAGGCACTAATGTTAGGAGGACCAAGCAAAGCTTCCTGCAGAAGGTAGAATTTTAGATGATGTTAAATGAAGCCAGAGAAACCAAGGAGGTAGGAGAGATGAGAAGGGAAAGCATTCCAGCCTTGGGGGACAGCCAGTGAAAGTGCCTTGGAGCTGGAAGACAACATGTCTTGTGTAAGGAATAGAAAGTTATTATTTCTCCTTCAGTCACTTGTTCCTCTCTGTTTTTGAGAATCCGGATCAGAATATCAATTTCCCCATCACTTCCTTTACCTTTTGAAGGATGAAATGAATATTAAGGCAAGCCAATGAATAGATTGTCAGGTGCTTTGCTTTAGGAAAAGAGGGAGTTCTTGCAGATATATGGATAATTTAATCATCCCACCACTTTAATATCATACCTCCATGGCAGCTTTGTTGTCTGTCCGTCAAACTTCTTATCTATTTTCTCCTTCTGTCTAGGTGGTTTATAGTAAACCGAGTGTCAATATCATCTAAATTTAATAAATCATTGCAACCTTTTGTTTTAGAGGTAGGAGAACCAGTTAAGAATCAGTTAAGAGTAACTGATAAATTCATGGGTACAGTCTGTGACACCAAAAAAGAAATTCTTCATGTGTCACAATCCTGCTTACTCATTATTGGCATAACTCAGAGGTGCCTGGGCTTTGCTTATCAACCTAGGGATTGGTGCCTTTGAAAAAAGGTTTCAGGTTTGTCCTCTTGGGAATAAAATAAAGCTGTCTGTAATTGCTTCTACCACTCAAACCCAGCCTGGAGCTCTGGATAGGAATGGTTTCCTCTACAACTACCAGGGGTGCTGGTTGAGAAATAGTGTGGCTGGTGAAGCCAATGAGTAAATATATGCTTGTGACTTTGCAGTGTGTGTGCCACCAATGGTTTCTACATTAGCAAGAAACCCTGGAGTTAGATTTAAATTTATTTAGCTACAACTCTACTCTACCACTTCCTTTATTTACTGTTTCTTTCCAATAAGCTATACTTTTCAAGGGCCCAATTTCAGTCGCAGATCCCATTCTTCTAGGCCTCGGTGGTGCTTCTAATGTCATATTTGCCTCTTTGCATGGAGATCTCTCATCTACCTTTTTTGTTTTTTTGCTACACATTGGTTTTACTTACTCTTGAATGGAAAAGCATTTATTGAGCATTATGCTAAGGAGTGAGGATCCAAATACAAAAACCAAGACATTTCCTACCCTCAAGGAGCTTATATTCTAATGGGAAAGCCATTCCCCAGATATGGGGCAACTGGGAATGCTGTGATTTGAGAAATCTCAGGGATGGTGAGTGGAGCCATAGGGCAATTGATATGACCTTTCCCAGTAATCATAGTATTGATTGGATTACTGTACTGAGGGCCTGAGCTGAAAAAGATGGGTAGGAGGGAAACAAACGCACATGACTGCAGGTCATGAAGATGGTCAGACAACAATGGACCAAGTCTGGGTCACGGTATGAAGATATGGAGAACTATTTTTACCAACCAGGGTCTCATGGCTCCAGAACAGGACTTGTCTGGGTTTGGGTCTAAGGCAGAGAGTGAAGCAAGGAGTTATGGTGTGGGGTTGGGGGGAGAAGGGAAGGGGAATAAATATCTCTACAGCCTCTGCTCTGTGTCAGGCAATGTTCTAAGTGCTTTTTACAAACATTATCTCATTTGATCCTCACATCCATCTGTGAAGTAGGTGCTATTATTATTCACATTTTACAGTGGGGTAAACTGAGGCAAACTGAGGTTAAGGTACTTGACAAGGGTCACATAGTTTTGGTCTAGTGTCTAGATTCAGACTTGGTCTTCCTGGCTCCACACCTAGGGCTCTGTCCACTCTGCCACCAGATGGCCAAAGAGAGAAAAAATAATTACTAAGCAACTCTTTTTTTAAAATTATTCTCCTTATCCCTAAACTGCAGTGACTTCCTCTGGTATCATGCACCTTAATAGCAACTAATTTAAGATGCTAACTTTCTCAGGAGTAGTTGTTCTTCCCTTGTGATCTGCACTTAAAATGCAAAAGAATTACTTTCATGGTAGAATTTCAGTTGTTTAGCTCAGAGTAAGGGAAATATTTAGCGGCAATGGGGCCCTTCTAGTATTTCTTGAATTAGACCACAAAGGCAATTCCTGATTCTGGTTACTCTAGCCCCCAAACCCAGAAAGGTCCTGTGATAAGAGACTTCGACACGGGATAAATTCTATTATGTTGTATGGAAGCTGTTTCCTCTGTGGAAAGATAGGAAGAGGGAATACATTTTTAAGTGCCTATTATGTGTCAGGTAGTGGGCTAAGCCCTTTACAGATATCTTATGTGATCCTCACAACAACCCTGGGAGTGGGTACTGTTATCACTCCAACTGTACAGTTGAGGAAACTGATGTACAGTGTTATTCCTTAGCTGCCTATGCAGTACTCTGAGTGAGTTTCTTGTTCATTGACTGATAGAAAAGATAAATTGGACATCTAGTGTATCAGTCTCAAATGGCACAGCTAGTACTGGGCCTGAAATCAGGAAGACTCATCTTCCTGAGTTTAAATCTGGCCCCAGACACTTACTAGATACGTGACCCTGGGCAAGTCACTTAACCCTGTTTGCCTCAGTTTCCTCATCTGTAAAAATAAGCTGGAGAACAAAATGGCAAACTATTCTAGTATCTCAGCCAAGAAAACCCCAAATGGGGTCAAGAAGAGTTGGACACAACTGAAACAATTGAAAAATAACAATAATCATAACATTTTTGCTATAAACAGTTTAAGGTCAGAAGATAGGGTTATACAGAAGAAACTATATAAGAGATACCATCAAAGAAATAGATGGGCCAAAAAAGACAATGGCTGGTAATGGGGCAAGAGGGAGAGATGACCAATGGGGAACCTGTATGCTCCATTTGCATCTGATCAATGTTAAAGGAAAATTAGGAAATCCTCCAGCATGTTGGGAAGACCATTTCCCCACCACTATGGTGAACTTATAGGAAAACATAGACAAGAATCCCACAAGATGGGCAGGCACAGATGGGCTGCTATCTGTATTGTCAGAGGGAATATTCCATTGAGGAAGCCCCCAAGATATTTGAGTATTTGAGTTCATTGTTCTTCTCACTTTCCTTTCCCTTAGTTATTTGCATGGTAGCCTTCATTTTCTGGTCATTCTCCCATCTACTGGGGGAAAAATATCTCTATTCTTCAAGACTTCTCTGAGAAGGTCTTTAGTATTCATCATTGTTTGTTTGTTTGTTTGTTTGTTTTTCTGATGCAGAAAGAAATGCATGACTACTACAGCAATTGCTGTGCCCAAAAGGCAAAATCAGGCAGAATAAAAAAAAGGACCCACACCCAAAAATTATTTTATAGAACTAGAAAAAATAGTAACAAAATTCATTTGGAAGAACAGAAAGTCCAGAATATCGAGGCAATTAATGAAAAAAAATGCTAGAGAAGGTGGCCTAGCCTTACCAGATTTTAATCTGTATTA
>CM053589.1:175129743-175159084 GCA_028646515.1 Pseudochirops corinnae | reverse complement strand
AGCTGACTTTAGTGGGAAGTAACCTTGTGTGTGCTTTGGGATTGTAGGTTTGGTTTAGAGTCCTATTTTATGGGTATTTTGGGGTGGCTATGTGAGAGCTGTGATGTGTTGCTGCTGCTACACCGCCATCTTGGCTCCGCCCCCTCTAGCATGGCTTTCAAAAACCTAGGACACTCCTCAGTACTAGGAGTGAAGAGGTTAGTATCAGCAAAACAATAAAATCTTACATTTGGAAAGGATTTTAAAGGTCAGTAAATGCTACCTTCTTTACCCTTCCTCCATACTACCTCAATATATGGTCATCTAGTTGCTGCTGGAATACTTACAGTAATGGGGACCTCACTACCTCATAAGGCAATCCGAGCTATTTTTTTGTTCATCTCTAATTGTTACATATTTCTTTATTATACTGAGATGAAATCTGCCTCCCTACCCAGAATCATAGGATGTCAGAGTGTTAAAGTAACTCAGAGACCATCTAATCGAGGGGTGGGGAATCGTGGCCTCAAGGTTACATGTGGCCCTCTTTTGACAAATGACCACACTTGAGGACGTAGAGGGCCACATGTAGCCCAAGGCCACAGGTTCCCCACTCCTAATCTAGTTCAAGGCTTACTTGAACAAGAATTTGCTCTACAGCAAACCCAACAAGTGGTTGCTCAATCTACTCACTACTTCCCGAGGCAGCCCATTCCACTTTTGGATCCTATGTATACTTGCTAGTAATTTTTCCCTTACCTTGAACCCAAATTTTTTTCTCTTCGACTTCCATATATTACTCCTGATTCTGCCCTTGGGAAGTCCATCAGAACACATTTAATCCCTTTTCTGAGTGATAGCCCTACAATGACTTGGAGATGGCTCTCATGTTTCCCCTTAAGTATCCTCTTATAGGGTTTTCCTTATAGTAATCCTTCAAAGGTAGCAACTGTAGCATTGTGGAAAACTCACTGGATTTGGACCCAAAGGACCTGGGTTCAAATCCTACCTTTGACACTTATTACCTTTGTGGCCTTGGGCAAGTGACTTAAGATCATACATCTAGATCTGGGAAGGACTCCTGAGGTTATGTAATCCAGCCATCTCATTTTACAAATGAGTAAACTGCGATCTAGGGAGTTTTATGTGACTTGCCCAAGATCATACATGTAGTTAAGTGTTACAGGTTGAATCTAAACCCAGGTCCTCAGAATGTAGAATCAGGACGTTTTCTCACTATAACTCATTGCTACACTTCTCTTCTTTAGGTCTCAGTTTCCCTATATGTAAAAATTCAGGAGTCGGATTAGATGCCCTTTAAGGTTCCTTCCAGCTCAAAAAACTAAGCTACTAATTGGGTTGTGTAAAGATGATCACCTCCATATTGTAGTTGAGGAAACCAAGTTTTGGGGAGGTCTACTGACTTTCAGAGAGCTTACCTGACTTGCCCAGAATCATGCAACTACACAATGTCTCAGCAGCTGTGGTTTGAATTTATGTCTCCAGATTCCAAGTGATAATGGAGAAAAGTGAAAGCATTTCATGAACTACATAAACAACATCATATAAAGGTCATTCATAGTAATAACTTATTCTTTGCTATTCTGTTTAGGGAGGATCATTTGTATGGATGCTGGTCTTCAATTGCTTTTTATTCCGGGTTGTGTTCACCAAGAAATCCCCTGGGGAAAGTGGGGGGTGGAGATAAAAGGAGTTCCTTGAGTCTAAGAGAAATTTTTCCCATTATGATCTTTCCCAGGGGACCAGGGGCTTCTGGGGGTTTTCAGCACCAAGGCTTCTGAACACTTTACCAATTACTTCACTGACTCTGGTCTGTTTTCATTTAAAGAGAAAATCTCAGGCACCAGGCCAATCAGCTTGACCAGGGTTAGTTAAAACTAGAACTCAAAGCTGGTTCTCAGCCCTCTCACCCAGTATGCACTCTCTGTCTCTCTATTTCTCTCTTTTCTCCTCCTCCTCCTCCTCTCCCCCCTCTCTTTCTGTCTCTGTCTCTGTCTCTCCCACTCCCTCTCTTTTATTCTTTCCTCCTCTCCCTCCCCTTCGCATTGGCTCCCTCTCCCTTTGAGAACATTCAAGGACACTCTTCCATCTGTTTCTCATGTAGAATACTTCTTTTGAGAAACATTTGTTCTGAGCTGAAGATGAATCAAAGCTGTTGACAAGAAAGGGACTGAATCTCTTTCTCCCTCACTCAGAAACAGTTCCTATTCTGAAAAGTTTAACTTCTAAACGTGGAAGTCAGAGTTGTCCTCACCATTTCCATTCGGAAGTTAAGGCCCCCAATTCTGGACTTGACCACACCTAGCAAATGAGAAGTTCTTGATTCCAATGGAGAAGATAAGTCAAACCGAACCTGAAACTGAGTGCTCCTGTACATGCGTGACCGCAGCAGGAAGTCCTGGAAAACCACTCTGCTGGTGATCTTGTATGAGCATGGTTTGTTTAGTAGAATTTAACAGAAGTTCTCAAATCTCCTTCTGTCCTAGAGACAAAGATGTGAAGAGAATTTACTCTGAGAACAAGGTAGAAAAAGGATATAATACTATCCCCCCATCTTAACAACTGGTACTTTAGACCCTCCACATTTTGGCCCCAACTGGCCTCCTCAGACTTACCTTTCTTTCCTCTTCTTCTTCACCATATATTTTACACTCCAACCAAATGGGTTTACTCACTATTTTCTGATGAAGACCAGTACTTTGGTGTCTTTACTTAAACGCTGATCACTATCCCTCTTTCAAGGTCCAGCTGTTCCCTGAAGTTCTGTTTAAAGTACCACAGTCTTCCTAGTTAGCCAGGCTTACAACTTCAGTGTCACCCGTAACACTTGAATTCATCCTACACATCCAATTTGTTGTCAATTCTACCTTCACAACATCTCTTGTATACATATCTTTCTGCTGATAGCCACCACCCTACTACAGGCTCTCATCACCTCACACCTGGACTATTTCAATAGGCTGATGATTGGTTCCCCATCTTCTCTGCCCCAACTCAAATCTACCCTTCACTCAACTGTCAAATTGATTTTTCTAAAGCACAGTTCGGACCATGTCATACTGTCCACTCACTCCCAAATCCAATGGCTCCCTATTACCTTCAGTGCAAAAATAAAATCATCTGTTTGAGTTTTAAAGCCCTTCATGGCCTACCCCCTCCCTCCCTTTCCAGTCTTCTTACACCTTCCTCCCCTCTATGTAGTCCACAATCCAGGAACACTGGTGTCCCTGCCGTCCTCAATGTGTGTTGACTCTATTGCTTTGTAGATGGCTATTCCCAATGCCTAGAATGCCTCCCTCCTCACTTCCACATCCAGAATTGCTGAGTGTCCTTCAAGTCTCAGCTCAAATCCTACCTTCTGCACGAGGCCTGAGCACCATCCCCCTCCCCTTCCTCTGTGCCCTCCTTCTGAGATTCCCTTCCATTTACACTCTATAAGTCCTATATGTCCATAGTTATTTTCATTTTGTCTTCCCTATTAGAATGGGAGTTTCTTTCTTTTTTTTTTTACTTTTTGGAGGGCAGGGCAATTGGGGTTAAGTGACTTGCCTAAGGTCACATAGCTAGTAAGTGTTAAGTGTCTGAGGCTAGATTTGAACTCAGGTCCCCCTGACTCCAAGGCTGGTGTTCTATTCACTGTGCCACCCAGTCACCCCCGCAATGGAAGTTTCTTAAGGGTTGTATATAAGACCGTAAAACATGGAACACTGTGAAAGGCAGTATAGCATAGTGGAAACATCTGAGGTAGAGGACCCTGTTTCCTCTCCCTGTGTGCCTTTGGTCAAGTTGCTTAACCTCTCTAGGCCTCAGTTTTTCATCTGTAAACTTGAAGGGGTTGGGCTAGGTGGCTTCTATAGTCCCTCCCAGCTTTAACTCTTCAATCCTGATGACATGAACCTCAGTCTCTGAAGCATCAAACCCTTGCCTGATCCAAAGGGCAATGGAGTGAAATATGTTGGGCACACAAGGGATCCATCATATTACCAACTATGGTGAGGGAGTGAGAAATAGAAGAAAAGATGGCATCCAGGAAATGGAGGATGAGACAGGGGAGAAAGTTGACTGTAGGGTAAGAGCCAAGGATGCCAGCTGGAGAGCTGGGGAGGGAGTACTCCTACCACCAAGATCAAACATCTGTTGAAGAATTATGGAAAAAAATTATGTCCCTACTAGACTTTAAATACCAGGAAGAAAGAGATTCTATATTCCTTATTTCTTTATCAGTCAGTGTTGGGTTCTATCAGAGATGCAAAATATATGTTTCTCTGGAGAAATAGAAGGAGGAATGGTTGAAGGAAAAGAAAAAAGGAATGAAAGGAAGGTCTGGAGAGGATACATAGCCAAAGGCATGAATCTCTAATGGTAGAATTTCAGGCACTATGGCGCTTTAATGGGAGGATAGTTGAGAGGGGGATCTTCAGTATCTTCTTGAATGACACCATACTTCAATATTTCAGAAATCTGTATTTTCATCCATGTGGAAACTCCCACTCTCTAGGGACATAACGGATGTCTTTGGAGAGTTTCTGAAAAATCTACTTCTGAGGAGCCTCTCTGAACTTGGGCTCAGTTCACAGACATCTAGACCATCCATGGCCTCGTACTGAAGGCTGTTCTAGCTTTCCTCTTGCTGACATCCTTCAGGAACCCAGGTCACAATGAAGTATTGACAGACAGCTAGTGAAGGACACAAAATAGGTTATTATGTCCTGTGCTTAAACACAAGCCAAATCTAAGGGGAAGAAAACTACAGTGTCTGAGAACTTGAATGAGGATGAGGGAATCCTACCATAGACTCAGCCTGGAACTAAGATGGTATCATGCTTGGGAAGGAAAAGACAGAATATGAAAAGGCTGATGGATCTAAGGGGTTAAAAACCATAAAGGTCCAATTATGTTCTGAGCCAGTCTTGTGACTTAGTATATTTTCACCTTTACAAGTTTTTGGATTTAAGAGAAAATTCCTTTCACCTGCCAGATTGTGCTACTCCCCCCTTGATCATCATGCACTCTTTCTCAAATCCATTTCTGTTACTACAATTGAAGTAGTTACGGACATGACCTTTGTCCAGGGCCTTGACTCCTTAGAAGAATGAAGTAGCCCCCCTGGCATTAGGTGAGCTCAATGTACCAAAGGCCCTTATTTGTTTTTTGTTCTGTATTTTTTAAATTGTTCATTGTGAGATAATGGGAGAATTGTTTATTGTATCTACCACTGAGGGATACGACTTGATCTGGAGTAGGTTCCATTGTCTCTGGTAAATGACATAGGAAAAGGCTGTTATGCCCAATTACTTCCTGATAGAAGCAGTCCCACTCTCTGAGTAACATGAAACAGTGAGACTGAGAACTCTTTGGTTCTGACTTATATTTTAGGAAGAACACTGAAAAGTTGTAACGCTGCTGAGAAAGATGAGCAGGATGTAAGTGTCATGAAAACCATGCCATAGGAAAATCTAGGGAAGGACCTAGAGATGTTTAACCTGGAAAGGAGGAACTTCAGGGGGACCAGTATGTCAATATTTGCTTATTTGAAGGGCTGTCATATAGAAGAGGGATTCCACTTGTTCTATTTGACTCAGAGTCATTCAGTCAATCAACTAGAATTAATTGGGTCCCAGAACACAGAATAGAAGCTTCCTAATCATTTGGGTTAACTGGTCTACCCAGGAGGTGGTGGGCTTCTTCCCACTGAAGCCCTTCAAGCACAGGTCAAATACCCACTTGCCAAGGATGTTGTGGGGAAGATACCTGTTCAGATATAGGTTAAATTAAAGGGCTTCTAAGGTATGCCATATTCCAGATCCTAGGACCTTAAAATCTCAGGCAAAGTCACAGCTCAGTGCCTCAAAATGGAGGCCTTATTAGCCTTGATCCTGCTGTCTAAAGGGAGCTGCCATGGTGGACTAGCAGAGTGGATTAGTTTTTATACACCAACTAGAAGCAGCAAAAGTCACAATCCTAAATCCATCAGTCTTTCCCATTACTAGCCTATTTCTACACAGAGAATTTCAATAAAGCATTTCCATAAAGGGACAAGTGCTACAGAGTTTTCCGATCGCTTCTTATTGCATGACTCTAGTGCTTTGGCAATTGTATCATTACATAAATCAATCAGGGCATAAAAGCACATGCCTGGCAAGGTAGATGTCACATCAAGTACCACTCTCCTTGGGTCTTGTCTAGCACTAATTGAAGTAGATCCTCATGACCTGTGTGCACGTGCTATTTACGCCCTGTACTTTTTTGTATTTTGAAGGTGACAGAGAAAGGGATGGATAGTAGAGAGTTGAGTGGCCTCAGGGAATTAGTGTATATTGAGTGTGGAAGGTTGTTCTATGAGGCCAATAACTGAAAAGAGAGTCTATGCTTTCCTAGAATGCTGTGAGAGATGCAAGGAGTTTTGAGCTTGAAGGGATGGTCACTCTTTCAGGTTGATTGAGAAATGCCTATCACTGAATATGGCGGCAAAACCAGAAGATACCCAAAGACACAGAAGAGCATGAATGAGAAACCCTGGGAAAACTGTGGGGGGAGATGCTTAAGATGCCACCTGACTGGAGATCCCTCCAGTGACCATCATGTAAAGTGACCACAGGTATCATTCATTCAGCATCATTTATCCAGTGGAGCTAGTGAGAATATTGAAGAACTCATAAAGGCAGCAAGCAGCAATTGTCATAGGTCTAAGAAGGAATTGGGAGATGAAAGTAGTAGGCTGAGGACAAAGGCTACCTACCCCACTGCCCTTTACCTTTTTGATTAAAATGTTTGAGAGGTGATACTACTCCTTTATGACTTGTCTCTATGCCTGTGGAAAATCAGTCACAGAAGAATGTGTGAAGGGATTCGGATTTCAAAGCTCAGTAAAAATGCTTTTCATTGGGGGTTTATAATGATGCCATTCTTGGTTTCATCTTCAGCATGGCAAAGACTTCATTTAACCCGTATTGAATGAATACAGTGGCTCTGAGTGGCTCCAAGTTGGGAGACTCAAGCCTCAGTGATACAGGGGCTGAGCTATGAGAGATTTCTGAGTTGTTAGTATCATTGATACCCACATGAAGAAAGTCAAACTGAGGTGCTAAAAAAAAAAAAAAAGAGGCTTAGAGCCATGGAACCCATATAGGTCCATCCCATCCATGCACTGCAAGAGGACTTGGGGCTTTAAGTGATTATGGCTTGCTCACACTTGCACAGTGACTTGAACTGGTAGCTCAGGTCTTGTGGCACCATCTGGTGGATTATTCAGATACAATACCCAGAGTAGTTATTCTAGTCTAGCTTTTTGGAGAGGGGAGGGCAGGGCAATTGGGGTTAAGTGACTTGCCCAAGGTCACAAAGCTAGTAAGTGTTAAGTGTCTGAGGCTGGATTTGAACTCAGGTCCTCCTGACTCCAGGGCCACTGCTCTATTCACTGTGCCACCTGGCTGCCCCATAGTTATTCTAGTCTAGAAGATCTCTTAGAGCAGTGTGGATACCTTTGACAATCTGGCAAAGTCTACGGATCCCCTTCTCAGAACAATTGTTTTTAATGCGCAAAATAATATACATAGGATTTAAAAGAAAAATAATCCTATTGAAATAAAGGTGTATTTTTGCCTTGTTCAAGTTCATAGAACTTCTGAAACCTGTTCACAGACCTGTGGATTCTAGATCTCTAATTTATGCGTTAGTACTGGGTTAAAACAAATGTTCCTCTAAGTAGGTACTTTCCTTTACACCTGGGTCAGAAGGGAAAGAACAATGATAGGAAATGGCAAGGTAAACAGGATGGGAGAGGGCTGATACTGAGTCATGGAACCCAGTCAGTCTGTCCAACATATGTTACAAAGGCTTCCAATGGCCAGCCCCACCCTGGACAGCTACAATGAGAGTGCCCCCTGATGGGTGACATTTATAGGTCAGGCTAAATCTTGGCAGGATTCCATCAGTCATCAGTCTTTCTTTTCCCCTGATCGTGCCTAATATTTAGTAACAATCCATTCAAAGAGAAAGGGGCCCAGAATTGGAGAACGTCAGAGTTGGACAGGAATGCAGAGATGGTCTAGTCCAGTCCCTGGTCAAATCGTTACTCTCCCTCTGATATCCCCGACAAAGGGGAATCGAGACTGCATCAAGACTCCAATAACCAGGAACGCCCTGCCTGCTGAGGCAGTCTATTCTGTCTGTGGAACACTCTAACCATTAGAAAGTTTTTCTCATATCAAGCTAAGATCTGTCTCTCTGCAACCTTCCTTGTTGGTTTCTAGTTTGGTCCTCTGGGCCCAAGCGGAGCAATTCTATTCCCATCTCTCCATAATGACCATGATGGGTCCTTGCCATTCACCTTGTTGCCACTGGCTCCATTTGGACCGTAAGACTTCCTGAGATCGTGATCTAGGCGACTTAATCTCCCCAACTTTGAAACCGCTCCCTAGCGCCAGCCTCAGGAAGGAAGCATTTATGAAGGACAACCGTGTGCTAAGGACTTGGAGATTATCATTGTCTTGGATTCTCACAACAACCTGCAGGTATTGTTATTATTATCCCCACTTTACAGATAAAGAAACTGATGCAAACCACGGCTAAGAGATCTTCTAGACTAGAATAACTATGGAGTGGCTAGGTGGCGCAGTGAATAGAGCAGCGGCCCTGGAGTCAGGAGGACCTGAGTTCAAATATGGCCTCAGACACTTAACACTTACTAGCTGCGCATCCTTGGACAAGTCACTTTATCCCACCTCTAAGGGTTACACAGTAAGTCTCTGAGGCTGGATTTGAACTCAGGTCTTCCTGATTACAGGTCCTGTGCACTATTCACAGTGGTACCTAGTTCTTTCTGGTGAGTCAGTCAGCACAAATGTACACGACCCAATATCTAGTCATGCCTCATATCTCATCTCATTGTCTATACTTCTGGACATCCATCATGCTGCCCCTCGTATGGTCCCCTGCCCCTTTCCATGCTCTTGCTCTGGCAATAGCACTCAGTACTTTCTTCACTTTTTGGAAGCATGTGGTGATTGACCCTCCTGGCTCCACTCTCATTCTCTGTGACAAATCCTCCTTTCCCTGGCAACCACTGCCTTCTAACTGTTGTCTCCCCACCTAGCATTAGAATGCAAACTCCTTGAAATCAGGGACTGACTTGCTTTTGTATTTTCATGCTATTGCTTAATACAGGGCTTGTGACATAGTATCCCCTCCCTCTTCCATCTTCCTTTCCTCCTTTTCCCCTCACTTTCCCCCTCCTGCTTCCCTCCCTCCTTCATTCCCTCCCTCCCTCCCTCCTTCCTTCCTTCCTCTTTTTCTCCCTTTCTCCCTTCCTCCCTCCCTTCCTTCCCTCCTTCCTTCCCTCCTCCCTCTCTTCCTTTGTTCCTTCCTCTCTCTCTCTCCCCTCTTTCCTTCTTTCCTCCCTTCCTACCTTCTTCCATTCCTTCCAGAAAGGAAATGTGCTAAGTCAGGAGGGAGTGGGTTCTTGTTAGAAACAAGGGTCAAGGAAATTTTGAATGACAACCGGGCACGGTTTTTGTGAAAGGAATCCAGGCACAGGCTGAAGATCCAGGCATCTAAGGTTCCTTCCAGTTCTAATATTCTGTGATTCAATAGAGCATAAGCTCCTGGGGGACAGGGCCTGTTTTTGCCTTTGTGTTTTCAGTGCCTTACACAGTGCTTGGTACATAAAGGGTGGCAATAGCTGCTGAATGTTGAGTTATATAATCCTTGGAGTAGACTACTAGGTGCTCATTCCAGAAGTGAACACACCTCCCACACCACTCAGTATCCTTGGTTCATGCCCTGTGGTCTTAAATCCACTCATATTTGGAATCACTGCCCTGGTGCCATGCTATCCTATCGATAAGTCAACTGGCACTGCAACTTGGTCCATTAGGTACAGCTGACCCCAGGCCCCAGACCAGACGTCCAGTACTTCCTATTCACTCTAGACCCATTTCCTTGCGCTTGTCAAGAATTAAATAGCAGGTAATTTACCAGCTCAATATTTTCCTGCTGTCAGATATTTAAGTGAGAATTGCATTATTAAGCAGAAGGATTGCTTTATAAGAATTGAATATTAAACAGAGGCCTGGAGACTATTTTAGGCAGCAGGAAGTCATTGATTCATATTTCTCAAAGTATTTTGCATACTTGAATGTTGGGGATTGTTACTGCTGTTTGTGACATTAAAATAGCACAAGGAACTCTATTTTTGCCTTTTTTGGCCATTATTTGAAGTTATGTTTCAACTTTTTGTAAGTCTCCTGATCACAGGAAAGTCACACGACTGCCCCCCTCTCCCCCTCGCCCCAGTGTCTCCCGATCCCCTCCACTAAAAAGAAACCAGGTGTATCAATCCCCATCATCCTGTTTTTCCATTCCCCTCAATTACATAATATATGTAGAAACCAATGGTTTGGGTCCTTGTGCAGACTTAGAGCCTTGGACCTGATTTGTCTTCAACCACATGCATTTCTAAATAAATTACTTGTCTGGATGACACTACTCAGTATCTCTATTCCATTGTAACATGTCATGATATGAGACACCCAGGTGCCGCAAGTAGGTATAGCCCTGGGCCTGGAGTCACAAAGACCTGAGTTCAAATTGTCTTCAGACACTATCTGTGTGACCCTGGGCAAGTCACTTAACCTCTATATAGCTCAACTATAAAATGGGGATAATAGCACCTATCTCTCAAGGTTATTGTGAGGCCAAATGAGATAATATTCTTAAAATACTTAATACAGGGCCTGGCACATATTGGGCATTTAATAAATGTTTGTTCCGTTCCCAGTTCCGATGTTAGAAAGATGGGTCAGATTTTGTTCTTGGGGGGCTCAGTAGGAGGAAGCCTGCCCTACCGAGAGTAGAGATGTGAGTGTGCCCCTGGTTCCTCCCTCCACCTCATCAGGTGACTGATGAAGATGCCTCCAGGGGGTGGCTGAGATCAGCTCAGCAGTCCGACGTTTTTTGTCTAAATCAGGAGCTGCCAAAAGAAATCAGTTGTTTGTCTTTTAGGGTAATGAGTGAATTTCTTTCAAGGTAACAAAGGGCAGAGTTTGCTAATTGGCAAGAATTCAATAGCAGATGATTTATTTGCTTAATCTTGTCCTACAGACAGACATTTAAATGGAGATTTCATGACTAAGTAGCGGGATTGCAGTGTGAGAAGTCAATGTTAAATTACAGGTGACAAGGTTTCACATAATACTCTAGGTTGTCATTGATCAACCTTCCAATTTTCTAAGTGCCCTGTTCTTCCATATTCTATTAAAGCCATTCAAAGGAACAAGGGGAGCGAGCCATTGTAAGGGCGCCAGCTTTCAATGTCTAAAATTCAATTCAATGAGCATTTATTAAGCACCTACCATATGCAAACTGGAGACAGCATGGCTTAGCAGACCAAGAGCTGGTCTCAGAGTCAGCAAGAGCTGTGTTCAAGTCCTGTTTCTGACATCATGCTAGCTATGTGACTATGGGCTAATCACTTACTCTTTTGCTGCTCCAGGGCATCTAAAAGTATAGGTAGCAAAGTAGGAGTTGATTGGATTTGGGAAAAATAAATTTTCTAACCATGAATTGTGTACATTAATGAAATTATAAGTCCCTTCCTGCCACCTTCCATCCCACCCCCATTCCTCCATCCCCCCTGAAAGAGAAAAGATTTGTAGGGCATTATATTAGATACTAAGGTTTCCATCCCGTCCCTCAAAAAGATTGCCTTCTACTAGAATAAATAAGCTTTTTTTCTGACCTAATCATTCCACTGCTCTCTCCAAAGTTAGTAGTTATCTCTTCATTGACAAATGCAATGTTCTTTCTCTATCTTCATTCTCCTTGACATCTCTGCAGTCTTTGATGCTGCTGATCACTCTCTCCTCCTTGATAGTCCCTTCTCTCTAAGTTTTCAGAACACCACTCTCTCCTACCTATTGGACTGCTCCTTCTTGGTCTTCCTTGCTGAATCTTCCTCCAGATCATGCCTTCTGACCATAGGTGTCCCCCAGGGACTGGGGCCTCTTCTCTTCTCCCTCTCTATTACTTCATTTGGTGATCTCATAAGCTCCCATGGAGTTAATGACCATTTTTATGCTAATGATTCTCAAATCTACCTTTCCTACCCTAATCTCTTTGCTGACCTCCAATCTCATGTCTTCAACTACCTTTCAGACATCTTGAATTGGACATCCATTAGACATCTTAACCTCAATATGTATAAATCAGAACTCATTATCTTTCTGCTTCAACCTTCTTCCCCCACCCCCATACCTTCCCTATTCCTGTTGAAGGCAACACCCCCCTTCTAGTTCCTCAGGCTTGCAACCTAGGAATCACCCTGGATTCCTCACTAACCCTCTCCCCTCGTATCCGACTGTTGCTAAGGTCTGTTGATAATGCCTTTTCAGTATCTCTCAGATCTTCCCTGTCCCCTCTGATATCACCACCCCCCTGATGCAAACCTTTGTCACCTCACACTTAGACTATTTCAATAGCTGCTGGTGGGTGAGTTTGCCTCAAGTCTCTCCCCATTCCAGTCCCTTCTCCATTTAGTCACTAAAATATTTTCACAAGTCATGGGCCCTATTGTCACTCTTTCCCTCCCTTCCACCCAATAACCTTCAGTGGCTTCTTATTGCCTTCAGGAACAGATACAAAGCACTCTGTTTGGCCTTCGAAGCTCCTTCTAACCTAGTCCCCTCCTCCCTCTCCAGTCTTCTTACTCCTTGAAGGCTCTTTCCGTTCACTGATCTTCACAGCTTCCTTTAAGTCCCGACTAAAATCTCACCTTCTACAGGAAGCCTTCCCTAACCGATCTTAATTCCAGTGCCTTCATTCTATTAATTATTTCCACTTATCCTGCCCATGCTTTTCTTTATGTGTATCTGTTTGATTATTGTCTCCTCCATTAGACTGTAAGCCCCTTGAGGGCGGGGTCGGTCTTTTGCCTCATTTTGTGTCCTCAGCACTTAGCACAGGGCCTGGCACATAGTCAGCCCTTTACAAATGTTTGTTGAAGGAATGAATATGGCAAAAGCAAGATGGAATGGAATTTCTAGCCTATTGACAAAGCAGAGAAAATGTCTCATCTTAAAAATAAATCCTAGGGGCAGCTAGGTGGTGCAGTGAATAGAGCACCAGTCCTGGGAGTCAGGAGGACCTGAGTTCAAATGTAGTCTCAGACACTTAACACTTACTAGCCATGTGACCTTGGGCAAGTCACTTAACCCCAGTTGCCCTGCCTTACCCCTCCAAAAAACAAAAAATAAAAGTAAAAATAAATCCTAGAAAAGAGGAGATAGCAAGATCTGGTCAGCTCCTTGCCTATGACTCCACTCACCTTTCCTGGAACTTTCCAAACCAAGGTTTTTCTCCCTTGCTACCATTTCCCTAAATATAAACAATTTGAGGGCAGAGACTGTTCTGTTTTGTTTGTATTTATGTTCCAAGCACTTAGCATTTTGTTGTTCATTCATTTCAGTCAAGTTTAACTCTTCGTGACCCCATTTGGGATTTCTTGGCAAAGATACTGGACTGGTTTGCCATTTCCTTCTCTAGCTCATTTTACAGATGAAAAACTGAGGCAAACAGAGTTAAATAATTTGCCCAGGTCACAGAGCTAGAAAGTGTCAGAGGCCAGATTCGAACTCAGGAAGATGAGTCTTCCTGACTCCAGGCCTGGCAGTCTATCTCCTTTTAGTCCCTCAGATTTGCAACCATCTGTGTATTTAATTAATGCTTTTTTACACATTTATTCATGTCACCAACCCAATGACTCCATTTACTTAAATGCTGGTTCCATTTGAGGAATTAAATGGAATATTTAGTTAATGAATTAATTAAATGAATTAAATTTGATGGATCAAATCAAATCTAAAAGCATTTAAGTGCCTACTCTGTGTAAATGCCTTGTCTTATCCCTATGGGTCAATTTATCAGGAGGGTCAAAGATGATTGGTCCAAAATCCAAGTGGTCTCTGTCCAACCTTATCAGAAGATCAGAGATTTAGAGCTGGAAGAGATCTTAAGGGTCATTCAGTCCAATCTGTCCCCATTTCTGACCTAAGGCCGGAAGATGTTATGTGACTTGTTCAGGATCTGAGGCAGGATTGAAATCCGGGTATTCCTGGCTCTAAGGCCAGTACTCTACCCACTCTACCACATTTCCAGACATCGTTAGAATACCATAGAACTTAAAAAAGAGCCTTAGAAATTATCTCATAGAATACTGAATGTCAGAGCTAAAGAGATCGTTGAGCATACTCCCTCCTGTTACAGGTGAAGACAATGAGGATGTAGAGGAAAAAATGTGGCTTGTCACGTGTGGAAAGTGTCCGAGCTGGCAGGGGATGGATGGATTTGTGATTCTGTCCTGGGGCTGCTGACTTGAGGTTGGTCTCTCCTTCTAGCAAATTATGCTGCCTTTGAGACAACATTGCATTTTATTTCTTTCTGTCCTTCTCCCTCACCCCCATCCGCACAATAAAACATTGATAATTACCTGCTCCACATCACAACTTTCCCCATTGTGGTTTTGATATGTTGTGGGTAGGCATAAGAAATTAACTGGGAATTTGGGGGGAGAGTTTTGCAGAAGACACAGATGATGGGTGGTAAATGACACAGAGCATATGACCAAATTCTGAACCCAAATTGTACAATAAGTTACTGAAAACACCCCATAAAAGAAAAAGAAAAATTCAGACCTTTTCTCTGGTATGGAAAGAGGGCCAAAAACATTCATGTAGATTTTCCTGATCATAGGCTCCCTAACCACCCTGGATGTGGAAGGGATAGCTGTAATTAGTCTTTTTTAGGACAGTGACTGCCTTTCTCTGGATTGTTCTCCCCACCTACTCTGCCTCCACAAGGGCAAGTGACCTTTCATAGTTAAACTCTTCCCAGAGCCAACCCGGTGCTTAAATAAAGTTTGCTGAATAAATGACATATTCTACACCCTATCTGACTGACCAGATGAGCCTCTGAGTCCTTTGTGATGACACACAAAGAACAAAAATCACTGTGTTCTCATCATTACTATTCCTTAGGCATACATTGTCAGGGGAAAGCGTCTCAGACAACGACACAGAGAGAGAGCCGAAAATGCCAGTGATGTGTTTGGGTTAACAGTTACCAAATGCCTGTAGGGATATAGCAAATTCTA
The DNA here is from genome assembly GCA_028646515.1 of Pseudochirops corinnae. NCBI lineage: Eukaryota > Metazoa > Chordata > Mammalia > Diprotodontia > Pseudocheiridae > Pseudochirops > Pseudochirops corinnae. The sequence goes on along the minus strand of CM053589.1, from coordinate 175,143,939 downwards.
AGTCTTGGTAGAAAACATTCTGAATTAATGAAAGGCCATTAGTTAATAAATCAGCATACAGCTTAAGTTTTAGATTCTGCTAATGTCCTGTTCTGAAGTCTCATTGCCACATGGAGGTGCCCCTAAGATCCCAAAGACAGGGGATAAGCTCAGACAAATTATCATTACATTGTTCTTCGAAAAGTTGTCTGATTTTTGTTATCTGTGAAAAAATGATTCTAGTCAAATTGAAATACCAGACTTCAGAGGATAAATGATGATTTCTGTGTAACTCTTGAAGGTAAATGAATGGGGGCTGATGATGGCAGAAATCCTGAGTGGCAGTCATTTAAGTTAGCATGGGCCTATAGAGTTAGCTTTTAGTTTTGTTTACAATTCTCCCCTGACCTCTAGCTGAATTAATTCCCTTTCCACTGATACTTGCTATTGGCCTCCACTCTCATTAGTGTCTAAGTTCCTTGACATTATCTTCTACTTGCAAAATTCAATATTATAAAAGTAGTTATTCTCAATTCTTTCTAGGTCCTTGCCATTTTTTAGTCACCCTTGGAAAACTTTTTCCTTCCCTCTTACAATTATTCAGAATTTCCTATCTATTAATTTAAGAGAAAGTGTTAGATTAGACTCTTGTGATCTCCTTAGAACCTTGGCAGACAATAAGGAAATGAGCCAGTAGCTGCTAGTGTGGGTCTCTAGTGTGATAGACAGCATGTTATACATCCCACCCAAGCTACTTATTGGGAGTAGTCTGATTTAAAGCCTGGTACATTTGGAACCTTATTTCTAAAACTTGTTATGCATGAATAATAATGTATGTATAAAAAAGTGTTAACTAACCATGGAAGGACTGGCTGTTCTCTGACAGAGCATTGTGGCTGAACTGACTTCTCCTTTTAAATTATAGTGAGATAACATGTAAGGCATTTTGCAAATATCAAAAGACAACAAAAATGATGAGTATTATGTTTAGGTAGACAATGCATAGGTGGAGAAGGGGGGGTCCAAGGCCATCAGGACACAGAGAATGTGGTTTGACTGGTTGAGGCACAAGAATACAGGTGTGAAGACCTTGCTGTTTACAGGGCTGGGAGGTTGTTCATTGAGACAATGAACTGTATTGATGAGAGTATTCATGCACACAGCCTAAAGCTTTTAATACCCTGATTTCACAGTTCCTCAATGGTCTCAACTGAGAATTACAGAATAATCTCAATTAGAAGGTACTATCAATAGGCTATCTAGTTTAATCAGTACCCAAGCAAGAATTCCATTTATATTACACCCAACAACCATTCGGTCTTTACCTGAAGGCTTCAAATGAGGAGGAAAACACTTCTTTCTAAGAAGACCTAGCCTACTTTTGTATCACTCTAAATGTTGGAGAAGTTTCCCCTTATTAAAAGCTAAAATCTGGCTTTCTGAAACTTATAGATGATCATAGATTAAGAGGTGGAAGGGACCTTAGATGTCATCATGTCCAGCCTCCTTATATTACAGAGGAAACTGAGGCCCGAGATTTGTTTAGGGTCACACAGCCAGTGTGACCAGGTCTTCCTCACTCCAAGTCCAGCACTCTATCCACTAGACCACACTGTCCAACTTCTACTTATCATTCCCAGTTCTACCCCTGGGGACAAGCAGAGCAGACATGATCCCTCTCTCATTTGACAGCCCTTCAAATACTTGAAGACTAGTATCTGAAATTTTCTCTTTCTTAGGCTAATCATGCCCAGTTTCTTCAACTGATCAGTACAGATATGAACTGGAGGACCATCTAACTATATGTCCTTCCTCTATATTTTTTCCAGTTTAATCAATGTCTTAATTACGAGGTGATCAGAATTTACTATAGCATTCTAGATGTAATCAGACTAGACCAGAAACCAGTCTATCTCCTTCCTATCCCTGAACACTGTACCTTTCTCAGGGCAGCCTAAAATGGTATTAATCTCTTTTGCCTCTTTATTACTTGTTTGCCTCATACTGAGTTTGTAGTCCCCTAAATCCCTCAGATTATTTTCAGATGGACTGCTGTCAAGCCATAATGCTACCATTTTGTATTTGTGATGTTGTCTTTCTTTGAGCATAATACTTTATGTTTATTCTTATTCAATTCTTCTCATTAGATTCAGCTCAACATTCTAGTATGATATCTTTTGTAACCCTGACTCTATCTTAATCCAATGTATTAGTAATCTTTAGGAAGCTAGGTGGATAGAGTGGATAGAGTACTGGCCCTGGAGTCAGTAGGACCTGAGTTCAAATATGGCTTCAGATACTTACTAATTGAGTTACCCTGGGCAAGTTGCTTAACCCTATTTGCCTCAGTTTCCTTACCTGTAAAATGAGCTGGAGAAGGAAATGGCAAACCACTACGGTATCTTTGCCAAGAAAACATCCAATGGGGTCATGAAGAGTCAGATATGACTGAAATGACTAAACAACAACAACAAATTAGTCATTCTTGCAAGCTTTGCTATCTGTAAAGCTTTGCTATCTATAAAGCATGCCATCTACACCTGTATCCAAGTCAGTCACAAAAATAGTGAACGACAATGGGCTGAGGACAGATTCTTTGGGCACTCCACTAGAGACCTCCCTTACAGTTGACATCAAATCATTAGTGATTGTTCTTTTCATTCAGCTCTTCAACCAGCTCTGAATCTACTGAGTCATACCACTGTCTAACCCCTATCTCTCCATTGTGTACATAAGGATAGCATTTTGGATTTTTTTCTTCTTCTCATCAGTGACTTCTATCTCCAACCCACTTTAGCCACAGGGCAGCATGACTATTCTTTAAGAGTGAACACCTTTTGTGGGCAGGGATGATTTTGTTGCCTTTTATCATATCCCCAGTGTTTAGTATACTACCTGGTAAGTAGTAAGTGTTTAATAAATATTCATTGTCTTATGAGCTGACTTTAGAGAATGAATTTGCAAAAGTTCAGGATCTTAAATGGTAATGCAATTCCAGGTCCTATCCTTTTACCTTTCTTTTTCCTTTATTCACCTTAAGCCTACTCTTATCTACCACTCCCAGTATAATTGTTGGTCCCTGATCCTCCGTTGTCTTCCCAGTATATCACCTCCAGTTTGATTTCTCTTACCTCCATCCATTCCTCCTATATTGAAACTCTTCCTTCCAAGGACATGCATGACCTACTTATTGCCAAAGCCAAAGTCCATTTTTGGATATTTATCCTCCTTGGCCTAATGGTTAAATATTTCAATGACTTGGTAACCATCTCCATGGAATCCCTTGTCCTCTTGACCCTCTATCATTCCTGACCTAATCCTTTGACCTGGGTATCTCCTGACAATCAATTCTTCCATTCCCTCTCCTGGGATTCCAAGCATTGCTTGAGAAAGTAACCAAAACAGTATGATTTAACCTACTATAAATGTAAGGTCTATACCATTAGCTAGGCTTTCACTGCTTCTTGGCAACCCTTTTTTTAGGTCTCACTTGTCAACTGAGAGGCAACTTGTCATATTGATTGGAGAATTATCCTTGTAGCTAGGAAGATCTGGGTTCAAGCCCCACCTCAGAGACACACTGGCTGTGTGGCCTTGGGCATGTCACTTAAATTCTCAGTTCTATAGACAATTCTCCAAGACTGTAAGTTTCAGAAAAGATGACAACATGTATGAGTAGAGGGAGCTGGATCTATCAACCAGAAAGTTCTTTATGCCAATGAAACCACAGGCTTAGTCCCTCATCCCTTATTTCATGGTCCACTCTTTCAATCATGGACCTCATTTCTGCTGTTTGAGGATCAGTCTAGCTGAGCTGGGTGAGGCCTATCTCCAAAAATCCACAGTGTTGGATTTTTCAGCCAGAACAACTCTCTAAGATTTTTTCCTAAGTAATAGAAGGTTATTATTTGTGTTGATGAATGGAGTATACACACTGATGAAGTTGCTGATCCTTGAAGCATTGAAATATATCTTAAAAATGTATCTAAAGTGTATGGGACCCATCTATAGGTCCACTTCCTTTACATTAAGACAAAAAGGTTGGCTAAACTAGCTCCTTGAAGTGCTATAATCCTTTAGAACACCAGATGGCACTCCAAACTTTGAGCTACCATGTTGGGAAACTATGCAAGCACAATCAAAATGAGACTAAATCCAAAATCCTGTTTCACAGGACTATAGGATCATAAATTTAGAGCTGGAAGGGACCTAACAGGCCATCAAGTCCAACCTTCTTATCTTTCAAATGAGGCACTAACAAAGGCTAATTTGAGTGGATGGAATATTCTTGCTTCCCATGTCTTCCAAACATTCTTTTTAATTCATCCCATAATCTGATAATCAAGGAGTATAATTTAATTCCATAAAAATTCATAATTTGCTTGTAACCACAGGATATGATTCTCTTTCATAACTTTGTGAAACCTAAAAGAATTACTCACATCTCGATTAAAGTACATTTATTAGGTGAAATAAAAATGTGAGAGGTACAAAGTTAGAATGTCACAGCTTGAGAAAGTCACAACCACTGGAGTTAGAGCATGAACTTTCCAATTTCTATCTGTCATGACTGAGATAACCTCCCCCCCCGCCCCAAGCCTCTGTATGAATACATTAGATCTCAGACAGTATGTGGGGAAGGGGCAATTTTCTCTTTTCATCCATCTTATGCCTTATGACAGTCATTCACTCCAACTCCATTCTTACACCAACAATATGTGCTACCTGACTGCTTGCTAGGCAAAATTATCTAGTGACTAAGTAGGTTGGTCCCTGGAGGCTCCAAGTTTGGTTGCCATATTACCGTCTTTTCCAAGGCCTTTTACTGTGTTCACCCCCTGCCCCCCTTGTCCCAGTCATCAATACTGTTGTGCCATGCCTTTTCTCCTCGTCGTTATCTCTAGTTTCTTTGCCATAAAGCATTATGACACATTTTTCAAATGTTTTCATTATAGTGTGACATTAGAATGACCTTAGATACTCCATTTTTTGGATAATCTTCTGAAGCTACTCAACCCCACCGTGTCCATATGTTTACTGCCTTCAAGATACAGACAGTACAAGAGGAATATGTGTCATCCACACAGCAAGAGGTTGTCACAAGAAGTATTAATTGTTTTATGGTCTTCAATCACACATAGTAACTCCAACTAACTTATTTTCTCTCTCTTTAAACTCTTCCCACTCCCAACCTCCAATCTCTATACTTACAGGAGGTGACCTAGCTTCTTATTTACTTAGAAAATGGAGAACACACTATATGAGTTTGTTAACCTCAATTCTCTATTCATCAAAATAGTATCTTCATCCATTTGTTCCTCTCTCCATTATACCTCAGAGAGAGGTGTTCTTCCTTCTTACCAGGCTAACTCTTTTACCTTTGCTAATGATCCTATTCTCTCCTCCTTACCATCTCTAAGCCCTAGGTCCATCACTCAATAGTCTCCTATTCATTTTCAATCTCTTTCCTAGCTCATTCCAGACAAATACAATTCAGTTCTAAAAGGAAACATGAAGAAGTGATCTTTTACTTCATCAAGATATTTGCTATGGTTTTCCTTTTACCTCTCTAACCACCCCCTTCTTGGTCTCTTTTATTGGTTCTTCTTCCTCCTACTGAGTTCTTAATGTTGGTATTCTCCAAAATTTGATCTTCATCCCTTATCTCCCTTATCTATTCTATTTCTCTATTGGTGGTCTCAATTCTTTTTATAGTTTCAACTATCATTTCTGAGCAGATGATTCTCAAATTCATCTCTCTAGCCTTGGTCTTTCTCTTGAATTGCAGATTTACATCTCAAACTACATGATAATTATGCACACACACATACACATATCTGTGTATGTATGTGGACTTCATTCAAGAGTAATACTTTATGTTCATCCTTATTCAATTTCTTCTCATTAGATTCAGTCCAACATTCTAGTCTAAGATCTTTTGGGGCCCTGACTCTATCATCCAATGTGTTACTTTTTTTTGGAAAGCTAGGTGGATAGAGTGGATAGTAGTGGATAGAGTACTAGCCCTGGAGTCAGTAGGACTAGAGTTCAAATCTGGCCTCAAAAACTTACTAGCTGTATTCTCCTGGACAAGTCACTTAACCTTTGTTTAACTGAGTATTCTCATCTGTAAAATGGGGATAATAATGGTACCTACTTCCTAGGGTGGTTGTGATGATAAAAATGAGAAAATACCTTAAAATATTTTAAAGTGCTTTGCAAACCCTAAAGTCTTATATAAATCCAGTTCCTCCTCTCCATCCTTCTTTTCCTGTTCTTCTTTTTCCTCCTACTCTTCCTTCTTTTTTTCTTTTTTCTCTTGCTCTTGTTCTTCCTCTCCTCCACAAAACCTTCCTTGACGCCATGTAACAAGTAATGACCTTTTTTCAAAGCTCATGGAGCATTTTCTTTAGACCTTCCTTAATCACATATTCTAAAGGATGTAGAGAGACTCTAAAGGCTTTTGGCAACATAATCAGATCTGTGCCTTAAGAAAGTTATTTCTATACCTATGAGATGGTGGACTGGAAAGGAGACAGACTGGAGACTGGAGACTTTGTCGAAGTAAGAGGTGATGAGAAACTGAGCTAGGGTTGCAGCAGAAAAGTATTTTATCTTTTTTTCTCTGATCCATGTGACCTCTTTCTTACCTTACCTTTGCCCCTCCCCAAAATATAGAAGAGACTAAAAATATCCCCAGAACATCCTGAGACTCATTTGAACAAATTTTATCAAGTAGCACTTTTATGTCTTTCCAACAAAAAATGTACTTATTCATTCAAAAGGAAGAGATTGAGAATCATTCTACCAAGTGTCTTGGTTTTCAATTGAATAGATGTTTTCTGTATAGGCATTGATGTCCCATCTGCTCTATAGAAAGACAGATCATTGACTCTCACAACAGCTGTCAAGATTAGCAAGTTTATAGTGTTCCCACCAGCCAATTAACCAACAAATATGTCCTTCCAATAGGTGGGGGAGGAGGGAGGAATGATACTTAACAAGCTGGCTTCTTAATGTTCCTTGGATAGCCAACAGTGCCAAGAAGGAAGTTGCTTCTTAGTTCTGCTAAGAAGGAAGAATGGTTATGGAACAAAATAGTACAGTGGAATGAACATCAGTTTTAGAGTCAGAGGACCTGAATTCAAATTCTGGTTTAGTCACTTACTATATGTGTGACCTTAAGAAAGATGCTGAATTTCTTTGAGCCTTGGTTTTCTCATGTGTAAGATGAAGGAGTTGAATTACGTGAACTCTAAAGTTTCTCTTCCAATTCTAATTCTATGAGTCTTTTGTAAACTGGTGTTGGGTGACAGGAGTGATCCTGTTATATCAGTTATTTATTGTTTAGATGGATATGGGACATTGATTTGGACAGGCAAGGAGCGTTAGAAGTCAGCTTGTGCAGAGGTGCTAAACTCAAATCCTGTAGACCCCAATTCCCTCCAGTGTGGCCTGAATCAGACTAGAATATAATTGGAAAATATTTAACAAAATAAATGAACATACAATACAACATAGATGATGTTGATTTGTAGTTTTCTCAATCAATATGCAGCCTGCAAGGATCCATCTTTACTTAAGTTTGACACTACTGATCTAGTCCATTTTCTTTCTTTTACAGATTAAGAAAACGAGGGCTGAAAGGATTACATAAATGTTCTAGGAGGCCAGTCAGTCCAGTGCTCCAGGAACCATCTCAAAGGTAGACTCTTGCGGATTAATCCAATGGATGGATCCAAAGGAGAATTAGACAAAATGTCAGAACTCAAAACTAGCTTTTAAAAATGCAGTCCCAGCCCATGTCCAGGCTAAATCATATAGAGGAAACAACTGAAGGAGAGGACAGTTTGATCTTATACCAAAGAAAAGATCTAGCCTTTCCAGGAATGTAGCATCATGGAGTGTTAAAAGGACATTCTGAACTCCTCAGTACCCCCATTAGGCACCTCTTCTTTGGGAATCATTGGAAACAGATTAATTTTAATTAAAATAATGGCCATCAAACACTTGATAATTATAGGCATTGTTTTGCCTAATGGGTCCATGGTGCTTGGCAATGGGAGTAGCACCCCAGGACACAATTCTATTGTTGTTGTTGTTTTTTCACATGAAACATTTAAAAACTGCCAGTTTAGGACTCCACTGAGAATCTCAGTGTCAATAGGTTTTGCCTGGATAAGGTCTGGAAGAAACCACACAATTGGCAAGTCATTGTGCTTAAAGTTACCAGAGTTTACCCCTAGGGCATAGTTAAGGTCTAACTTTGATTCAAAACCATTTTACTAGAATTCATTGACCTTTTATTATATTCCTTTTACTGTCTCCATCTCTTACCTCCTAGTCAATAATCAATCAGTAAGTACCCAGTGTGTGCCAATGATAGATGCATAGCCTGATATAGTGGAAATCAACCAATCAACATTCGTTACACATGTATCATGTGTCAGGCAGCATTCTAGGTGCTGGGGATATTAAGACAAAATTGAAATGATAGTTGCCTTCAAGGAATTTATGTTATTGGGAGAGGCAACATCTACAACACACAACACACACACATCTATATCTAATCTATATCTATATCCATATCTATACATACACATGGACATGATGACTCTTATTTGTTATTCCTTCTGTGGTTCCTCTGATCATCCATGTTATGTAGATCACTGCTTTACAGTCCTTTTAAATTATCTTTTTTGCTGCCCTCAATTGGCCCTTTCTCAGTCAAAAGCCATTTGGTAGCTATGGGGAATAATCTGGAGCTCCCTTATTTTGGCAGAGAACCTTGGCATTCCTGTGTCTATCTCTTAATATATAGCTAAATTTTACCTTGCAAACCAGTTCTACTCACTTCTGTTCATGTGTAAACATGCCTAGAGTCCAGGACGCTTCCCATTCTTTCCCCTTACAATTTCCCAGTTGGATCTCCGGATGGGTCAGGGGGACTACATAGCCTAAATATTCTGTTCCCCACCACCCCCAACTTGCTTATTTTTCACTTACATTAACCCTCCTCCTCAATTTCTGATCATCTGAAGGCTCAACAGATTCCCCAGACCCTCATGGTCCTTATAGTACCCACCTAGGATAAACTTGTCACCAGGAAACATCATCATGGAGATTGCTTCAACTTTATTACTTTGCTTCTTTGACTTTGCCTCTCTGAGTGGAAGGCTGGAAGGGAAAATAGAAAATTCCTCTCATAGCCTCCTTTTATGGAGGGCTCAAAATCTCAGTCAGCTCTACTGGGTTTGGACTCCACCATCATCTTCATCATACACTTCTTCTACATACCCTCTGACACTCCCCCCTTTTTTCTTGTGCACTGTCCCCACCCCCATTATATTATAAGCTATTTGAAGGCAGGGAATGCCTTCCTTTTTCTTATTTGTATCCTAGTGCAAAGCACAGTGCACAGCATGTAGTAGGTGATTTGCAATTATTTATTGTATTGTATCTCCCAGCTTCCCGTTGTGAGAGATAGCAAAAGTTTAAGTTTCCACAGGTCCCAGAATGAGGTAACAAAACTTAAAGGAAACAATACTAGCCTTCTTCTCATTGGTTGCCCCCTCCCCAAATCTGGTGTGCAGATATGTACAAGTATGGGATTGAAGGATGTTTCCTTCTGATTGGGTAAAAGGGTCAAATGAATAATTATGATAATAAAGGACTGTCAATTGTAACTCTCATGGACTGCCTCCAAATTTGGTGTATAATGGAGGATTTGAAAACACCATCCTCTGATAAGATACTAATTCATAAATAATCACGGTAATAAAAGATTGAGATTACACAGATTACTTTGAGATTGTGAGCCCACCTCACTGACCAATGGTGAGACAGGACAAGGGAGTGACCCAAGTTAGGATTATTTAGGGCTAGGAATATTGGGATATTAGGGTTAACAGAAGCCTTGGAGCTTGCACAATTTGCACTCCCTGGCTAATGCCACCTTGAGTGAAGAGGGCTGTGCCCTTTCTCATGAGAAAAAATAAAGACCCTTTCTGATCTCCAACTCAGACTTTGATTTTGAAGATCTGGTTTCTAGCCTACCCACCTTCTCTGGGATCATCTGGGAGGATCCATTCAGATTCTTCAGGGCTACTCTTGAATTATCTCAACTAGGGAGTTTGATAAGGGAGGGAAGAACAGAAGGGAAGGTAGAGAGGAGAGAAGCCAAGCCTTTCCTTTTCAGGAAGGGAAAATGATTTGTAGTGCCTAGTACATACTTTCATTGCCCTTACTCTCCCAATGTTATTTCCCCTGACACCCTTAAATGAGCATTCGTTATAATAACTACAATAACATTACTCAGAATACCATGCAATTCCTCAGAATAAGAGAGGAAAAATGTTAATCATTCTGTCTTTTCTCCATTAAGCAAGAAGTAGGGAGCAAGAAATGTGAGTTCTCTTTAGATGACTAGAGTTCCTTCAACAATGTGGCTGAACTTTCCCACTGGGAATTTTTCTTTTCCTGAGGCCCTTTTCTCTCTCTCAACTCCAGCTCCCTCCAGTCTCTGCCATTTATAAACTGTGACCCACATTATGCCATCAGAATGAGACCATTCTTCTAAGTTAACAGAGGGCGAAAGGAGAAGGGAAGAAGGTCCAAGCATGGCCTGAAATTATTTATTGAGTCATAGTCCAGATCCTCTAGTGCCCCTGTAGAACCTATGGGCAAAATATAGCCAGACCTCCAGGAACAGCTTGAGGAGATTTTTAAAAAAGTTTTTAATCAATCAGTACTCATGAGCAAGTAATCCAGTAGGATATAACCACTTGTCTAATGCTATATTGGGTAACTGCCTCCAAGAAGCAGTCTGGTGGGCTAGGACCAATTAATAATTGTATTTGCAGCTGAATGTAATTAATAATATAATTAAATACATGTGTAGCAAGGTAGATTTCTGATCATTTGGCCATTATTGACAAATTTGGAGATTGCTTGTCTCGACAAGTCCTAGAAGGATGGTTCTTTGGCTAACAAAAGTTCTTTTCCTGATAAACTAGAGGATGTAAGTCTGTTACTTAGATAGAAGTGGAATTGTCTAATATAATGATCCAAGACAACTCTGAAGGACTTATGATGAAAAATGCTTTCCATCCTCAGAGAAAGAATTGGTGGTATCTGAATACAGATTGAAGCAGACTTTATTTGCTTTATTTATTTTTCTTGAGTTTTTCTTTTTGGTCTATGCTTTCTTTCACAACATGACTGTTATGAAAATGTTTTGCATGACTAACCTATATCAAGTCACTTGCCTTTTCAAGGGGGATGGGGGAGTGGTGAGGGAAGAAGGGAGAGAATTTGGAACTCAAAATTTTAAAACTAAATGTTAAAAATTGTTTTTGCATATAACTGGAAAAAAACAAAATACTAAACAAATTTAAAAAGAAAGAAAGTGGATTATCAAAATAGACCCATGTGAGTATGCAGAGAGCTTACCTATTCACTTTGATTTTAAAAGAAATGCACAGAGAATGGAGGCAAAGAAAATTGGGGTCAGTACAAAATAGTAGAGTGGTTCTATAAGAACCATGTCAGAAATGCTCAAATTCAGGATAAATTTAAGAATGATGAAGGTATAAAGCTACGCATGAGCAGCTTTCCAGAGGACTGCTGCTATGAACAGCTTTCAAGGTTTTGATTACATAGTATAGTGACCTCTCTATTTATTTGGCAGTAAATTAAGGCAAAACATTCACAGAAAATCAAAATACAGCATTCACCATGTCACAACTCAACAATTTATCACTAAAATGGCCACATAGTTTTCACCAAAGTGGTCACACAGTTTTAAACAAAGTACAATCATTTGGTAACTCAATCATTCAATCATCCTTAAGGAGGCTTGCCACCTTAATGGACACAAAGTACAAAAGTCAAAGTCCTCCATGGGGTACAATTAAGTGACAATATCATCAGTCACTACTCAGTACCCTATTCCATTAGTCACTACTCAGACAATTTCATCTTGACTCAAGGCAGGCTTTCAGCTTCTGTGGTTCCTCTTCCATGGTCCCAGCTCCTGCCCAAATCTAACCAACTGCCTGAGTTCAAAGGCAGACAGCTCCCAGTTCCTTGTCCAGCTCTCTTTGCAGTTCCTGCTCCATATTGAAGCTCACAGTGTCCAGTCCACCTCAAATATCTCCCAGTCTCTGTTCCTGGGAAGACAAGGCTTAATGAAACCACAATAACATTCATTCACATTAACAAAGCTACGACAACATTTGTACAAAGTACTGGCACCACAGTCATGCTTCCTCAGTCTTTGGCAGCTCCCAGAAGTTGGTAGCTCCTCAGCCTGGTTCTCAGAAGAAGTTCTGCCACCACAAGTTCAAGTTTTGCCACCAAAATTTCAAGTCTTGCCACCACAAATCCAAGTTCTGCCACCACAACTTCTGTTCTCAAAATCAAAATTACTTTCTCCAGCTCTGTTCTCAAAATCAAAATCACTTTATACAGCTCCATTCTCAAAATCAAAATCACTTTATCTAGCCTCCATGTGGCTTGCTCCAAGAAAATCTATCTCAGTTCTCAATTCTCATTTCTCTTTCCTGTTCTTCTCAATTCTCAATTCAGTCTTCAGTCCAGCAGTAGAAGCTCAGCCTCCAGATGCTTGCTGGAAGAAATTCTCTCTCTCTTTCTCTCTCTGGCAGCAGCTGCTCTGCCTCCATCACACTTACCCCAAGAAATTCTGACTTTCCCAGTTGGGGCTTTTTCTCATGTATGGTATTAGCTCCTCACTGTTCAGCCCCTTCCTGTTACATCAGCAACATGGGTTCATACCTTGTTTCTTTATAGAGGCTTACTTTGAAACTAAGTGCTAAGTACCTGTTAGCTTGGCAATACAAAGGGATCTTCAAATTTCATTACTATTACAGAAGGATAGGAAGAAGAACAAAGATAGATTTGTTTGTTCTTTGGGAGGGTTGCTCCTTCCAGCTTCCCTGTTTCTGTTGATGACATTACCATTCTCCCAGGCCCCCCTGGTTCACAACCTCAGGGTTTTTAAATAACTCGTCCCTTTCCCTACACTCCCAATTCAACCAAATACCAAGTCTTGTAGCAGCTACTTCCACACCAACTTACATTTGCTCCCTTCTTCCCATTCACACCTCCCTAATTTAAGTCATTGTTAGCTCTCAATTAAATTGTTATAACCTCTAAATGGGAGGCAGTTTCTCCCCCTTTTAAATCCATTCTTTACACAGTTGCCAAAATAACTTTCCTAATGAGTGGGTCTGATTGTGTCACTCTCCTCTTTAGGAAACTTCAATGACTCCTCAATACCTTGAGGATCAAAAAATAAAATGAAACAAAACAAAAAAACCCTCTCTCTGGCTTTTCAGGCCATCCACAACCTGACTCCAACCTACAATTAGTCTTTCCAGTTTTATTTCTTATTGCTTTATTTCACACATTCTGTATTCTAGCTAAACTGTACTACTATCTGTCCCATGCTATGGGATATGCTATTTCTTGCCTCTGGATAGGTTGCTTCTCCTATTCTTGTAACACAATTCCTTCTTACATCTTCTTTCAGGGTTCAATTCGAGGACTCCCTTTTGGGAGCAGCTAGGTGGCACAATAGTGCATGGATTGCTGGGCTTGGAGTCAGGAAGACTTGTCTTCCTGAGTTCAAATGTAGTCTCAGACACTTAGCTATGTGTCCCTGGGTGAGTCACACTGTTTGCTTCAGTTTCCTCATCTGCAAAATCAGCTGGAGAAGGAAATGACAATATCTTTGCCAAGAAAACCTCAAATGGGGTCACAAAGAGTCAGATGTGACTTGAAAAATAACTGAAATAAACTAGTCCCTGACTCAGCTACATGTCTTAGCCCTCCCTGGCCAACAACCTCCTTCCCCTTTCCGCCTTGGATTTCTCTTATCAGAATATCCTTCTCCAAAGCTGGTTGAGGCTAGGTTTGGAGACAAGGGATTTGGGCAATGTGTGCTGGGACCCTATTCTCATGTACTATCCAAAAGGTCAGACATATCCAGAAAGCCTGGGGTCTTTAAATTTATGGTACACTTGGCTACTAGATTTGTTTGCTTCTGTATGTTATGTTGGGCAGCTAGGTGGCACAGTGGGTAGAGTGCTGGACCTGAAACTCACCTTCATGAGTTAGAATCTGACCTTAGACATTTAACATCTGTGTGATCCTGGGCAAGTCACTTCACCCTGTTTGCCTCAGTTTCCTCATCTG
>CM053589.1:175106927-175129243 GCA_028646515.1 Pseudochirops corinnae | reverse complement strand
TACTATTAATTCTTCATCTCTCTTTTTTTTTAAAATTAGCTCCTCTTCTGTGAATGAGGATCAAGTTTCTACTTTTGTGTTTTGTTGTTTACTTGTTACTTTTCTAGTTTCTTTAGTTACATGATCAACTAAGTTATTTGTTCTTTTTCTCTTTTGTTCATAAACATTTTTTAAAGATACGAATTTTCTCTAAGGACTACTTTAATGGAGTCACATAAATTTTGGTATGTTATCTCATTTTCATTCTCTCTCACTCTCTTTTATCGTCTTTGCTTTGTCCTTTGAACCACCAATTCTTTAGGATTAAGTGTTTTTAGTTTCCTGTTAATTTTTTAATTCTTTCTTCAAATGTCCTTTATTTGACATAATTTTTATTGCCTTCTGGTCAGTAAAGAATGTATTTAGAATTTCTGCTTTTCTGCATTTGTTTGTGATGCTTTTCTAAACTTATACTTCATGAGTTTCTGTATAGGAGCTATACGTGACTGAGTGGTATGTAAACTTCTTTTGTTCCCATTCAGTAATCATTAGCGATCCATCATTCCTGATTTTTCTAAATTTTATTCAAGTCTTTCTTTAACTTTTTTCTTTTTCATTTCTTTGTTAGATTTGTCTAGTTATGAAAGGGGTGATATTTTCCATTATGAGAGTTTCACTATCTCTCTCTGTAATTCAATAAATTTTTGCTTTAAATAGTTATATGGTATGTTATTCAATGAAAAAAATATATATTACATATATACATATATATATATACATATATATATCTGTGTGTGTGGATTCATTATCTAAGGTAACTTTAAGCTTAGTGTAGTTTCCTGCTTATTTCTTTATATCATTTCTCTTTTTGTTGTAGTCTTATCTGAAATGATGTTGCTACCTTTGCTTCTTTTGGATTCACCTGAAGCATATAATTGATCATGCTTTAGCCCTTCATTTTAGCTCTTTGTGAATGTTTATATTTCACACATATTTCTTGTAAATGACATATTGTTGGATTCTGCTTTCCAATTATTTTGCTATCATCTTTCATTTTATGGATTAGTTTATCATCACATTCATGGTTAGGATTGTGAATTATATTTCCCTCCATCTTGTCCCTTTATATTTTTCCTATTTTTGTCCTCTCATTACAAGTAACAAGGTGATTAAAAAAGGAATTTGCATAATACTTGTGATTTATAAATGACAGTCTGCTTCCTCTCTGTTGTCCCTCTTTCTTTTGTCTGTTCTCTGGCATGGGTGTTTAGCATCCCTTCCTCCTTTTCTGACTGACATTTGTGTAGCAGGCATACCCTAAGAAGAATTGGGTAAATCCCTCCTCTCTTTTCTCCTGACATATAGACCTTGGTCCATTTTTCTAGGGAAACATTTCCTAAATTTCTTGGCCAATTTCTTGTTCCAGTAAATGGAAACTAGAGACTTCTGCCTTGTTTTGCTTTCCTCAAAAAGGTCAACAGCTCTCTTGTCAAGCACATAGGTTAACAAGGGCATAAAACAAAATTGCTTTTATTGAATACACTAGAAGAATACAGAAAGAGCATGTACTCTAGTCTGCAAAAAGCTAGAAAAAATATTCTCCCTTTTTTGTTGTACTTCAAGCAATCTTCCCCTCTGATGGATCTTACCCAACCCCCAGGAACCTATACAGTAACCCACCTTATCTTGCTATCCTGGGCTTATAGCATCACAGAAGCATGATTTTATGCCTAGAAGAAACTTTAGTCCAACACCCATATTTTAAAGAAGAGGAAACTGAGATCTAAAGAGATTAAGTGACCTACCTAATGTCACATAGATAGTAACTTGTAGAGCCTGAATTCAAGCCTAGATCTATTGACTGCAAAATCAGTACTCTTTCCACATTATGAAGAAAGGACTCAGGATCACTAGAGAATTGAATTTCCTCCACACCACCTCCCATCTACATAGTCCACACAACTCACTGTGAGTCTGTGTCTTGTTGCCCCTTGGTTCTGACCTCTTGGTTCTTGGTATTATAGTTCACTACTATAGTTCCTTCCTAGGTCTGTATAGCATTGATATCTCTCTGCATCTGGCCTATGTACATGGCCTCTCTTTTTCTTTCTCTTTGGTGTTTCACCACTTGGCTCCTGTCTCTATAGCTGTCAGCTTCCTGTTATCTCTCTAGAGAATGTGTTACAGTTTTAGAATGATCCAGCCTGAAGGCAGTATCTTGCCTTCAGGCTATTTGACATAATTTTCTGTCTTTCTGACAGAGCCAGGATTTTTATGCCTCTGAAACTTTTAATACATTTCTTCTCACACGCCCAGAATTCCATCCATTCACACTGAAGTGCCTCATCAGATGGATAGATATGAAGACCCTTTAACTCACCAGTCTTAATGAAATATTGACTCCAAATCAGGTGCTTTATTGATGATCACACCTCATTGTCATAATGATTCATGTATATTTGAATGTCAGTTATATCATTACACTACCATTAACTGTCTCCTCCAATCCTTCCTTTTTTCATGCTTTAAAGCCTGCTATACTGGCCGACAGAACTTTTCCTTTGTCATGAAAATATATTTTAGCCTGAAAACATTAAATGCTATAATTATCCAGATAGAATACAAATTCACATAGAGTGTTGCTTTTGATTTTTAAGGAGGAAATGCTTCCCCCCCTTTTCTGGGTAAAATTATTAATAGCTAATGTTTTCAATAAGCCTAATTAAGTGGCAAAAGTAAACCAGATGGGCCATTGCCATGTGTAATAACCATGAACAGACGCAACAAGTTATGCAATTGAAATCAGAGAGATGGGCTAGTTCCATTTGCAGAAACATTGGGCAAGAGACTTTCATGTTAGACTGAAGGGAAAATATGCCTCATGAACCAACTAGCAGTTATCATTAGGTGGTTAAGGAACTGTCTGAGCCCTCATTCTAAGCCCAGCTTATGTCAACAGAAGGATTCTGAATATAGGATTACATTTTATTAGCCAATTGAACAGTACTTTTCCAACAGGGCTGCTTAGTGGATGAAAGTCATTTTCATGACTACCTCCTATTGAATTACCACTAATAAAATGTCCAGCTGTTTTAATACACTGTTTTGGGGGATGAGGAACAAAAGAACATTTCCTTTTGGAGGGTTATAATTATGTTCACTTCTTGTAAAGTCTTTCTTGGAGAACATGACATACAAGACTGATGAGAAAATTCTGGCTTCCTAAATAAATAATGGATTATAGCGTTTGCCACATATCCCTCTCATTTTGACAAGGGGTCTGCAGATGATTGGGCCTGTCCAATTTTCAAATTCAAGTAAAAACAGGCCTATGGACCTTCACATTGGGGAATTTTTTAGTCTCCCTTGCTTAACAGAAGCACCATTTGGAAGAAGTTGGTCAAGGGAAATTCTCATTCGCCACCATATGCATAAAGACCATGCAGTAAGTTATAGAAGGACTTCAATCTATGTAGGTGGAGGAAATATTTCCATTGATTACCTCCCAACGTTGAAGGATGAAAGTTAACATGGATATTAGGCTCTAAACACACTTTCTAATATTTCTAAAAAGTCGAATGAATATCCTTGTGTGATAGCAAGTGCTCCCTCATTGGAGGACTTCAGGCAAAGGCTGGATGGCCACTTAGTGTGTATATTGTAGGGGAGATTTTTTTCCTGGATGGCAATCAAAGTTCCTTTTAACTCTGAAATTCTGTGATTCAGTTCTTGATGAATGGATCTTCAAAGAAAACCTTGAATGTCCCCTTGGCTTTCCTGTGAGAAGCTTCATACACAGAAAAGAATCATGTATTTGATGTCAGTATAATAGTGATAGACGATAACTTCCTAGATGTTGCCACCATGCTGGTCCTTTTTTCCCACTGCCAGCATCCTCCCAGGGCCTCCTTTTTGGGAGGGAAGAAGGGAAAAGGAACAAGCATTTATCAGGTGTCAGCTAGCTACTGGTCACTGTGCCAAAGGACTTTACCAACATTTTCTCATTTGATAACATGGTTGGTCCAGGCTGGCTGAATTTCGTTTCCCTCCTAATTCTGCTTCTGGATCTCGGGCTTCTTCCTCTTCCCTTCCCCCAGCTTTTCAGTTCCCTTTTCTAGGTTGTCTTCCCTCTGCTAGAATGTTAACTCCTCCAGGTTAGAGACTAGCTTTCTTTTTTTTACTGTATTTATATCACTAGCACTTAGACTAGAAACACTGAAAGAGATGACAAACCACTCCAAGAATACACCAATGGGTCATGAAGAGTCAGACACAATTGAAAATGACTAAGTAACAACAAAAATGCTTGTTGCTTGCTTTCCTGCCTGACTATTGGGAATGAGAGAGGAATGAAGGAAATAGTATTGAGAGGCTCTGGGTTCAAATATAGACTCTGCTATTTATTCCCTGGTCTACTTGTTGCACTTAGCATTGTATCTCTTGCCTCTCTTCCTTTGTACAAACTGTGCCTCATGCCTGAAATGCCCTTTCTTCTCATCTTGTAGAATCCCTAGCTTCTTTCAAGACTCATTTCACATGCCATCTCATCTTGGCAGCCTTTTCTAATCCCCTAAGTGCTCCTTTTCTCCCCAAATTATCATGTACACGTACATATTTCTTTGTACATATTTATTTATATGGTATTGTAGAAAGTAAGTTCATTGACTTGGTCAGTCAGTAAGCATTTATTAAGCTCCTACTCTGTACCAGGCCCTGTGTTGAGCGCCTGAGATACAAAGAAAGGTGAAAGATAGTCTGTCTCCTCAAGGGGCTCACAGTCTAGTGGGGGAGACAATATGAAAATGGCTATTTACAAATCAGATATAGACAGGGTAAATTAGAGATAGTCAATAAAGGCACTAGAATTAAAGGGAATTGGGAAAGGCTTCTTGTAGAAAGAGGGATTTTAGGTGGGGCTTGGAGGAGACAGGAAAGCCAGGAGGCAGAGACTAGAAGGGATGGAGGAGAGGCAGGGAAAATGCCCAGAGTCCTGAGATGGGGTGTTTTGTGAGAGGAAAAATATCTTCGTGTCTCTGGATCACAAAGTATGTGGAAGGAAGTAAGGAATAAGAAATCTGACAAGGTATGAAGGGACCAGGTTATGAAGGGAGTTAAAAGCAAAACATTGGATTTTATATTTAATACTGAAGGTTATAGGGAGTCTTGAATGGAGAATGAGGGTTACATGTCAGACCAGCCATATAGCAAGATCACATTGATATCTGAGTGGAGAATGGATTAGATTGGGGAGGGATTCAAGACAAGAAGACCAACCAGTGGGATGTTATGGCAGCCCAAGCTTCAAGCAGTGAGAGCCTTCATTAAGGTGGTGGCAATGTCAGATGAGAGAAGGGAGCATTTGTAAGAGGTGCTATGAAGACAGAATCCAAAGGACTTGGCAACAGATTGGATATGGAAGGTGAAAGTGAGAAGTTGAGTTTAGGATGTCTATAAAATTTCTAGTTCAAGATTCCTAGTAGGCAGTTGGAAATTTGAGACTGCAGGTGGGTAGTAAGGTTTAAGCTAGACAAATGGATCTGAGAATCATTAGTATAGGGACAATAATTAAATCCATGAGAATTGAGGAGATCACCAGGGGAAATCGTATAGTGTGAGAAGAGAAGAGGGCTCAGGACAGGGCCTTGTGAGACACCCATGGTAGGAGAGCATAACCTTGATGAAAATGCAGCTAAGGTGAGCAATGTGATAAAAGTAGGGAATATGAGACAGATAGCTGCATTGACTCTCCCATGATGTCAAGAAGTCTAAAGGAAGTCTCCAACACATTGGGTAAACCACTTGTGAAGAGCTCATGGAAGGACATGGATAGAATTTATATGTGTTGAGAAGGCAGGGATGGGTTGTGAACTTATATCAATGGAGGGAATACCCACATCTTGGAGAATACAAGTTCATTAACTATCTGAGTATATAGGAGGCAGTGTGCTACAGAGGTCACTGGCTCTGTAGTCAGAGAGCCCAGAGTTCCAATCTTGCTTCTGAGGCTTATTATCTTTGTGACCTTGGGCCAATCAGTCCTTTGGGTATCAATTTCCACATCCATAAAATGAAGGAATTGAATTAGTTGGTCTCTGAGATGCCTTCCAGCCCTAAATCTATGATCCTATATGGTTCTTACCACAAGTATTCTTCCAGTTTCCATATGGAACAGTGTGAGCAAAGGCACAGAAATAGAAACATGTGGGACCTTTGGGAAGAGGAGTAAGAGTGGAGAGCAACATTGACAACAGTCCCATTTGCCTGGATCACAAAGTATATACAATGGAATATCTTGAGATTGGACAAGAAATGTTGGGTAGCACCAAATTCTCAAAGGCCTTGAATGACAAGCAAAGGAATTAGAACTTTAATAAGAATCCCCTAAAGATTATGAGTGAAGCAGTGACATGAATATATTGTAGTATATAGGGTAAATTAAGATAGGAAAGAGGATGACTGAAGACTTTTTAGGAGATTATTGAACTAATCCTGGTGGATTGTAATGAAGACTTGTACCATGGGATCACATGTGGTTGTGGGACAAGAAGGGAGGGGATAGATATGAGTTAGAATTAGTAGGGCTTGGTGTAAGCCATTGGATATAACAGGTGAAGTACAGAAAAGAGCAGTGAACTCTAAAGTTCTTAATATGAAATGAAAGGTTAATAGTGATGCCAGAGATGAAAATAGTGAAGTGAAAAGGAGCTGCTATAACTTTGGTCCAAAGATATTGTGATCCTAGGGTATATTTGTAGTATCTCAAATTCAAAATGCTATTGGGATATTCAAATGGAGATGTCCTATTGGCAGTCAGCGTTATGGTTCTGAAACTCAGAAGACAAATCAGAATTGTAGTATACATTTGGTAGTAATCTACATAAAGGTTGTAATTGTAGAGTTGGATTATGATATTGCCAAAGGAGAAGCTAGAGAGACAGAGGAATGGGGGGTGGGGACGGAATGTGAGAGAAAAAGAGACAGAAACACAAAGAGACTGAAACAGGGAGAAGGAGAGAGATAAAGTATTAGAGGCAAATCTTGAATCCAGTTCCTTTAATCCCAGAATCAGTGTTCCTTCCCTTATGCCAATACAGCCTCCCTGGAAGAGAGAAGAGATAATTAAAAAAGTGGGAGTGCTCAACAATTTCAAATGCTCCAAAGATGTTCTGGAGGATGGAGACTGGAAAAATAGCACAAGGGCTTGGAATTAGGAAGTTTTTGGTGACTTTTTAGAGAGAAACTTTTGTAGAATGGTCAGGAGAGAAACCAGATTGCAAGGATCTGAGAAAAGGTGGGTAGTGAAGACGCAGAGATAAAAACTATTTCAAAAAGTTTTGCAGAAAGGGAGAGGGATGATGGTAACTGAATAGGATAAGGGTATTAAGGGAAGGCTTTTTTAGAATTGGGGAGAGTTGAGTATGTTTCCAGGCAAAAAGGATGGAGACAAATGATGAGGCCATAGACATAGTTCAGATAAGAGGTGATGAAGACCTGGACAAGGATTGTAGCTGTTTGAGCTAAGAGAAGGGGAAGATATAAGCAATATTGTGGAGGTAGAATTGATAGGATTTAACGACTGATTGGCTGGGGGAAGGGTTGGTGAGGAAGAGTGAAGAGTTGAGGATGATTCCAAGGTCATAAAACTGGGAGACTGGAAGGATGATAATGTTGAAATAAGGAATTTCAGAAGAGGGGTGGGTTTGGCAGAAAGGTTAAGGAGAATTAATTATGCCTCCTCTGTGATCTGAGGGAAGGAAGGAAAGTGGGTGAGGATGTTGAAAAACTCTGCGAATAGAGATCTAATCCTGAGCAAAAAGTTGTGCAAAATTGTGGAGACGTTTCTTTCTGGTAACTTTCTACCTCCGTTGTTAGCTTCTCTTTCCTCCCTTCTGCCCACCACTTCTAATTCTTCTCATCTTTCCCCCTTTTCTAGGGCCCATCCAAATCCCATTGTGGTTAATCTTTGGTGAAATGTTTTCATCTAAGCTATATGCTGGCTGGGGTTAAAATGTGATCTCCAATTACTGGGAATTTATGATTTAACATGGAATTCTTGAAAACAGATCTTTATGATTTCGAAAGTATGGAATCATAATGGTGGAATAACAGGCACGGGTTACAGCCTTTCATGTCCTGTCATATAGGTGGCTGCCTTCTCTTCCTACTGGCTAGGTTTGTTATATTCATGCCTTTTATTTACACAATAGGAGAGGAGTTCAGTGAACTGAGTTCTATCCTCAAGCTCAAGAGTGGAATGGTTGCTGCTTCTCAGTCCTGCTTCCAGGAGGCACTGTTTTGTTCTTTGTTAAGATGAGCCTGCTGGTTTGACTGATGGAAATCATCAGAGGCCGAACAATCAGGAAAGAGCCAAGACTAGCATTCAGAAGTTGGGAAACCCTAAATGCACTGCTCACAGTCAAAGACAAAAACAAAGATGTCCAGACTTCATGAACAGCTTTCTTGTTCTTGGTTCGTTAATCCTTTATTTGGTGCTGTGCAGAAGGAGCCAAATGTAGTGGCTGGGGTTTGTCCATATGTTGTCAAAGAGATTGTAGGGTACTGTTGACCGACCCATCTGGGTCACATCTGTCCCTTTCTTTCCTCTCACACACGGACCTGTGCCTAGGGTAAATATCACAGGTATAGAGTGGATGGGGCAAAGCTTCACTTGGGAGCAAGTCAGGGACTCCAGGAAAATGGCAAAAAGCTTTTGCCAGGATGGGTCAGGACAGAGAGGAGAAGACTTTGCCCTAGTGAACCTAAGGACTAAAAGTGCTGTTAGCACTCTATAAATTAGGCACCCTAGGGCAAAGTCCCTGTTGTCCCACCCTAGTTATCCAGAGTCCTGGAGGCAGAATTGATAGGATTTGATGACTGATTGACTGGGGGAAAGGGTGAGAGGGAGAATGAAATGTTGAGGGTGACTCCAAGATCATAAAACTGGGACACTGGAAAGACGATGTTGTTGAAATAGGAGTATCTCCCTAACTGGATCCAGTGCAAACAAAGGATAGGACTTTGACTCCAGGGCCAACCATGTCTTAACCACCTTCCTATTTCTAATATTGCTGGCCATGCAAACTCTTGGGCCTTGGAATTAGACTGGTTAGTTATGTTCTGTCTTAGATGCTTTAGTCTGCCTAGGAGGAAGGATTAAAATGCCAGCATCACTGAGGGAACATGGTGTCTTCACTTTTTCATAATTTGGGCACCATTTTGTTTTCTCCAGCAGCAATGGGGGCTTAGCCATATTGGGCATACATTCAGTACACTTACAGACCCTTCTCATGCCACATTTGATTTTTAATGTATTTCATGTTTAACAAGCTCCCACTTAACATTTATCCTCCCAAATGGAAAACAGCTGTTAAAAAATTGTTGCTACTTTAACATGTGGCACAAACCTGTATCAAATCATGAAGCTCCAAATGTAGACAGAACAACATGGTGACTAGAGATGTAAGTAATGTCCTGCTCTCTGTAAGGTAATTTAAAAACGTACTAATTAATTAATTTTTAGTTTTCAACATTCATTTCCATAAGATTTTGAGTTCCAAATTTTCTCCCCCTTCTTTTCCTCCCCCCACCTAAGATGGCATGCAATCTGATTACAGACTCTCTATATACATTCATATTAAACATATTTTCACATTAGTCATGTTGTAAAGAAGAATTAGAATCAATGGGAGGGACTATGTAAGGTCATTATTATAAGGGGCTCTGGGAATAATTTCCATCAAACAATGGAATCATTTTACCTCTTTGAATATAGATTCATCCTATCTAGGAAATGTCTCCAGTATGTATATGCAAATACTTGACTTTTAATTGGACATCATTAAGATTTCTGGAAATACTGACCCCATCCACATTGAACATTGAACATAAAAGCAATTAACAAAAGTGTCCAATATAGTGATTATATCAGACGATGTCTGCCATCTTAATAGCTCCCCACTTCTGTGCCATGAGGAATATAAAGATAAGAGACTTTTTTATACATATTCTCTGGGACCATTGTTGGTTTTTCTATCATTCTACTATTTTATTTTGCTTGTTTGCCTACCAGGAAAAGGGAGAAATGCCATTCTGCCTCAATCACTCCATGAGCCTCTGCCCGAGCCTGCCTGTTTGAGAGGGAGAGAGATGCCCTTCTTGTCATGTCCCTGGTCAATTCTCCCAAGCCTGCACTCATGTGGGTGCCTCCACCTTCCCCTTTGTCGTTCCCTATTACCCCCAGCAGCAAATATAGAGTCCTCTGTTTGGTGTTTAAAATTCTTCATAATCTGACCCCTTCTTACCACCCCTTCTTATACCTTATTCTTCCTCACTCCACTACCTCCTTACTGGTTTTTGTTGTTGTTTTGAGTAAGACATTCTGTCTCTCAATTCTGGGCATTTTCATTACCCTTTCTCATCACCACCTCCTGGCTTCCCTGACTTCCTTCAAGTCTCAGCCCATGCTGGTTCTCCTTAATTATTACATGGTGATTATGTGCAGGGTCAAGTTCTGTATTACCTCTGAGGTTATCTCTAATTTCTCCTGTATATATCTTATTAACACATAGTTTTTCACATAGTGTCCCCTTCCTCAGACTGTAAGTTCCTTGAGACCAGGGACTGAATCTTGTCTTTTTTTGTATTCCCAGTGCTTAGCACAGTATCTGGCACATAGAAGACATTTAATAAATGCTTCTTGACTTGACTTCCCTTTAGTGATCTTTTCATTTTCACCATTGTAGGCATTGTGTGTATTGTTTCTTACATTTTTCTTTATTTCTATATTTTTAGTTCAAACAAATCTTCCCATGTTTTTCTGAATCTCTTGTCTATATAATTTATTATAATATAATCATATTCCATAATATCATAGACTAGTTTTTTAAACCAGTTGCCAGTCAATGGGTGCCCACTTTGTTTCCAATTCTATGCTTCTAGAGCAGTGGTTTTCAACCTTCCTAATGCCTTCACCCTTTAATAGTATGTGGGCATGTCTGCATATGGGCAGACCTGCCTGGAGACAGATAGAGGAGGTTCCTAAGACCATTGGAAATATGTGGGACCCCTGTGAAAGGGTCATTCAAGCCCAAAGGGGTCGCGACCCACAGGTTGAGAACCATTGTTCTAGAGTGTTGCTTTGACTATTTGGCATTTATTGGACCTAAAGGTCTTTGACCTTTGTGGGGAATACACCCAATAGTGGAATCACAGGATCAATGGGTATGACAATTTAGCCCCTTTTGTAATTTCAAACTGATATTTAGAGTGGTTGGACCAGTTCACAGATCCACCAATGTTTTTGCTTGTGTCATTCTTTCCATGTCCACCTCACTATCCTCAGTGGCCTCAGGATTTTTAAGAGCCTTTTACTTTTCAATTGTCTTTGGCAATAGTGCAATTACAAATGACTCTAGAGTTAGTTTTGTTTTATAAAGGAAATTTCAAGAGTAAAAAGAGAAAAATAGATGCCTTTCATATTTCTCATAAATCTGTCAAGGGTTTCCAGATGATGTAGTTTCCAACTTCAGGTCCTGTAGTTTCTGAGTACCTTTATTAATTAAAAAGATTATTATTTTTCAAAAAAGAATGTTGATCATATTCAGGGCAGGGTTACATTTACAAAAAAGGTCCTTGCTACTTTCTTGACAAAACAAACAGGTTTCCTTCAGACCGTTGTTCTCTGGAACCAAGGCTTGGGTAGTGGAAAGCATTCTGGACTGTGAATCAGGAGACCTTGAAACTGGCCATGGTGCTGTCAGTACCTATGTGACCATGTTTGAACAAAACTCTTAAAATTTGCTAAAATGTGGATACCCTGCCTACCCTCCAGGTTTTAAGGGTCAAATGAGGCAAGAGATATAAAAATCCTTTGGAAAGGATAAAGCTCAATGCAAGCATGCTTATGGTGATGCCTTGAAAAATCAGATTTCATCTGTTTGCAAAGTTCCTTGATGTTAGCAAATACAAGGAATTAGGTGACCAACTCTAGTGGATCCATTCTAGGAAGTTTGCTGCTCTTAATGACTTTGAAACTTCAATGGAGCTATGATCTCACCGAGATGGGTACTCCCACGAATAGTGCAACTTACAGCTCATTCCCAATTTCTCATCCAGTATGACTCAACTCTTCCTTCCAAAACTACCAAGTGTTTATTTTTTATTTATTCTGTACATGTTGTTTCCCCCTTAATGATGGAAACTGTTACATTTTTGTCTTTGCCTACCTAGTATCTCACATCATACCTGGCACATAGAAGATACTTAATAAATGGCTATTGATTGATTAGAAGCAGGATGCTCAAACTTGTTAGATCAGATCAGAGTGTAACAAAGAAGCGATGTAAGAGACAACTGTGATGGGGATCCTGGGGCAAGCCATTGTAAAGATATAACTACAAGAAAAAGCAAGGGAGAGTATAGTGGAATAGGCAAGAAGTTGCTTTTATATCTGCACTCTAACAAAAAAGTGCTGGGTTCATGGTCTGATCATTTGGATTCAAATCCTGGCCCTATCATTTACTACACAGCATCTTGCACTAGTCTTTTGGGGTCTCAGTTTCCTTCCATATAAAATGAAGAGGTAGAATTGGACCAGATCATCTCAAACTTTCTGGTTCTGAATTCTATGATTCTAGTGGAGAGAAAAGTAGATTTGGAATAGTAGGAACAATGTTTGAATCCAATTTCTGCCCCTTTATGCCTATGTGACATTAGGTAAGTGCTACCACTCAGTCTTAGTTTCCTTATCTGTAAAATTAGATGAAATGTTCTCTTAGATCCCTTCTAGACATAAGTCCCATGATGTGTATTTATCTTAAAGGCCTAAATAGGACAAGCCCCAAAAACTTGGATAAAGGCAAGAGATGGTGTGATAAATGAAGAGATGAATTTTCCAGATGTTTGACCAACTCAGGAAGAAAGTTAATACATCAGGTGTTTGGGTTGGATGTAAGAAAGGAAAAAAAAAAGAATGATAAGGGATTTCCTAGGAAAATGGGCTTGAAGATAATTCTATACTGGTAGATATACACTCAGGAATTTACAGACCTGTGCACTCTGGATAGTTTCTAAGAGACTATTTCATAAGATACAGAATTTTGGCACATATAGGATTTGCTATTATCCTGTCCTATAAAACTGCTATTAGGTGCCAAGACTAACAGCTGCTTGTAGACTAGTCCCATTATATTAGCTTCCTTTGGTTTGGAGTTATGGTTCAGGTGACATGATTTGACTCATGACATATTTTAATCTGTGCAGTAATGAACCATGTTATATTAGGGTTCTGCAGCATTTGACATTGAAAGCAAGAAACAGAATAAAGTGATTTTCTCAGTACAGAAGAAATACTGTATGGGTCAATCTGTTCCATCAAGTATTCATAAAATGCCTACTCATCTTGCACATTTAATCAGTTGCCTAATCTTGTTAATTCTACTCTACTATGTCCCCTCTTCCAGCTCACAAGCTCAGCCCTTGTTCAGGCCGCATTTTGTCTTCCCCTCCTGATTGTGTTTCTGACTTGCCAGACTTTGATGCCATGTCCCAGTGGTCATCTCACCTTGAATATCCCTCCTCCATGCTCCTTCTCCCGTTGGTGACATTCTCTTGGGACTTACCTACATTTGACTACCCTTCATCCTCCTCCTGGTTTTGCTTCTGACTTTCCAGACTTTGATACCATATGCCCACATGGCTACCTTCTTCCATTTTCAGTTGCCTTGTGTATTGTTTTCTGCCATTAGAGTAAAACCTCCTTGAGGGCATGGATTATTTCCTCTTTCTTTTGCTTTTATTTAGCATGCAAACTCTACTTCAGACAGCGCAACTGCAATGGGCTGCCCACATTGTTCTAAGGCAAAGAAAATGCTTGCCAAAAAGACTATTTTATGGAGAACTCACACAGGCCAAGGATTCACATGTGGTCAGAAGAAGAGAGAGATATATGCACACTCTCAAGATCTCTCAAGAACTTTGGAATCAGTTGTGTGACATGAGAGACACCGGCACAGGACCTCCTAGCATGGCGTGCCCACATCAGAGAAGGTACTGTGCTCTATGAGTGAAGCAGAATTAAAACAGCTCAAAGGAAATGTTCATATGGCTATTTGTGCCCAACCTGTGGTAGAGCATGCCGAGCTGTATTGGTCTGATCAGCCACAGTCAGACACACTGAACCTTGACTCTAGCATAGCGATGTCATTTTGGCCCTCCTTGAGAACAAAGAACAGCAGCCACCATTTGTATCCCGAGTTTAGCGCAGCACTTGGCACATAGTAAGCATTTCATAAATCCTTGTTGCCTGCCTGCTTTGAAGATGGGGTCAGGGAAGAGGTGCCTGGTATTCAACCCATACTGGGCAGACTTCTGGGGCAGGAGAGACAATGATGTAGGTCTCAGTTCCTTCATTAAATAATTTCAATAATATGCATTGTATCATCCACAGTAGTGAATAAACCAGACTTCAACACAACTAGAGCATGATGATGAGTCAATTGAAGCTTATCTCTAAATACAGGAGATTCTCCTCTAGAAAGAGCTGAAGCTAAAGTCTGAGAAGGTCCCCAGAGATTTCCTTTCCTCCCTTAAGATCAACACTCTTCAACTCGTCTCATTTTATTATAGCCACAACTTTGCTTGTGCCAGGGTGTAAGATATTTTTGTACTGGATAGAATGCTGGTTACAGAATCAAGTGAGACACAGGTTCAAACCCCATCTCTGGCACTTCCTAACTGGGTGACTCAATGCAAATCCCATAACCTAAGTCCAATTTTTCCCTCTAGTCACTGCTTTAAATGAGGACAATAATGTCTGTCATAGCTACCTTACAGGATCATTGTAAGACTCAGTTGAAATAATGTAAAGCATTTAGAACATCTTTTTAAAAAATTTTAAAAACAAATTTACTTTTAATTTACAACATTCAGTTCCATAATCCCTTGAGTTCCAAATTTTCTCCTCTTCTTTCTCCTCCTCCCCTCCCCCATGGCAGCATGCAATCAATCCAATACAGGTTCTACAAATACCTTCACATTAAACATTAGTCAAATTGTAAAGAATTATAGCCAATGGACTGAACAATGAGCAAGAAGGAACAAAACAAAACAAAACACAAGAGAGAGAGCAAGTAGTTTGCTTCAATCTACATTTAGACTCTGAAGCTCTTTTCTCTGCATAGGGATATCCTTCCCATCATGAGTCTTATGGAGTTGTCTTGTAGCCTTGCATTGCTGAGAGGAACCCAGTCTATCACAGTCATCACAGAGATGATATGTCTGTAATTATATACAGAGTTCTCCTGGTTCTGTTTGCCTCCCTCAGCATCAGTTTATATATGTCTCTCCAGGTTATTATGAAGTCCATCTGCTCCTCATTTCTTATAGCACAACAGTATTCCATTACATCTGTATACTACAACTTGTTTAGCCATTCCCCAACTGAAGGACATCCCCTTGATTTCCAATTCTTTGCCACCACAGAAAGAGCTGCTATAAATACTTTTGTACATACAAGTCCTTTCCCCACTTGTATGATGCCTTTGGGATACAGCCCTAGAGCACTTTGAACACCTTAAGGAGAAATGTCAATTATTATTTCTTTGTTAGACTTATTATGATTTTGTCAGAGAAGGAAAGTCCTTCTACCAATGCAGGGTATTTCCTATGTTCTCTGTAACTTGGAGTCTGAGAGAGTTGCCCAGAGCACCAAGAGCTTGAGGGTCTTGCCAGAGGGTAGAGTTTGTCCAAAGCAAAATTTGTTTACATAGAAAATACAAATATGTTGTTCATATTTATTATTAAGCATTCACATGGATTTGAATCTAAAATGATAATCCAAAATTATGTTTTCATAGGAAGAAAACTTACTTGGAAAGAAAATGAGAAAACTTACTTCTTTCCCATTTTTTCTGGGTCATTTCATTGGAAGGAAGGATTGCAGTTTCCTCCTGTCCCACAAAATGTCCTATTTACTCACTATTGTGGGTGATAGAGCCCATATTATTGAAAATATGTAATGAAGGAACTGAGACCTACATTGTCTCTCCTGTCTCATGAGTCTTTGGACAGGATGGGTGAATGCCAGGCACTGCTTCCCTGGCCCCATCCTCAGGGCAGGAGGGCAACAAGGATTTATGAAGCACTACTATGTGCTAGTTACTGTCCCAAACTCCAGACAGAAAAATAGGTTTTGGAAAAAAGGGCGTTGGTATGTCATGGGATTTTAACAGCTCTCTGTTGGCATGATGTGGATCTTCTTGCTGAAAAAACCAAACTGAACACTAGCCTCTTCCTTGAAGGACAAGAGCCATCCCCCAAATGGAGTCAAAGGCCATCAAAACAATTCCACAACAATTCAACCAGTATTTATTAAGCACCTGCTGTGTTCCAGACATTGTGCTATGAGCTGGGGATACAATGACAAAAGGCAAAATAGTTGTTGATCTCAGTGAGTTTACACTCTACACACTTGGGAAAAGGAGGGAAAGGGGAAGACAATGCAGATGAGTAAATATGAAAGAATTGGTGGGGGGGCACTGATAACCAGAAAAGGGAGAATCAGGAAAGGATTCTTGTAGGAGGGGACTTTTGAATTTAGTCTTGAAGGGATTCCACAAGATGGGGGTGAGGAGGTAGAGTGTTCTAGGGTTGGGGCACAGGATGAAGCTTGAAATGCAAGTGAGATTTTGCCTCCAGCTTTAAGGGAGAGCTGAAGAACAAGAAAGAAGGTCATTTTGTGTTTGATTTTTACACTTTGACTGATAAACTTCAAGAGACAGGATGGCTAGAAAGAAAGTGCTTAAAAAATTTCTGTTATTTTTGGTCTAGTTCCTTACTAGGCTAGATGGTACACTTTCCCCTTGCCTTCTTTTGGCTAGGTTCCTAGCCCAAGCTTCATTGCCTTTTCTTTTTGCCCAGACTTCATTATTGCTTCTCTCTCCCTCTCCCTCCTTGTCATCATCCTCGTTGTCATGATCATCGTCGTGATTGTCTTTGTTCTTCTTCTCTCTCTCGTTCTCTTTGCCCCCCTCCATCCACTTCCTCTCCTGTACCCTCTCTCTTCTTATCCTTGACTCCTGCCCCATCTTCCTTCCCATGCTTACCCATACTCATTTATTATGTGACTACTATATCTCCAGCATTCCTCCTTCCTAGGAACTACTGTTATATAACTCCTCGATAACACTCTACTTACCAAATGCTAAAGATCCCTGAAGGTACTAGATGATTGTAATGCCAAGCAAAGGCAACTTCCAAGGTTCAGAATACCAGCATAGTAACTCTCCATTTATTCAGTGACAAATTCAGGCAAAACATTCATAGAAAAGAGAAAATCAAAATACAGCATTCACCATGTGTAATTCAATAATTTAGTAAGTCCTCAATTCAATCACAAAGTACTAAGGTCCAAGTACTACTCCACCCCTGGTTAGTACATTCATTTAGTCAATCACAAAGTCTCTCCTTTCAAATGGAGATTAGTTTCCAATCATAAACAAAGTACATTCATTTGGTCAGTCACAGAGCACAAAAATCAAAGTGCTCCACCCCTGAATTACAATTATCATCAGTTACCCCCCAAGCACCTTCTCAAAGGGCCAGTGGAGAGCACAAAGGCCATCTACCCCTAAGCCACAACAAAGTTACAATATCATCACAGCATTCAATACCCAAGGAGAGATCTTTTCTTTATTTTGACCTGAGGCATGTTCTCAGCAATCTCTGTTCCTGGGAGACAAAGCTTACATTGCCAGTGTCCTCATCAATTCACTCTTTGCCTGCAGAACAGTCTCAGGACCCCTGAAAACATCAGCAACACCCTCTTCCAGGATTTCTGTAAACATACAACAAGAAAATCCTCCTTCAGGGCTTCTGAACCAACAGCAAGGTTTCAACACCTCTGCAACAGCACTGTATGAAACCAGCAGATGAATCTGGCAAGACAATATCAAAACAGACAGACAAAATATCAGCAGCACAGTCATGCCTCCTCAGTTCTCAGCAGCTCCAGGTAGCAGCTCTCAAAAGTCCTGGGCAGCTCCAACTGGCTCTCAGCAGTCCAGGCAGCTTTGGCTGACAGCTCTCTCTCTCTCTCTCTCTCTCTCTCTCTCTCTCTCTCTCTCTCTCTCTCTTTCTCTCTCTCTCTTTCTCTCTCTCTCTTTCTTTCTTTCTCTCTCTCTCAGTAACTCTGGCCCCCAGCAATTCTCCTTTCTCTCTGCCTCCATGATGCTGCTCCCCCAAAGTTCTTCTGCTTTTCTCTGCTTGGACCTCTCTCCCAATTCACGGCTTCTCCCAGTTCAACCCTCTCTCTTCACATCAACAAGTCCATCCCACAAGTGGGAATCATAAGCTCTGGGTTTCAACACTCAACCTGAAAACCAAGCCAACACAGGGAGATCTTTAAATTCCATTACCATTACAATGATAAGGGAAACTGAAATGTCTCTCAATTCCTTTATGATACAGTGGAACAGAGTTAAGAAAATTATAGATATGTGCCTTCTCATCCTCCCTAGATATGTCCCAATTTATCCATGCCATTTCTAAAGTAAAGAACTTCAAATAGCTGAAAGTGAGGCTGGGACAAATTTAACAGAGGGCAATCTACCAGAAAAGGGTGGCCCATCCCTCCCTCCATTTATCCCTCCATCCCTTCCTTATTCTTTCTTTCCTTCTACCATCCATCCATCCATCTGTGAGCATTTATTAAGTGTATACTGTCTTCCAGGCACTGGGGATACAAGAACAACAACGAAATGCTGTATCTACAAGAGCATGCTGGTCTTTGCTATTGTGGGGCTCAGGTGCTATCCTGTCTGCTTTGGAGGGAGGGGGAACATTTGCAAGATTAATATCAGCAATAGCTGATTTATTTAGTCTCCAAGTCAGCAGAGCCTTTTTCATGCACAAGCTCAATCCACTTTCCCAATTAGCATATGAGGTAGGTGCTAGAATAACCATTATTCCTACTTTCCAGAGGAAGAAACTGAGACTTACAAATGTTAAGATAGCTACCCAGGGGTGTCCTTGACTGTAAGTCTTGTGGGGATATTATGCTATCCTTTACTTCCACCCTGAAAGAAGGTTGTGAGGTAACTGGATAGCCATAATTAGCACTGAGAACACTTGTAATTGCCATATAAATAGCATTTGTTTTCCCAAGCAAGGACACAGATGCCTTACATTATTCAAGTGCAACAAGGCTATAGAGGTGTTTCTGTAAGAGCTGAAATGACAGAGAGGCAGGGATGGAATCTCACCAGCAGCAATGGAGATCTGAATGTCTGGGAAAATTGCTGAGCTATGAAAAATTGATATAAGCTCTGTAAGAACTCTGCTGGGCTTTACTCTTCCAGTCCTATGTTTAAGTGCTTAAAGAATTCAGGAAGGCTTCCGTTTTCAGGAGTATTAAATAGGGATTCCAACTGATGAGGAAATGCCAGTCAGTTTGGGGTAGGAGACACACTGTCTAGTCAATGAAAAATCAAAGGGAAACAGACTGATGACTGGGGGAGGGGAAGTTGTTTCGTCTTACTACTTATGTCTACCTTTCTGTAACAAAAGGCATTTCAACAATCTAGACAAAGCTGGGTTTTAATAGACTAGAACAGCTTTGAGACTTATATGTGCTTTTGGGGAATTTCCATGAACCTCTTTCACCTATTGATTGGCTTGGGGGAGAAGGCTGGAGGGGGGCACCTAGGAGAGACTTTTCCGTAGAGAGAGAGTAGGAAAAAGGATGCAAAGAATGAAGGACCAAGAGAATTTTGTGCATTGTAGAGTTGGTTTGCTCTCAAACACAGTGTAGAATAGGGAATCAGAACATTTTCCACAAAAGAAGCAGGTGTGGGTCTGGGTCTTTTTACAAGGGACGCGCGTGTGTGTGTGTGTGTGTGTGTGTGTGTGTGTGTGTGTGTGTGTGTCCCGGACCCCTTTGGCAGGTAGGTTTTTAAATAATTAAAGGAAACATTGAACTTCATTTGGAGGTGAGTGAAAATAGATTTAAGATTTTTCCCCCATTCACATTTCCAGACCCCTTGAAATCTATCTATGGCTTTAGTATCCCTGTGGTAATCCAGTCCCCTCATTTTCCACAGTAAAGAATCAAGCCTTTAGAGATTAAATGACTTAGTCATACTGGTAGTGAGTAAGCAGAGTCAGAATTTGATCCCAGGTCCCTCTGAATGATAATCCAGTGTTCTTTCCAAGACACAATCCTGCATAGGTGAGGTCTAAGTGGTAAGTTTTTTAAGTTTCTTATTTTATGTTCCCTATAATTTCAATAAAATTCACTTTCATTATATGGTGAATTGTGTTCTCTATTTGGACATGAAAGAGGCTTCTGCTCTCACCACATGTCTTTACTGACTATATGTCTCCTGGGTGATGACAGATGGACAGTCTAAATACTGCAGTCACTTGCACAGAATGGTAAAAAGAAGGCT
This sequence comes from Pseudochirops corinnae, assembly GCA_028646515.1. NCBI lineage: Eukaryota > Metazoa > Chordata > Mammalia > Diprotodontia > Pseudocheiridae > Pseudochirops > Pseudochirops corinnae. The sequence continues at coordinate 175,108,820 of CM053589.1, read as the reverse complement.
TCCAACTCATGAGGTTGGATTGTCCATGGGGGATTTATGGGAGTGGATGGATAAAGAGTCCTACCTGAGGCATGGAATGAATAATTAGAATGAGAATCATAGCTAACATTTTTACAGTGCTTTTTAAAAGTGGTGCTGTGCTAAGTGCTTTAAAATTATTAGCTCATTTTATCCTCACAAGTCTGAGAAGTAGGTACTATTATTATCATCATCCCTATTTTACAGATGAGGAAACGGGAGCAGAAGTGACTTGCCTACAGTCACACAGCTAGGAATGTCTGAGGCTAGATTTGAACTCCGGTCTTCCTGACTCCAGCCCCCTGTGGGAATGAAATCTACACCACTGGAAGGAATGATGACATTGATGAAACCACAGATCCCTGAAGGTGTTGAAATGAATCTGTCACTGGGGAGCCTGACCCTTGTATTACTAGGTGGTACAAGGTGTAGGTTTTTCCAGATTTTCTGACTGGTCACCTATGAGTTAAGAGAAATAATAAAACCCTTCCCAGTGCACCTCACCCTTTCATGAAGTGAAGATAACATCTCTAAAGAGGTTCTCTCCTACAATATGTATTATAGAAGCAGGGGTTGATTCAGTGACTTGCAGATCAGCTCATACCTAAGAGGAATTGCTACAATCTTCTTGCTGTGCCTATCACATAACCCATCAAAAGGCTCAACTTCAGACCTTTTCTCTGACTGCTTCCCATGCCTGGGATGCTATCCCTCCCTCCTCATCTCTGATTCTCAGCTTCTCTCACTTCCTCAAAGTTGCAGTTCAAACCCCACATTCTATGAGAGACCTTTCCCAGTCTCCTTTAATCTTACTGCCTTCCCTCTGAGACTGCCCCCAATTTATCCTGTCTATATCTTGTTCTATATGGTTGCTTGTATGTTGTCTCCCCCATTATACTATGAGTTCCTTGGAGAAAGGCTCTATTTTTACCTTTCTTGATACCCCTAGTCCTTATCACAGGCCCAGCACATAGTAAGTGCTTAATAAATGCCTGGTAATTTACTAAGTGGCTGTCCAGACTCTGATCGAAGATTTCTAAGGAGAGGGAACCCACGACTTCTATTTTTAGACATCTTTAATTGTAAGGACATCGTCCACCCTGACCTGCCATGACACTTAACCTAAATTTGACTCTGTAATTTCCATAGTGGATAGAATGCTTGGATTTGAGTTATGAATACCTGTGTTCAAATCCTACCCCTGACATAATAAGATGTGTGACCATGGGCAAGTCACTCTACTTTCTCTTGGTCTCTGTTTCCTAGTCTATAAAATGATGATGGATATTAATATCTGTAATAGTTATCTCACAGCATTGTTTGAGAGACTAAATGAAATAAATACATAAGCAGAACTTTGACAGCTTACGTGTCAGGTATATATAGGGTGTCATGGATAGAGAATCAGCCACAGAGTCCGGAAGACCCATGTTCAAATCTGACTTCTGTTAGTTATGTGGCTCTGGGCAAGTCAGTTAAGTGCATGCTCATTACACCGGGCAACTTTCTAAGACTTTATGTTTCAGGGGAGGTGCTAACAACCATTGGTAGAGGTATTTTCCTCTTCCAAGAGAGTTTCCCATGCCAATGAAAGAGGTCCAGTCCCTACCTCTATAAATGTGACATTCTTTTTTTCTGCTTCATGGAAAACCATAATGACAGACAGTGCAATCTACCATAAAAATATTAGATGGGGAGTCAGAAGATCTGAATCACAACCTCATCTTCAACTATGAGTATCAAGTAAAACAATATTTTGTGAAGAACTTAGCACAGTGCCTGGCATATAGTTTGTGCTTTATAAATGTTGTTATTATTATATTTCACCTCAAATATAACATTATTACATATAAAACATATATATTATACTATTAT
>CM053589.1:175074776-175106427 GCA_028646515.1 Pseudochirops corinnae | reverse complement strand
CAACATTATTATATATGATATCTATAAACAGAATATGTAGTATTATTATTATATTTCAGTTCAAATATTATAGTAACAACAACAATGTTTATAAAGCCCATACTGTGTGCTGGGCACTGTGCTAAATGCTTTACAAATACTGCTTCATTTGATGCTTATAACACCTTTGAGAGGTAGGTTTTTTACAGATGAGAAAACTGAGGCAAACAGAAGTTAAGGGACTTGACCAGTTTCTCATTGCTAATCTGAGGCTGGATTTGAACTCAGGTTTTCCTACTGTGGCACAGTAGGTAGAGCATTGGGCTTGGAATGAGGAATGCTGATTTTCATAAGTTCAAATCCAGACTTAGACACTTAGTTGTGTGGCCCTGGGCAAGTCACTTAACCTTGTTTGTTTCAGTTTCCTCATCTGTAAAATGCATTGGAGAAGGAAATGCAAATCACATTAGTAGCTTTGCTAAGGAAACCCCAAATGGGGTCATAAAGAGTCAGATACTACTGAAATGACTGAACCACAACAAAAACCATCTGTCTGGGTCTGGCACTTCACCTTGTGTGTGACCTAGCTGCCTCCATATTTGGGTCAGTGGGCAGGTTCCATATGTAGATTTCAACAATAGAAATGCATCCTTTTCATCATGTCTTTCTGAACCCAGCTAAGAAGAAATTGTTATTTGTAGTTCCTATACTGTTTCAGGTCTGCCACTTTTTTCTCCCTAAGCTAGTTATAGGTGATGTAAGATGCTGTCAGACTTTGCTTCCTACAGATGTATATAGTGGAGCTGGATTCTATATTGCACATCTGTCCAGCCTCATATCTATTTGGCAGGTGGTGAATATTTTCCAAGAGGATAAATTCTAAGCTATAACTCTGTCCCAAAGCACTCAACCAAATTGATGGTAGGAAAAGGTTACTGAAAAAGCTGAAATCGCCAGAGAGCTGGGGGAGCAAAGACGGCTCCTTGGAATTTGCTGCTGACATAAATAGCTTGGCTCTGACATGAGGCAGGAGCGGGGAGTGCTCAGTTTGTCTTTAGGGGGAGATTGAGGCAGCAAATTTTGGCCTTGGCCGAAAGAGGACATAAATTTCCTGAGGACCCTGTGAAGAAGGTGATCACTCCAAGCAGAGGCCGTGGGACCCCTTGTGGGTGTTACCTCAGAAGGGTTTCATATGATCATAAAGTTAGAACTTGGGAAGGCCATGGACAGCAGGGCTGAAAGGCAGTGATATTCAATTCAGCGGGAATTTATTAAGCCTCTCCTCTGGGCAAGGTATGGTGCTTTATGTTGAGAATATTAAGGCTAAAAACCAAACCAAAAGAAAAAAGTTCCTGACCTCGAGTGGTTCCCATTCTGGGTAGGGGTAGGCAAACACCATCTATTTAGATAATTTAAAAAACACAAATCTTTGCAAAGTTTCAAGTGGGAAGACAGCACTAACCATTGAGTTTGGGGAGGATGGAAGTGGGCCAGGGATCAGGAAAGACCTCATGTGGGAGTGGGCATCTGGAGGGTTCTTTAGTGGGCTGGAATTCTACAAGGTGGAGGTGGGGATGGAGTGGTGTTCCTGACATGGGGCATTCTCTCTGCAAAGGCCAGAGGTAGAAGGGGAGAGTGTTGGGTACAGAGATCAGCTAGCAAGCAGCTGCAGAGCAAAAAGATTCCATTCAATTCATATTCAGCCATTATTCTAACTGATTGACATACACTTTATAACTGGTTTTATGCTGTCACCTCAAAGTGATGCTATGAATATTTTAATATATAAACCACTCTTTCTGTCATGGGCCTCCCTGAAGGCAGAGACTGTCTTGCTTTTTCTATTCTGATCTCCAGTGCTGAGCATATGGCACCTGGTACAAGATTAATGCTTAATACATTCTTTCTCATTCATTCACTCATTTGTTCATTTGTTTGATTGTTCAAGGAGGAAGCCCTCAGGGTCAGGGCTTCCTCTTTGCTATCTACCTGGCACTCAACTCCCACCTGTGGCTCCAAGAAGCTGTAGCATGTGCAGCAGCCCCATAAACCATTTCAGCAGATAGGCCAAACCTGTTTGAAGGTAATCAGTGTGCCCCATTGGTGAGTTAAAGGGGTGTCTACCCTAAAAGTGTGGAGACCTCACTCAGTAGAATGGGTGAATGAGAACATTTTGTTCCAATGTCTATGACAGTGGCTGAAGGAGTTACTTCAGAGTGCTTAGAACTTGGTCAGACATTGAAAATGCAAAGATCATCCCCTTCATCCTGGGCCATCATGAGTCAACTTTGATGACTCTGGAAGAGAGAGTGAGGCTGACAACTTTGTAACTCTGCCTCATTTAAATCCAGTTCAACCTCAAGTTAAGGCATCACCTATGATGTCATTGGTCTTCTTTAAAAATGAAGGACAGAGCAAATGAAAACTAATGACTCTACGAGAAATCAAGAAATTATAGAACAAAATCGAAAGAATGAAAAAATAGAAAACAATGTGAAATATCTCACTGGAAAAACGAATGACCTGGAAAACAGATCTAAAAGAGATAATTTAAATATTATTGGACTGCCTGAAAACCATGATCAAAAAAAGAGCCTAGATACCATCTTTCAAGAAATTATCAAGGAAAACTGTCCTGATATTCTAGAACCAGAGGGGAAAATAGAAATGGAAAGAATTAAATGATCATATTCTGAAAGAGATCCCAAAAGGAATATTATGGCCAAATTCCAGAATTCTTAGGTCAAGAGAAAATATTGCAAGTAGCCAGAAAGAAACAATTCAAGTATTGTAGAAACACAAACAGGATAACACAAGATTTAGCAGTTTCTACATTAATGGATCAGAGGGTTTGGAATAGGATATTTCAGATGTCAAAGGAGCTAGGATTAAAACCAAGAATCACCCACCCAGAAAAATTGAGTGTAATCAATGAGGGGGGAAAATTTACATTCAATGACATAGAGGAATTTAGTGCATTCTTGAGAAGACAGAACTAAATAGAAAATTTTACTTTCAAATTCCGGGACTAAAGAGAAGCATGAAAAAGTAAACAGGAAAGAGAAATCATAAAAGACTTACTGAAGCTGGACTGTTTATATTCCTACATGGAAAGATGTAACTCAAGAGACCTTTCTCATTATTAGGGTAGTTGGAGGGAATATATATAGATATAGGGTACAGGGTGAGTTGAATATGAAGGGATGATATTGAAAAAATAAAATTAAGGGGCAAGAGAGGACTGTACTGGGAGAAGGAGAAAGGGAGAGGTGGAATGGGATAAATTATCTCACATAAAAGAAACAAGAAAAAGCTTTTACAGTGAAGTGGAAGAGGGGAGAGGTGAGAGGGAATGAGTGAACCTTACATCAGATTTGGCTTAAGGAGGGAATAACATATACACTCAATTGGGTAAGCAACTCTATCTTACCCTACAGGAAAGTAGGGGGGAAGGGGATAAGAAAGCGGGGCATAATAGAAGGGAGGGCAGATTGGGAGAGGGGGTAATTAGAAGCAAATGCTTTTGAGGAGGGACAGGGTCAAAGGAGAGAACTGAATAAATGGGGTGGGATAGGATGGAGGGAAATATAGTCTTTCACAAGATGACTATTATGGAAGTGTTTTCATGACTACACATGTACAACCTATATTGAATTGCTTGCCCTTTCAATGAGGGGGCATAGGGAGGGAGGAAGGGAGAGAATTTGGAACTCAAAGCTTTAAAAAATGAATGTTAAAAATAATTTTTATATGCAACTGGGACATAAGATACACAGGCAATGGGGTATAGAAATCTAGCTTACCCTACAGGAAAATAGAAGAGGGGGATAAGAGAATGGATGGTGGTGATAGAAGGGTGGACAGATTGGGGGAAGGGGTAATCAGAATGCATGTTCTCATGGGGTGGGGGGAAGGGAGAGATGGGGAGAAAATCTGGAACTCAAAATCTTGTGGAAGTGAATGTTGAAAACTAAAATAAATAAATAAATAGAAATGTGAAACAAAACAAAACAACCAAAAACAAAGGACAAATCTTCATTCCCTCATTCCTGGGAGTGGTACTGGTATATGCCCAGTATCCAGTCATGGGAACAGGTTAGCAACTATTTTTGGTAAAATTTCAAACTGTTTTCTGAAACAGTTGGACCAATTTAAGTTGTCCATGTAGAAATCCAGAAATTATAGACATTTACAAACACACTATTTGGTATTTGTTTTCTGTGCAGTGGGAGACCAAGCAAAAAACCTGTTGCCAAACTACATGAGGAGGTTAGATGATTCTTGTCCTAGAAGTATGGAATAACATGGAATTGAAGAGTCATGATCCCTGTTTGAGAGCATGTGCACTTACTCTGTAACTTGAATTCTCTAACCACGTGAGGAAGAAACAGACTTTGGACTGGCTGCTGAGCCAAAACTGGGAGTGCAAATAGAAGACTCTTATGTGGACAACACAATTATTTTTCCTTCCCTGATGTCCAGGAAGGGGGACAAGTGGTTAGGAACTCTGGGTCCTCTGTCACCTGGAGCTGTGCTTCCAGATACTCTTCCAACCCAGCTCAAGCAGTCATGAACACATATCCCTTTTGTCCCTGGTGTATCTGTTATTTCTTGCTTCATAACTGTCTTGTGATGGGGAGAACCCAAATATTGGTATTTGGGCTTTGTGGATAAAGAACTGATATATCTTAGGAATAACAATTTTGCTTCTATGTAGTCTGGAAAAGGGAGATGTCAGAATTCAGAAGACCAATGAAAATGTGATCATAATATCCCTGGTGAGCTGTAACAAGGACCTGAACTAGAGAAGAAGGTGTGTGACTGGAGAGAAAGGGCATTGTAGAATTGGCAAAGCTTAGCAATTAATTCAATATGGGGGTGAGAGAGAAAGAAGAGTTAAGGATGATACTGAGGTTGTGGACCTTGGTGGCTGGAATAATGATGGTGTCAACAGAAATAGGAAAGTTTGGAATAGGAATGGGTTTGGGTAAAAATGTGACAAGTTCCATTTTGGAAGTATGGAGTTGAGGTGCCTGTCCAGGGAAAGGTGTTTAGGGGTCAAATGGCAATGCATACTGGAATTCAGAAGAAAGATTAAGCACATACATGTGTGTATTTGTGCACATAATGATACATGATAATTATTTTGATAGAGATAAAAATTGAACTCATGGGAGCTGGTGGTATATCCAAGAGGATTGTAGAGAGAAAAGGGATGAACTCACAACAGATCCTTAGGAGATATTCACACTTAGTGGGAGGGAGGCAGATGATGATTCTGCAAAGGATACTGAGAAGGAACGGTCAGATAAGAACAAAAGAAAGAGTGTGACAGAAACCAAGAGGAGGAAAAAGCAGCCAGAAAGAGGGCATGGTTGATTGTGTTAAATGCTGCAGAGAAATCAGATTAGAATGATGATTGAGTAAAGGCCAGCAGATTTAGCAGTTAAGATCATGTTGTTAATGGTAGGAGGATAATTTCACTTGAGTAATGGGCCAAGAACCAGATTGCAATGGATTGAGAAGCGAGTGGGAGATGAGAAAATAGAGACCACGTGTATATTGTTGTTCTCTGTCCTTTGTTCTAGAAGAGGACGCATAACATCAGGGGTGTGATGTCTGGACTAGCAAGTAAATTGGGTCTGAGGGAGGCAGAGCTGTGCAAAGCCATCAGCCTCACTGTCTCCTCCAGAGTGACCCGAGTCTGTGGCAAGACGTAGGTCAGGATGACTGGTGATGAGATCACATATATAGATGACCTTTTGTAGTGATTTGGTTGCAGAAGGTAGGAGATATAGAAGGGTAGCCTGAGGATGTGGTGGAGTGACATGAAGAGTTTTAAAGAAAGAGGGAGACAACCTGGGCACATTTATAGACAATTAGAGAAGGAGTCAGTACATTGAAGAAGCCAGAGAGATTGATTAAAGGGGAAAGATTTAGAGGAGATATGAAAGGATGAGTCCAAGGGCACAAGTGGAGAAGATGGCATTGGCAGAGAGGAGTGTTTCCTCTTCCTCAGAGACTGAGGTCAGGAAAGAAAGAATGGGAGACAGTGTAGATGAAGGTCTGAGATATGGTATAAGATAAAAAAGGGAATCCACCTTTATTTGTTCAGTAAAGTAGCAGGCAAAGTCCTTTGGGGAAATGGACAGAGAAAGTTGTTTGAGGGGAAACCCAAACTATTTGGAAATGGTTGTTATGGTGAATGTATTAAAAATGAAATGACTGGCTTGCCAAAAAACACATTTATTCTGTGCCTGGATACTTCTCATGTCAATGGATTTATCCATTCTTTATCTTCCATCCGCCAATTTTTTTCTTCACTCCTGTCTCAGCTGACCTAGCTGTCTACCGATGTCTACAGAATAAAGACTCTTGGCTCTCCAAAGAGCCCACAGCTATGTCCCATTTCTTGTGTCACTACAATTCATTACCGAGCAATTTGTTCCACTGGGCTACCATCAAGGGGCTTATTGAAATTGAAACATGGTTCTAGACAAGTTCTGTGGGAACTTAGATAGGGTTATGATGGGGGGGGGAGGACAAGGCAACCTGATTATTCTTCAAATACATATTAGGGCCCTCAGAGGAGGCGAGAAACTCTTTGTCAAGGGCTCTATTTGATTGTTTTTGGTTAAATCCCAGTCCTGTTGGAGGAGGCAGAGGAAATGAGCGAATGTGGAAGAATTTCATGAAAAATCATGTTTGTTCAGTAAATGAGAATTGTGGGGTCAGTTACAAGGCCTTTCAGGACTGAATGAGTCAGGCAGGCCTCAGAGGAAGAGAGACCTTTGTGGACTCTCAGGGTTGTAACTGAAGATTTATGATACGGGCAGATTCATCTTTGTTGTTCATGGGGCTGACATCCCTGTGAATGAAATGTTTTATATTAGCAGGGGAGGAATTGTTTAGTACAAGCAAAGCAGCCAGCCCCACTTAATTAAAGCTGAATCAAGATGAAGAGAGTTTAAGGAGTTATGAGACTGGAGAGGAGGCCAAAAGGACATGTGCTTTGGGACTAGATTGTGAGACTTTACTTGGCACAAAACTCAAAAAATTATAAGATCTTCCTTGTAGGAGAAGGGCACAGATGCATCATGGGAACCAGAGCAGCATTAGGGAGAATTTCCAATTTGCAGACTCAGGAACAAGGATTTCCAAGCTTAGGTGGCATCTCTTCTATACAGTAATGCTCGTGCTAGAAGTTCCTTGTCACTAGGCACAGTGGAAAGAGTAACAAATTTGTACTCAGAGAACCTGAGTTCAAATCCTGCCTCGGTTACCTAGTATGTGTATAATCTTAGGCAAACCAAACAACTGAAGTTGGTTTTCTGCTCCTGCATCAGAAGCAAGGTTGCCGTATGACCAGTGAACTGCCTTTTGGCTTGCCGCACTCTGCCATTGTCTCCTACTGGTCTAGTATCTTCAATAAAATTGTCATTTGGTGGTGGGGGTGGGGGTTGTTGTATGTCATCCTCTCTCTAAGCTCACCTTATTCTCTCTGCCCATAGAGGCATAAGGGTCTATCTCCTCATGGAGCTCCTAAGCCTGGACTTCTGAAATATGTTAACTGTTCTTTTTAACAATGTAGCCATAGAGGTATGGCTTAATCTTCTCAACCAAAGGCATGATTTTCCTGTGTGTCATCATCAGCTTTTCATCCAATGACCCAAAGTCCTACGCTCTTTTCCTTTGTTCTCTTTAAAAAAAATTTAATATTTATTTTAAAAATTTTGAGTTTTAAATTCTCTCTCTCCCTCCATTTCCCCCCACTGAAAAGTGAAACAATATGATACCCAATATACATAGGAAGTCATGTAAAACGTATTTCCATATCAGTAATTTTGCAAAAAAAGCATGAAGAAAAATAAAGAGAAAAACAATAAACTTCAATCTGTCCTCAGAGTTCATCAGTCCTCTCTGGAGAGTGACAGCATTTTTTTTTCATTTTTCATCATTAGTCCTTTGGAATTGTCTTAGATTATTGTATTAATCACAGTAGCTAATCCTTTCACAGATGATCACTGTTGCAATACCGTTATTACTGCATCTGATATTCTCCTGGTTCTACTCACTTCATTTTGTGTCAGCTCCTGTAAGTCTACCCAGGTTTTACTGAAACCATCCTGCTTGTCATTTCTTACATTACAGCCCAGTAGTATTCCAACACAGTCATATACTACAACTTGTTTAACCATTCCCAAACTGATGGTCATCCCCCCAATTTCCAATTCTTTGCCACCACAAAAAGAGCTGCTATAAATATTTTTTTGTACATATTGGTTCTTTTCCTTTATCTTTGCTTTCTTTGAAAGACAAACCTAGTAGGGGTATTGCTGGGTTAAAGGATACGCACACTTTTATAGCTCTATGGGCATAGTGACAAATTGTTTGCCAGAATGATTGGATCAAGTCACAACTCTACCGACAATGCATTCATTTTCTTATTTTTCCACATCCCCTCCAGAATTTGTCTTTTCCTTTTCTGTCATGTTAGTCAATCTGAAAGGTGTGAGATGGTATTTTAGAGTTGTTTTAATTTGCATTTCTCTAATAGTGATTTAGAGCAGTTTTTATGTGAGCATTGATAGCTTTAATTTCTTTTTCTGGAAACTGCCTATTCATATCCTTTGACCATTTATCTATTGGGGGAATGGCTCTTATTTTTATAAATTTGGTCCAGTTCCCCATATATTTGAGAAATGAGGTTTTTATCAGAGAAACTTGGTGCAGAAAGCTTTTTTCTCAGTTTCCTGCTTTCCTTCTAATTTTGTTTATATGGGTTTTGTTTGCACAAAACCTTTTTAATGTCATGTGATCAAATTTTCTATTTCTATTTCCATGATCCTCTCTATCTCTTATTTGGCCATAAACTCTTTTCTTATCTCTAGTTCTGACATGTGAATTTATTCAGGTTCCCCTAATTTGCTCATGAGACCACTCTTTATGTCTAAATCATATATCCATTTTGACCCTATCTTAGTATATGATGTGAATGCTGGTCAATACTTAGTTTCTTTCAAATGGCTTTCCAGTTTTCCCAGAAATTTTTGTTAAATAGCAAATTCTTGTTCCAAAAGCTGGGATCTAGATTGCTATAGTCTACTACTGTGAACTTTGTGCTTAATCTTTCCACCGATTCACAGATCTATTCTTAGCCAGTACTACATGGTTTTGATGATTACCACTTCCTGATATAGCTTGAAATCAGGTACTTCTAGGCAATCTTCTTTCACATTTTTTTCATTGATTCCCTGTATATTCTTGACTTTTTTTATCTTCCAGATGAATTTTGTTATGGTTTTTCTAGCTCTACAAAATAATTTTTAGTAGTTTGGCATAGCTCTGAGTAAATAAATTAAGTAGAATTGTCATTTTAAAAATTATATTGGTTTGGCCTATCCAAGAGCAATTAATATTTCTCCATTTGTTTAGATCTGTCTTTATTTGTGTGAAAAGTGTTTTGTAATTTGCTCATATAGTTCCTGGATATAGCTTGAGAGATTCCCTAGTATTTTATACAGCCTACAGTTATTTTTAAGTGGAATTTCTCCTCCTAGCTTTTCCTGCTGGGTTTTGTTGTTAGTGTATAGAGATACTGATGATTTGTGTGAGTTTATTTTATATCTTAGAACTTTGCCAAAGTTGTTTCAACTAGTTTTTCAGTTGATTCTCTAGGGAGTTTTAAGTATATCATCCTATTACCTGTAAAGTTGTTGTTGTTGAGTAGTTTCGGTTGTGTTAGACTTTTCACAATCCAATTTGGGGTTTTCATAGCAAAGATACTAGAATAGTTTGCCATTTCCTTCTCCAGCTCATTTTACAGATGAGGAAACTGAGGCAAAGAGGGTTAAGTGACTCACCAGGGTCACCCAGCTAGTATGTGTTTGAGGCCAGATTTGAACTCAGAAAGAAGAGTCTTCCTGACTTCAGGCCTGGTACTCTATCCATTTTGCCAACTAGCTGCTTATCATCTGTGAAGAGTGATAGCTTTGTTTCTTATTCTTATTTCTTCAAATTTTTTTTTGGTTTTATCACTATAGCTAGCATTTCTAGTACAATACTGAACAATAGTTGTGATAGTGGACATCCTTGCTTCACTCCTGATCTTAGTGGGAAGACTTCATGCTTTTCTCCATAACAGATAATGCTTACTCTTGGTTTTAGATAGACATCGTTTATCATTTTAATAAAAGCTCCATTTATTCTTGTGCTTTTTAGTATTTTTTTAAAAATAGGAATAGGTGTTGCATTTTGCCAAAAGCAAGAGTCAGTGGGGGCTACAAATCTATGCCATTCTCCATTGGCATCTGTTCTCCTCCCATAAGTACTGCCTTGTGTGTGGCAGTGCCACCTTCCATTCCCCTACAGTAAACAAGTTTCCACTCTATTAGTTCTCTCCCTTTCTTTCCTGAGAAGAGTGGTAAGCTTCACTATTTGCCCTGTAAGACCATCTCTGATCTTTTAGTTGCTAAGTCTGAAAAGCTGACATCTATTTAAGTCAATATTTCAGAGCCTTGATGTTTTTAGAGTGTCATTCTAAAGAATACTATAATCTTATCAGTACCTGTAAAGAGCTCCATAAGCAGTGAAGTTTATATTTCTGTAAAGCTCAAATGTCTAACTTGAAACAGAATTTATGGCTTATTAGCTGGGAGCAAGGCAAAGGGGCAAAGGAATGGAGTGGAATTGACATAGAGGCAACCAGTTCCCAAATTCTGGAAGACGGGAGTGGGAAAAAATAAGGTAAAATGGCGTTATCACAGAGATTGCCTGCCTCTGACTCTGTCATAGTTTTCTATGATGAGACTGTGATAGTGAGCCTGGACCTCTAAAGCAGTAGAGATTAAGGGCATTGCCAAAGCAGAGTAGCTATCAAAAGCAGGGCAGCCTTCATCAAGGAAAAGTGGCTAGAGGATGAATCAGTATTTGAATTGGTGTTGCCCTAGGGAAGGAGCCAAATATCAGACCAGTGACCCGGACCATTGCTTCCTTTAGATGACTAGATATTGATTCTCCTGGAGGCTGAGTGCAGCAATATTGAGTTACTCTGGCTCGCCTCCTTTGGGAATCACTGGAGTGTTGTAGGCCAAAATGTTCTTGGGGGTCAGTTTCTGTACAGATGTCTTTGAGATTGCGACTTTGGCTTCTGGCTTTGAAGCTTGCTCTCAGGGAGCATCCTTTGTCCTGTAAATACATTTTGATAAGAGTCAACTGACTTTCCCTGTGACTTCCTGGGGCCTTGATAACAAAGCTTTATCTTATCCAAGCTCCTTCCAGGGTATGACAGACTATTATATTGATAATAAAATTCCAGGATATAATTAGGATAAGAGTACTTGAATCTTTGTCTTTTGGATCTTTAAAAATCTTGTTTAAAAAATTATTAAATGGAGTTCATGGTTCTTCCTTGAACTACCCACATGATCTGGTCATTTCTTATTTACATCTCCGATCATGCTTAAGTGCTGGCCACTGAGCAGTCCATGGACATTGGAGGGAACCTGAGTCTAGGTAGCTAAACAATGTGTGTGAACTCTTAGGTTTGAGCCATACCTCAAGATTAGTTAAGGATTACATAAGTCTGAGAGGAGCCACCACCATATAGACTGCATACAAGTTGTTTATTGATTTTTTTATTTGATTGTTTTTGTAGATAAAATTGTCCGTGCTGGAGCAAAACAGAGCCAGAAGCAAAACCAAAACCAAACTCAAACACAGACCAAACTTGAGGAACCAATAAGCATTATTGGGTTAACCAGCAAGAAAGCCCCACTCACACTGGTAGAGAATCCTTTAAGGAGCAAAAGGACAAAGCTCATACAGGTTTCAATTTAGGCAAGAGGGTAATTGGGTATGGGGTACCTCAGTGTCAGAGATGATAGCCGGGACCTTGCAGGGTGGGAATAGGGGATGTGGTATCCCTTGATTGGACAGAGCCTATTGCTAGGGCTAGTAACAGGAAAGGCTTTTCTTTTTTTCTTCAGGTTATCTTTTGTAACCCTTCCCTAACAGAGAGGATTGTACGTGCTGTTTCAGCAGTAAGGAAGGTCATAGTCAAGCAATGTGGGTTGCAATACAAACATGGTCAGTGTAAGATAAAGGAATTGTAGATAAAATGAAGGTACTTAAGCTTTTATGCTACCTGTGGTTCCTCCCTTTGAGACTATAGTCTCAAAATATTTTTTAGCAATTCCCAAATTAGTATCAGTTCAAGCAAGAAGTGATAAGCAACTTATGGAATAGATGACAGGTCCATAACATATACAGAACTTATTAAAACAAGCAAAATTACAATATGGTGAGTAAAAAAAATCCAACATAGCAGAAACCTCGGGGAGTGTCAGTCCTTTGCTGTCTCCATGATCTTCAGGTATCTGTGAATGGATCAGGACAGGTTTGTGGAAGTACTTCCTTGACCATCTCCAAGTTTCAGTCATTTGTGGAGATTCTCTGGGTGATACTGCTAAAGTCTGCTGGTAATAAGACATCATAATTTAGTAAAAACCTGTTAAAAGCTAATCAAGTTTCCTTGAAGCAACTAGTTCATGTAGTAAAAATCAATCTGAACCTTATAGAGTTAACCTTATATACAACAGAGATATAGGAAGAGCCTCAAAGTAGCCTAAACAAAAAAGTACTTTATACTTGCTTCCAATTAAAGCAATTCAGAGGTTCTGAGGCATTGCAACAATATTGATTATAACAAAAATATTACAGTTTTACCTGCTGTGGTTAGAAAAATTTGCTATGAAAGGAGTGACATGGTTATAACAACAAGACTGGTCCTCCAGTCCCAAGCCTAAAGGCACAGAGTGGTTTAACAGAGCTATAAAAGGATAAAACACCCTTAGTCCTGTTTGATTTCAGATCAGAGTCACAGTGAACTTTTTGGACAGCCAATTATATAGTAAAGTTCTCTATTATTCACAGAGTATCATAACCAAGCTCAGGATTAACCAGGTGGAAAATATTCTTGTTCAAAAAGGAAATAATACAATGAAGAAACTGAGTCAAGAGGAACCCACTTCTGCCTATGTAAAGTCATTGCCTCAACTTTCCTAAATACATTCTCATGTAACAACTTTTGGATCACATTTCCTTCAAGCAGCTTGTGGCACTTCCCTTCAGTGGTGGATTTTTGACTTAATGACACTTAGATATTTATGTCTGAATTCAAAGCTCAGAACAATATCAGACTATAACACTAAGAGATTTTACCTCAAATAGTAAACTTCACTAATCAGAACTTAGGGTTAGATGCAGTTATTATAATTTCTCATGTTGCAATAACTGTTAACAATCAAGTTTACCAGGACTTTAAAAAAGATTCACTCAACATTATCTTCTTCTTTTTTCTTCCTCTTCTTTTTTTTCTTTTTCTTCTTCTCCCTCAAATTTAAACTCATCCTGGTACAAAAATCAATCATTAGAAATTGCGAAAATTATTATATTCGGGAATTTCATGTAGATAGTGAACATGACACCTCATTCAAAACCCAGAGAAACATTGAGTACTACAGATATCCATCTCTTAAGGAATTGTGTATTAACCTCCCAAGGAAAAAATAAATCTTTAAGACTGGAATCTGTTGAGACTAAGTTGGCTCAAGATGTGCTTTTATGTACTATTATACCAGGTATAATTTCATAATTTTCATAGTAACAAATGGTCACATAAATCACTTCTATACTGTATGTAATCTCATAAGTCTCCTTTTCCTTTACTTTGGCAATGAGTATTTGTGATGGAAGAAAGTATTGCATTTTCTCAGTAAATCAGTTCATTATTTGAGAATTTCACAGCATTAGCAAGTTCTTTCACAGGGCCGATAAGATTTAATGACCCCCAGGATCCTGACAAGTTTATAAAGAAGGAAATTTTAAAAGGTTCTCCTCCCCCCAGTAATTATTATTCTTTTAAAAATATATACCCAATTAAATACTTGATAGGTTTA
Source organism: Pseudochirops corinnae (assembly GCA_028646515.1). NCBI lineage: Eukaryota > Metazoa > Chordata > Mammalia > Diprotodontia > Pseudocheiridae > Pseudochirops > Pseudochirops corinnae. The sequence goes on along the minus strand of CM053589.1, from coordinate 175,092,490 downwards.
ACTTTATTACATCAGCCTTTAATAACTTATTAATAATTTCACAGTATTCAAATCAAAAGGAGGTAAATTTTCCAATCACATAATTTCATCATCGTCTCAAGAGCATTTCTTATACGATGGTTTCCCCAAATTCACAATATAAGAAAATTAAGAAACACAATAATAACACATACAATATAATGGACTTAAATTAAACAAAACTTACTCCCAATCAAATGACATCAAATCAGTTGAATTCAATTCCAAATTATCTCATATAGAAAATCACTTTATCAGTTTTGCATTCTATCCTGATTGCATTCAAGACTAGCATAGAGTAATTTTCATCCAATTATAACTTTAACAAAACTTATTTTTGCAGTTTCTAAACATTTGTCTTAATGCCAAATATTAAGTATTTGTTCAATTAAGGTCTAATTTACTTACAGAGGGCCAAATATCACAATTATCCTAATAGAGGAACATACCTCATTTAAAATGAGACTAGAATAAATTCAATCACATCTGGATCTATATGTATAAATGGTATCACATAAAACCTCAATTTTCTCAGGGTCATTTACTACTACTACTTCATATTATAGGGCTTGCTACTTTTAATTAGTCTACTGCCAAAGAGTTCAAGTGGCAGTCTTGTATTCCCTGCCCTATTCCTTTTAGAGTCCATGAAGATTTTATTTTCTTCACATAATAACTAAAATATACTCTTCTAATGGTGCTTCAAGGACAGAATTTTGGTAATCTATTTGAAATAATTCAATGCTGCAAATATTTCTATATTTTTCCATATCATAAATAATAACTACATAAAATTTATCATATCTTTATTTCAATGAGATTAAAAAGTCTCCCTTAAATCTCTTTCCAATTCTCCAAACCCTTTACTTCAAACCCTCCATTCACCTTCCATGCAAAGAGAGAACAATCTTCTTTAACTTTCCTCTCATTCTCTTCTCATCCCTACTTACTTAAACTTTCTTTCTTCTTTCATTTATATTTACCCAGTGGACTCTAATTAAAGCTCTTCAAAATCTCACCTTTCTTGTTTCCTTAGCCACCATTTTTCTTACTTTCTTCTACTTACTCAATTCCTTTAGTCTTTATTTCACAATCACACGGACTTAATCTGTACTCCACTGAAATTTGCTTTATACTTAGCCTCATTTTTATTACACAAAACCAATTAATTGTAATGCTGTCACCCTTTTTTTGGTGGGGGAAGATCAGTTCTTAAAGACTTATAAATGCATTGTTCATTCCAATATCTTCAAAGCTTATAGTTTGTATAAGTATCGTCAAATACACCTAAGTTCAACTTACTGAGTAGAATTGCAAAGTTTAAGGTCCCACCTAGTTCCTCCTTGATAACCTTAGAGATGAAGTCATCTCTCTCCTCAGAATTAGCCTCTTTAATGCTGGAAAAGCATTCATCCAGATACTTCAGGAAGAAGTACACTTGGCCATGACCAGTTGGCACAGAAATGTCACAGATATTGGTACCATAAAGGTTCTCTGTTACCGCTTTCACAACAAGAAGTTATAATTGCTGTCTAATGGTTCAAACTGAGTTAGCTCTAGGACCTAATGTACAGAACTTATAATCATGACTCCTTTGGAATCATATCTAACTGACTAATTCTGATTGGAATAAAATAGGGGTCCATTTAATCATCTGTTACAAGTTAAATGATTTTATGCAGGTCAAACAGGTAGTAAAAGAGTCAGTTGTGATCATAGAGTGGTCACAGTGATATGTGTAGGCCAATGCTGCTCTGACATTACTCCTGTGATAATCTCCTGCAACCACGTCTAACAATTTGTGCCAGGAAACAAGTCAGTGGACTATAGATGTAGAATGACATACATGTGGTCAGACACGGCCAATCAGTTCGTAGGATCAGTCAGTCTATCAAGAGACAACAAGCATTTAGTAAACACCTACTATATGCCAGGCCCTGTGCTAAGCACTGGGGATACAAAGAAAGGCAAAAGATAGTCCCTGCCCTCAAGGAGCTTACAGTCTAATGGGGGAGATAACATTTAAACAACCATGGGCAATGTGTGCGTGTGTGTGTGCGTGTGTGTGTGTGTGTGTGTGTGTGTGTGTGTGTGTGTGTACACACACATATAATGAATTGGTGGTGGTCAGTACATGGGAAGGCACTGGTATTAAGGTTAGTAAATTCAAAACTGCAAGCAACCCTAGAGACCATTTAATTCAACCCACCCATTTTGCAGATGAGGAAACTTGAGATCAGAGAAGTTAAAGAACTTGTTCACGATTACACAGTAGCAGTATTTGAACCCATGTTTTCATTTCCAAGTCCAGTATTTTAACTACCATGCTTCTTTGTTCCAAGAGAGGTTTTTTTGTTCCCTATTGTCAAGAAGGAAAGATAGTCATTGAGATGCTATGATGTAAAAAATGACTGTCAATAAAATACTAAAAAACAAGCTACTGTGCCAGATTTTCCATATGATAGGAAAAGGATCCATGGCGCTGTTACCTAGGTAGAGGGGAAAAAGAGTCACATGCCTCAAACTATCCTAAAGCTGATGATGAAGTCTTGATAGATAGGCACCATATCAGAGATGATAAGAGTGATAGTCATGTCAGTAGTGCTATAAAATTTTCAAAATGATTTGTGTCTTTTATCTAATTGAAGCCTCATTATAACCCTATGACTTGTATATGTACTTATACATCATAACCCATACATATTACTGATATTATCATCTCCATTTTATAAAGAGTCTCGTATTGATTCAGTGGCTTGCTGAGTTAGGGTCAAAGGTGGGATTTGAGACCAAGACCGGAACTCTTATCTGCTACGTAACTGCCTCAAGATCAGACTAGAAAAGTAGGGAGACCCAATGGTACCTCCAAGACCCACTTTAGTAGTATATGAGTCTAACCTTTTTAAAATCCTGTGACTGTAAGCATCAGTTAATTTCGGGTTGATAATTGGCACTCTCCAGAGGCCAAGACCATTTTCATTGGAGGCACATTGAAAGGTGGCACATTGGAAAGAATGATGGTTCTAGATTCTGGAACCAAAATCATTGGTTCAAATCCTGCTTATTATAGTTACTACCTGTGTGATCATGGAAAAGTTGCTTTGCCACCCTGGGCCTCAGAGGTTTCCTTATCTATTAAATAAAAGGGGTTAACAACAGATGGCCTCCGAGGTGCCTTCCAACTCTAAATCTGCATTTTAACTCTAAATCAGCAATCCAATGTGTTAGATGTAACTCACATAACAGTCATTCAACAAGGATTAAAACTAGGTGGTTCAGTGGGTAGAGAGTGAGGCCTAGAGTCAGGAAATCTCATCTTTCTGAGTTCAAATCTGGCTTCAGAATCTTACTAGCTGTGTGACCTTGGGCAAGTCACTTAACCCTATTTGCCTCAGTTTTCTCATCTGTAAAATAGCTAGAGAAGGAAATGGCAAATCCTTCCAGTATCTCTGCCAGAAAACTCCAAAGACTCTCACGAAGAGTTGGACATGACTGAAAAATGAGTGAACGGTGTACTTAGTACTGATATGTAATATACTATACTATATTCACAGGTCAGAAAACATCTGCTTTGACCTTAAGGAATTTACCATTTGGTCTGGGAGAAAATTTGGTCAGTCAGGGGAGGATGGGGCCACGACATGTCTTCGAGTGTTTGAAAGTCTGACATCTAGAAAATAATTAGCCTTGTTCTGCATGTCTCTGGAGGGCATAACTAGGAAGACTACGTAGAGGTTGTGAGGAGGAAGACTTCATCTTTAGTAGACAGACAAACTTCCTGATTACTAAGGTTGTCTCAAAGAGGAAAGAACTGTCTTGATAGTCTGTTTTTCCCCTCAAGAGATCTCCATCCAATGACTGCAGGCGACCCTTTGTCCAGAATATTAGGAGTGGATTCTTGGTCACTTAATGTTAAATAAATATACGCTGGGATGCTCTGGGTGCCTAGGATTCTCAAGCTGTAATTTGCACATTAGGAAAGTGGATGACAGAATTGCAGCACCAGAGGAAATGGTACTGGAAGGCACCATATGGGCCACTGAGCCCAACCCCTTCATTTGGCCTCACTCACCCTCTGACTCCTCTCCCATCTTGCCTGCTGAATTTCCACCTTGGAAAATCCTCTATTCTGAGTGACCCTCCCCCCAGAGCCGCCACTGAGGAAGGAAGTCAGCTCGGCTTCACTGCACTCACACCTGGGCTCTCCCCACACTCCTCCTCCTCCTCTCCTACACTGCCCTCCCCCTTAGTCCTCAAATCTCTGTTCCCATTTAGGCGCTATCTTTTCCCATTAGAATGTAAGCTACTTGAGGGTAGAGACTGTCTTACTTGACTGCATTCCTTTCCCTGAAGCATAGTACGGCACCTGGTATATAGTAGGTGCTTAATACATGTGCTCTTTCTTCTTTCTCCCCCTCCTCGTCCTCCTCCCTCTTTTCCTTCCCCTCCCCCTCCTCTTCCTCCTTTTCTCTCTCCATCTCTCTCTGTCTCTCTGTCTCTGTGTCTCTTACTCTCAAATGGAGGCCATGGGAGGCTAGGTAACCTGAACAAGGTTATATAAGTAGAAAGTGTCATAACTGAGAGTCAGATCCAGGTTCTCAGATTTCATATTTGTCTCCAATGCTGTGTTGCCTCCTGACTGCCCCTCCTGAAGGACAGGAGTGACTTTCCCTGAGGAAATCCCTCAAATGGGATTCCTCCTGTCTCCAGAGGGGGGTTCCACCTCACTAGGGTCACGCTCTCACAAAAACTCACTGGCCACTCTGCCTGTTGGCTAGGAGTGAGCATTGATTCTGAAGTGGTCGCCAAGGAGGGACCACTTGTCTTCTCTTTTAAAAGATGAAGAATCACAAAATGTCTGAGTTGAAAGGACTCTCAAAGGGATATCTATCCAGATGCTGTTATGATGTCCCCAACAAGTGGTCCCCCAACCTTTGACTGAAGACCTCTAGAGGGAGACCTACTACCTCCTGGGAAGTAGTTTTAGGACAAGTCAGCCAGAAAATTTGTCCTTACGTTGAATCTGTCTTTGTTACCATTTCTACTTAGTTTGTCTTTCTGGAGCTAAGCAAAATTTCCAGTCCCTGTTCCAGAGGACAGTCCTTAAATACCTGGGGATAATTACTATGTCTTACATTCTTCTCTTCCCCAGGTCTTGCTGCTTTAAGAGCCAAACTGGGGCCAGCCTGGGGCACTCCTTGCAGAGTGGATGCTGCCCCCTACATGGTGGCAGAGAAAGCCAACCACGGTCATGGCTGCTGGCAGCCACCGACCACGACCTTTGCTGTCCATATGGCTTTCATATAGGGCAGCCTGATAGCAGACGGCATGGAGCCAACCCCTCCAAGTGAAAGGAAGCCAGCCTGGGGCCTGCTTGACACTGGTTCCCATTTACACCACTGGGGCTTTGGCTGCCAGCCAGCTGCATTTACAGTGCTGCAGACAGGACGCCTGTCAAGCCCAAGTCAGGAGTGATTTGTCAAGACAACCCAGGCTAAGATAGGAGCAGTCATGTATCCTGGGCAGGGGTGGATAGAGGTCAGAGGGAAAGGGACATCTTGTCTTCCCCCAGATCCTTGAACTACATGGGAAAGAAGCATCATAGACCCAAGGGAAGCCTGTGTTTAACCCTCTCCCCCCTTGAAACTAGGCCATTCCCCTCCTCCTCCCTTCCATGAGTCACTGTTTATACTCAGAGCAAGCAAATGAGCTTGGTTTTCCCTGAGTCTGACCACAGATCATCTCTTCCTCTCTCCAAGCATTTCCTTTTGCTATACTAAGATTTTCTGAGCCACAGATCTGCTTTCAGTTGTTTCAATAAAGGCTGCAAACATTACGAAGAAAACTTGTGATTTTGCTCCGGAAACTCAGATCTCTGAGAATATCCTTGGCTTAGCAGATAGGGAAATAGTGACTTTTTCTCACTAGAGTGAGGTTCATGCAGCTTGGTGAGGCCATGAAGACACCTTGAAAAGTGACCAGCTCTGCCTTCCTCCAACAGGTGCAGGGGACAACAGGTGGGACCAGCCCAGCCAGGGAAGTGTTCTCTGCCCTATTCTTGTCATCTCGTCATCTTGTTGTCTTTTCAGGCTATTGAACGTAACAGGGCTTTTGAGGGAGAAAGACCACTTTGCAGGCAAGGGCAATGGCATCCAGAGCCTAAATCTGACTCCTGGAAATTAGAGTCCTAGGTAGACAATGTTCATTTCTTGATCTGGAAAGAACTGCAGTAATCACAGCATGTGAGGGTGTCTGATGCTTTTCCTCTAAGGTAGAGTTAAAAAGCTAGAGAGTCTGGCAGATGAGATAGAAAGAACTACATCACAGTTTGGACAATGGTCGGCCCTGCCTTTGGGGACTCTGAAACCCAGGTTGCCCCTGAGTGGATCTGGGCTCTAAAGTTAGATTCAGTGATGGGGTCTCTTCATATACCCACAGACTGTCATGGAAAGATAGAGCATTAATGAGAAAGTCAAAAGGGCTAGATTCGATAACTTCTCTAGTTGCTTTTTTGTTCTAATGAAGTTGTTGTGAGGAAAGCATTTTGCAAATCCAAAGGCATCATTGTATCAATGAATTATTTGCTGTTGTTCATATGATTCTTCTTTTTACAGATTAGAAAACTGTGGGGAGCATTTCCTTGGGAATGTTGGCCCTATGAATGACGGATCTGCTCATGGCAGCAAATATTTGCAGGGAATGAAGGGCTATGACCCAGGAGTGTGGAAATCTTGGAGCTATGTGGTATTTCAGGTAAGGAAAGCTATGTGGCCTAGGATTTCAGGAATTTTAGGGTGGGGAATGACTTTGGAGAAAGGTTTCTTCACCATTTTTGTGTTGGAGGCAGTCTAATGAAATCTATGGTCTCCCTGGTATCAGTTTTTTCTTTAAATTTATAATGAAAAAATTGCTAAATTTCAGTCAAAGATTAATGAAAACAAAAATGTAAATTTTCCCCATCCAAATTCACAGACTCCCCCCCCACACACACACACACCAAAAACAATCTGTCCAGAGACCTCAGGTTAAAAACGCTCATTTTAGAGGTTTGCAAGATTAGAAATTTAAAGCTGAAAGGGACCTTAGAAGCCATCAAGTCCAACCTCTCTCGTTTTACATATAAGGAAACCAAGGTTAAAATGATTTGTTGAAGGTCACGCAGGTGGTTTGTTACAAGAGCTGGGATTTGTATCCAGGTAGGTCTTGAAACTCCCCACTCCAGTACCTTTGTTTACTACTCTGCTGCTTGGAGTGACCTTTGTCCCTCTTACTCTGTTAAGGATGGTGTGGGATGTCTTCTTAGCCCATATGAAATCCTTCCAAGAATACTGTGGGAAATGGAATAGGAAAGACACTGACAGATTCAATATTTTGAGGATTTGGGGGCTGTTTCTTCTCTGGACCTGAGATTGGAAGAAAGGGGTGGGGGTGGAATAGTGGAAAACATTCTGAATTCACAGGACCTGGATTCAAATTCTGGCTCTGATCTTGGAGAAATCACTTCCTGGCTTTAAGCCTCAGTTCTCCTCAGGGAGCTGGACTAGGGTAATCCCCAAGGAGCTTTCCAGCTCTCAGTTCATGATTCTATGACACTATGAACTAGCTTAAATGGACAGCTAGCTTGGGAGAAGTGCCAGAAAGGAGTCATATTGGTCAGGGGTGTTCTCCTCACCAATAAATAGCTTTATATACGCTCGTGTTTGTTGGTGATCACGGCTATAGCAGGGACAGGAAGATACAGGCAAACTTGTGTGATGTTACAGCCCAGGGTGATTTATAGGCATGGTCTTTACTTCCTAACCCCCAGAGTAATTTACTAGCCTATTGAAAAAAATGACGCTGTGGAAAGAATGCTGGATCGGATATTAGAGACCCTGGTTTCAAATTCCAATTCTTCTACTTCCTACTGGTGTGTCCTTGGGCAAATCCCTTTTAAGCTCATCTATAAAATGAGGAGACAGGATTCAGTAACCAATGAGGTCCCTTTCTACTCTAATCTATGATCCTATGACTGTCTAATTTGACCAGTGCTTAAAAGAAATCAGGTTGGTTCTCAAGAAATTAAATCTGTTTAGATGCTTTTTTCTATTGTCTTTGGGTGTGGGCCAAGTCATTTGTATCTCTTGACTTGCTTCTTGACCCATATAATGCAGCAGTTGGATTAGATACCTTCTTTGGTCCCTTCTAGTGCTCATTATCTCTAAGGATTTGTGATGAAGGGCTCACCTGTGTGTATCTGTTAAGAGATGTATTTCTAGCTTTTCTTAACTGTTGAATGGGATGGATGAGAAAGATCAAAGGACAGAAATAGCAGACAGGGAAGAGGACTAGTATAAGCAGTCAGGACCAGACTGGATTTCTTTGGGGAATAATTTTTTTTTGAAGACTGTTTTACTAGCAGGTTGAGCTGACCTTTCAGTAAGAAAAACAAGGGCCCAAGGGCTACCCATTCTCTAAGTGAATTGAATGACCCTGGGCAAATCCCTAAACCTCTCAAGGTCCCCATTCCCACCCCCCAGGCAACTCTCTCCAAAGATGTTTACTACTGAACTAGGAGAAATGAGCCCAAGGATTTTAGAAAAAACATGGAAAGAGTTGCATGTAGTTATGAAGAGTGAAATTAGCAGAACCAAGTGAATATTGTATACAGTAACAGCAATATTGTTTTAAGAATAACTTTGAGCAAGTAAGTTATTTTGTCTATTATAAATACCCAGATGAACTAGAAAGATCATATGAAGAAAGATGCTCTATACATCCAGAGAAATAACGGATCAATAGAAGTATGGATGGAGTAATTTTACTTGTGTGCGGGTGTGTGTATGTGTGTGTAATGGTAGCCATCTCTAGGGTAGGGAGAGGAGAAGGGAGAAAAGGAACAAAAAATAAATTTACGTGATAATTTTGTTGTATATTTGAAGGTAGTAGCAAGTTGTATGTAGTTTCACGTACAATCATTTTTTTTATTGTGCTGTTACGGAAGTGTTTGTTTATTCCATAAATTCAAAATAAATCTTTTTTAAAAAGAAAAGGAGGTGCTGGTCTGCTTTGGTAGATAATGCTTCTAAACCCCTCACTAATGAAATCACAGGTTCAATTGAAAAAACAAACAAACAAGATTGGTTGGAAGGCTGCTCTTTTTTTTTTTCTGTGATGGGTTGGTCAGGTGAGATTCGCCTAAGGAACACTTTTTGTGGCCTTTGCTGAATATAAAAATAGCTTATTGGTAGCAGTGAGGTAGTGTAGAAAGACCATTGCTTCTGTAGTAAGATGACTTGAACTCCAATCTTGGCTCTGTTTTGTGACTTTGGACAGATCCCTATCTCATTCCAAGCCCTGACATGTAACATGAGGGAGCTGGAGTTAGAAACTGTTCTACCTCTGTAGGGTTTCAAGTGGCAACTGAATTGACTTGTCAAAACAGTTGGAGAAAGGATTTCTGCAGCAGGTGTGTCAGGACAGATGACTGCCGAGGTCCCTCCTCACTCTGAGAGCAGGTGCTTTTTAAGAAAACAGTCTGCTCCCTCTCATGCTACATCCTCTGACAGTCATCTTGAAGATGCCTGCTGGCTCTAAATACTAGGGCCCAATCTCTGACTCGGTTGGTCAAACATAATTTAATTTAAGATCACTGAAGGCCTAGTATAAAACATGGCCTCTACCTTCCAGGAGTTAGATCTTTGGAAACAAACATCTGAGTTCCAGGGGGATGTTTGCTGGATATTTACCAGTCGACTTATGCTGACTACAACTTGGGTGTTTGTAGAAGGATGGGAAGGCCATCTACACCTCTCCCTTATGCTTGGAATCATGGGAATTTTCCTGGCCTGCATTAAAGACACAGGGCCATCAGGGCTTGTGTCATATCCCAGAGAAACACTCTTTGGTTTGGTCTGGGCAGTTTCTAAGTGGAAAATAGTAATGTCTTGAGTTTATATAACATTATTATAAGTAATGCATTTTACACGCATTATTTTCTTTTGAGTTTCACAACTTCATGACTTAAGTAGAGCAATTTTTTTTTGCTGTTAATAAGGGCATTTGCAGATCTGTTGTTTGCTCAGTATGGGGAATTTCCACTGTAGAAACTCCCTCCTCTAATATACATTGACAGCTCATCTGTAAGTTAAAGTCTTAGAGCAGAGGCCCTTAAGCAGATTTTCTTTATGGACCCATTTGGCAGTATGGTGAAGTCTGTGGGTCTTTTCTCAGAACAATGTTGTTGTTATACATTCTATTACATTCTATTACAAAAGAAACCAATTTTATTAAGATGCAGTAGAGGAAATATATATTTTTAAAAAACCCAAATCCTATGGAGCTAAGGCCAAGAATCCCTGTCTTAGACAGTTGCTTGTGCCATGGAGAGGCTAAGTGATTTTTCCAGGGTCACCCAGCATCTTGAAGCAGGATTATGTCCCCCCATTTTTTTTGCTCCAAAACTAGCCCTCTATTCATTATGACATACTGTCCTGAATAAAAGTATCATTAACCCCATTTTCCAGATAAGGAAACTGAAGCTGTAAGAGATTAAATGACTTTGAAAGATCATACAGCTAGTAGTTGGCTCCAGAGCTAGTGCTTTCCCCCCAAAATACCAAGCTCCTGCCTTTCAAAAGTACTTTGTGTGTGTGTGTGTGTGTGTGTGTGTGTATGTATATGTGTGTGACAGAGACAGATACAGACAGACAGACAGACACACACACACACACACACACACATACTTCCAGAGATTGAAGGTTGTCACATCCATCTCAATTGGTTTTATTATAATTTCAAGAGCCCTGCCCCTAATGAATTCCACATGCAAAGGGATGTTTCACATTTCAGGAAATGCAGTGACAGCAGCAGAAGGGGATGCCATTTTTTCCCAACTTTAATGTCAAATTGCATTCTTTCTACTTCTTCTTCAGAATCCAGATGGGGCAAATGATACCAGAGCATGGCACTGGAACAAGGAAAATTAGGTCCTACCATGAAATAATTGAGACATTTAATTTTCTTTTGAGTTTTTTGGGGCCTTGGATAACATTTGCTAATCCTGATTCTATGTCAAGTTACCTCTATCCATCTCCTATTATTGTACCCAAACCTTTGAGTACACTGAGACAAACTTTCTTTTCCCCTTTGTCCTCAATACCTAGTACACTAACTCTCATGAAGCAGGTATTTAATAAATGTTTTCTGATTGATTGATTTAAGGAATGTAGGAAAAAGCTTGGTGTAGCAAACAGAAATGGATTTGAAGCCAGGGGACCATTGGCATTGAGATATGATGGAAAAAGGGCTGAAGTTAGAGTACTGTATGTGGTATCACCAGCCCTGAGTTGGAATCCTAACTCTTCCAACTTACTACCTGTGGGATCTTGAGCCAGACACTTTACCTTTTGGTTTCTAATCTAGAGATGAGGAAAAATAAGGGTTGGACTTGATGACCTCTGAACATCATCTTGTGAATCTGTAGTCCTGTGTTAGGGTAGACTTGTAGCCACTGTTTGGAGGACGTATGTTTTCTCGTTCTTTCCCTGCCTTTCCTTATAATAACCAGAATGAGAGTTCACATTTATTAAACATTTTGTAACTGTCTAAGAGCATTTCTTACCACAACCTTGGAAAGTAATATTAATGCTAAAATAACTGGTATTTAAATAGCACTTTTACATTTTTGAAGAGTATTTTATCCATTAATGCTCATTTGAGCCTCACAACAGTTTATGAGGTAAGTACTATAGAAGTCATTATTTCCATTTTATGGATGATAAAACTGAGGCTCCAAAAGATTAAGTGAATTGCCAGGATCACATGTAGGAGCTGAGCCCAAGTTTTCCTGAATGCAAATCCAATCTTCTCTCACATATTACACTACACAAGTATTATTGTTCCCCTTTTTCAGATTAAGATGACTGAAGCTCAGAGAAGTTAAATGACTTATTTGTGGTCCCATAAGAAGACCTGGGTTTGAATCTAGGCTCCAAGTCTAGGGCTTTTTTTCATGATACCATGCTCCCTCTCTCTGTCTTTTGGGACTATACAAGTAAGTTTCCAAACAAACTTTGGCTGTACCTGCTTCAAAAGGAGTACAAATAATGGAGGCAGTGAATGTCAACCTATAGCATATTTCTGACCTGTTATTCCTGGTTCTGTTGCATACTTCAGGGACTGGTTCCTTCTCATATCATGACTATGTGTTAGCACACACACTATGAAATGGGAGCAAATGCTATTTGACACAACAGTATTCTTAGATACAGGCTATAATCAGGTCAAATTCTAGACAATTGCAAGGAAGAATTAAGATCCAGACACATAACTAGTTCTCTCTTCCATCTTGGACAAGTCACATAGAATGGACTGCTGTGGGCTGCTCAGTGACCAGCACTTAACATGATCAGAGATGTGAATAAGAGATGATCAGATCATGTGGGCAGTTCAAGGAAGAACTATGAACTCCATTTTAATGATTCTTTGAACAAGGTTTTTATAGAACAAGCAGACAAAGATTCAAGTACTCTTATCAATAACTTAGTTTGTCATATCTTGGAAAAGTCTTATCATTATAACAGCCTGTCACATCCTGGAAGCAGCTCAGAATAAGATAAGGCTAGGCACCAAAAAGTCTTGGGAAAGTCAGTTAGCTTCTATCAAATGCATTCACATAACAAAGGATGCTCTTGAGAGCAGGCTTCAAGGGGGGGGGAGGGGAAGGGGGAAGAGGGGTCCAAAGCTACCATCATCAAGGACATCTACATAGGAACTGACTTTGGCTTTCAGCAATGGACAAATGTTGTGGCATTGTATTCTATATCATTGGAGGGGACATTTGCATCACAGTAATCCAATTTTTTTTCACAGGGTATAAGTTAACTTTGGGAGAAATTGCACATTTTCTTCTCTTGTAGATAATCCATCTTTTAGAATAATTTATTTCAAAAGCTACTTCCCATTAGGGAAAGAATGATCCCTGGAAATGAAACTCTAAAGGATTATGCTTAGGAAATGATCATACTGTTGGAGATACATTTTCACAAAGTAAATGCTTAATAAATGCCAATTGCTTGATTTATCATGATATTTCTGACATTTTAGATTCCTTTTCTGGAATTCCACTCTGGATTGCCCCCATCCTCTGCCCACAACAAGAGCAATTAGCAGCATTCCTGGACGTGAATTTGAATGTGATAGTACACACTGCTTCAGTTGAGCATTTGTGTTTTAGCTGAGGTAAAAAAGAGAATGCTATTTAGCCTGAAGTTTCTACAAAGGTTAATTTTAAGTAATCTTAACATGACAATCTAGAAAAGAAAATTATGTTCTGCCCTATTGTCTTATTCCTCCTATGAAAATAGTCTAATGTGTCCTAAATGGCAGCATCTCAGAATAGCATAGCAATGTTTGTCAAACATTTTTCATCAGTGCAGGGAGTTCCCAGTATATTGATGATGGTAGGCATTTCCTAAATGGCCATTGGCTTGGCTTTTTGATAGTTCCATATCTTTCTGGATTGATTTAGTCAAATGTCAGTTTCTTGGTTCCAGGGATGACCATTCATTTTGTGGGGAGGAAGATGGTATTTGCATCCCTACTACTGGACACAGTACCTGGTCTTCAGTAGGTGTTTAATCAAATCTTGTTTAACTGAATTGAAGCAGAAGTATGTATTAGATGACTGATGTCTCTTTCAGGTACATGGCAACCTTCCTCTCAAATTAACTGTGGGGCTGCCTGTTCCCTCCAGTCACTGATGCCACTTGGAAGGATCAAAAGAGATGGATTCAATTGAAAAACCAGACAAGGAAAAGTTAGAAGAAAATGCATCTCCTACCATCCCTCTGCTGAAAAACAATGAAGCATTCCATTTCTTTGTGAGCTACAGCAGCCTGGACTCCTCTTGGGCCCACAAATTCATCAGAAAACTAGAGACTGATTACTCAGATCTGAAGATCTGCTACCATGAGAGAGACTTTCTTCCAGGGAAAAACATAATTGAGAACATGGTTGATTGCATCCAACAGAGTCAAAAGATGCTGTTAATCCTCAGCCAAGACTTTGTCCAGAGCAGATGGTGTTTGTTGGAAGCCAATCTCTCTGTTTTTCGTTACTGTATGGAGAGAAAGCCTGTCATCCCCATCATGCTAAAGCCCTGCCAGGTTCCACTTCATTTGAACCATTTAACATATCTGGATGTCAATGATATCTCCTTCTATGAAAAGGTCATCAAGGCTATCTGCACACCTAACCATCTCATGAAGCATTCCACACTTGTCCCCTACCAGCTCTCCTCAATCTACAATGGGAAAACCCTGATGGTCCTGCCCTGTATCAATAAAGACAATCTTCCATCATGGAAATTGGGAACCTTTAGCACATCTAATATCCCTGATCCATTGAGAATGGTCATAGATGATCCAGAGGTTTATAGAAGAGCCATTGACATACTGAATGGGGTCTCTTCCTCCAAAAGCTGTTTCCGATATGTGGCTTGCAGGATCACATTATGCATTTTCCTCTCAATCCTTAGTATATTTTTAGCTGTATTTGCTATAGCAAGTTGGTTAGTGGTACTAAATTCCTATAGCACATCAAGGATTGTTCTAAAATTCTTCATGATTGCTTTTCCTATGATGTTTCTGAGTATGAGCATAGTGGCCCTGGGGGTAAATATGATGTGTTGGGCTAGAAGATCGAGAAAAATGAAATTTCAAGAGTTGAGCCTAAAAGTAGGAGAAGCCAACCTCATTCTGGCCAGTTACTCTGTGCTGATTGGCTGTGAAACTATAAACAAACTCTCCTTTGTATATGTTTCACTTAAAGAATGTGAAAAAGTTTTCCTGGATACCTTTCCTGATGAAAACCCTTCTGCTGAGGAGATGTTCCAAAGCTCCATAGTTCGTTATTCTTCTGGTTATGCCTGCTGTGTTGCTAATAAGCATTTCCCACTCCCTGAAGACATGGAAGAGGAAGGCCATATGAGTGATGGCATATGTTTCTGCCAGTATGTCTCTCTACAGGTGAAAAACAACAGGTGGCTAGGAGATGGGTTGGGGCTGGCTTAGATGTAGTCCTGCCCAGTGTCTAGAGATAGAATTACAGATTCCTCAATTATTAGTGAGAAGTCAATAGGAGAATGAACAATTCCTCTTTTGGGGGGGAGGGTAGGTCCTTTTTATGCTTTCTTTTTGTCATTCCATTTGTCTAAAAATTGAGATTGATTCACAGTACTCTAAAGGTTTTCTATTTGACCTCCCAAAGAAGTCTAACCCATGGAATACTATTCCTTCAAATTTGGTGTTGCAGCTCCCATTTCTGCCTTTGCACAGGCTATCTCATATTATTGGAATGTGCTTCCTCTCCTCACTTCAGCCTCTTAGGCTCCCTGACTTCCTTCAAGGCTCAGTTCATATGCAAAGATTTCATGAGAAATCTTTCCTGATGCCCTTGATCATTTGTGCTCTTTCTCTTTTCCTGTTCTACTCCTCTCCTGCAAATAGAATGTAATTTCCTGGAGGGGAGGGACTATTTCTTTCTTTAGCTTAGTTTTACCAAATCCAATTACACAAAGTAGGTGCTTAATAGATGTTGCTGGGCTTATCCAATCATAAAAAAAGGAAGGCAGCAAGTATTCATTAGTTATTCACCATGTGCTAAGAACTCTGCTAAGTGTTTGCAAATATTTAGTCCTCATAAGAACTCCAGGAGGTAGGTACTATTATTAACCCCATTTCATAGTTGAGAAAATAGATGCATATGAAGGTTAAATGACTCACCCAGGGTCATACAAGTTAGTGATTTTCTGAAGTCAAATTTAAACTCAAGTCTTCCTGAATCCAGGACTAGTACTCTATATACTGTATCACCTAGCTGCTTCTCATTGGACCTCAGAGGACTTTGAATCCAATCCTTAGTTGAATATGAATCTCCTCTAATATATTTATGATGCAGAATCATTTAGTTCGTGAAGATCTCCTGTGAAGAAGAACCCATGTTCCAGAGACAAGATGGTGGATTCAGGCTAGCCACTCAGCTGACCTCTCCCAACAATCCTTCCAAACAATCTTAAAATAATGCCTCTAAACAAATTTTGAAGCAGCAGATCCAACAAAAGGTCAAGGTGAGACATTTTTTTAGCCTAATGAATCTTAAGAGGTGGGCAGGAGAAGTCAGTATCACTAGTATAGAGCCCACGCACAGGGCACTGGCAATAGCAACTTCAGCAGAAGCAGCAGTTTTGGGAGCTCTCACCCTGAGATGAGAAAGGAGTCAGACAAATGCTCGGAAAGAGATTACAAGTGACCCTTTCTTTACATTGGGTACAGCTGGCACTGATTGACAGCTCTATTTTTGTTTTTCTTGTTTTCTCAGTGGAGAAGGTAGGAAGTAGGAGGGGAAAAATATGATTTTTTTAAAAGAAAATCTAATTTTTAAAAAGAAAAATATAGACTAGAGAAATCATACCTAAATTGATTTTTAAAAAGAAAGAACTAAAAAAAACTAAAAAAAGAACAACTAAATAACAAGAATTGAAAGTGAAAAAAAAGTGATCTGTTACTGGGGTGGCATCAAGATGGTGGTATAAAAGCAGGAGAACTCCATGGCTCCTCCCATAACCACATCAAATATCTATAAAATATGACTCTAAACAAATTTTAGAGCTTCATAATCCACAAAATGACAGAGTAACAAAGCTCCCACTGAAGGTAGCCCAGCAGGTAGAAGGGAAAGGTTCACTGCAGTGCACTGGGAGTAGAGCCCAGCCCCATGAGGTTTTAGCCCCAGGCTATCCAAGAGAAGCCTCGGCCAGAGCTTTCAGGAGGGCCAATCACTGGCAGCTGTGGTGGTTTCCAGAATTATCAACCCATAAGAGACAAGGACAAAGGGAAAGGTCAGTGGAACTCAGCTAAATTTGAGGAAGAGAGACCAGCTGACTGCCTCCAGAGCTAGAAGTGGTGTGAAGTGGTGGCCCTGCAGCCGCCTCCACATGGCTGCTTCAGAGCTTGCGGCCTGCAGATTTCAGGGGGGGCAAGTGATCATTCAGAGGCTAAGTGCTCTTGCCTTGACCTGCCTGGATCAAGATCGTGGTCTTGGGTGGTGTGGTCCTGAGGTGCGTGACCAGTGAGCCAAGTTGGTGGGTGCTGCAGAGAAGGTGGCCTACTAATAGCTCTGGCAGCTGCAAAAACTACAGCAATTTGGGACAAAGCTCTCCCCTCTGAAAGCAGAGTTCTATGGAGCCGAAAAGTCAAGTAATTGACTGGCAACACGAGCAGGCAAAGGAAGCAAAACAAGCTCAGCAATCCAACTTTAGATTCCTTTTTTGGGGACAAAAAGGATCAAAGCATGGAATGGGAGGAAGACAACCCAGTCAGAACTCCTACACCAAAAGCTAACAGGAAAACTGTAAAACTGTAATGAGAATGATGCAAGAAAATCATGAAAAGAGAGTCAACAACCTGACTGAAGGAAATAACACCTTAAAAAATAGATTAACTCAAATGGAAAAAGAGGCCCAAAAAGGCAATGAGGAGAAGAACACCTTAAAAAGTTGAATTTGCCAGATGGAAAAAGAATCTCAAAAGCTCACTCAAGAGAATAATTCCTTCAGAATTAGAATGGAACAAATGGAAGCAAATGACTTTATGAGAAATCAAGATACTATTAAACAGATCCAAACAAATGAAAAAATAGAAGGCAATGTGAAATAT
>CM053589.1:175044323-175074276 GCA_028646515.1 Pseudochirops corinnae | reverse complement strand
CATACAGAAGAGGCAAGGGATAACTGTTACAATGGAGGGGAAGAACAGGAAGGCAAAAGGGAATGGGTCAACTTTAGTCTCATTGAATTTGGCTTAGGGAAGGAATGGCATACACTCTTAACTGGGTATCTTGCCGTACAGGAGAGTAGGGGGGATGGGGATAAGAGGGGGGATGATGGATGGGAGGGCAGAGTTGGGGAGACAGTTGTTAGAAGTACACACTTCTGCAAAGGGACAGGGACAATGTAGAGAATAGGACAAGTGGAAGGCGGGATAGGAAGGAGGGAAATATAGTCAGTCTTTCACAATATGTCCATTGTGGAGATGTTCTGCATAACTGCACATGTACGGCCTGTATTGAATTGCTTGTCTTTCCAGTGGGGGTGGGTGACAAGGGATGAAGGGAAAGAATCTGGAATTTAAAGTTCTAAAATCAAAGGTTAATATATATATATAATTATTAATTATTTACATGCAGCTGGAAAATGGGTTATGCAGGCACTGGGATAGGGAGATCCATCTTGCCCTACCAGAAAGTCAGAGAGGTGATAGGGGAGGATATGGGAGAGAGTGGATTGGGGGAGGGGGTATATAGTGAGATCACTGTTTTGGGGTGGTGGGTAGGGAAAAGACAGAGAGAAAATTTGCAACTCAAAATCTCATGGAAATGAATAATGTCAACTAAAAATAAACAAAAATTAATTTAATAAAAAATTAAAAAGTGAATTAATAACCAATGAAGAAGGAATGAAAGAAGTTATTTGGAGCTATTTTCCCCAACTATATGCCAATAAAACTGATAGTGTAAATGCAATAGAAGAATATTTACAACGTAAATTGCCCAGATTAACAGAAAAGGAAAGACTATTTAGATAATCTCATCTTAGAAAAAATAATTGAATGAGCCATAAATGAACTCTCTGAAGGGGGAAAATATAACCAGATTGATTTCCAAGTAAATTTTATCAAATATTTAAAGATCAATTAATTCCAATGCTTCATAAACTTTTGAAAAAATAGGAAAAGAGGGGGTCCTACCAAATTCCTTTTATGACACAAATATGGTCTCAATATCCAAACAAGGGAGAGATGGAACAGACATGAAACAAAGATGAAAACTATATACCAATATTCTTAATGAATATTGATGTAAATTTTTTAAATAAAGTGTTTCCAAGGAGACTATAGGAACATATCACAAAAATTATAGACTATGACAAGGATGGATATATTGATGGCTATATCTATATCTATCTATCTATATCAGGAATACAGGGGTAGTTCAATATTAAACAATATTAATTATTCAGTAATGAACAATAATAAATGGAACTGGGGCAGCTAGGTGGTACAGTAGATATAATACTGGGCCTGGAGCCAGGAAGACTCATCTTTGTGATCTCAGACACTTGCTATCACTGTGACCCTCAGCAAGTCACTTAAACACGTTTGGCTCAGTTTCTCATTCGTAAAATGAGCGGAGAAGTAAAAGGTGAGGCACTCCAGTATCTCCACCAAGAAAACTCCATGTGGAGTTATGAAGAGTTAGAACCACAACCACAATAAAAAATAGACCATATTGATAAAAAAACAAGCTAACAAGAAAAATCACAACTATGTCAATAGATTCAGAAAAAGGCTTTTTGGCAAAATACAACAGGTATTCCAATTAAAAACTCTAGATAACAGAAATAAACATTTCTTTAAAACGATAAGCAATATCTACCTATATACCAAGAGCCAGTATTATCTGTCATGGGAATAAGCTAGAGAACTTTCCATTAAGATCAAAGATACAGAAAAGATGCCCATTATCACCATTACTCTTCAGTATAGTGTTAGAAATGCTATAGAAATAAGATAAATAAAAGAAATGAAGGAAATAAGAAAAGAAACCAAAAAATGATGGGTTACTGCGAAAACCCTAGAGAGTTCATTAGAAAACTAATGGAAACAATTAACAGCTTCAGCAAATTTATAATATTTAAAATAAATCCATATGGATTATCAGTATTTCTGTACCAACAAAATCCACCAGGAAGAGATAGAATTCTGTTTAAAATAACTTCAGGCAGTATAAAATATCAGGGAGTCTACATGCCAAGACACACATCAGAACTATGTGAACACACTTACAAATACAAATTACAAATCTGTCTTTATACAAATAAATAAAGCTCTAAATAATTGTAGAAATATTAATTACTTATGGGGAGGGAGAGTCAATAAAATAAAAATGACAATATCACTTAAATTAATTTACTTTTTCAGTTCCACACCAAACTACCGAAGGATTGTTTTAAAGAACTAGGAAAAAACCATAACAAAATTCACCTGGAGAAAGAAAAGTTTAAAAATAAAAACATAATGAGAAAAGTGGAAAGGAAGGGTGTCTGATAGTGTTAGGTCTCAAACGATACTGCAAAGCCATAATCATCAAAACAATTTGGTAAGAAATAAAAAGATTGATCTGTGGAACAGATTAGGTATACAATAGCAAATGAGTATAGTAGCCTAGTGTTTGGTAAACCCAAATATTCCAGGCATGTGGCAAGAACTCAGAACTCACTATTCAACAAAAACTATTGGGAGAACTGGAAAGCAGTCTGGCTGAAACTTGGTACAGACCAAATCTCATACCATGTATAAAGAAGAGCTGCATATGGTTATGTGATTTAGGCATAAAAGGTAACATCATAAACAAATTAAAGGAGTATGGAAGAAATTACTTGTCAAAATATGGATACGGGAAGAACTCCTGACTAAGAGTAGAGAGGTTTACGGGAGGTAAAATGAGCAATCTCAAATCTATAAAATTAAAAAGTTTTTGCATAAACCAATGCAGCTAAAATTTAAAAAGAAGCAGGAAGTTGGGGAAAAGTCTTTGTAGTAAGTTTTTCTGATAAAGGTTTCATTTGTAACATATATAGGGAACTGAGTCAAATTTTTAAGAGTAAGATCCATTTTTCAGTTGATTAATGGCTAAAAGATGTGAATGGGCAGTTTTCAGAGGAAGAAATTCAAGCTATTAATGACCATATGAAAAAATGTTCTAAATCTCCAAGAACTAGAGAAATCCAAATTACGACAATGCTGAGATACTCCTTCATGCTCATCAGTTTGGCAAACTTGACAGAAAAGGAAAATGGTGAATGTTGGAGGGGCTGTGGAAAGGTAGGTGCATTAATGTACTATTGGTGCAGCCATGAGCCAATCCAACCATTCTGGAAAGAAATTTGAAACTATGCTCCAAGAACTATTAAACTCTGCATACTTTGTGACCAAGGGATACTGCTGACTAGGTCTATGTCCCAAAGAAGTCAACAAAAAATGGAAAATGCCCCTTATCTATAAAAATGTTTATTGTAGCTCTTTTTTTGTAGTAGTAAATTGGAACTGAAGGGGTTCCCACCAATTGAGGAATGCTTTATATATGTGATGGAATACTATTGTGATATAAAAAATGAAGACATGGTTAGTTTCAAAGAAACCTGGAAGACTTGTGTGAACTGATGCAAAGTAAAGTCAGCAGAACTAGGAGAACAACTTATAAAATAACAACAATATTGTAAAGACAATTAACTTTGAAATATTTATGAACTCTAATTAACATAATGACCAACCCAGTTCCAGAGGACATGTGATAAAATATCATCTCCCCCCAAATTCATAGGTAATGGATTAATGGTACATATTGAAGCATATTGGTTTTTTTTTTTTTACATGTCTTCACAGGAATGTGTTTACTGTGACTATATATATTTGTAATAGATTTTGTTTTTCTTGGTTTTTTAATGAGTAAAAGGGAGGGAGGTGGGAGCAAAATCAAGGGGAAGTAAAAATAAAATTGATTTTTCTTCAAAACAAAAAGATGGACAAGTTTCCCTTTTCCTTCCCTCTTCTATCCTCTATCAATCTTTGAGTCATTCATTGGAAGGAGTTAGTGTCTCATGACAGCATGTTACCAGGGGCTTAGAGGGAACATAGGTTTTAGGGCTAGAAGAAGCCATCTAATCAAATCATTTCAATGTACAGATAAGTAGACCGAGGCCCAAAAAGCTTAAATGACTTGCCCAAGGTTACTCAGCTGCTAAGTGGTAAAACCAGGATTGAAACCCAGATTTTTTGACTCTATATCCAGGGATTTTCTGCTAAACACCCCAACTCCCCAACTGCATTCCTCCATATCTAGCTATGCCACTAAGAAAAATCGAAGTGAGAATGCTGGGTATGTAGATAGGTGAATGAAATTTTTTTTTTATTAAGTGATTTTGTGGGTCCACCAAAATTTCTGTATAACTTCCTTGGCCTAAGCTCCAGGAAAAGCCAATAGGCAGGGAAACTTGACTGATTTTATCAGAAACCAGTTGAGAAAACATACATAGGAAAAGAAAAATACCCAAGGAGAGATAGAATCAACAATTTTCACACTTGAGATAAATAGTATAAAAATATTACTCTCAAACAAAATTTGGGAGGGAGTGGTTATTATAGCAGAGGAGATCCCAGGGCACAATGAGACCTCTGAGAGGGGGGAAGGGAAGTAACACCAAATGGAGGTGGAAGAAGCTCTCTGGGACAGGGCTTTCAGGTAGCAAAGTGACTGTCTTAAAGAGAGAGACAATCTAGACCTATCATTTTTGCAGGTGATGACACTGATCCCCACAGAGGTAGCAACAAAAATTATAAATGATGGAATTTGAACCAGGTCAGCTGACTCATTCTCTCACCCATCCTCATTACTCTCTTAGTTCTTTAAAGAGTCCTTACATTAAAATGAGCAGAACCACTTAGACAGTAATAACAACATTCCAAAGACTGATAGACTGAAGAACTCTGACTGACACAATGACCAACCATGATTCCAGAGGACTATGATGAATTACATTACCCACCATCTGACAGAGAGAAGTAATAGATCTGAAATACTAAATAGTACTTACATTTTTGGACATAGACAATGTGGGAATTTGTTTAGCTTGACTAGCATATTTGCTACAAGAACTTTTTCTCTTTTTTTCTTTCAAATTGAAAGTAGTGAGGAGAGAAAATAGATACTTTTGAAAATATAACAAAAAGAGGAAGAGAAGCTTCCCTTTGTTTCTAATTTTTAAAAAATGGGTATGTCTTGTTTCCTGAAAGGAAAAGTTACTTAGGGGAAAAAGAGTAGGCATTTGGAAGGATAGGCACTTGAGTTAGCTTTGCCATTTGGGTAATTCTTCTGCACAGAAAAGCTGAATATCTTATTGTTAGTAAAGAAATTGGTACAACATACAGTTGCAAAGGCAAGAGATCTAAGCATTTAAGTTAACCTGGAAAAGCCAGGATAAATCCAGGTCTTCTATTGGCAAGCCCAGTATATATTCCACTGTTATCACACTGTCTCTTGGTGTGGGTCTTGAAGAATTAGGAAGTTTTGAATAGATAGGAGGGAGGACTATGGACATTCTAGACAAGGGATAAGAGGAACACAGGCACAGAGGGAAAGCTAAGAGGACAGGGCAAACAGAAAAGATAGCAAGGAAATTCACCATTCTGAAATGAAGGACGTGTTAAGAGTGAATGGGAGATTATGTTGCATGTCTGACATGAATGGCTCTTTCCATCTGTTAAGCTTTATCATATACAGTTCCTTCTTGTTTTGGAATCTGTGGTTTGAAAAGAAAACAAAAAACCCTCAATATGTCCCTTAAAACTGTTGAGACTTAACATGGGCCTGAATTCTAAGAAAAGATCTGAGAACAGGTGCTGTCACCAAAAAGTAGGTTGGCAACCCCTTCAACATCATGTATGCCAGGTGGTATCCAAACCTGACTATATTTCTCATTTAATTTGAACTGTAGGTTTTAGAACTGCTTGGTGGGTCTTTACAAACATGTCTTCTTCATAACCCACCCCTCGAATCAATGAAACTCAATATGATCTCAGCCCACATTAAGAGAGACAGTGTCCACCAAAAGAGAGCTCATGGTCAATTGAGCTTAATTTAACTCAACCCACATTTGTTAAGTCCCTACTTTATGCCAGTCAATTGTGAAAGCAGTTGGGGACACAAAGAGTGAAGCAAAACAGTCACTTTCTTCAAGGACCTTATATTCTAGTTTGGATTGGGGGAAGGAAGAGTGGAATTGCATACATATTAGTAGTAAATGAAAGGTACATATAAGGTAAATACGCAGTAATTTGGAGGGAGAGCAATAAAAAAAAGGAGTTGGGGGTGGACAGAGGGAAATCAGGAAAGACTTTCTGTAGGAGGTGGCACTGAATGGTGCCTTCAAGGGAGCCAGAGGTTCCAAAGGCAAGCATGAGAACAAATTCTACCTATTCATTGAATTAAACATGGATTAAATTTCTCATACTAAGTTTGTGCAAGTTAAATAAATGTGGAGAGATATGGGCTAAATAATAAGTGGATCCAGACCTGTCTGAATGGATGAACCTAAAGAACAGTCACAAATGTCATATCACAGGGACAGGCACATATCCTTGGCAGTGCTTCTCAAGGTGCTTTGAAACCTCCTTCCAAGTTGATATCAAAATATTTTTTATCAGTCACTTGGACAAAGTATAGATGAACATGTTCATCAGATTTGCAGATGATAGAAATCAGAGAGGGGGAGAGACAGAGAGGGGGAGAGAGAGAGAGAGAGAGAGAGAGAGAGAGAGAGAGAGAGAGAGAGAGAGAGATATTATATTGGATAAGAGAATCAGGATTCAAAAAGATCTTGCCAGGCTAGAATAGTGGACTGAACAGAAGATGGAATTTACTTTGCCATGGTCAGATCTTATAAAAGTTCAGTCTCGGCTGAACAAATGAATGAAAAAGCATTGTTCTAAGATCTGGGATAAAGAAACAGGATGTCCTGAAAGTCTTAGTGCAGTATTAAGAAACTATTAAAGCTTAAAGTTAATTGAGTTAGTTAAAGCTTAGAGGCAAGTACATTAAGTACACTAAGACTTTTTGGGACACCCTGTATAAAAGGGAAACAGCTCCTGAGTACTCAAGAAACACAATCTAATAGTGGGTACCATATTTCAGGACACTAATAAACTAAAGAATGTCCAGAGGAGAGCGAACAGGATAGTGAAAGGGGGTTTCAGGTCCATACCATGGAAAAGAACTTTGAGATCATTTCATTAACCCTTTCATTTTACAGTTGGGGAAACTGAGGGCCAGAGAGAGAAATACCTTGCCCAAGGTCATATTTCTTGGTCATTATTTCATCATGTTGGAATTTTTTCAAGAAACTAGACTTGTGTTATCATTTGGATAGAGAATTATGGGCAAAAAAACTCCTTTCACCAAACCCGGTTGGCTTATAGTCTTAGAGGGTTGCCTGGTGCTAGAGAGGATAAGTGCCTTTAGCCCTACAAGTCAGAGTAAAGATTTGAACCCAGACTTGAACTCTGTCATTAAAATCACACTGCCTGTCTGGGAAATTATTTAATCTTTATAATTAGAGAAATCAAGGAATGGAAAGAAACTTTGCCCTTTAATTCCAAACATCGTCAGGATTATAAGAAAACCAGTGCTAATAAAATGAAGTATTGGGGGGGAGAGGTCAGAAACTGGCAAGGTCCAGGTCATCCCTCAGTAGCCAACAGCTGGGAGAAATTGACACATTCGTTCTTAGATCTTGGAAATAACAGAAATGCCCCTGAGTCAATAATAGCTTATAATTAGAAACTCAAAGATGGATCCAAAGCTTAACTAATATTCTCTCCTTGTTGAAGATTATGACTTTCAGGACAAGATGTACATTGAAATCTGCCATATGCTGAAATTTATTTATGGTTGGTCTGGAAAAATCTGTCAGCATTTTGAACAGTATCATTAACGTCAGGTGTGAATGCCAAGTCTTAAACATCATCAGTCTATCTCACTTTGCTTGTTTCCCAAACAAGAAGGAGAAAAGTTTTCATTAGGCTATGGGAGACCACACTGGTGGACCATGCAGGATTAAGAAAAAGGAAACCCATCTTTTCTCATCCTAGCTTTGCCACTAACTGACTATGTGAAGTTAGGTAATCCCTTGAGCTCCCTGGGTCTCAGCGTTTTCATCTGTAAAATGAAGGCATTCACTTAGTTTATCTTGCAGCTATCCCACGTGACCTAGCTGCCTTCTAAGTTATCAAGGGGGAAAACCACTCTATGTCTCATTGTCATAGCATTTTACAGCTTCCGAAAGACTTACAGAGCGGCAATTTCATTTGGTTTGAGTGTTGCAATACAAAGTGGCTGGGGCTGATATATTATCATTTTCATTTTACAGATAAGGAAACTGAGGTTCTTCAATTTGCTCATGGTCACAAAGCTGGTACATGGCAAAGTGGACACATCCCTAGGTCTGCTGACCTCCAATCCAGGTAAGAGATCTGAGTCTGGTGATCTGATTTTATTCATGTTACTGTCATTACTATATTTTCTATTTTCCACTGCTACTATTGATGTGTTTATTCTGAGGCTGCTAATACTTGAGTAAGCATTACCTAGTTTTATAGCTGTGATTGAATACTGCTAGGATCAATATAAAATCTTCAGTACTTAAAACCTTCCATAATCTGGTTCTTATTTCCTTTGCACCGGCTGTTTTCCATGCTTAGGATGTTTATCAGTCCTGATTTTGCCTCTTAGTTTCTCTTGGCTTTCTTCAAAAGCCAGCTCAAGGGGCAGCTAGGTAACATAGTGGACAGAGTACCAGCCCTGGAGTCAAGAGGAGCTGTGTTCAAATCTAGCCTCAGACATGTACCAGCTGTGTGACCCTGGGCAAGTCACTTAACCCAAATTGCCTTTACAAAAGCCGGCTCAAGTCTCTCCTTTTATAGGCCTTTTCCCCTCTCCCCAACTCTTGGGGTCTTTTTTTTTTTTTTTTTTTCCAGATTACCTACCATTTACACTGTATACATATCTTCTATTTCTTATTTCCATGTTTTCTCTTTCATTAGAATGTGAGCTCCTTGAGGGCAGGGGCTACTTTTTGCCTTTCTTTGTAACTTAGCCCAGTGCCTGGACACAGTAAATGCTCAATAAATGCTCATTGACTCATTGACTTATAAGGGATCTCAGAGACCATCTAGTGTGACCCTTTTATTTTACAAATGAGGAAACTGAGGTCAAGAGAGGTCAAGTGACTTACCAAAACAGTGCACTGTACCATGTCCCACAGGTTAAAGGATCATAGATTCAGATCTGGACTGGACTTCAATGGCCACCTGGTCTAACTGTCTCATTTTACAGAAGAGTGCACTGAGGCTGGGGGATGGAATATCTTGCCCAAGGTCACATAGAGTAAGCAGCAAAGGCAGTCAGCCTTCTGCAGTGCCATACTGTCATGCCATAGAGGCCAATCTATCTTGCTTCTCTGAGACACAACGAACAAGTACTGGCTATGGCCTCCCTGCTGTCCCTGGTGTTTCTTTTTTAACTCATGGAGCCCAATCAAAGTCCAGGCATAGCCTCAAACTTGGTCACAACAGACCCCATCTCAGGGTCTCCTGTAGTGACTCTGCCAACTTCCCTTTGCAAGATGATGATGTTGGCTGGAGTTACTCTTCTTTCCTGCCACCACTCATATTCCTCTTAGGCCCTTCCTCATCCCTCTCTTCTTTAGTCTGATGTCACCCAGCACCATGCCCAGATTGGCACAGATGGCCTTTGTCTCCTTCACTTAATCAAGAGAGGGAGAATGTTGCTCAAATTCCAAGATTTCAAGGAACCTCTCAAATTCATTTGACCTTTCTACAAGGTTTATTTGTGGATGTGCTCACCAACACAAAAAGGATACAAGGAGACAGAGCCTTCTTCTTTGCTCTAGCCCTGGTGCTTATCAGAAGGAACCTTTCTTATTTCTGTTCTATCAGGACTCTGCTATCTAAAGTAGAAGCTAGCAACTGACAACCCAGATCAATGAACTAAACAATTAACTCCTTAGCTGGAATTAATGTCTTAACTCTGGCATTTATATATAACCTGGGGTCCTGGATGTATTTCAGGGAGTCAGTTATCTTGAATGGGAAAAAATATGCATCTTTATTTCAATATAATTGGTTCCCTTTGTAATCATACATGTTTTAGGCATTTATAAACATTATTCTGAGAAGGGCTCCATAGGCTTTTCCAGATTGCCAAAAAGGTTCCTAATAAAAAAAAATTAAGAATCCCCAGTTTAACCTTAATTTAACATTTGAATTTTCTTTAACAGGGGACCTTCAAGACTTTAGCTTAGGGAAAAAAGTAACGTGGAGATTTCAGGTACAGTCAGAGATGCTGTATGTGTGGGGAAGACACCTGGGAGGGGGCTAGGGAATGAGGATAAAAGAATCTCCTCACCTGTCTCAAATCATCATTACAGCAGGTAGGTACAGCATGGATAAACTTAGCCCTTTTCACAGTCAGGAGAAAGACCCCAAGCACTGCCCACAAACATCAACAGGCTAAAATGGTGGAATTCTTCTAAATCGGGAAATGCTTCCTGAATGAAAATGTCACAAAGAAGCCTCTTTCGGCTGGGTCTGTGATTTTTCACAAAGCACGTTTACCATATTCTATGACTGAAGGAGGGTATTTCCAGACCAGATGCTTTTCAAATCAATTTTGCATAACTGGAATCTAAAGCTGACTTTTAAGTGGAAAGCTCTTGAATTTCTGCAGGTCTCCTCTGGTCCCCATACACATAAATCCCCAACATTGACAAGGAATCAGTTTCAAGATAGTTCTGATATTGACATCCTTCTTCCAAGAGCTCAAAGAAATTTAAACTTCTAGTTTTTCAAGCCTCCCAAATTCCATTGAGAGACTTTTGTATGTCTTTTACAGACATTGTAATTGTCCAGATATTAACTATGTTATGGGGGCTTCAGTAAGGGAAGAACGTACAGTTTCTTGTACCTTTTTAATGGTCTTTAGGAATTTAAAAAATGCTTTTCTTGGGACTGTCCCAATCTAGGGAGCAGTGGAATTTCACACATGTATGTAAAGCATTTTGCAAACTTTAACAGGCTATGGAAATTCTCGCTATTATTATATCAATTATCAACAATTAATAATGGTAATAAGCATTACAATAGCCTTGTTTAAGGCAAGGGGCAGCAAACTATGGCGCTCAAGTTAAATTCACTCCAACACCTATTTTAAAAATTGACCCCTTATTTTGTGTTAGACACTATGCTAAGCACTGGGGATACAGAGAAAGGTAAAAATGGTCCTTTCCTTCAAAGATCTTACATTCAAGGGGGGAGGAGGGAACATATAAATAATTAATACAAGATACATCCAAAGTAGATGGAAGAAAATCACAGCATCCAGAGAACTGAGAAAGGCCTCCTGAGAAGGTAGCATTTGAACATTTTTTTTAGGGAATACAGGCATTTCTAAGAAGTTGAGTCAGAGGAAGAGCATTCTAGAGATGGGAGATAGCCATTTCAAAGGTATGGAGATGGAAACTGGAGTGTCATGTTTGATAAACATAAAGTAAGGAGGAGGAATAAAGCATAAGGTAACTGGAAACAGAGGAAGAGATTAGGTCATGGAAAAACTTTAAGTAATAAAGGACCTTATATTTGATCCTGGGAGTAATAGAGAACCCCTGGAATTTATTGAGTAGGAAAGTGACATGGTCAGAGCTGTATTCTAGAAAAAGTACTTTGGCAGCTGAGTGGAGGATAGATTGGAGAGAAGAGAGACTCAAGGAAGGAAGAAAAATTAAAAGGCAAGTACAACAGACCAGACAAATGGTAATGAGACACAAAATCAATGGTGGCTGTGTGACTAGAGAGAAGAGGACATTTACTAGAGATGTTGTAGAGGTAAAAGCAACAGAATTTAACAATGGATAGAATATGTAGGATAAGTGAGGGGTCAGGTTGCAAACCTGAGTGATTGGAAGAATGGTTACTTGACAGTAATAGGGAAGTTTAAAAGAAAGGGTATTTTTGTGGGGGGGAGGAGGAAAGATAATGAGTTCTGTTGTAGAGTTACTGAGTTTGAGATGTCTTCAAAACATCTAGCTTGAAATGTCTATTGGGCAGTGTGTTATATAAGGTGATGCAATGGATAGAGTACTGGGTCTGGAATCAGGGAGACTCCTCTTCTTGAATTCAAATTCAGCCTCAGACACTTACTAGCTTGGGCCAA
This sequence comes from Pseudochirops corinnae, assembly GCA_028646515.1. Classification (NCBI taxonomy): domain Eukaryota; kingdom Metazoa; phylum Chordata; class Mammalia; order Diprotodontia; family Pseudocheiridae; genus Pseudochirops; species Pseudochirops corinnae. Next base: position 175,062,143 of record CM053589.1, on the reverse strand, counting down.
TCACTTAAACCTGTTTGCCTTAGTTTCTTCATCTGTAAAATGAGCTGGAGAAGAAAATGGCAATATCTTTGCCAAGAAAACTCCAAAAGGAGTTATGAAGAGTCAGACACAACTGGAAAACAACTGAACAATTATGTGGAACTGTAACTCAAAAGGGACACTAAATAGGGATATATAGATCTGGAAATCATAGAGGTAATTGAACCTTTTGGAGCTGATGGACTTACTAAGGGAAAAAAAAGAAGAGGACCCAGGACAGAGCCATGAGGCACAACCACACTTAGTGGACGTGATATAGATGAAGATCTAGCAAAGGAGACTGAGGAGTGGTTGGAAAGGTGATAATGATGATAGTGGTGGTGTCGGTGATGATGATGGTGGTTATGATGATGGTAGTGATGGTGGTGGTGGTGGTGAATATGGTGATGATGGTGGTGGTGGTGGTGATGGTGGTGGTGGTGAATATGGTGATAGTGGTGGTAGTGGTGATGCTGCTGCTGATGGTGGTGGCAGCTAACACTAATAGAGCACCTCAAGGTTTGCAATGCACTTTACAAGTATCATCTTATTTTATCTTCATGACAACTCTGTAAAGTAGATGCTATTATTTTCAACCCTAATTTTAGAAATGAAGAAATTGAAGTAGACAGAAGATGATTACACATCTAGGAAAGAAGAGAGAATTTGAACTCAGGTATTTCTGACCCCACATCTAGTACTCTATATCTAGTACTCTAGCCACTGTACCACCTAGCTGTGTCAGGAAAAGAGAGAGAAATTAGCCATTAGGGAAATATGATCAACAGTTTCAAATGTTGCAGAGAGGTCAAGAAAAATGAGAACTATAGAGATGTAATCCTATGATCTTCCTCATTCTGGATATTATACCTTCCCTAGTATAGTCTAAGGCTGTGTTAGCTTTGGGGGTTTCCACGTCACACTGTTCACATGCTTATGCTTGCAGTTTGCTTAAAGTTCTGGAGCTTTTTCCCGTGAATTATTTTCTAATCAAGCCTCCTTCTCCATTGTGCCCTGTGAAGTTAATTTTTCAAAGCAAAGGGTAGAACTTTACCCTGTCTCTACTGAATTTTATCTTATCAGACTTCATTCATTATTCTAGCCTGTCAGAATATTTCTATATATCACCACCCAAAATAGTCTTTTCAGATTCATATCATCATAAAATGTAATAGGCATGCCAACTATCCTATCAACCAAGTCATTGATAAAAAATATCATTGATAAAAATATACAATAGCATAGTACCATGGATAGATCCCTGAGATATTCCATTGAGATCTCCACCAAAACTGACATTGGCTCTTTAAGTTTGATCATTCAACCAGTTCTAAATATACCTAATTGTCCTATATCTGTCCCAAGATCCTCCTCGATCCTGCCAAGAATAGTAAAATTCCTTTTGCATTTACCTTGCTGAAATCCAAGCAAAACATATGGCATTCCCCTGACCTTTAGAAGCTATGTAAAAAAGAAATGAACTTAGTATTCAATTGCTATTTTATGAATCCATTCTAGCTCTCAATGATCATAGCTTGCCCTTAGTATGGTCTAAAATGTTTTCAGAGGCAGAGCCAAGATGAAGGATTAAAGGCAGGGAAAAAACTAAGGTGAGAGAGGAGCATAGTCCAGAACAGGCTGCACTAGTACATACCAGGCCCCAGCAAATCAGGAGCAGGTGGGTTGATTGAATCAGTAGCAGTTTCCAGACCTTTCTGCCCACCCAATAAGGGAATTAACATCAAGTTAGAAGGAAATTTGCTGGCACTAGGAGCAGGACTCTTTTGCATTGCCAATACGTGGATCTGGGCTGCAGTCCTGGGTCTCAGTCCCAGTGTGAGGAGGAGCACTAGTACAGCAGAGCTTGCAGCCAGAGGGGAGCAGGAACCCTGGCCACAGTTCCAGGGTTGAAAAGAGTGCTTGTGGTCACTCACAAACCAGTGCATAGTACAGAAGAATAATAAACACACCTCTCCCCTAGATCATATCACCTTGGAAGATCCAAAAACTTACAGGTCCCCAGAATTACCTCTGAAAACAGTTGCACAAAAAACCCTGAAACTTGAGGCAGTGCCCCCTATACATGGGAAGCAGAACCCCAATCTAGCATAGAGTTGAAAGTCAAGAAATAGTCTGGAAAATGAGCAAACAACAGAAAAACTCTGACCATAGAAAGTGACTATGGTGACAAGGAGGATCAAAATACACACTCAGATGAAGACAACAAGGTCAAAATTCCTGGATCCAAAGCCTCAAAGAAAACTGTGAACTGGTCTCAGCCATGGAGGAGCTCAAAAAGGATTTTAAAAATGAAATAAGAGAGGCTGAGAAAAAACTGGGAAGAGAAATGAAAGTGATGCAAGAAAATAATGAAAAAACAAGTCAACAGTTTGGTAAAAAAAAAAAAAAAAAAAGGCACAAAAAGTACTAAAGAAAACAGCACCTTAAAAAACTGAATAGGCCAAATGGCAAAAAAGGCACAAAAATCCAATGAAGAAAATTCCTTGAAAAATAGAATTGGTCAAATTGGAAAAGATATGCAAAAATTAACTGAGGAGAACTCCTTAAAAAGTAGAATTTACCAAATGAAAAAGGAGATACAAAAGCTCGCTGAAGAGAATAATTCCTTGAAAGTTAGAATTGGGCAAGTGAAAGCTAATGACTTTATGAGACATAAAGAAACAATCAAACAAAATCAAAAGAATAAAAAAATAGAAGAAAATGTGAAATATTTCATTGGAAAAACAACTGACCTGGAAAATAGATTCAGGAGAGATAATTTAAGAATTATTGGACTATCTGAAAGTCATGATAAATAAAAGAGCATAGATATAGTTTTTTGAAAAATTATCAAGGAAAATTACTCTGACATTCTAGAATTAGAGGGTAAAATAGAAACTGAAAGAATCTACCTATCACCTCCAAAAAGAGATCCCAAAATGAAAACTGCCAGGAACATACTAGCCAAATTCCAGACCTCCCAGATCAAGGAGGAAATATGCAAGCAGCCAAAAAGAAACAATTCAAATATTGTGGAAATACAAGCAGGATAACACAAGATTTAGTAGGTTCTATGCTAAAGGACTGGAGTGCTTAGAATATGATATTCTGGAGGGCAAAAGAGCGAGGATTACAAAAAGAGTCACCTACCCATCTAAACTGGGTAAAATCCATCAGGAGGAAAGATAGCTATTCAGTGAAAGAGAGGACTTTCAAGCATTCCTGATGAAAAGACCTGAGTTGAACAGGAAATTTGATTCTCAAATACAGGATGCAAAAGAAGCATATAAAATAAATAGGAAAGAGGAATCATGAGGGATTCAATAAGGTTAAAACTGTTTATATTCCTTTTTTAAAAAAATTTTATTTGTTTATTTACTTTTAGTTTACAAGATTCAGTTCCATAATCTCTTGAGTTCCAAATTTTCTCCCTTCCCTCTCTGCCCCCCATAGAGGCATGCAATCGAGTATTGGGTCTACAAATATTTTCAAATTGGACATTAGTCTGTTTGTATAGAAGAGTTGTAACCAATGGAGTGAACAATGGGAAAAAAGAAAGAGAACCAAACATGAAAAAGAGCAATAGCATGTAGATTGCTTCAGTCTCCATTTAAACTCTGTTCTTTCTAGATCTTTTTCTGAATGAAGATATGTCCTTCCAATCCTTCCATGCTGAGACTTGTAGAATTGTCTTATAATATAATGCATTGCTGAGAAGAGTCCAGTTTATCAAAGTTGGTCATCACACATATGATGTGTCTGTGATTGTGAACACATTTTTCCTGGTTCTTCTCTTCTCACTTAGCATTAGTTTGCATAAGGCTCTCCAGGTGAATATGAAGGCCATCTCTCCCCCATTTCTTATAGCACAATAGTATTCCATTACATTCACATACCACAACTTGTTTAGCCGTTCCCCAATTGATAGACATCCCCTTAATTTCCAAAAACTGTTTATATTCCTACATGGGAAAATAATATTTATAACTCCCCAAAACTTTCTCACTATTTGGTCAATTAGGAGTATACATAGACAGAAAGCAGAGGTGTGAGTTGAATGTGATGACATGATTATTTAAAAAAATATAATTAAGGGATGAAGAAGAAGAATGCACTGGAAGAAGGGGAAAGCGAGAGGTAGAATGGGATAATTATCTGACATAAAAGAGGCCTGAAAGAGATTTTACAGTGGAGGGGAAAATAAGGGAAGCAGGGAGCGTAACATATCAATCTTACTCTCTTTAGAATTGGCCCAAAGAGAGAATAATATATACACTCGGTTGGGTATAGAAATCTACCTTACCATACAGGAAAGTAGGAAGGGAAGGGGATCAGAGAAGGTGTGGGGGGGCTGACAGAAGGGAGGGCAGTTTGGGGGAGGTAAAAGTCAGAAGTAAAATGCTTTTGAGAATGGACAGGGTAAAAGAAGAGAGAGAGAAAGAGAGAGAGAGATAGAGAGAGAGAGAGAGAGAGAGAGAGAGAGAGAGAGAGAGAGAAGGGGAAATAGGATAGAGGAAAATACATAGTTGGTAATCATTACTATGAAAAAAAATTTGCAGTGAGTTTCTCTGATAAAGACTTCATTTCTCAAAAATATAGAAAACTTAGTCAAATTTATAGAAATAAGAGCTGTCCTTCAGTTGATAAATGGTCAAAAGATATGAACAGGCAGTCTTCAGACAAAATAATCAAAGCTACATATAGTCATATAAAAATGCTGTAAATCATATTGATGAGAGAAATGCAAATTAAAACAACTCTGTCAGGTTCGTTAAAATGACAGAAAAGGAAAATGACAAATATTTGAGGGGATGTGGGAAAATTAAAACACTAATGTACTATTGGTGAAGTTGTATACTGATTCAGCCATTTCGGAGAGCAATTTAGAACTATGCCCAAAGGGTTGTAAAACCATGCATATCCATTTACTAAACAATACCACTATTAGGTCTGTATCCCAAAGAGATAAAAACAACAAAAAAAGAACCTATGTGTACAAAAATATTGGTAATAGTTTTTTTAGTGGTGGCAAAGAATTGGAAATTATGGGGATGTCCATCAGTTGGAGAATGGCTTAACAAGTTGTTGTGGTATATGAATGTAATGGAATACTATTGAGCTATAAGAAATGAGGAGCAGATGGACTTCATATTTACCTGGAGAGGTTTATACAAACTGATGCTGAGTGAGAAGAGCAGAACCAGGAGAAATTTGTACATAATGACAGGCACAACTTACGTGTGTCGACCAACTTTAATAAACTGGACTCTTCTCAGCAATGCAAGGTTATAAGACAACTCTAAAAGACTCAGGATGGAAGGAGATGTCTATATTCAGAGAAAGAACAGAGTTTAAATGCAGACTGAAGCAAACTACATGCTCTCTTTCTTTTCCATGTTTGGTTTTTTTCCTCTTTCCCATTGTATATTCCATAGGTTACAACCCTTCTTATTACAACCCTTCTTATACAACCAGATTAATGTCCAATGTGAAAGTATTTGTAGATCCTACACTTGATTGCATGCTGCCATGGGGTGGGGAGGAGGGGGAGGAGACAGAGGGGGAGAAAATTCGAAACTCAAGGGATTGTGGAACTGAATCTTGTAAATTAAAAGTAAACAAACAAATCAATAAAAAAAGAAAAAAGAAAAATGTTAAATTGGTTTTTACATATAATTGGGGAAAAATGAATATTAAATAAAATCTTTTTCAGAAATCAAAGTTAAATTCTCTAATAGTTTGGGGAATCTACTCTCTTATTTTTGAAAATTGTAACAGTTGCCCAACTCCAGATCTTTCCTTCACTGTAGCTTTTCAAGATCATTAATAGCTGCCTAGAAATCATTTTCACCAGGTCTTTAAATATCCCGGAAGGAAGTCCATCCAGGAGTGAAGACTTGCTGTGATGGATGGCACCCAATACCAGCTTCTCACTCATTAGAGAGTTTTCATTCCCTATTAGAATATAAGTTCCTTGAAGGCATGGACTGTTTTGCTTTTGTCTTCATGTGATTAATGATAACTAGCACTTACATAGTGCTTTATAATTTGCACACACACACACACAATCCTGACAGGTAGGTATTATTATTATTATTATTAATATCTTGCAGATGAGGAAATTGAAGCTGAGAGAGGTTAAGTGACTTGCCTGTGGTCACATAGCTAGAAAGTGTTTGAGCCAAGATTCAAACTCAGTTTTTTCTGACTCCAAGTCCAACACTTAATCAACTGTTGATTGATCAATGGTTAAGCATTTTGCTCTACCTTTCCAGTTCAAAGACCTTTCTGTTAGAGAAAACAGAACCAAAGTAAGAGATGAATGTTTCCATGTTTTCTCTGTCATCTATTATCACTGAATCATCCATTCCCCAGAAGCAATTCTCTACTTTTTTGATCTTCCTCTTGCTTTGAAAATAAATTCTGGCATTCCATGCCATTTTTAGGGTCCATATCTTTTATCATCAGCCTCAGCTAGTTCTTTCTCAGCTGTAGCATTCACAACCTTTTGTTTTCATCCTGTTACATGCCCTTGCTTCCATCTTCTATGAGTATTTTTTAAAAAAACAACAATAATTTCAGTTAGCAAATTCCCTATGTATTCTATTGATCTGTTTAAATGACTTCTCATTTTCTCCTTTGTTACAAATCTCTTGTACTTGATACTTGAATTTCACTTTTGAGAGTTTTTATCCCCATAAAATTTTTAGACCATAGACTCTTATCAATCCTTTAACTGAAGCCTTTTATGTTTTTTCTCCCCAGATATAGGACACACTTCAGATGAGAAGGTGAAACCAAGGCATAGTCTATCAAGAGCTTAGTGTCAAGTCCCAAAGCAAATCAAAGCAATGAGTTGAGGAACAAAGCATCTTTATTTGAGATAACAGGGTAGCAAACCTGCCACCATGGGAGATGTACCGTAAGTGCAGAGCACAATGGATTTCCCAACTCCAAGACCCATGCAAAAGTTTCTTATACCTTTAGGAGGGGGAGAAGGTAGCAAAGCCTGGTCATGAGACCCCAGTGGCCTTCGGAAATCTAGCCAAGGAAAACTACTTTATTCTGACTCTTTTGCCCTTCATGCCATGAATCCCAGCTGAAGGGCACAAGGACATTAAAAGCTGAGATCCAGTTTAAGTTAGAGTCTTTTACAAGGTAGAATGTGGGGTATGATTCAGCTCAACCTAAGAGTAAATATCTTAAGAGTAGGAGTGGAAAATTTGGACACTACTAGAATTTGATATTATATTTGATATTAACAATTTCTGTTATTATATTAACAATTTTTCTGTCAAAAGAACAATTGCTTTGTTGCATTCTCATCATTTCTACTTCAAACTTTGCATGTGAAAGCAAAATCCTTAAGATTAACTAAAAAAAAATAAGGAAGCTGGAGCCCTTTTAATGAAGCTAGCACTTTGGTGGACAGGATGTAATGAAACAAAAATGAACTTCCTCTTTTTATCAGAATTCCTCTTTTTTTGCAGAATATTTTGAGTCATCATGTCTGGAAACTTGGTGCCTGGCTCTGTGATGAAAATCACATGCCTAGAATGGGTTCTGGGGTAGTGCTGAGACTCAGTGGGCCTCCTCTCTGCCTGATGTCAGTCCTGACCTGTGAAGGCACCAAACATCAGCCTGGGTCTCTGAGGGTGGAAAGTCTCTTTAGAGAAGCCATTGGATAGAAGATTCCAAGTGTCTGATGCTTAAATATTTTTTCCCTTTTACAGAATTCTAGGACTGGAAAGATTTCGAGGTCAGATGGTCTAGCTCCTAGTTTTAATGTAGAAGAAGCCACAGTGAAACCAAAGACTGATGAAAATCACATTATTTTAAAGATTGCTTCTTTCCTCTACCCCTGTACAAAAGCAATGTAGTAAATGTTTATTTCTCCAATACCCTTTCAGTGTCTGGGCAACTGGCAAGGTAGGGCACAGACTAGCATAGTATAGAGTATTGGATGTCAACTCCAAACTCAAACATCAATCTTCTGACACTAGCTTTAGGCAAACTTCTTAGTTTCTGAATCTCCCTCAGTTTCTTCAAATGAAAATTGAAGATAACAATTCTTGCATTCCCTATCTTCACAGGTAATGTGAATCAGGGAATCTCAGGATCATATATTTAGAGTTGAAAGGGACCTCAGAAGTCATATAGTCTAACTGCTTTATTTTACAGTTGAGGAAAATGAAGCCATCAAGGATAGATAAGTGACTTGTCCACTGTCAAGGAATCATAGATCTAGAAATAGAAAGGACCTCAGAGACCATCCAGGATCATACCATTTATTGTCAGGGTCAGGATCTGAACTCCAATATGCTGATTATAATTTCAGTTCTCTTTTCCCATCAGAGATCATAGAAGGTGAGAGATGGTAGAAATTTTAGACTGTCTAGGCTAATCTCGTTTAAAAAATGAGGAAGCTGAAGCCCAGAAAGGGGAATTTATTTCCAAGATCACAGAGTCAGTTAATGGTAGAGTTGATATGACAACCCAGTTCTTTCTCCATAGGCCAGCCTCTGGTCTTGAAAGATCTGACCAAATGGAATCCATTCAGGGCCTAAGACTGGCCTTTCCAGCAAAGATGAGACCTTCAAAGAACACCACGGTCAAGCTCATCTGATGCTAGGACTGTTGCTGAACCCAGAAATCTTGAGTAAGCCAGGATGATCACAAGATTCATTTTGGCTACGCAGGACCAAAGTGTGTCTTCTCTGCATGGCCCACCTCATCAGACATGCTTAATATAAAAACATCACCTGAAATCATTGAGTGTTATCTATCAGATCAATCGGATTCTGTGATTGTTGTTCATCCTTCATTCTCAAAGTGGATCAATGCCATCATGACAGCGAGGTCTTGACTTGCATATGAATTGGATTTAAGTGAGGTGGAGTGAGATTCATCAGCCTCATTTTTCCTCCAGTCATTAAAGCCCAGTGGCAAGAGGAAGGTCAAGATGACTGACTGGTGATGGTCTGGAATGCAGGGGTGGTAACCTTGGTTTTTCTAAATTAAGGTCTTTCTCAGGTCTCAATTTGTCTGAGGCAACACCTATTCAATGACTAAGGGCTAGGTAAGAACTGAGATAAAAGATGGCTTCATTTACCATCCCCCAAAATGTCAATCTGAGAGGGGAAGACCTTCAAAGTTTTTGCCCAGAACAGAAAACAATTGCTATTTATACTCCTAGGCCATAAAAACCTAAACAGCAGTTACATGGAGGCTGGATTTTTAATCAATATGAGTTACTTAGTTCTGCTCAACAATGAAATGGGCTATCCTGCTTGAGTGTTAGTGAGTTCCTCAGCAGAGCAAATCATCAAACAGTGCTTGCTGAATATTAGTCAGAGATCTAGTAGGAGGATTTCTTGCACTGGTTAGATTTCACCTGCCAGAATACAATTTTCTAATGAATACAGGTAGAGGCAGGAAGCCTAGAGAAAACCTGACCTAAGATTTTTAGAACTTGGGAAGCTCTCTGTGGTATGCACTGTGATGATACAATTAGTGCTCTGTGATGTGGCTGCTGGCCAATCTTCCCCATTTATGGCTTTGAGATCTTGTTTCTCATTTCCTCATGATACAGCTGAACTGAGACCAGAGAAAGTAGACAAGGACCACATGAGAAAAGTCAGGCACCAGGTGCACTAGGAGGTGGCAGGAGAAATGTGAAGCACATTACTGATGCTCCCAAACCTGGTACTGATAGTCACAAATAACCAGAAGTGACATGGCCTTGGAGATCTTGGAGTGATGGTATGCCATTAGAATCCTTAGGGCTAGAACTGACTGACCTTCTCTTGGTGTGCTATAGTTCCTTCCTTCTGGAACCCTTCTTTCAGATAGTTGCCAAGATAGGAATCCCAGTCTCAAGGCCCAGACAATACCCTCTAACTCATTAGAAATGAGAAAAATTGGATCCTCCGTGATAGGAAGCCTTTTAATTCAATGATGACCATGTCACTCCTTTGCTCAATAAACTCCAGTGGCTCCCTATTACCAATAGGCTCAAATAATAATTACTAATATTTATATAGCACTTTGCAGAATGTATAGTTCTTATATGAGTGTAGCATATACAGGAGCTACAGCCATGGCTACTGAAAAATCTAGGAGAAAAAAAAAGTTCTTATCACCAAAATCCTTGGCATTGTCAAATGGTTCATGATTTTATCCGTAGAATTGAAAGACATTAAAGAAGAGGCATGACTATCTGCTTTGCAACTGCATACTAAAGATAATGGAATTTCCAATTGACTTGATGCTAAAACTTTTTATATGGGGTGTCCCAAAAGGATTGGGGGCACTTTTAGGCTATTAGAACTTAAAGTGCTATCTCTCCCAATTCCCACTACCCTCCCCCCATTAGAATGTGAGCTCTTTGAGAATGACCTCTCTTACTTTTCTATTTATATCTTCATCTCTTTGCATACAGTAAGTGCTTAATAAATGCTTTTTTGTTCAATATTATCTGATTTGAATCTCATGATAGCTTGCGAGCTCAGTGCAATTATTACCCCCATTTTATGGAAGAAGAAACAAGATGAGAAAAGTCAAATGACTTGGCCAGGGTCACACAACTAGTAAATGTGTGAGACAAGATTTGAACTCAGTTTTTCATGATTCCAGGCTCAGCAATCTATCTCCCATGTGCCAGTTATTCTCAACTTTTTGTTCTTTATTTTTCAACTTCAACAAAACGAACTTTGTTTTTCAACCACTACAACAAAATGTTCTGAAACCCCAAGGTACTTTAATATACTACTTCTAAGATTCTTTTAGATTTATTAATTAAGAGTTTGAAAATAAGGGGTGGCTAGGTGGTGCAGTGAATAGAGAACTGGAGTCAGGAGGACCTGAGTGCCAATCTGACCTCAGACACTTAACACAAAAACTAGCCATGTGACCTTGGGCAAGTCACTTGACCCCAATTGCCCTCCAAAAAAAAAAAAAGAATTTGCAAATACAATGAAAACTTGTGCCCTTCTAAACTCCAAATTCTGATTTACATTACACCATTATAAAACTTCATTGTACCTGTCATCACGACAAGTCTCAATTTTAAAATGATGACTCTAAATTATAAAATAGTTATGAATATCTAGTGTGGTAGTTTGTAAGAATCAAAATAAATGATCTAGCAAACCCTCATTTGCTTACTGTTGCTTTCTTTTAGCCATTTTCTTGAATACAAATAAAAAATCTAAGCAAAATAAGTGGTAATTGGAAAGATGCTTAGCATAATATAATAACATATAAACTGAATTTCAGTGTTGGATTTTTCTATTTGCACAAAGGTTTGTAATATTTGGGTCCCTACCAGAAAACGTCTTAAATCCAATTCTGCATTGAGTTTATTTTGCAATTTTGATTTAAAACAAGAATAACGTGAAATACTTGCTTACACAAATATGTGGTAGAAATGGTAGAAGAATTTTATAAGCTCTCCTGCTGAGAGATGGAAATTCGTATTTTTATTTTTTGTTAAATATTTTACAAGGCTGTCATTTTGGAATGATGTTTGTGGCCCTAAATCCACTGATATGTCAAGTAGATTTTGTTTTCCATCCATTGTCAATTCAACAGCAAAGACATAAAAAGATATATTGAATGGATTGTGAATCCAATTAAATTTATTTTAAATTTCATGAAAATATTCATCGAAGGTCACTTATAAGAATTTCTGATGACCACTGATAAATTTCTTGACAACCTGCTCCAAAGATAGTTTGTTTTCTATTAAGAAATTACATAACATCACAAAGTATTTGGTTCTGTTCTAAAATTTTGGAACCACAAAATGATTGAGTTTCTTAGTAACACTTTTTATTTTATTTTGAACATTGAATATGTATGCTTTTGCAAATGCTTATGATCATAAAGGAAAATATAGTCACAACATAAATGGTTAATTGTTTACTATTTAAGGTACCATTCCAGAATTTTTAGCAGACACCCCTTAGAATATCATTATAAATCACTAAACGGAAACCACTTCCCTATTCCTTCTGTCACTTAAATCCTTCCTGATGTCACTGTCCTCTTCAAGAATGAACAACGACCTAAAGCTCTTTATATTATTGTGGCTTTTGTCTACCTTCCCAGCTTTATTACTCTCCCTCACACACTCCGTGGTCCAGCCAAACTGTCTCTCTTGCTTTTCTGCATAAGTGATGTTCTCTCCTTTGAACAGGCTCTGCCCACCTCAAGCTGGCATGTTCTAGTGTCCCTAGTGTCCTTTAAAGCTCAGTTCAAATATCACATCCTACGTGAAGCCTTTCCTGATCTCCCCACCTGTTCATGCCTGTCCATCAAAAATACCTTGTTATCTAAATGTACATGGTGCCTCTCTTGATAGAGGGTAAGCCCCTTGATGGAAAGAGCTATTTCATTTTTATCATGTCATGCTCAATGTTAAGCACTATATTGGCTCCATGCTTAGTAGGTGCTAAATAAATGCTTGCTTGATTGCTTAGGGACAGAGTCATAATTTATCATGAAGAGAATTTGTCCCTCTAGAGGAAATCATGAACCTGGACAGAAGCCCCTCAGAATAACCAATGGCCTGGAAGTAGGTTGATTTGTCTGTTTGTTTTTGAGGGGAGGAGTGGAACTGGATTGAGATGGATTAATGGCTGAAGATGAAGTCTTCCCTTGCTCCTGATAAGCCCTACGTCTTTTCTATAGCGCTCCTTTTCCAAGTATGCCATGTTTGGGGATTTCACAGTCATAGTTTTTGTAAAGAGGCTATCTTTCACTTCAAACTCATAGAAAGATAGCTCAGAGGCATTTTATTTATTTATTTATTTATTCATCCATCCATCCATCCATCCATCCATTCATTCATTCATTTATTTATTGCTTTTTTGAGGGGCAGTTGGGGCTAAGTGACTTGCCCAAGGTCACACGGCTTGTCAGAGGCATTTTTAAAGGCACAATCCAGGAAACTCAACAAGGGAAACACTCAAAGCTCCTGGGGAACAAAGGCTTTCATTGGGTTTGACAGTGTTCTTAAGGTTAGGCCTCTCAACTTTTAGGTCCTGAGCCTGGCCAACACCATCTGCCCATAATCTCCTGGGAAGCAGATGGAGACCGTAGCTTTCACAGGGTGGCAGAAACCCACTGCACAGAAAAGAGGAACTGGATCAGTCTCTGAGACCTTTGCTCAGGCTCTGGCACCCCAACAGATGAGAGAAGAGTGGTACTAGAAGAGAGGAGATATTTCAGAAAATATCAGGAAAACCCGAGTTCAAATCTGACCTCAGACATTGATTAGCCATGTGACCCTGGGCAAATCAATCACTTAACCTCTTTATGACTCAGTTTCCTCCACCGTAGAATGGAGGTAATACTCATAGCACCTCCCTCCCAGGGTTGTTGTGAGGATCAAATGAAATAATATTTGTAAAGTGCTGAGCACAGTGCTTGGCACATAGTAGGTACTAAGTAACTGCCTGTTTCTCCTCTTCTCTTCTTTCTCCTCACCCCCCACTCAATGATCTGGGAGGGATTCCTTAGTCATGTTTATCAGATGGGTATTGCAGCCTAGCGGAGGTTCCGATGTGGTCCCATTTTTGTATCTAGTTAGATGTGCCCGCAGAATCCCAGAATATCACAGCTAAAAGAGACCTCAGTGGTCATCCAGTCTAGCCAATCCCTGAGCATCAGTATCTTCTAAAATATACCTGACATATGATCATCGAGCCTTTGCTTGGAGACCTCTAGCTATGGAGAGCTCACCACGTCCTGAGGAAGTCTATTCTACTTTTCACAGCTATAACTGATAATCACAGTCATAACAAAATCATCAAAAGGTATTCATATAGCACCTTTAATACATTATTTCATTGATCTTTGTAAGAACCCTATGAAAGATTAACCATAGGTGAGGTGTTGTTTGAAAAAAAAAAAGAGCTGGATTATGAAGTCAGAGAACCTGGATTTGAATCTTGCCTCTACTCCTTGTTTGCCTGTATTACCATGGGCAAATTACTTAAACTCTCTATGCTTTCATTCCTCATCTTTAAGATGAGGATATGGCTTCTGGGCTCCCTTCTAGCTCTAAATCCATGATTCTATGATCCATTTTACAGATAGGAAACTGAGTTTTAGTTTCCTCAAGTTACTTATAAACTCATGGGATCATAGATCTAGGGCTAGAAGGGACTTCAGAGGCCAGCTCGTTTAGCCACCTTCATTTTGAACTTGAGGAAACTGAGGCCCACAGGGTTAAGCGACTAACTGGGGTCCATATAACTAACAAACACTGAGGCAGGATTCAACTCCAAGTCCAGCCTTTAGTGAATAGTCACATAGTATACTCCCCTACACCATCTGGCCTCTCTCTTCATTGTTAGATTTTCCCTCCCTTAAGCCTAAATCTGCTTCCACCAGTTCTGTCCAATACTCCTAGTTCTGCTGTGTGAGACTGAGAAGAACAAAGCTAATCCACCCCCATGTGATGATCCTTTAAACACTTGATGGAAGCTATCATTTCCCTATGAAGTCTTCTTCTCTCCAGACTAAACATGGACAGATCCTTCCACCCATCCTCCTATGGCAAGACCTAATGCTCCTTTACCACTCTGGTTTTCTCCCAAAGGATGCTCTCCAGTTCTTTGATGTAATATTTTAGATGTGTAATGACCAGAGATTCTCCCTAGCCCTGGTCTCTGGCTTTTTTAATGTTGCCCAAGATCACATTCAGTTTTGTGGTGTTTTTGGTTGCCATGTCATACCGTTGACTCATTGTAATTTGCAGTTGATTAAAAATCTCAGATGAAATGACCTCCTTTCACTACCAAGCAACTGAATCCAGCTGTTATTTATGGGATGGAGGTGGAGAGCACCACGGTGCTAGTTGTTCCAGTTCCTGCAGAGCAATGAGGAGCATAGAAGGCAGCTTAGCAAGAACACTGACTTTGGCCTTGAACCTTGGACAAGCCCCTTAACTCAGTCGTAAATTCTTCAGCTGTAAAATGAAGGATTAGATGATTTCTAAGCTCTCTTCTAAATTCTGTGATCTAAAGTCAAGGGGACAGGGAGGTAGGAAGAGAGCAGATGGAACTGTGAGAATCAAGTGAAGAGATAAGAGGGAATAAGAATAATAAAACAAGGAATAGATGGATTTAAAACAATGTAAAAAGTAGGATGGTCTGGGTGGTAGGCAAAGGGCAGGGAGTTAGATGGAGAAACAGTGAGCTGGGCCCTCAGACTTGCTTAGTTCTTGATATTAGACATCATACTCAGTTCACTTTCTTATCACCTTTATCAATCTGAAAGAATTCTAAGAGAATCTCCTTGGGGATTTGATTTCTTAGTCAATTTCATGATTTAATTTAATGATACTATAAAAAGGCTCATTTAAAAACTTAAATAAATGAATTATTTCATGATTCAAAACAATCTTTGGCTTTTTAAAGTGACCAATCATTGAGTTTCCATTTTCTGTTTCATGTTTTTCCATGCCTATAACACATTTGACACAGAATTATGGAAATAAGAACATTACATTGTAACTGCTGTTCACACCAAGAGAGGCAGGAGTTACAAGACTTAGCCTGATTCCATAACAATAATTTCATTCACTTTCACTGCATCCTCTCCACCTCTTCTTTCCCTTGGCTATCATAAGGCATTGGGTTGTGCTTGGGATCTGAGCAGTTTGACTATTTTATAATTCTTCTAGTTTCTTGTCCAAAATCCTCAGCAGAGGAGGTTGAAATGAGATAATGTATGTAAAGCCTTCACAAACTCTATTTAGATGTCATTGACATAATGGAAATCTCCATCTGTTTGGCTATTTCACTTCCTTCTGAGCTTGGTTCTTTTTTTTGCAAACTGAAGTCAGTGAATGACACCTTAACTCTGTGCTGATATGCAAGATCCTTCCCTAACTAGCAGGTCCTCCTTGGCCTTTTCTTCTCCTTTAGTGAGAGTAAAGACTGAGTTGTCAGGTTGGTGATCTGCCCTGTGCTAAGTACAATTGATTTTTTAAAAATTTTAATAAAACATTTACTAAACAGAA
Organism: Pseudochirops corinnae; assembly: GCA_028646515.1. Classification (NCBI taxonomy): domain Eukaryota; kingdom Metazoa; phylum Chordata; class Mammalia; order Diprotodontia; family Pseudocheiridae; genus Pseudochirops; species Pseudochirops corinnae. Next base: position 175,046,092 of record CM053589.1, on the reverse strand, counting down.
GACTAAGCAAGAATAACAATTATATCATATTCTACTCATAATAATGGCTACCATTTATATAGCATTTCAGATTTGCACAGCACTTTATACATATTATCTCACATTTTCTTCTTTTACCTCCAGTTTACAAATGAGGAAACTGAGGCTGATACAGGTTGTGACTTGCCTATCATCAGACAGCTAGGGAGTATGTCAGGCAGATTTGAATTCATGTCTTCCTTACACCAAGTCCAGTACTGTTCCACCTACCTGGCATAAGTCTGGAGTGTATTTTTCCACCAAGACATAGTGTCCAAGAGCGAGAGAGGGCACAAACTTAATGTAACAAGAATGAGGTATATGTATGGGGAACTGCACCAAGCAAAAGTAGCTAGGTAACAACGGATAAAACATTGGTCCTAGAATCAGAAAGACCTGGGTTCAAGCCTATTCTCAAATATTTAGCAGCTATGTGATCCTGAGAAAGTCAGTTAACCTCTTTCTGCCTCAGTTTCCTCTTCTGTAATATGAGAATAGCACCTTCTCTCAATGATTGTTGTGAATATAAAATGAGGTCATATTTGTAACATATGAGGTCAAATGTGTAAAATGCCATTCTCATTAGCTAGTCTAATAACGCATCTACATGGCAGCTTTTCTTTTCTTTTTTTTCTGGGGCAATTAGGTTTAAGTGACTTGCCCATTTAGTAAGTGTCTGAGACTGGATTTGAACTCAGGTCCTCCTGACTCTAGGGTTGGTCCTCTATCCACCCTGCCATCTAGCTGCACAACACCACCATCACCACCTTTTAAAAATATTTGCTCATTCCTTATTAATTAATTAATTAATTAATTTTTAGGCTTTCAAATATTTGAACATAGTTTTCAAATCTTCCTGAAATCTTCTCTTTTCCAAGTTAAACCTTCCTAGTTCCCTTAGTAATGTTCTTTCTAGCCCTCTCGCCCTTCTGGTCAGTCTCTTCTAGAGACACTCAGCTCACCAATGTCTCCTTTAAAATATGGTGCCCCAAGCTGAGTGCAGTACTCCAAAGGGTCTGTCTGGGGCTACACAGCAGAATCATTACCACTCTCCTTTGGAACATCACATTTTTCTTAATGTCTTCTCACATCACATTAGCTTTTGTTGGCTGCCATGTCTCAGTGGTGAGTCCAAGATGTGACATGTACTAGACAGTTAATAAATGTTTGTTGATTGAGTGATTAATTCACTCCATACTAAACTCGCAGTTCCCTGAAACCTCCACATCTTTTTCTTTTTTCAGACAAACTACTAACTAGCCACAGATCTTATACTTCTGAATTGTTTTGGCTTTAACTCCTTTGAAGAACTGGAAATTAATTGTTATTAAATTTCGTCTTATTGGGTTTGACTAGACATTCTAACCTTTCAAGATTGATTTAATTCCTGAATCTGTAATCAGATGTGTCAGGTTAAAGCTTAAATCACATCATTGTCAAATCTGTAAGTCATATGAAACTGTGTAAGATTTCTAAGTCATTAAAATAAAATGTTAAAATAGGGCCAACCACACATTTCTATTGCTTTCCACTGGAGACCTTCCTCCAAGCTAATGTTGCTCCATTAATAATGGCTCTTTTTGTCCAATCATTTAACCAGATCCAAACCTAAGTCGAACCTCTAGCTTTTGTCCATAAGGACAGCATGAGAAACTTTCAAATGACTTCCTGAAATCTAGGTGTGTTCTGTCCACACTATTCCTCTGATCTTCCAGTCCAGTAAGTTTATCAAAAGATATCATCAAGTTACC
>CM053589.1:174992113-175043823 GCA_028646515.1 Pseudochirops corinnae | reverse complement strand
TAATGACCCATCTTAGTCCTGTTTTTTCCTCAGAAAGGTGGGGAACCATGGGTGCAAAATGTTATATACACTTTCAGATGAAGCCTCTATGTTTCTTTTTGCTTTGATACACAGGAGGTTTCAATAATGGGTGGGAACAATGAAATCAGTGACATTAGATCAAGCAGTTTTTGGAAGCTCTGAGAAACTGGGATTCAAAATATAAATATTTACAAAATTGTTGGGAGGAGACAGTTTATAGAGAAAGGGCTGATATGAAAATAAAAGGTTTCAATAAACATTTAAAACAAAATATTACAAAAAAGGAAAGTGGAATTCAGGAGACAGAGGCATGCTGAGGGCTGTAAAGGACACTGTTTTCTGGTGCTGTTTCAGACCTCTGTACAACCACCAGCCCCTTTCCAAAATAAGATTGCAACCTTCAGGGACCCTTCTGAGCCATTTATTATACCAAGAAGTGATCGTTTCTGACTTAACCCTCTCCACTAGAGATACTACAAACATTTGTCTTGGGTTGTGCTTACATCAGGCTGAACTCACTGATGAAAAGCAAACAGTTCAGTATGTTAGTGAATCAGTCATCTGTCTTTTTCCAAGTATCTTAGCATCTAGGAGTTGAGAAGCCAATGTTTTGGATCACTGACTGAATTTTCCACTTTTCATTCTGAATCAGCATCATGTAACCCCAGCCACAGCAAAGGCAGCCACTCCTGGAGCATTTTAAGGGAATGTTGTTCCCCCAAATCAGCAAAAACACTAATCCAGATTAAAGGCTTTTTCCTGTAAGTGAAGAAAATCAGTCATTTTTTGCTATTATTGGAGAAGGAGCAACTTTTAAAAGTGATGTTTCAGCAGTAATAGAAGAAACTGGAGTATGGGGCTTTATCTGGGAACAGGAGGTTTCATTTCAGAACTCATTTCTCATTCACCAGCCTCACACAAGTAGGAAAATGATGCCCTCCTGGGTCATGGAGCTGAGCTAAGCCCAGTAATCAGCGATGAGCTGCTCTTTCACCAAGGTGTGTTTTTGTTTTTAGGATGGATTTGAATCTTAGTAATGGCTGTACCATGGCCATTAGGGCCATTAGGCACTGGGTCTCTCTAAGATATAGAATGCAATCTCTGTTTTCCCATCCAGTGATAGATGGGAAAGCCGGCTGGGAGCGCCGAATATCTGAATCAATCTGAGAGGAGAATTTCACCCTAATAGTCTATGCCCCCTTCAGCTATTCAACATCATTCGTCACATTCGTTACAGGCGATCAGCAAATCAAGAAAAAGTGGCAGTTGTTTGGGGAATAGAAGATGCCATTTTTTTTCCAGGGACAAGGCTCACTGGAGTGGAAGGAGGGAACCATCTCTGAATGTCATTACTCTTTTTATTAACTTCTTCCTGGTCGGCTCCCCTGTGGTTTGTTGACCAAAAGGCACAAAAGAACCCCAGGAAAACCTGATTGATCCTTGGAGATGAACCCCAATGGTTTGCTTTACAGTCTGTCTCTCAGCCTACTCTTGCCATTCCAAAAATTACAAAATCAAACAACCCATCAGCGTTCCATCAGATCAACGCGAAATTGACTCCCAGAGAGGAAACTGGAAAAAGTTAGTTCCAGTGTGTTGGATTTAATGTAATCAAGATGAATATGAGAGACAAAAAGGGATTACCTCTTTCCAGCATGTGAAATGCTGGGTTGCTCTCCCAAAAATGACTGTTGAGAGGAAGGCCTTTAAGAGCATGAGTGTTATGTGTGGGTGCTTTTAAAATTCACGGCAAGTTGTGAACATCCTGAAATGAAGGTCCTCAAGTGATATTTTAGTAGGTCTTATTAGGTGAGTGATTTTATTAACTCACTCAGTAACTTTTAAGTCTAAGGAAGTTAGAGAGCAAAGCCTTTAATACTGGCCAATATACCACTTGGATTTCCTATTCCAAGTCCTTTATCTAGGTGACTAAGAAGTACAAGAGGTTACATGTTTTTCTCATAAAAAATATAATAGGGATGGCTTTCTTCTAATGGCAATGGAGAAGGAATGAAGAAATGTGTCGTGTGTATTATGACATCAGGATTGATGGCTCATTCCCTGAGTTGACCAAGTTCTCATTTATTTCCTTGCCAGAAGAGCAGCTACAACTCTAAATTATTTAATTTAACTTAATTCACACACTCTTCTGATCACCCAAACTGGCTTCCTTCGTGCTCCTCATTTACGATAGTTGAGTTGCTTGTCTATGCCCCTTTACCTAGGAGGCATTCCCATCTTTTTTCCACTTCTTAGAATATCTTGTCTTCTTTAAAGTTTAGCTTAAATACCCCCTTCTATATGCCTTTCTTTATCCCCCCAAGTTGCTAGGGCCTTTGCCCTCAATTATCTTGAGCCTGTTTTTTAGATGTGTACTTTTGTCTCCTCTGACTGCAATGTTAGCTCCTTGAGGATGGGATCTGGTTCACTCTTGCTTTCCATCCTCATCATTTAGCACAGTGAGTGACTGGCACCTACATGTGTGAGATGAAAAGAGTTCAGAGTCTGAATCTGAGGTCAGAAAAGGTCTTTATTCTTTCTCATGAGAAAGGATTCTGCCCCTGTCACCCATATGGTGTCTGCTGGGAGAGGGCAACAGGTAGAAGCCAGCCCATGGTTATATAACCTTCTAATGCAGAAACCCAACCCCCCCAGCTGGCCTTCACTCTTAATGGTAGGGAGACTGGCCTACAACCTAAGCGTGGGAATCTCTCCCTGAGACAAAGGATCTGGAAACATGTGGGTGTCCAGTGAAAGCAGTCTTAACCTTATTTGGCATATCTTGTGCTGAGTTGGCATTGGAGACAGTCTCCACTGCTCTGAGTCCCAGATTCCTGGAAGGTCAAGTGACCTCTAACCCTAGGCCTAATGAATACTGAAGCCATTCTAGATTTGATTTTTCGGAATGGGGAAACTTCACTATAAATTATCCCTCACATAGATAACATTTAATAAATGCTTGTCAATTGAATGATTCAGCTAGGTTCTATATCTACAAAGACAAAACCAAAATAGCCCATGTCCTCAAGGAGATTACATTCTAATTTAAGTCATTCTTACCTTTAGTAATTAGCATTCATATCTGTTCTGTTTTGTACTTTAAGTTGAGGGAAACGGGGGCAAAAAACCAGAATTTCTTAGTCTGCCTTCCCAATTGTTTGTGCCTGGATTTGGAAAAGAATCAATTGACTTCTTAAGGGAACAACTTTTTAATTGTGTGGACACCAGTCAGTCCACAAGCATTTTATTAAGCACCTACTTTTTTGCCAATTACTTTTCTAAGAGGAGGAACACAGGAATTCAAAAATATAATCACTGCCCTCAAAGGTCTTATACTCTAATCAGGGAGATAACATATAATTAGATCTATACAAAAGATATTGTCGCTTCATGGCCTGCTATATCACTGTGGCTACTACTGCCAGGCTTCACTTTACTCCCCTATGTTGTGGGACTCTGAAGATCTTCTCTTCCCCTAGGCCCTTTGCTAAAGTGGCTACATGACTCTGAGAACCTTTCCCTATTTGAAAGTATACTCTGTGCCCTAATAGGCTGGATGTGGTCATGTGGAGTGTGGCAGGAGGCCTGTTTTTCTGGAATGCCCACAGCCTTGTTGCTTTGTGATTGAGCAGTGGGTCAAGAGGGCTGTGATGTTCTCGGAGCCAGGAGAAGGCTATATATACGCCTTGATGTGAGGTTTTGCTTTGGGGCTCACTTTGAGAAGAGTTGTGTGATTTGGCCAGAAGAGACTCTGGGCAGCCGTTGAGCCCCCCAGTTTTGAAAAACCCAGATGTTGATGCTTCCCTCTCTGGTAACTGAATAGGTATGGATGTGATGGTCAGACAGTTTGGAAGCCCGTCTGCTGATCTATTTCTCTGTCTGTTTGTAACTTGTGCTTATAACTTGTGTTTGTATTCTGTTTGCATTCTCTGAAGTTCAGGGTGCTGACTTTTTCTCCTGAACTAGGTAAATGATGCGTTTGATTGATTAAAGTGAGACTGTTAACCTATTTTGAATTGCTTTCCTTTAGAAAAGCAGATCTAGGAACCTGTGCTAGCAGCCACCCTTGGTATGCTAGGGTTCTTGCTGATACACCCTACAGTCTTCTTAATAGCTGCCTTGCCACCACACTAATGCCTGTTCTCTCTTTAGAGAAGTCCCCCCCCTCTTTCCCCCCCCCACCCATACTTTCAGTTCCTTGCGGTATAAATAGAACTCTTTGAGAACTTTTGGCTACGGAATTCTGAAAATCAGACCTTAGGCCCAAGAAGAGGAAAACCAAAGATGACTTCAATCGCTGTGAGGTCAAGGAGGGAGAGGGCCATTTCCCAGTTTGCTGAGGACCTGAATCGTACAAGGCTTTTAAAGATTCGATCCAATATTCAGAATTGCATTAGGAAGAGAGCTAGAAGCTAGGGCTAACTGCAAGGCAAAGAGTGATGTATTCCGTGTGGCCAACCCCAGGCAAGACTTGCTTTTTGCTTTAGGGTGGCCTTGCAAAATGGCCCTGGCAACAAATCCACTCAGGGGATAAGGGCTTTGGACAACACTGATCAGATTTCCCATTCAGGTTGTAGTGTAGTGTTATGGAATAAAGTAAACAACGAAAGCAAACACAACACCGCCCCTCCCCCCCCAAGAAAACCCAACCCAAAACCAAACACTAAACAAACAAAACCAAAAATACTGGCCTAGAACTCAAAGACATTGGTTCTAATCCCATCTCCAGTGAATGTATCATATGACCTTGAATATATCAGTTCAACTTTCTGGGTCTCATTTTACTCATGAGCAAATAAAGAGTTGGAATATATGATTTCTAGAATCCCCTCTGATTAAATCAAAGAGAAGAGAAATATTCACATTTGTTCCAGTGCTGAAGGGTATTTTTTTTCATTTAGCCACTAGGTGGCATTGCTACACACTAACCTAATCCCATTTCACAGAAGACCAGACCCTGTCAAGTCACACATTCGGTTCTCATCCTGCGAAGTGGAGGAAGGGGAGGGAATAGGGAAAGTGCCAAGCTCTCTGTTTGCATTGTAGAGTAGGTGACCATCTATCGCTTGCCTCTCTTTCTAGGTGCTAGTCTGGTTAGCCTAAAGGATGTGGGTAGTGTGAATTTATCCCGTCAGAAGAATAAACCTCTCTACTCCCTGGGGGAAAAACAAAGAAAAACAAAAAATAAAAACAAAAAAACCAAATCTGACTCCCCTGAATGTATTGTATTCCCCTTTCCTGATTCTTGTGACCTGGACATAATGGCTGCCTTTTATGTGAAAAACAAATGTTTGGATATGCTCAGTGCTCTGTGCTTTAGAAACAATAAAAGCCATCAATAAAAGACAGAGTACCTACAACAAGGCTATACTTGCAGCTTCTCCTAAACTCTGGCCACCCAAGATAGCAGGTAAGTATACTCGCGGCATCTAGTGGAACGTGTTATTAGGTGGAAGCCTCAGGAGCTCTGGCTCCCAGGTTTAGTTTTTCTCTGTGGCTATGAATATAGCCCTGATGGACTCTGTTCTACTTTGTGATAGTTCTCCTTCCTGTCTCCTCCGGTCCTCTGACACTGTCACCGTACTGGAATAGATTCTTTATGCTTTATTTCCAGACTATTGCAATGACCTGCTCAAGGCAATCCCCCTCCAGTCCATCCTCCAGTCATCTGTCAAAGTGGTCTTAAAGCACAGTTCTGATTATATCACCTCTCCTTATTCAATAAGTTTCAGTAGCTCCCTGCTTACGCCCAGGACCAAGCACAAAATTTCCAGTCTGGCTTTTAAAACTTCTCATGATCCCGTCCTTTCCTATCTTTCCAGTATTTTTAGACCCTACTTCCACATACCCTGTGGTCTGGTGACAATGACTTCCTTCCTGTTCCTTATACAAGACAGTGTATCTCTTGACTTTGGGTGCTTTTACCAGCTTTCCCCCATGCCTAGAATTCTCTTGCTCCTTACCTGTCTCCTGGCTTCCTTTAAGTCCCAGATAAATCTCACTTTCTACAAGAAACCTGTCCCAATCCCGCTTAATATTAGTACCTTCTCTCTGTGATTACCTCCAATGTGTATATATCGTTTTTATACATTGTTGTTTTCATGTTGTCTCTTCCATGAGCTCCTTAAGATCAGGGACCATGCCTAGATTGTCTCTAGTGGAGTAGGGGAGGGGGTGTGTAGGCAATGGTGAAATGGATTGAGAGAGAAATTCTCTAGGCTCAGTCACCATCTTATCAGCTCTGACCATTTATTTTCACCATCTCCAGTTTTTGATTGACCAGAAGTATGTCATATCTCCCACTCTTCTTTCTTCTCTTCTTGGATGAAGGGGCTAACCCAAGGCAAAGGCAATGGTTAGCATATGGGGGAAGATATTTAATCCCCAATTACATGGATTAAGTTCTCACCTAGGATTCCTAGGTAGGAAAATCTGCTTTCAGATATTTATAAATCTGAAATCTATCTATCTTTCTATCTATCTATCTATCTATCTATCTATCTATCTATCTATCTATCCATCCATCCATCCATCCATCCATCCATCTATCCATCCATCCATCCATCTATCCATCCATCCATCCACCCATCCATCCATCCATCCATCTATCTCTCTATCTCTCTATAACTCATATATATATATATATATATATATATATATATTTCAGATATCTTGATATAGATATATACAGAGATGTTAGAAAAAAAACAGCATAGCATAGTAAATAAAGGGTCAGTCTCGGAGTCAGAAAGATCTGGGTTCAAGGTCTGCTTTTGATGTATTCCGGCTAGATGGCTATGGAAAAGTCAATTTATCTCTTAACGCCCCCAGAAAAATCTCTAAGACTACAGAGAAGTTGCTCTTCTGCATCAATGGAAGGAGTTTGTCTTGTAAATAAAATCACATCTGGACCAAAAAAGGAGCTAGGGAAGGAAACAGAAAGAATATAAATGAGTAGAACAGGATCATAGCAATAATGTTCAGCCTGAAGTTTGGGCTTAGCTAAACTTGGTGACGAATGTGTTTTTAAGGAAAGTGGAATAGGACCCATATGCACCAAAAATATTTGTACCAGCAGATCTTTTTATAGTAGCAATGATCTGGAGACTAAGGGGGGAGAGGGTGCCAATTAGCATGGGAATGGCTGAACAAATGATGGTGTACAGCTATAATGGAATACTGTTTTATGTAAGATAGTTTCAAAGAAATCTGGGAAGACTTGTATGAACTGATTCAGAAGGAAGTGAGCAGTGAAATAATTTATGTTTATAAAACTGTGATAAAGACAAACATCTTTTAAAGATCTAAGAACTCTATCAGCTCAATGATGAACCAGAATTCCAGAGGACCAATGAGAGAGCATTCCTGACAGATAGGTGATAGATACAAGATGTGGAACAAGACATACATTTTAGAGGTGTGACCAATGAAGGAATTTGTTTGGTTTGAATGTACATATTTGTTACAAGAGTTTTGTTTATTTTTCCGGTGGGGGGTTGGGATTGGGAAAGAAAGGAAATGCTTGTCATTAAAAATAAGATATTTTAAATATGCTTTAAGGGTTACAAAGTGCTTCTCTCATCATAATTCTGTGAGAAAGGGAGTATAGATATTTTAAAAGTAATTTTAGGGTCAAAAGACTGAACCTCAGAAAGTAAATTTATTGTCTAAGAGCACACAGCACTTTATTGGCAGAGCAAGGATGAAAACCTTAGATGAGTGATTGCCAATCCAATGCTTTTTTCCACTTTATGACTATTGCCCCTTGGGGAAAAAAAGAGAAAAATCAATTTGAGAAGCCATTTACTTGAAGTTAAGCATTACACTTCAGAACACTGTGCTAGTCTCTGCAAAGCATGCAAAGAATCATAGATAAACACTTTCTCATTTATTCATTCACTCTAGCTATCTTTGTCTCAATGATCATAGATGACCCCATAGCTGGAAGGGATCCAATCTCAACATGGTCCTTGCCTTTAGGGAATTTCAGTGGTCTCATAGGGGACCACTTTAACTTTATTTAAAGACCCAATAAGCTTGCTTGGGTGCCCGCTCACCCTCTGTAACAGAGGCAGATTGTAAAAACACAGTTTCTAAGGGAACAAAGTGATAAGGCATTTTCTGCAGAAACCTTGCTATTGCATTCAAACCTCATACTCCATCCCCTAGAGTTGGGAGCAGGAGGAGATTCCTGGCAGATGTAGGCTACTTAGATTAGCCCTTTCTCCTAGAAGAGGAGAGGCAACATGGAACAGGGAGATTTCTGCTTTAGATTCAGAAGATATGGATTCAAATCTCACTTCTGGTGTTACCGTGTAACCTTCGTCAAGTCATATAACTTCTCTGAGCCTCAGTGTCCCCTAATCTGTAAAATTAGGGGATCGGACTAGATGCCTTCTGAAGACCTTCCTCACTCTACAAGCTATGATTCAATGACGTGCAGAGAGAAAGCTAGAGTGAATGAATGAAAAAAAAAAGCCCAACATTTTTAAGCACTTACAATATGCCCTGGGGGAATAAATAGAAGATTATCAGTCCTTGCTCTCAAGGAACTCACTGTTCTAATTGGGAGTGATGAAACAGAGGAGGGTTTAGATACAGATCATTTGCAAAAATTTTATGGACCTTAGGGTACAATTGTCAGGAGAGGTGATGAAGTCTGGTGGACCTCTCTTATCATAAGGATTGTAGTTGGTGAGCTGCTTATGTAAGTAAGTATGAGTGACTCTGTCTATGAGGTCTGAAAAAGAGGAGGAGGAGGAGGTAAAAGCTTATTATGGGGATTGCTCCCAATGGGCCTAAGGGATGGTATCTAAAGTGACTGATGGATCGCCATGAGCATAGGTCCTAACTCTAAAGGGAATCCCACCTACTCTGAGTTTAGCTTTCTCTTATCTGTTTGTGATTTGCAGTGTCCAGACACATGAGGTTCATTCATTTTAGAATGGAGCATTCAGATCCTTTTATCTCCTTCACTACAAAAGTCCAGAGCTCCCAACACCCACAAATCATTTAAAAGTTGCTTAGAATTCAGCTACATATGTATATGGTCTCATTTTCCCAAACCAGGCCAATGTTAGTCCCTGGGGTGAGAATGAGGCCGAGATTATATGGTTTTTAGATTGTTTTTGTACTATTTCTACCAGAGACTGGCTTGCTATCTATAAAACCTATAGCTAGGCAGCCTGGTGCAGTTGCAAAGAATGCCTCATAGTCAGAGGACTGTGGCATGAATCTGAACTCTGTTACTCACTACCTACATGACCTTATAGAATGAGGGGATTATACCAGAAGACTCCGAAGTATTCCTTCTGGCTTTATTTTTGGATAGGGCAGGCTTATAGGATAAGATTGAAAGTCTTGCAGGCCTTAAAGGAATGACTGGGAATTCTGGCATCCCAGTGACTGATGTTAGGCAAGAGTGCCTGATAAGTCTCCTTTCTTTGCCTCCAATGGAGGTAACAGATTTACTTTTATTCAATCCTGATGGGAGCAAGTAAGAACTGAATCTCCTGCTTAGTTCTCTATCCCAGGCCAGGCGAATTCAGTCAACCAACAAACATTTCTTAATCGGGCAGGATGCAAGGCAGAGGGAAAACAAAGACGATAAAAATCACACAATTCTTGTCCTCAAGGAGCTTACATTCTAGTGTGGAAATACCATTCAAACATATAAATACAAGATATATGTAAAAGATAGGGGGGGCACTAGCGAGTGGAGCTAGGGTGGGAATCAGGTAAGGTTTCAGATGGCACATAAGCTGAATTTTGGAGAAAAGATAACTTTGAGCTCAGTTTTGGAGAAAAGATAACTTTCAGTTTAGAGTGGGTTCCTTCTTTTGGGAGCAACTGGGTCTAGATATAGAATAGAATGAGTGGTTTATGTTACATATAAATAATGTTTCTGATTTTATTGTCCTTTACCTAATTTGATCAAATGCTTTATGCAAGGCTTTGATGGAGCTTGACTTAATGAGACACCATGCCCTCTGGTGGATAGGAGTTGCTAGTGGGTGGGAACAATGAGTTGTAAGAGATCAGATTGGTGAAAACACAGAACGATATCATTAGCCTGATGACAGACATGAGAGCTAGAGAATCACCCAAGGATGGAGTGAAGGGGTAGCTGGTAACCAGCACCCTGAGATTCTGACAGAGAGGAATAGGCAGGTAGTTGAATACCAACAGAAGTTCTTGGTGTTGCATAGACCATGGTTCATATGGGCTTCCACGAACAAAGATCAAGAGTTCTATAGCTTCTCCTGGGCAAGCAGATCTTTTTTTTGTATCTTCATGAAGAGGGTTCCCACTTCATTGTCCAAAAGGCAACATCATCATTAAGAAAATAAGAGAGTTAAAAAAAAATCAGTGACATTCTCCTAGGAAAGAGATCACTCTTCAATTGTTAGTCTGTTCTTCCATACAAGATATAATATCCCTGAGGGTAAGGATTTAGGATTTATTCCTCTATCCCGTTTGTGTCTAGCATAGTGCTAGATACACAATAGGGGTCTCTAGGATGATTTAATTTTTTGGAAAAATAGTTACTTAGACATTTGGCCACATGTAAACAAGGGTATACCTCTTTACCATCTCAGTAAATATCTTTCCTTTTAGCTGTGTTTATTCATTGAATATTGGTGGTAAAACTACTGCTGGGAGCTTATGAGTTGGAGTTTTAGTAGTGTAGACCAATGGAGTATCTTAAAGAAAAGTTGTCTACCCTACTTCTGAACACCCAACACCATTGAAATTGGGAGGTGGAGCAGTCATAGAATGGCCACTGCATATAAAACAAGGGAAGCTGTTGAACCTGTATTGTAAATAGCACTTTTTTTAGTGTTGGATTTGTTGTTGTTGTTAGTCTATGGGCAACTAGATGGCACAATGCATAGAGTGTGAGACCTGGAGTCAGGAAAACCTGAGTCCAAATCTGGCCTCAGATATGTACTAGTAGTGTGACCATGTCACTTAGCCCTTTTGCCTCAGTTTCTTCATCTGTAAAATGAGCTGGAAAAGGAAATGGTAAACCGCTTTAGCATCTTTGCCAAGAAAACCCCAGATTGGATCACAAAGAATCAATCACAGCTAATACCCGACTGAACAACATATGGCTGGGAATGCAAATCATCTTTGTGATTTTATTTTGTTTTCTGCAACCTTGAGGAACTTATAGTACTATGTCAATTCACTGATACATCCAAATGTTCTGGTTATCTTGCCATGATGACAATCATAATAAGACAACAAAAGAAATTACTTCTAAGTTAAATAATTTTGGCACGAGTACTCTTGTTTTGTAGCTGCTTGTAGTAAAGTGCTTCAAGTCTTTTCTTTGTTGGATATAATTTGGGCTCTTGGCTTCAAGAGCATGATTTTTATTATGTTAAAGTAAATTTCTTCTCTTCCTTGTCTTTTAAACCTTTTCTTTCCATGATTAATTCTTAGCTTTTTTCTCTAAGTCTATTTGATATGATCACATAGGACTGTTGTTGACATAAACGTTATGTCACATCCAGAAGTTCAACAACAAGCTGGCTGTGGGGTGACTAATTTGGGGAGGTGCCAACAAGCCTCAAAGATAGGTTACCAAGTCAAAAAAGAGCTGTGATTTGTATTAATGGAGAGAATGCCCAATTTGGTAGTGAGAATGCTATTCCTCAAGAGACCAGAGTTCACATTCCACTTCTGACACATAAGCTATGTGACAAATGGAAAGTTACTTAACCTCTCACAGACTGTTTCCCCATATATAAAAATAGAATAGTATCAAGAGTGCTTACCTCACAGGGCTGTTGTGAGAATAACATAAATTAATGTATGAAAAATGTCTTGTGAACATGAAAGAACTTAGAAATCAGTGGTTCTCAACCTGTGGGTTGTGACCCCTTTATGGGTCGAACAACCCTTTCACAAGGGTAACCTAAGACCATCGGAAAACACATATTTCCGATGGTCTTAGGAACTGAGACACCGCTCCTCTATCCATCTCCAGGCAGGTCCGCTCACATGCAGATACACCCACATATGAGTATTAAAGGGTCGCGGCATTAGGAAGGTTGAGAACCACTGCTATAAATAGAAGCTATTATCTCTCATACCAATAAAATCAAAGATCCTCAAAGTAAGGATGATGTATCATATTGATAGAAACTCTTAGTCGGTGCAGTGGATAGAGCACTGGGCTTGGAGTCAGGAAGACCTGAGTTCAAATTCAGTTTCAGACACTTTCCAGCTGTGTGAGTCTAGGCAAGTCACTTAATCTCTATTTGCCTCAGTTCTTCTTCTATAAAATGGAGATCCACTGGAGAAAGAAATGGCAAACCACTCCAGTATCTTTGCCAAGGAAATCTCATCTACAAAGTCCATGTGGTCACGTAGAGTTAAACACAACTAAACAACTAAACACAACAACAACAATTACATTGATAATTTCATTAATATTGAACCACATGGGTGTAGTGACTTTTGGGTAGTCAGAATTGGTCCCAGCTGGCCATTGTTCTCTTTCCCTTAAATTTGGTGGAATGCTCTATCTATAGCCACCACACACATACAGTATCCCACTCTTTCTCTTCTTTAATTCTTTGACCTGGCACTGGTGCTTTAGAGTTTTGCAGCAATGGTGTTACAGGGTTTTAGTCCCTGGAAAGCTTTTGTTCCTATGGAGATGTTGATTGTCTTAGCCAAGAAAAATTCCCATAGCCTGGAGCTAGAAGGTCCATAGCACTGAAAAGAAGCGGGAAGGAAGGGAAGGAGAGGGTCTAAGAGTGGGTTTTTTTGTAAGCCTGTGTCATGTCTTTAAGTACTAGTAGCCTGCTAGTAGCATGGGGACTAGGGAAGGGGTGCTGGGTGAGCTCAGGGTCAGCAAACATCAGTTTTTAGGATTTAAAAAAAAACCTTTGGATTCTAGATGTCCTAGACTATGGAGGCAGCAGAAATTGATTTATCTTTGACATATACATTCTGTTTTGGAGAAGTTTGAGAGTTTGTGGGAATCAGAGAAAATGTTTATCCTTCCTTCTTTTTATTCATATGACCCAGAAGTCTTGAGATGCAAATAATCTTGTTCTCCCTTTTCTCTCTTACTAGTGGCAAATTTGTAACATTGGGCATCTGTAAGAACTGCTTTGATTGTTCCCTGTAGGTTTTGAGATGCAGCATGATTTATTTTGATCTTTGTAATTTTATTATTTCTCATTTAACTTCATTACTGTTTAACAGATTATTGTTGATTTCCATGTAGTCTCGTATGATTTACTCAAGCTACAGCTTATTTCTGATTTTACTGCAAACTGGAGTCTAGAATAAAAAGCATACATAATTTCTGCTTTTTAAAAATTTACCAAAGGCTTGTCTATTGAGAAAATCTATCATATTCAATTCAGTTAAAAATGAGAAAAAGACTTAATATGTCAAAGCACTAACATTACAGTAACTCATAACTCAGAAGGCAATTTTCATGAGACTCTTATTTGTAGAGATTGATTAATCAATGCTTTGTGCCTATGTGAAGGGTAGATTTGGTAAGGGCTTGGAAGAAGAGAAATTCTAGTATTTAAACTTCCAGCTTTGCAAAAGAGAATATTCTTTTCAGGTCCCTAAAGGGAAAGAAAGACACTGAGAGGATGCCAATATGTAAAGCAGCCAACATTTTAATTGGGTCCTATTTCCAGCTTAGTTCACTAGGGATTTCTGAGAATTTCCTTTTGGGTGAAATCTGGAACTACCATGTCATCTCTTGAAGCTGGAAGCCAGAAGACCAGGATCTTTCTCCCAAGCTCTCACAACAATGCCCCTCATGAAGGCATGGGACTTTGACTAACCAATTTCCATCAACGAGAAGCATCTTTGCAAATGGTGTTTGAGCTGTAGATTATATTCCAAAAAACAAAAATGTGATCCTGTAGGGGACCAAAAACATCTGATCCAGGATTCAGGGAGTTCTGTGTGGCCCAATGCAGCTATGTGATGGAACTTTCCTGATAATCTGGGGTCCAGGCCTCAGCCCTGTTCTGGGATCTTGGCCAGAGGATGTTCAAGGTCTGCTGGACATCTCGTTACTAATTAGAAACATTAAGATAATTCCATCCTGCTCAAGGAAGGATAGGGGAACATCCTGCCTGGCACTTGTACCCTGGTAACTAAGGTTAAAGAACAAGGCAGTTATGTATGAGGCAGATAAGAACTAGGGTACAGGGAAGTGTTCCAGGAAAGGAGCTCTTTTTTTCATGATGACTGTGCAGTTTTCCACTATATAAACCCAAACCCTCAGATGTTTCATTGGATATGCTTAGCATGCATGCATTAAACATATGATTGCTTTGACAGTCCCCCTAGCCCACGTTATTCCACACTTCTCCGTTTTAGTGCATCATTACCAGCTGGCCTCATGATCCTAGCTGCTCCCAAGGAGCTTACATTCTCTTGGAGAAAACAGTGGGAAAACATACACAAATCACATAGCGTAAGGACTGAGGTAGTATTCATGGGCATAGGAAATTCAAAGATGTCTTTATCGAGAAGATGACACTGATAACCATTTCGTGAGAGTGAGACTTCCAGTCACACTAAAAAGATATCTATTTCTCGATTCTTCCTATTGAGGTTTCTCCATATAGATGTTATTCCTGGTTTACTTAAAAATTCATATGAATAATTTCTGTATTATTCTTTTTTTAACTAAATCTAAATATGTTGATAATGGAGCATTGAAACTTCCTTCCCCTCTTCCTCCTCCTCATTAAATTTTGTCTATTTCTCTTTGTATCACTATGAATATTTCTTATAAATTTGTCAAATTGTTTGTTGTATCTCAAAACTAAAATTATTCAATATGCCTTACCCCTACATATATATTTTATTTGAATAAGTTCAGCAGGCCACAAATTAATATATTTAGATGTGGGAGGGAGCTTAGAGGTTATCTAGTCCAAGCATCTCAGTGTATGGATGGAGAAACTGAGGTTCAGTGATTTTTGAATCTCACAAAAGTGTAGGGGCAGGTCAATTCAGTAAATCAATAAAGTTATTCCACTTCACTTAAGGTAATAAGATGGTCAGTCAATTATTCTTAGTCACAGTCTTGAGACTGTCTTTGAAAGACATTGGGTAAAATGAAATAATGTCATATGGGAAATGTGTTCCAATTAGCTGAGGGATCTCAATACATTCATTGAGTCTTATAAAAATATCTAGTTAACTGGAATCAAGGAGTTCCAGTGAGTAGCAAGCCAAGAGAAAGGGGGATTTTTGGAAAATCCTTGAGAGAGAAATACTAACTTTGGGGGTACGGAGGGTGGAGAGACCTTAGCTTTGGCTTTGGTGTAGGTCTCTTGCCCACTGCTGACCCTCACATCTTAGTTGGATGAAGATCTTTTGGACTTCACAGAGTCTGCATGCTGCTGGCCTTCCCCTTCTTCTATCTGTGTGCTAGTGATATTCTACTATCAGTTGATGGCAGTGTTTGCATTGAGAACCAAGGAAAGATTGGACATAAATTCAAGACTCCATAAAGAACCAAGAAAAAAAAAAAGACAAGACAAGTAAGTGAGCAGAAGTATATTAGACCCAAAGCAGAAATTCTTGAGCGACTCACCAAGGGAAAAAAGGACTTCACAGAAAGGAGCTGTGAGTTACCTCTTTGCTACATAAACCTGAGCCCACTTTCCCTGGATCCTGTATATACTTGTGAGAAAGGGGTGTCATGGACTTTGGGGGAACATTTATTCCAAATATTCTTACTCTACCGTCTTCATAAATATCTCTTCCTAAAAGCTACCTAAAGCTGATGACTAAAATATTTCTTAGCTGAAATGCCTTAGGGTGGAGGAAAGCTGGTGGAAGCTCAAGCTGATAGCATTAGAAAATCACCCCCCATTCCTCAGGTACATCCTAGAACAGAGAGAAACAGAGACAGAGACAGAGAGAGACATAGATGGACAAACACAATCAGAGAGAAAAAGTCAGAGACAGAGACAGCCTTGCTCTAGGATCCAAGACATGTCTGTGACAGTGGGAATCAGGATTAGGATCCTCTGAATTTATGTGGGCTACAAAAATAGTAAACAAAATCTAAGATCAGATCTCAGATGAGGATATTATTAGTCCCTTTTCAAAGGCTGCTATGTCTGTCTACTTACAGCCTTTTTAGGTCATGTCCTGATCATGAAGGGAGTACCTGAGTAAGGCAATGCACCTGAATTTGCTATAAAAAGAGTTACAAAATGAAATTTTAAAATCCGTTCATATATACAGGAAACCCAATTCATGCCAAAAGATATAAATAACTTTTAGACCAACTTCTTAACTTTATCATGGAATTGCAAAGCAAAAAAAAGTAATTAATGCCAGATAACTGCAAAGTAAAAAGAAGTAGATGATATCAATAAATAATGTCAGATAATTATCAGTAAATACTATCATATTGAATTAAAGTCTCCATAGTTAAGTACTAGTAGAACTTGGGGACATTCAGAGTGTGAGTTTGTCAAAGAGCATCCCAGTAACCTTATATGTCCTAGGAATAGCCAATAAATAGTGCCCCTAACACCTGTATTTTTCTGCCGCAATAGCATAGCATGGGAGTGGAAATGAGGAACATGTGTTTGTTCATGTTTCC
Organism: Pseudochirops corinnae; assembly: GCA_028646515.1. Taxonomy (NCBI): domain Eukaryota; kingdom Metazoa; phylum Chordata; class Mammalia; order Diprotodontia; family Pseudocheiridae; genus Pseudochirops; species Pseudochirops corinnae. The sequence continues at coordinate 175,027,181 of CM053589.1, read as the reverse complement.
ATTCCTCTTTTTCTAAATCTGGAAATCCCATCACCCCGAAACTCACATCTGTTGACATCTAAAGAAACCTCTTCCCCAATTCTTAGTTCCTCCCCTGGCTACAGAGTTCCACATCATGAGAGACATTTAAATGGAGTCAATATTCCATCAATAAATATTTATTAACTGCCCACTATGTGGACACTAGATGACGGCTTTTTGGTGATGTTGGAGAGAGATTTCAGGTATTAGATAATCTCTAAGGTTTCCTCTGATTCTAAGGTTCTGAGAATCCATGATGCAGATAATCTATGAAATGTCTCCCTGATTGAAGACAGAATAGTCCCAAGGCTATCTCTTCCATTGTTTTCACTACTCCTGTTGTCATCATGGTAGGACCTGGGTACAGGATTGAATAGGAAGAAGAGCTATATGACAACTATGAAAATTGTACAGAATTTTGGTTTTTTATTTTATTTACAGAATTTATGAAAATAATTACAGATGCAAACCCCATCTTTTAATATACCTTTGATGAGACATGGTTGACTTGAGATTTTCATCAAGGTAGCATCCACACTCAGGATATTAATAATTCCATTGAAAAGCTGTTCCATTCACTATCATATAAAATCCTTGTCTAATTTTTTATATTTTAAGACTTTAATTCAGCTTTATTCGATATTATTGATTTTGATTTACTTTGAAATTATAAGATAAACTGAAATTAAGAAGTCACTATAAAGATTATATATTTTGGTATGAAAATGGGTTTACTGTATGAAATACATTGATGTATTTTAAAATTTCATTTTGTAACTCATGGAAATTCAAGCTATTTACACTTAGTTTTACATTAATTTTTGTTTTTCTGGTAATTTCTTCTCTATCTTTTTGTCTCTTTTCTACAACTTAAATTATTTACTGAAATAAGCTAATGAAAAAGGAAGGGGGTCAATCCTCCAGGGAATCTAGTGAATTAGTAAATCAAAAATGCAGAAATCTGAAGACAGCTCTGCTTTAGAATTACACTGCCTCATTGTGAATAGACAAAAATATTTTATCCAATTAAAATATGCACAAAATAAGTGTGGGCATAAACTTTTAAAGATTTACTTAAGTAAAGCATCTTTCTATTTGTTTTTATTTTATGGCCCTGGATCTCTCTTCTCTCTCCAAAAGAAATAAAAGCATTAAACCAGATGGATTCTAAGAGCCCTTTCAGATCTGACATTTCATAATTCTAAATCTTGTGGCCCCAAGTAAATGTTTCTGGAAAGGTCCTCTAGTCTTTTGTAAATTTCAGACCAAGAGGAGCTTTAAATGGGGGGAAGAAAGCCTTCCTTTTAGTTCCTTCTCAACCATGGCCAACACTTCTGATGTTTGCTACCTATGTGACCTTGGGGAAGTCATTTAATATCCCCTTGGCCTCATCTGTGAGATGAGGAGGTTGAACAAAACGGCCTCTGATGTCCTTTCCTATTCTAGATATTTGATTCTATGATCTATTCAGGTGAGGCAGCATTTGACTCTTGGTTTATTATGTGGGGCAGAAATGCTATCCCTGCTACTAGAAATGGAGGCTCAGAGTTCTGTTTCCTTTGTGCACTTATCCAATTCCTCTTTCCAGATTCAAGTTTATAATGGTCCTAGACTTCTAACATAGATCTAGGAGAGAATAGATTTTAAAACAAAAACAAATTCAAAACTCACTTGGAGTGGGTATGGAAAAGATTAGAAAGATGGACAGTTTCTCTGCTGGACCCTGGTTTGCTTTGTCATAGCAGCTCTGAGAAGAGTGACAGGGTAAATTAGCATCTCATGTGTGACCTAAGAGAAAGCACTGAGCCTATATTTAATTTTATAGTATAGCCGTTAAGCTGTACTTTATTAAATTAAAAAGAAATTCCCATATCCATCAAGCAGTGACCTTTGAATACAAAGTGCAAGAAAAGCAGTTTTCAGAACAAGGAATCAATATATTTTCAGATCCTGGCAGCAAGGTGGGGCAGGTAGCAATGGATGGTGTTGTATCTCTCCCTTATTCTCATCTAACTACATGCACCTTTCCTTTTCCCTTTCAGTTTCACTCTTATCTTTTTACCCATCCCAGGCCTCTTCCCAAACTCTTGGATCTTCCTCGATCCTCATTGCTAATACTATGAAGTTCACATTCCTTTCTTCCCCAATGTCCAATGCCCTCCATGGTTTGTTCCCATTTGTTTTTACTCCCAACCTACCGGTTCCCAAGAATCTCTCCATTCAGGATAGAATCCTTTTTGTCCGGCTCATATTCCATTCTCTTGGTTTCTATCTCCCTGATAGAATGTAAACTCCTGAAGGGCAAAGATTATGTTTTGTTTTGGTTTTCCCCACGATATTTCTAGCACCTAGTATGTCATTGGAGCTGGATAAATATTTCTGTGGTCTCACCACACTTGATGCTGGATTCAATCACAGCTCAGAACTCTTCATACACTAGCTTTAACCTCTGAGCACCAGGGATCACAGGCATTTGCCATAATCCCAGAAAGAGGTTTGTTAAAATGCATAAAGGCAGGAATTTGAAATGAGTTTTTGCTCTTACCTTTACCCCTTTCTTTCGTTTGTAGGGAGAAATCAAAGGATCTTGGAGCATTGGGGTGAAATATAAAAGGGTCCTGAGATCCAACAACTCTTGTGGTTGTTTCTTTGATAGTGCCCACTCCTACATAAAAGATGGTATCTGAGACAATAGTACTCCATAAGGTATTTATTGGGAAAGACAAATGCTTTCTTACCTTAAGTTAGATAGTTGTCTGGGACAGTAAACTGCAATTTAACACAAAACACAGTAGATTAAAAAACCAGCTTACTTTTAAACGAGCTCTAATTAATTGACTGTCTATTTCGTGGTGCAAAGGACCTTGGCTTCTACAGGGAAGTATACTCCTGGAGGAAAAAAAAAAAGTCCCACATAGCTAAGACTCTGAGAACTAATTGATTTGGTGCAATGGGGAAAACGTTAAACTTAAAAGTCCCAAAGCTAGGGTCATTAGATGATTTTAAATTCTGATTCTGCTATTTACTACTCTCTTGACTTTGGGAAAATCTTTTTACCTTTCTGGATCTCAGTTTCCTCATCTGTATGATGGGTTTTAGATGAGATTCTAAAGCTCCTTTTAGCTTTAGACCTTTTATCCTATGAATTTCTCCCCTTAGGAAGGAAAAACAGTTAAGGGCTTCTCCCTTTGTGTCATGTCAATATATAAAGAGATGAAGCTTAAACCTCTGTGTTCTAAGCTAAGAAAGAGATGTTGATACCCATTCTTCTTTTTAATAAAGAGTAAGTAGCTTCTGATTTCAACTAGAGGTTCCTGGAAAAAGAAATGGTTGGTAGAGAATCTGGCACCAGGGGGCAGGCCAACCCTGCATCATGGTAGCACCCTAGTAGAATGCAAAATCCTCAAAGTCAGGCACCCTTTTGTCCGTTTCCCTAGTCCCTAGCACAGTAGCTTACACGTGATAGTTACTTAATAAACGCTTATTGAATTAGATACAGATCTGTCTGGATTAGTCCCAGAGCTGCAGCTAGAAACCTGGGAGGCCCAGTTTACCATTTCTCTATTCACTAAAGCTCCTATGAGCAAGCTTTTAGCTGCCAAACCCAGAACAAAGGCATTATCCTTCACGGGAATAGGGGTCATAGGAAAGAAAGGGTGGAGGGAGGGAACTAAAGATTGATGACCTTGTATAAGATACTTCCCCTTTCTGGGACTCACTTTCTTCATCTAGTAAATGAGGGGATCAAACTTGAAGTGAGTCAGATTCTTCCTATCTCTAATTTTGTATTAGGGAGTCTTAAAACCTACATAGCATCCTAATTTTGGGCCAGGATACCCACATGGCTTTTTCTTCCAAAGATAACCTGAGGTCTTTCAGCTCCGATGATGAACTGCTTAAATATTCTCACTGTGCTACCAACACCCAGCTGAAATAGAAAGATAATATTTTCAAAGCACTTCCCTTCTTGGGGGGGAGGAAGGGATGCCACCTTTTGAATCATGCAGTATTTGAAATCTATTTCAAGATACTCCTACAATCCTTTGGAAGTGCTAAGCATCCCATTCCAGCTCCCTGAGAGCTGCCAGGGTTGGAGGTGTTGCTTCAGCTAAGGACAAGGCTGCTACCAATCTGTTTCCCAAAAGACAAGTCTTTTCTTCCATTGATGTCAAACCTACCTCACAAAATAATTGGATGCAAGAGTTGGAAGAAAGAGCCATAGCTATCTATTCCCACCTGGTCCTGAAGCAGAATGCCGTTCTCCAGTTTTTTGGGCAAGCTGTCAGTCAGCTGCCATGTGAATGCCTTCAATGATGGAGAGCTAGTTCACTCTCCCTACTCCCTCTGTTTCTTTCCCCACCTAAGCGGCCCACCCCATGGTTGAACTGTTCTCAGGAATAAGAAATTTTCTTCACATGGTATTAAAATCTGCCTCCCTATATCACTCATAACCTTGGTTTCTAGTTAGGCTTTCTGAGGTCAAACAGAATGTCAATCACCTCTGTTCCCACAGGTAGAATCTCTTGATCTTATTGTGCAAGATTCACACATAGAACTCATTAAGAGATGGTTTCTAAACTGTTGCTGGTAAAGCTAGAGTAGCCTCTAAAATTGCATCAAAGAGGCTCATTTGGTCATAATAGTAGACTGGCATATGGTCACGTGGTCTTGGGGGATTTCCTTATCCCAGACACCAAGTACTTTTCAGTGTATGTCTAACATTGTCAGGCAAAAAGATTGCCTAGACTGACCAAGACAAATATTCCCTAGCCCTTGGCAGGTGGAGGAGGCTCCAGGATGTGAGGGTTTAAAAAGAAGTGCCCTCTGAAGAATTCCCTTTGCTCTCATCATATACTCATGAAATTGTTGTGGCTTAGTGGTTGTGTTTCTGAAACTGGAATCAGGAAAGCCCGAGTTCAAATCCCACCTCAGATATATTAGACTGTGAGCTCCTTGAGAGGAGGGACTGTTTTCTCTCCTTTCTTTGTATCCTAGGGCTTAACACAGTGCCTGGCACAGAGAAGATTCTAGATAGATGATAGTTGACTGACTTAATGCCAACCATGTGACTCTGGGTCTTTATGTGACACATCTTAATTTCCTCATCAGTAAATAAAAGAGGTTGGACTCATTTACCTCTGAAGTTCCTTTTTGACTCTAACTTTATGATCCAGTGAAAACTTCTGAAAAGTTGTGACCCATTGATGTTAAGACTGTTACTTATCAATGTAAATGAATAAATTGGTATTTTAATTTCTCCCTCAGGTGCCATCTTTGGAGCTTCATCACTTTCCTCCCTGGAAAATCCTACTAGAAGTCACAAAACTGAATATCCAAGTTTAGGCTGGTAGTGTTCCTACTGAGGTATGGACACATCCTGCTGAGATCTAGCTTGAGTCACTAGAATACCCCTCTCTGTATCACCATCCTAATGGCACTCCCAGCAACCAAGACCTAGCTCTCAGTGGAAGGGGTTACCAAAGAATGAAGATATTGCTGCTGCTTCATAATATTTCTGAAAAGATTCAAGCTACCACCTGTCCTGGGGGTAGAACCAAATTTTTTTTTTTTTTTTGCTTTTTTGCAGGGGGGGAAGGCAGGGCAATTGGGGTTAAGTGACTTACCCAAGGTCACATGGCTAGTAAGTGGTAAGTGAGACTGGATTTGAACTCAGGTTCTCTTGACTCCAGGGCCGGTGCTCTATTCACTGTGCCACCTAGTTGCCTCCAGAACCAATTCTGAACTCAAGAATGGAATTATTTGTGTCCATCTCCTTGTAAATTTCTGTGTGTCAGAGGATTTATCAAAAAAACTCTCAGCTTCCAGAAGCCTCTGAGGTTAGAGAATTTCAAGAAGGGTCCACAAAAGAACATTCTCCTCTAGGAAGAATGACCAGGAGTAGGCTAAGGACAAGGGCAAGATTCCCTTAGTAGTGTTTCCCCCAGCCAGAGAACTCCAAGGCAGTAGAATGTCAGCACTTAACAAGATATTTTGTTAACTGGACAAGGTTACAAGTGTGGAGTGGCAATGTCTGTGTGAGTCAGAACTTTCAGGGATAGTGGAATTGGGATAACAGTAGGGCTTAGTCTAGGGACCCAGAGGAAGGAGAAAGAACACTGACACAGTAGGAAGGGAATGTAGAAATTTCTCAACCATAGTGGACTTGATAATAATAGAGGAAAACTTCCAATTTTATACCCCAAAGGAAGAACAATCCTGAAGGTGGAAAAGCTCAGAATATTAGACCACAGCCCAGAAACTCCAAAACAATCCATATGAACTCTATCAAAATAATCCCAATGAAGTAAGAGAATTCTAATTAGTCTCTTTTTTAGAGAGGAAGAATCTGAGATTTGGAATGATTAGACGAGAGATGGATGGACAGTGACCTGATACACAAATCAAGAGAGTCAGCTCTCGTAGGAGATAGAGCAGTAGAGTCAGAAAGACTCTTATTAAAATGCTACGTCTGAAACTTAACTCTCTGTGTGACCATGGCCATTTCACTCATTCGCCTTAATCCTTGGTTACCTCAGTGGCATGCTGATATATTATTTCCATTTTTTTTTTTAAAGAGACAAGAGTACTGAATTTGTAGTCAATGGATCTGGGTTCAAATTCAAGCTTTTCTACTTACTGCCCGTGTGACCTCAAGCAAGTCACTTCCCTTTGAGATTCAGTTTCCTCATTTATAATAGTTGTAGTAGTAGTAGTAGTAGTAGTAATAATAGCTAACATTTATAGAGTCATAAGAGCCCTGTCAGAGAGGTGCTATGAATATCTCTGTTCTACGGCTCTAGAAACTGAAGCTAAGAGAAATTAAGTGACTTGCCCAGGGTCACGCAGCTAAGTGTCTTAGGATTTGAACTCAGATCTTTCTGACTTCAAATCCAATCCTTGTTGATCTCATCCTTGGACACTGTTGATCACTCTCTCCTCTTTGATAAACTATCTTTGCTAGGTTTTTGTCACACTAACCTATTCTAGTTCTCCTGCCTATCAGATGACTCCTCCTCAGCCTTCTTTGCTGGATCTTCCTCCAGGTCATGCCCACTAACCATGGGTGCCGCCCCCTCCAGGGTTCTGACTTGTGCCTTCTTTCCCCTCTGTGCTATTTATTTCTCTTAGTAATTTCATGTTCCAACGGATTCTGTTCTCTGGTCTGAAAATTTACCCAGATCTACTCATCTAGCCCCCAAGCCCTCTCCTAACCTCCAGCATCACATCTTCCATTGCCTGGTGGAAGTATTGAACTGGGCAGCCCAAGACACAGATTCAACATGTTCACAATGGAATTTATTTTCCTTTCCTCAAAATCCTCCCCTCCTTCTAGCTTTCCTCTTACTGTCAAGGACGCTGCCATCTTCCCAGTCACCTAGGCTCACAATCTAGAAATCATCTTCATTTCTCTCTCTCTCTCTCTGTCTCTCTGTCTCTGTCTCTGTCTCTCCTCTCTCTCTCCCTTTCTCTTTCTGTGTGTCTCTTCTCTCTCCTCTGTCTCTCTCTGTCTCTTTCTGTCTCTCCCTCTCTCCTCTCTCTCTTTTCTCTCTCTCTCCCTTCCTTTCTCTTCTCTCTGTCCTTTCTGTCTCTGTCTCTTCTCTCTCTACCTTTTTCTCTTTTTCTTTTCTCTTTTTGGTGTCTCTCTCTTTTTGTTTTCCTCTGTCTCTCTCTTCTCTCTCCTCTTCCTCTCTCTGTCTCTCTCTCTATCTCTGTCTCTCCTTTTCTCTCTCTCTCCCCTCTCACTTTTTGTCTCTCTCTGTCTCTTCTCTTCTCTTCTCTTCTCTTCTCTTCTCTTCTCTTCTCTTCTCTTCTCTTCTTTCTCTTCCCCTCTTTACTCTCCTTTATATCTCTGTCTCTCTGTCTATTCTATCTCTACTTTTCTCTCTATCTGTTTCTTCTCTCTCCTCTGTGTCTGTCTCTATCTCTTTTTCTTTCTTTCTCTGTCTCTCTTCTCTGTGTCTCTGTTTCTTTGTCTCTGTCTCTCTGTCTCTCCCCCACCCCCCATATCTGATTCATTAGCAAGTTCTGATTTAACCTTGATAAACTCTCTCCTATATGCTCCCTTCTCTCCTTTGTCACTGCTACCGCCCTAGTATAGGCCCTTTGTGTTTGTATTGCAATATCCTTTGAGCTAGTCTTCCTGCCTCAAGTCTCTCCTGACTCAGTCTGCCCTCCACTTGTCTATCAAACTGATCTTCCTAAAGCACAGGTCTGACCACATCATTCCCCTACTCAATAAACTCAAGTGGGTACCCATCATTGCCAGGATCAAACATAAAACCCTTTCTTGCTTTGGAACTCCTTTTGACTGGCCCTTTCCTATCTTCTCAGCCTTCTTTTACCTTGTTCCCCTCCACACTTTACAATTCAGGAACAATGATCTTCTTGATCTTCCTCACATACTCTGTCTCCCAACTTGGAGCATCTTTACCAGCTTCTCCCATGTCTAGAATACCTTCTCTCCTCATCTCTGGTTCCCAGCTTCCTTCAAGTCCCAGCTAAAATCCCCCCTCCTATAAGAAAGCTTCTCTGATCCCTGTCAGAGCTTACCTCCAAGGTAGTTCCTCTATAGCTTATTGGTACATAGTTGATTGCATAGAGTCTCTCCCTTCCCCCACTCCTTTAGACTGGGAGCTCCTTGAGAGCAGCGACTCTCTTTTGTCTTTCTTTGAATCCCAAACACATAGTAGGTACTTGATTATGCTTATTGACTGACTAATCACAATCTGTAAAATCAAGTTCGATTTCAGTGGTTCTCAACCTGTGGGTCGTGACCCCTTTGGGGGTTGAATGACCCTTTCGCAGGGGTCGCCTAAGACCATGGATTAATTGGTCTTTTAATGTCCCTTTTAGATCCAAATTTATTACTTTAGGATGTATACTATCACCCTTCCAGAGTCGTGGAAAGTCTTAAATGAGACTGTGCAGGAAGCACTTTCTGAGTCTTAATGGGTTATGGGAATACCTTTTATTATTAAGAAAAAGCAAGAATAGAACCAGGTCTCTTAATTACAGATTCCAAAATCCAGCATTCTTCAGTTTATTCTAGAATTCACTGGGAGGGGCAGGATGGCAGAGGAAGTGACTTACTCTTGTGGTCTGTACCCAGGCCCCAGCCTTCACCCCTTCATCTTGAGGAACTGCAACTTCTGCACCTGGTAAGCCAAGGGCTTTATTTTGCTTGTAGTTGCTTTTTGTCTCCCAGACCCAAGAGAATGGAAAAGACTGCTTAGTTGCACAACCAAAGACTTGAAAGGAATGGCAGGCCAGCTGGTAGGCCTCTGTGGAATGGGGCCACAGAGACGATCGAGGAGCAGGACATGTTCAGGGATTACCTGGGCACACTCCCAACCCCTTTGCCTGTTTCCACCAGGGTCCCTAAGTCACTGATGCATCTATTAGCAGCAAACAAGCAACCAATAATTGGAGACTGATCATTAATATTTTTTAAACATCACCCTTCTCCCTCTCTCTGGATTCAATATAGAACAAGGTCCGCAGCAGCACTCTACAGGTGCAGCATCCATTGTTGCCTTTGGAACCCTGGAGAGCTGGTAGACATTTCCTCATTTGGCTTCTCATATTCCTCTCACCATCTTATCCAAGAACCTGTGAAGTCTGCGAGGTAGCACAGGCATTCCCAAATGGGGAGCCCTCCTTCCCTTCCAAATACCTCCATCCCTCCCTCCCTCACACACACACACACACACACACACACACACACACAAACACACACTTCAGTGTACCAATAAATGTAGCAACAGACCTCTTATGACAGCTGCTCAGAAGGAGGCAGTTTGCCATAGTGGTTAGAGTGCTGGGCTTGAAGGCAGCTCAAATTCTCCTCTGACACTGACTAGCTTTATCTCCATGTGCCTCAATTTCTTCATCTATAAAATAGGGGTAATTATAGCTTCAGTTTCTTCCCACCAGTGTTATTGTGAGACCCAAGTGAGATGATATACGTAAAGTACTATGCCAATTTTAATGTACACTCTAAATGTAAATTATTATCATCTATTATTATCTACCACTATGTGACCTTAGATAAGTCATTCCTGTTTGGTGAGTCTCTGGTTCTTTATCTATAAAATGAGGTGGTTAGATTTGGAATTTCAAATCCTTTCTCTCCCCAAAGGACATGATCAGAGACCAGTCTTGTCTTTTGGAAAGAGTAATGCCTTCAGGTGGGGCAGGATGGAATCCCACAAAGTTCCCTGCCTGGTGTATGAGATTTGGGCCTTGGAGAGTGGCTAAGTAGTCTAAATGACAATCTGTCCCTTGTTTAGAAATGGGTAATTGTGTACCAAGAGATCTGAGATAATTTGGAACTAGCTCAGCTCACTAAGTGTCTGTATTCAGGTTAACAGGACCAGACCAAGAGTAGATGAGAAGAAAGATGGCCCATGAGGTAGAGACAAATAGAGAGCTCATCACCAGTCAAAACAGGTCATATTGAATTTTTCTTGATGCATTTTATTTCAAAGATAAGACCCTATGATTCATTATATTTAAGTTTTTCTCGGGATAGTAAGTTTTCCAATGGATGATGCTTTCAACCTGGATGACTTTGGGCAAGTCACCTAACCTCCATAGACCTGGAATTCTTCATCTGTACCTGGAGGAGATTGAGTCAGATGGTCTCTTAGGAACCTTGGAAGCAAGGATATCATACATTGTGAGAGGTTTTGGTAAATGCCTACCTGAAATCCAGCATGCTGTATAAGCAGGTAAGAACTCACCTTTCTACAGAATTTTGAGGTTTACCAAGAATTTTCATCATGACAATCCTGTGAGGTTACTAGGGGAAATCTTCTTATCATCCCCATTTTACAGATGGGTGACCTGAAGCTCCAAGAGGTATAATTCTTGCCCATGGTCACCCAGCTGGTACATTTCCCAGCCAATGCTCCAACTTCAAGGCTACTACCCTCAGAGCCTTAACTGTCTGAAACTGTACCTTGGGCAGATTTGGTTAAGGGGAGGGACAGCAGTATAGAGCATGATCTGATGGGGAAGAAGGGAGATGGGGCAAAGAGTCATGGATCAAGAGCGAGATGACACCTCAAAGGCCATCTAATCCAACCCCTTCATTTTAGAGAGGAGGAAAATGAGACCTACGCAGGTTAAGTAACTTGTCAAAGATCTCACAGGAAGCCAACATCAGAGTCAGGATTTGAACTCAGGCTCTCTGACTTCAGAGGACCTGCTTTTTCCATTGTTCTACATCTTCCCTTAAGACATCAGAGAGAATACCTCATCGCATCCCTGCTGCGATGGTTGTGGGCCAGACCTCTCTCCTGAGGATCAGTGAGAAGAAGGTATACCTTCTATGGAGGATGTCTTCCCCGGGAGAGAAATGTGCCTTACCTTGCTTCCCAAAGCCCCATTTGCCAAATGTTCTTTCTACCACTCAAATAGAAGCATCGGGAAGGACGTCAGCAACGAAAACATATGCAGGTAGGTTGGGGGAGGAAATGAATGATGACGAAGAGGAGCTGAGGATGAACATTTATTTTCACTTGGGGAAAAAATGCTGCTGATCACCACATCCATTTTGGCACTTGCAAGTAGACAACCAGTAGTGTTTACACTGCAAATGTGACAGTTCACAATTCCTAGAAAAATGTACAGAGTGTAGGTGGGTAGGGAATCTTCACAGCAAAACCAATAAGGATAATAATTAATAATAAGCATTTCTGAACAAAATTAAAAGTCCACACAGAAGCACAAACACCGAGTTGGAATAGGAAGAGTCGCACCAGGATTCTACACGAGGGTCAGAAGACAAATGGAGGAGGGCAGGAAAAATGGAAGGAAAAAAGGGAGGAAAAAAATCTCCCAGCACCTCTAAGCCAGAAGTGTTGTAATTAAGTGGGTTTTGAATTTAGCCTTGTAATTAGCAATCAAATTGCAACCCAAGAAAAGCCAGAGTATAAATTACGTAGAAGAGCTTTGCTCCAATTAAAGTGAAAAATCTTCCCAATATTTGTTTCCAAATGGCAACACAAAAGTCTTTGCACACTAGGGCTGCTAGTTTGTGGACGATGTCTGCTACTTTGCCCTTGACTCTGAAAAGAAGGTTATGGACAATCCGGTAGCCCCTGGCCTCCAGAAATCCTATCAGAGAAAAAAACAAACAAAGCAATACTCCTAGTTGGCTGGATGGTGGTAGAGAAAGGAGACTCTAAGCCTAGTCAGCTAACATTTCTCAGACAAACACCCCAAAACTGTGTATAGAATTTGGAGAAAGGGACCTGGAGACCCCACTCGATTAGCTTGGGAAGGAAGATAGGAATGGGCCAATTCTGGCCTCAGAATACCCTTTTCCTCCCTGATACTTTGGAGTGGGATCTCCAGATGTAGAGAGTCCAGTAGGTGATCTCCAAGTAAAGATGGAAGAAAGACCCACTTTCATGTTGGATGGAGAGGGAGGGCTCATATAGAGTGCATAAGATGTCTCCTCAGCATCTTCCTCTCCCTTTGTGATTGGGGGTAGGGAGGGAAGAAAGGAAGTGAAGTCCTTGAACAAGACACATCCTCCTGGTTTCACTCAAAGACCATTGGAGTTGACTAAAAAGAGCATCGGTGGGAAGGGGGGGAGGGATGGACATATACAATGCTTTTAATACTTTAAATGATTACATCTACCCTAAAAATTACAATCCTGTTGTATCTGGTTTCTGCCTCGTGTCTCTTATTGCTGAGAAATGGGTGGCTCGTCCTTAGCTTTCTCTGCTTCCTTCAAGGCATTAATTACTGGTAACCACGGTGAAGGCAGTTCAGGGATGGTTTTCTTGGCTTGAGTTAAGTGGTTAATAGCCGTGTAGAGACTTCCTCGGGGTCCTGCTTCCTGCTCAGAATAATACATCTCTAGGGCTGCAGGAGTACAGTGCTTGTGCTGAGAGAGAGAGAGAGAGAGAGAGAGAGAGAGAGAGAGAGAGAAGGTTGGTTGTCAACTCATGGAGAAGTAAAAGCAATTCAGAGTCATGGAATCTCAGAGCTAGAAGGGGCTTTATAGGTCATTAGCCTAGCCCAGCCCTGAACAACAAAATTCACTGGAACAGCCCTGACGAATGGTCATTCAACTTCCAATGTAAAACCTCCAGAGATGGAGAACTCACTACCTAGAGAGAAAGCCCATTCCATTTATTGGATAGCTCTCATCATTAGAGGCCAAGCATCAAGCCTAACATTTTTAATATCAGTCCTTCACATGTTTAAAAATACAGCAAGATTGGGGCGGCTAGGTGGCACAGTGAATAGAGCACTGGTCCTGGAATCAGGAGGCCCTGAGTTCAAATCTGGCCTCAGACACTTAACACTTACCAGTTGTGTGACTTTGGGCAAGTCACTTAACCCCAATTGCCCTACCTTCCCCCCTCCAAAAAAGCAAAAAAACAAAAATTAAAAAAAAAATAGCAGGATTATCACCTCTAGGTCCTCTCTGGGCTAAAAACCACTAGATCCTTTACAATCATAGTTAGCCTTTTCTCAAAATACTTCAGTATGTCAGTGTCTTCCCTAAAACTCAATAGTCAGAATGGGATACAATATTCTGGCCGTGGCTCAGTGGGACAGATCACGACTTCCCCTGCACTGAACACTACACCTGCATTAAACAGCCCAAGACCACATTGGCTCCTTTGGCTGCCGTGACACACTGTTGACTCATAGTGAGTTGATAATTCATTAAAACCCTCAAGATCTTTTCTTATGAACTATTATCAAACCATACTTCTCTCGTCCAATCCTTGCCCAGTTGGGTTTTTGAACCTAGGTTAGAATTTTACATTCATCCCTATTACATTTTACCTTTCTAGATGACAGATTCATTTTCTTGATCTAGTCACTGAAAAAAAAAGTATAAAATAGAACTTGGCCAAGAATAGGTTCTATTGAGATTAGCCTGGAACCACTGGAAAATAAAGGCCTAGAACTTAGACAACAGAACCTAGAAAGACTTCACCTTACTGAAGAGATAACAGTAATATGAATGGCTGTGATTTCTTTGGAACATGCCCCAGTCTGTTCCTTACCTTCTGATAGCAAAGGTATTAGTATACAACTTATCCAAAATCTAGTCCCTAGAAAAAACATGGTTGCTCATTTCTTTGGTCCTTTTGGGGGCTCTTACTAATAGATATTTAACCCTTGTTCGTATTGAGTTGAGTGCAGGTAATTTTAAAACAATTTATTGGTCGTTTATTTTTACTTCCTCTGTATCTGCTGAGAAAAGGTTAGGCTAGTAAGACATCTGTGTAAGCTGGCTAATTTGTGTTCCTTTTGATTCAGCTTTTCTCTCTACATTCTTGCCAGACATCTTTGGATCCTCCTGACTCCATCTACTCACCAAAAGTAGTATGACCTATAAACTACTCCTTTGTTTCCTAGAGGAATTAGCACTTTTTTTCCGAGTGAATCTACTTTAGACAACGTCCTACTTTGGGATGATAGATTTCTGGCCACTTTAGGGTTAAGTGTGATTCACTTAATTTAGTGGCAAATTATCTGATGCCTCTGAGTCTCACTTTTAAGTCTGAATTTAAAGAAAAAAAGTCTAAAAAGAAAAAAGTCTAGAACTCAATTTTATGTGGATTCCATCCATATCTCTTAAGATATTAAAAAAAAACCCATGGATTAGTTACAAACTCATTTATGCTCATCTTGTCAAACCTTTGATTCAAGATGGGATCTGCTGAATTCCCTTGTATGATACTGAAATGTTCCCACCACCCTTTTCTTCAACTTTATTTCCTAAAGTCTATATAAAAATGACTGATTCTGAAGAAGTTAACTGTCACATCATTCCAGCATAGTACCAAAAGGTGCCTGCCAGTTAGAATTTTGTAGGAAAACTGACAGATAATTTACTTCAGTGGCAAAGCTAACCCATCAGCCTCCAAGGCACAAGCAGAGTTTTCATGGGTAGAAAAGGGAGACCAAAGGCAAAGTCTATATGTCAACTTCCGAGGTAGATCGCCTGAAATTGGTGACTAATTCAGGATCAGGGGTTGGGGGGTGTTGTCTAGTCTGGAATGATTAATAATAACTCACATTTGAATAGCATTTTATAGATTGCATAATCTCACTGTCCCTTCCTTATAGGGTCATCATAATTACTGTTCTTGTTGAGAAACAAGTCTGACCCTCAGAGACCATAAATAGCCTAAAATAATGTATTTAATAAGTGTTGCCATGATTTGGAACCAGGTCTTCTGACCACATCTGCCAGGGTCCTCTTGGTTGCCAAATCTGGTGGTCTTTTTTCAGGCCTAATCCTCCTCCACTGATCAGTTTCATTTGACATTATTGACCACCTTCTACTTTGGAAGATTTCTCACCTCTCTGGGGTTTTGTGGTATTGCTCTCTCCTTGTTTGCCTCTTACCTGTATGACTATTCTCAGCCTCCTTTGTTAGATCATCCACACTGGAGTTTCCCAGGCCTTTTCTTGTCTTACTATTCTCTCTCTCTCTCTCTCTCTCTCTCTCTCTCTCTCTCTCTCTCATTCTCTCTCTTTCCTCATCAATTCCCATATTTTTAACTTTTAACATCAGGATTCTCAGATTTATACAACCAGCCCTGGTCTTTCCCCTGATCTTCTGTCATAGCTCACCAGTTACCTATTGGACATTCCATATTGGATTTGTCTCCCCGGTGTCTGCCATCTAGCCAGCGTTTTAGGAATTTTTGTTGATTGAGTGATATGAGATAATATGACAAAAATTATAAGGTAGGAAGGCTGAGGGAGTGCTTAGGGTAGAGTAGTAGTACCTATGAAATGGGGCAATGTGGGCTAATGCTAGGAATGCAGGAGGCACTATCTGATGGTAAGGTGGCATTTTGTAAACCAGACAGAAAAGGTCGAACTTTGGTTAGAAACCATTGAAGGTTTTTTGAATACAGGCATGATGGATTTAGATATATACATAAAGAAGATTCTGGCAGGTTGAAGGATGATTTGGGGGTGGAGCTAATACTCTAGCAGTGGGAAGACCAATGAACCAAGTAATAGTCTAGAGTCCCTGTGCAGGATGGAGACATGGAGATGAAGGAATAGAGAAGGAAGGATGGATGGGAGAGATGTCTCAGAGGTAGAATGGACAAGCTTGGTAACTGACTAGATATGGACAGTGATGGAGAAGGGAGACTCAGGTATAAGTTGGATGGCTCACACATTTAGTACTGAATGGCCCAAAGAACGAAA
The DNA here is from genome assembly GCA_028646515.1 of Pseudochirops corinnae. Lineage (NCBI taxonomy): Eukaryota > Metazoa > Chordata > Mammalia > Diprotodontia > Pseudocheiridae > Pseudochirops > Pseudochirops corinnae. The sequence goes on along the minus strand of CM053589.1, from coordinate 175,010,951 downwards.
TCAGAGGAAAGAAAAGTTTAGACCAAGAGTTCTTAAACTATTTTAGGGGGTGTCATGGATCCTTGTGGCAGTCTGGTGGAGTCTACAAACTCTCAGAATAATGTTTTTAAATGTATAAAATAAAATACATAGCAGAAATTTTTTTTTATTAAAATACAATAATCTACTAAAAAAGGGGAGGAGGCCATAGAACCCATCTTAAGGACTCTTGATTTAGAGGGAAAGATAATAAACTAATTTTTTAATGGTTGCATTTGACAAGTCAGTGGGACTCCAAGGTGGAACTTGTCTCTTCCAGCCATAACACTGAATCGATGTCCCACAGCACTGAAAGACCTAGTATGATTTATACCAAGAAGCCCAATAATGCTGTGAGGGTTATATCTCAGAAGCTAATCTTCAACTGTAGATTAATACCTGGTTTGCCTACTAGCATAAATCGAATAGCCTTTTTAGAAATTATGATGAACTGGACCATAAACATAAAAAATTCTTCCCAGTCTACATATCATATATTTAGGTTTTGATAAAACTAGTAACATATAAACTAAATTAATAAAATCAACAAACTATTAGGTCCTTGTGACTTTTATACTACATAAGAAATATGTAGTACTTATAAAATTTGTAGCATTAATAAAACATTTATTAATATGTGGTTCTAGGAGGAGACTGGCTAGAATAAACTTGAAGATAAGGAATAGCAATAGAAAAGCAGTGATTAGCTCAGAGCTTTTTCCATACACTAGTCAGCTATCTTAGGAAATGGGGAACAGGGGCTGTGGCCCATCATTTGGGGAGGTTTGGTTTTAAAGTTCTGGAACATCAGTTTATAAGAGGAAGAGGTCTAAGACTCATGCTAAGAGAAAACCCTATCCCACCTAGCTTGCTGGTTCTAAATCAGATATTGGAAATGTCCTTTATAGGGCAGCTAGGTGCATAGTGGATAGAACACCTGCCCTGGAGTGAGAAGGACCTGAGTTCAAATCCAGCCTCAGACACTTATTAATTGTGTGACCAGGGGCAAGTCTCTTAACCCCAATTGTCTCCCCCCCCAAATGCCCCTCACCTCATTAAAGTTTTGATTCCACCCAATGTCAAGGAGAGGCAGGAAAATACGAGTATCAGCTAAGAGACAGGAAGATCAGCACTGACATCAGGATGATGAATTTTAGATATTCCTTCTAAAAGATCTCCCCAGGTCAGATTGACCTAAAGCACTTAGCTTTGTTCTCTTATGAGTTCAGGGCCACCCATACACAATGAGTACTGAAGGGCAGTTTGAAGTGAAAGGAAGGAAATCGACATTTATTTAGCGCCTACTATGTGCTCTAGGCATTATGCTGAGTGCTTTACAAATAACTCCTTTGATCCTAACAACTACCCTGCAAGGAAGATACTGTTATCAGCCCATTTTACAGTTGAGAAAACAGGCAAACAATGGTCAAGTGACTTACCCAGGGTTACACAAGCTAGTGAGTGTCTGAGGTCACTTTTGAACTCAGGTCTTCCTGACTCTAGGCCCAGCACTCTCTCCACTGAGTCTCGCAGCTGTCCAAGGGAAGAAGGATCCTGAACTGATTTATCAGCTTCACTTAGACTGTGAATGTCCTAACTAGGGAATATTTAATTTGTTTATACTGCTAGGTTTTGTGGACTTAATTATAGCCAATCAGTGATCAATAGTTACTGTGAAGGCAGCATTGCTGGGTCTGGAGTCAGAGGGCTCCAGGTTGAGTCTCAGATTGATCACAAACTACCTGGTTCCCTACTTTTTTTTTTTTTCTGGATCTCAGTTTTCTCATTTGTAAAATGAAATGATTGATTTTGATCATAGGGTGAGAAGACCTGGGTTGACCTTAGTCATTTCCTAGGTCATTGGTCTCATGGCCTCTGATCGTCTCAGCTTGTAATCATTGAGCCCTTTCAGCTTGGGCATTCTATGATTTATGACTCATTTATTATGAGCACATGCACATTACAGCTGTATTATGGGCAAAAAGCATAGAGCGCGTCAACAATTTTCACAGCAATGGTCCCAAATGAAATCGTTAATATGTAGTGTTGGGGAATGTCTCCCTTTTTATAAGGGGAACAAATGAGCTGGGTTATTTTCTGTGCTGTTTAGAACCTTAAGCGTCTTTCACAACAGAGGACATCTGCCTTTGCAGCTGCAATTAGAAGTATTTCTAAAATGGATGCTTTTAAGTTGTAATTTTGTCAATGGAATCCCAGTTTCCTATTTACTTCCAGTGCTTACAGATTTTCTAATGCACTTCCTAGACTGGGCTCCATAGCTCTCCCCACCCCTTTACACCCCTACTGACAACTTTGTCATTACTTCCTGATTTACCTTTGTGTTCATTTTGGGTCATTTTATAAAAGTTTTAATCTGAGTTTGAAACACCTAGGTATGTATGCATATACCCATAAGTTAAAGGCTATATCTGAGTTATGGCAATAAGGCAAGGTTGTGTAATTGATAGAAATGTCCTTAAAAGACAGACCTGGGTTCAAGTCTTACCTGTAACATGTACCAGCAATGTAAGCTTGGGCAAGTTACTTAATTTCTTAATCCTCTAAGCCAGTGGTTCTCAATCTTCCTAATGCCGTGGCCCTTTAATGCTCTTATGTGGCTATATCTGCATGTGGGTGGATCCTCCTGGAGACAGATAGAGGAGCGGCATCTTGGTTCCTAAGACTATCGGAAATATGTGTTTTCTGATGGTCTTAGGTGACCCCTGTGACCCCTGTGAAAGGGTCATGCGACCCCCAAAGGGGTCGCAACTCACAGCTTGAGAACCACTGTTCTAAGCAATTATCTAAGACTAAGTTACAAAGAAAGTGGTGACCTGAATTACTAGAAGGAATTGCCTCATCCAGAGGTTTCCTGTACCAATGAATTCTCTATCCCTATAGCTATAAGGCAAGGTATCATCATAGACAAATTAATTCTCTCTAAACCTCAGTTTCCTCATCTGTAACTATGGGAAGTAGATCGACTCAACTTTCAAGGTCCCTTCTACTTTTGACATTCCAGGCTTCTCATTCTATGATCCTAAGCTTGAGTTTGCTAGGGAGAGGAAAAATGGTAGGAGAGGGAATGTTCACAGGAAGGGGATGGGAATGATAATTTAAGTCCTTTACAGATAACATCTTATTTCATCTCCACAGCCCTGTGAGTAGGTGTTATTATGATCCTCATTTTACAGTTGAAGAAACTGAGGAAAACAGAGATTAAATGACTTGCCCAGGATCACATGGCTAGTAAGTATCTGAGATCAGATTTGAACTTAGGTCTTCCTGACTCAAGACCTAACAAGTTCTATCTGCTGCACCACCTTGTTGCCTAGGATGGGAGGCCCTTTCTTGAACAAATAATATCTTCTTAGTTTATGCAAAGAAAATCTCAGGTAACTGGGTCCCAATTAATTGGAATATGAATATTTAATAGCATTTCCAACCTCTGCCTTATTCTCTACATCTCTGTAGGAAAAAGAAAATTATACCAAAGTCACATGATACCAGGGACCTCTTCCACTAAAACTTTATTCAGATGACTCAATGGTGTGTGGATGCATAATCCTAAATTCTTGAAAACTACAGATGAAAGACTTCCAGCTCTAGCAACCCCCTTTAAGCATGGGACTCCTCATGGATTGGCATCTGCATAGAGAAGCCTATCCCCAGAAGGTTGACCCTAATGTAAATAATTTTAGCTGTGACAATTCAGGGAAACTGTCTCTGAAGGCATGGAGGAAAGATTGCCCACATTGGATTAATCGTGAATCTTTTGAAATATCATGAACTTAGGGGTGGGGACTAGACTTAAAATTTCATTGGCACAGGGAACTTCTTGATTGATGGATGTAACTCCCTCTTCCAACACAGGTTGGCAGTTAGATGGCCCATTGGATAGAGTAATGGGCTGTAATGTTAATGGGATATAAGATCTTCCATGCCTATTAATAGGGCTCTCCTGGAGCCCATTAATGGAAGCTTGCTTAGGGGAAGCTTGTTTGTAGAAAGACTTTCATACCTTTTGCTAATTTCTAATTAGTCATTGAGTCAAGAGGGTTGTGATACCTTCCGGCTCTGAGAATATTTATGATCTCAGTTGGTATTTTGCTTTGGGGACAAAGAAATATCTTTGATTCCCTGGTCAAGATTCTGAGTGGCCTTATGTTCAGAGCTCCCTGACTGCTCAGATGTAAAGGCTCTCTTGATCCAGGGATGTGTGTAAAGCGTATAGCAATATTGTCTTGATTCAGGCAGAGCCCTGTCTGTTGGTCTTTGTTTCTCTGCTTATATTTTCTCTGAAATTCAGGGCACTAATTTTTCCCCTGAACTAGTGAATATAATTTTAAAAGACTGTTGACCCTTTAAACAGCTATCTTTTCTAATAAAGTAGATCTAAAAACCTGCACTAGCAGTCATCCTGGGTATGTCAGTGTGGTTGCTGCTATGTGGGCCTGGACTCAAGGAGTCCTGTGTTCAGAACTGGCCTCAAGCACTTACTACCTATGTGACCCTAGACAAGTCACTTAACCTGTCTGCCTTGGTTTACTAAGTTGTAAAATGAGGCTAGTAATAGTAGTTATTTTACAGGGTTGTTGTGAAGATCAAATGAGATGACATCTATTAAGGGTTTAGCACAGTACTTGGCACATAAGTGGACTCTTAATCATTCAATTAATCAGTCAAGATGTAGACAAGGTTAAAACTTTAAAATGCTTTAAAAAAAAGTTTAAAATTTTTCTTATCATTTGATGAAACCAGATGATAAAAAGAAATAAGATTAATTAAAAGAATTAATTAATTAAAATACCTCAGACCTGGATCAGAGAAGGAATTCAAGGAAAAAAAGGAGGCAAACTTTGCAAGCACTTTGAAGAACCAGATCCTTGGGCTATCACCAATGTGCAAGAAGGCAGGGGAAGGGCTATCCCAGGGAGATTATTGATTTGAATGATATTTTATAAACAGAAGAAACGACTACTGATGGAGAATGAATGCAGAGAGGTAGCATAGTATTGAAAGAACAATGTCAAGAGTACTAAAGCTCAGAATAAGTTATGTCGAGGAAAAGGTGATGATAGGACCATAGTCCAGGGAATACCTACAGCAGAGGAAGACAGACCTTCTCTACACTTGGTTTACTTTTTTTCTCTGCCAAAGAGAACAATCTTTGAAAAGGAAAGAACTGACATCACAAACAGGAAACAGAAACCCCAAATAAATAGGGAGATAATAATCTATTATTGTCTGGAATGTGCAAGTTAATGAGTGACTGGCCCCAGCTTCAGGAAACACGCTAGGTTACAAATGGCTCTGGTGAATGTGGTTGCTTAATTAATGATAGTGATCTCGGAAAGATCTTGGAGAATGGCAAACGTCCTAAATTTCTTTTCAAGGTTCAGTTTTCTCATTCTTACCTTCCCTGCCCCCTCTCTACCAACCTGAATAAGATCACAGGTTAAATCTGGAAGGAATCTTTGAGATCATCTCACCTTCATTGTACAAATGAGGAAACTGAGATCCAAAGAGCCACAAGGTCAATAGTGTCAGAATGAGGCATGGCCGAGGTCTAAGTTGGTTCCCCCCCACCCCCAATACTCCATGGCTACTCCACTTTTTGGTGAAAGCATAAGGCAAACTACTTCTTCATTCACTCCATAGGAATACAACACTCCTGACACCAAAATGGTCTATTCTGCATTGGAGGTACATGAAGTTTACAAATATAAAATGGTAGATCATCATTGTCATACTCCTGTCTGCCATTATTACAGACAGGTAGACGGTGGGAGATAGTGGAAGGAGTAACTGGCCTGGGGGTGGGAGTGGGGAGGAGGGGTCACTTAGAACCTGGTCTTTGGGCCTAGCCCTGCCACTGAATCTCTATATAAACTTGGACCAGACATTCCTCCTTTTTGATCTCTAAGACTTTAGCTCCAATATTTTGCAGTCCCATGATCTTAAGGGAGCATTCATTGAAACTTCAGTCTTTTTGGTTTAATGTGCTACATTTAACATGCAAGGCACTCTCAAGGCCCCCAGAAATCTCTAAAATCTCTGCCTTGGACCATTAGAGCTGGAAGAGGCACTCAATTTGCAACTTCATTCCTACTTTATCTCCATTTATTGCAGAAACCTGATTAACGGAACCTAATGGAGGATGTAGAAACTTATCAGAAGTGGGTGGAGAGAAGGGAGGTGGGGGAAGAGGAAAGAGCAAAGGGAAGAGTTTAACGAGGGAGATCCAGGCTCTCTCTAGCTTGGGACAATCAGCTTGAGGCATCGCCATATAAATCTTCAGCCTTCAAAAAGACAGAAGATCCCCATGATCTCATTACATCAATAGAAGAGAGAGATGCCTGAAGTCCAAGGATGAGGAATTTGAAAGGGAAGTGTCTTCTCTCACATTCAGTACAGCCCCACTGCCTGCATCCTCCAGGACCCCATATGGGAAGCCCAGTGTGGCCTCTATACCTCTTCTGATTTTGTTCTGTTTGTTTTGAAACAAGCCGAGGGAAGTAGCTTCCAACACCTCACCTGGGACATCAGTTTCCATTTAAAGCATCAGTAAAGCCCCCAAATAGTGTGTCCCAGTATACTCTGCATTTTGTTTCATCCTAATTCTCCTAGGTAAACGTTTTATCAGACTGAAGAATTTTTCCTCTCCCTCTGAATATTTGCCAGATGGCAGAGTGTGGATTTAGCATGGGACTAGCAGAGGGAATAGATGGGGTTGGAGCAAGGACTAAAGGGACAGAAGGAAGTTAACTGTGGAGGAAGAGGTTCAAGGGCACCCTAAAAGAAATTTTAAAAAAAGGATCACCTTTAATCCCATTATTCTCCCACTCCCAACAGCCATCGGTTGTAATACGAACTCCCTTACCTTGTGTTTCCCCTCTTTCTGCCTCAGGGTTTTATTTTTCCTACCTTCAAGTGGCAGGGAGGAGATTTGCCAAGATGTTCCTGGCTGGACCATCAATTTCAGTAGAGGTTGAATGAACCTTCTCAGTCACCTTCAACATTATCAGTACGCCTTCATCACCATTTGTATAGTACAGGTATTGTACCCATTTTACAGATTAGGAAACTTTGGCATAGAATAGCTGAGTGACTTCTCTATAATCACACAAGTAGCTGGTGACAGAACTGTCATACAATGCACAAGCTGTTGAGCAACTCCGTGAATAGAGAGCTGGGCCTGGAATCAAGAAGACTTGAATTCAAATCTGACCTCAGACACTTATTAGCTGTGTGACCCTGGCCAAGTCACTTAACCCTTTTTTTGTCTTAATCCTCTGGAGAAAGAAATGGCAAACTACTCCAGTATCTTTGCCAGGAAAACTCCATAATGGAGTTACGAAGAGTCAAACACGATCGTGATTGACTGAACAATAACATTGTATGGTGGAAAGAGAATTGATTTTGTAGTAAAAGGATCTGGGGTTAAACCCAGGCTCTGCAACCAACCTAAGTGATTTGGGACATGACATTTATCATTTCTAGGCTTCAGCATTTTCAAGTGTAAAAGTGAGACAGGTGGACTCATCTAGTCCACTTGAGAGCCTTCTGGCTCTAAGCTTATGGTGGTATGATTTCTCTGATGCCCTTCTAAGGCTCCTTCCACTGTATCCCAGCATCCCTTTAAACATTGCAGGTAAAAGAGGGAAACTGAGACCTAGAAAGACAATATTATTTTTTTCTGAGCTCAGTTTTTCTGTCTGTAAAGTCAAGGACACCATCCTCTTATAGCATAGCTAGTGAAAACGTTTCAAAGTACGAGGAAGTATTTGGAAATTAAGAGAAAGATGTGATGTTACTGTTCCCAAAGGAAATTCTCTGAACCAAAAGAGAGGAGTTTAAGCACAAATCACTAAGTTGGAGGGGATGGGAATTTGCCCAAACACTAGAGACCAGTCCTTTTGAAATTCATTTAAACTCAATGATCTTATTCAAGATACAGAGTTAATGAAGAGAGGAGGGAATGAAATCTGAAAATTAAATTCCTTGATAAAACACGTTCATTTCCACCTAACAGTTACAAAGCCCCTTGAGTTTTCCAAAAGGTTAAAACACAAAGGAGTCAAGGGAATCAAGTCATTCTCTACTCCATGTTTTGTTACCCTTCATCATGAAACTGCTCAGTGTTTGAATGATCAGACAAACATTTATTAAGAATCTTCTATATACAAAGAACTGTGCTAAATTCTGTAGAAAAGGAGGGTGAGGTAGAGAGAAGTTCTTAAGCTTCCCTAAGGTTGTACCTGTGGATTGCAACAAAGTGTGCCAAGTCCTCAAAAAGGTGGGAATAGTAGATCCTCTTTCTTGTCTCCTTACGATCCTGTACAAGAAGGAGCAAGGAGCCTCTTGATGAGGGTAAAAGAGGAGACTATAAATGCTGGCTTGAAGCTTAACATCAAAAAAGAAACTAAGATCTTGGCAACTGATCCCATCACTTCCTGACACACAATGGGAGAAGAAATGGAAGCAGTGTCAGATTTTATATTCTTGGGCTCAAAGATCACTGCAGATGCGACTGCAGCCATGAAATTAAAAGGTGCTTGCTCCTTGGAAGGAAAGCTGTGGCAAATCTGGACAGCATACTAATGAGCAGAGAGATCACCTTGCTGACAATGGTCCATATAGTCAAAGTTATGGTTTTTCCAGTAGCAATGTGTGGCTATGAAAGTTGGACTGTGGGGAAAGCTGAGTGTTGCAGAATCCATGCTTATGAATTGTGGTATTGGAGAAGACTTTTGAGAGGCCCTTTGACAGTAAGGAGATCAAATCAGTCAATACTTAAGAAAATGAATTCAGACTATTCACTGGGAAGTCAAATACTGAAGCTGATGCTTAAATACTTTGGCCTCATAGTGAGAAGATGGGACTCATTGGAAAAGACCTTGATGTTGGGAAAGATTGAAGGCAAAAGGAAAAGGATGGCAGAGGATGAGATGGAGAGATAGTGTCATGTACGCAATGAACATGAGCTTGGACTGTCTTAGGGACTGTGGAGGATAGAAGAGCCCAGTGTGCTATGGTTCATGGGGTCACGGAGAGTGGGACACAACTGAATGACCGAACAACTATAACAACAAGCTCGTACTTCTTCCAGTTGCCTTTTAATTAGAATAGTTCACATGTCTATAGAGCTTAAAGATTACAAAACACATTTGTGATGAAATCTTCGGAATGCATGGAGTGAAAGTGTTATTATCCTCATTTTGCAGATGAGGAATCGGAGGTTCAGAGAGGTCAGTGACTGACACAGGGTCATACACCTAGGATCAGAGCCAAAATTCAACCTCAGATCTCCCAACTCCATTTTTTCAGATTTTTCCTTTACTACTAACAGATACGTGCTCCTAGGGAACTTTAAGAGTTTAGGTTGAAGGTAGGCAGAGAGAACTGAGGGGAAAAAGACTTTCCCAGATCTATTCTCTAGTGCTTTTTTTCCTTAGTGGATATAAGGATATATAGGGAGAGCTTTGCTTAGTTGGTCTGGGGTTACTACTCTCTCCTACACGATGAGATCAGCCTTAGGTTAACCTGGAATAGCAGGAAGAAAAGGAAAGGATACTGTCTAATGCAAATGCCACCTTGGACAGCACTTTATCTGACTGCCTTTGTTGGATCATCTGGTCTCAAAATACTTTCTATTCCTCTCATGCACTTATATTCTAATTTGTATTGCTTAGTTTATGGAGGCTTTAATCCAAGAAAAGGATAAGGACAAGATTAGTGACAGAATTAGGAGTCTTAAGGACGGACGCCAGTTCACTTTTTGGCTTTGTAGCTTCAGTGCCTGGTGCTGTGGCCGACACATAGTAGGAGCTTAATAAATACTTGCCGGTTGATTTGCCTTTTTTATCTTTATATTCCCCTTCCCCCAGCACATTGCACATAGTAGATACTTAAATATTTCTCAGATTTATTATGTGACCCTGGGCAAGTCATTCAATCTCTCCTGGCTTCAGTTTCTTCATTTGTAAAATGGGGGTGATAATAGCACCTGCTTCACAGGGCTGTTGTGAGGATCAAATAAGTGGTTTTTGTGAAGTGCTTTGCATGCCTGAAAGAAGCTATAAAAATGCCTTTTGTTGTTGTTGTTATAGAAAGGCAAACAGAATGTTGGACTTTATTTGAACCTAAGCCAAGAAGATCTGAGTTCATATCCTGCCTCTGATACTTATTAGTTGTGTGAACATGGCCAAGTCACTTAACCAATGAGTCCCAGTTTGTTGTTTTTTCAGCCATGTCTGACTCTTCATGATCCCATTTGGGGTTTTCTTGGAAAAGATACTAGAGTGACTTGCCATTTCCTTTTCCAGCTCATTTTACAGATCAGGACACTGAGGCAAACAGGGTTAAGTGACTTGCCTAGAGTCACACAGCTAGTAAATGTTTGAGGCCAGATTTTAACTCAGGTCTTCCAGACGGCGGGTCCAGCACTCTATCCACTGTGCCATCTAGCTGTCCCGGTTTCCCTATCCCCATCTGGACTTAATTATAATATTTATCTTACAGGCTTCTAATGAAGGTCAAATGAACTAATGTACATAAAGTGCCATATAAATGTCAATCGTTATTAAATATATGAATAAAGGCCTATGGAAATTACAGCATTGGTTAGAATTATTAATCCTTCCATTTACAGAATCTCTTGTAATTGGCTCCACTCAATAGTTGGACATCAATAGCAAAGAATCCTCCCTCCCTTTCAACATGGATGAACAATATTTTGAAGTAAAAAATTCTCTAGGAAATAAGAAATGGGACTCCCTCCCTGTGGGAGGTGCTTCCATAGTGTATGCAAGGCAGCCTTATCACCTTACCTTAAACACAAAGCCCTCTGGGCAGCTTAACTGGTCATACCAGAGAGCCTTGTACATGACCAGCATGAGGAGACAGGCCAGGAACGCCATGGTGATGAGAATAAGACCTGTCAACTAAAAAGACAAAGAGGGAAAAGGGAGGAGAGAAGAAAGAAAATGAGTGAGCCCAAAGTAATAAATCAAAATAGCACAAAAAGAAGAGAAAGGCTGATAAAGGTAAGCATTGGGTTGGTCGAGTTAACCCGTCAACATCTCACCCATTTAAAGTAAGTGATGAGATACCCTGATACCTTAACAAGGGAGAGAATGAGTCTCAAACAACCAAACACCAGGTTTAGTGGAGAATGACTTGGACAAACTGGAGTGAGATTGACAGGAAGAGTCTTCAAATTGGTGGAGGATAATTAGTCATGCCTTTTGAGTCATCTACAAAATAGAAGATGATTTCAGGACCCAATATAAATGAGCATCTTGTTAAGATTCCTGAAAGTGGCAGATGAAGAGTGTTCCAGCTAAATTCTAGGTTAGTCGGAGTGGAGATGGAATGACAAGCACTTTGACTTTGGCTTTGGTCTACCTGGGCTGCAGAAGAACCTTGTGACTTTCAAAGGATTTCCAGGGCTTCCCATCTTCACACTGTCATTATAAAAATGTCCCTAAAATAACTAACAGTCAAGTCTATCTTGGGAGCCAAGGAGAAACTGAAAGCAGATTCATAGCTCTACAAAAATCCAGGTGAAGAAACAAAACCATTTCTAAGGGAGAATTTCTTAAACAGCCCACGAAGGGGAGAAAAGGACTTCCAGCAATGAGAACAAGTTGTCCCTTTGAAAAAACGTTCTCTCTAATCTTGAACCCACTTTCCTCTCGACTCTGTACTTGGAAAATTTGTCATAAACTTTGGGAAAGGGAGATTTTTTTTTTTTTTTTACCAACTACTGGCTTCCTTGCTCTCCCTCAGTTGTAATCCTCTCTCTCCCAACTGTCTGACTTCACATTGGCCATTTCCCATGCCTGGAATGGTCTAAACTCTAACCCTTACCTCTGCTTCTCAGTTCCCTTGGCTTCCTCCAAGACTCACTTCAAATTCTACCTTCTCCAAGAGGGTGATCCTGTTCTTTAGGGAATGCCCCTTTCTAAAAGCTACTTAAATCTGGTTAGGATTCTCAGCTAATAATTATGTCAGGAAGCACACTGGTGGGGGCTCATGAATCCACTAGAAAAAATACCCTTCCTGACCCCTCAGGAGTATCCCTTAAGCTGAACTCTTAGGACCCAACTGATCTGGATGGAGGATGGAATGCTTGTCTCAGAACATGTTACATAAATATGAATGCATCACTGCTGTAGCAGAGTCAGCACTATATAATGGAGAGATAGAGAGAACACTGGGGTTGGGATCCAAAGATCTGACCTAGAAACCAGTTATCACTTTCTAGTTGTGTGACCTTGGGCAAATCATTTACTGTCTCTGGTTCTTAGTTTCCTTGCTTATAAAATAGGTTGAGAGTGTGAAGGATTTGCCTAGATCGGCAGTTCTCAACCTGTGGGTTGCAACCCCTTTGGAGTCAAATGACTCCTTTCACAGGGGTCACAGGGGTCACCTAAGACCATCAGAAAACACATATTTCCAATGATCTTAGGAACCTCCTTTATCCGTCTCCAGGCGGATCTGCCCACATGCAGACACACCCACATACAACTATTAAAGGGTTGAGGCATTAGGAAGATTGAGAACCACTGACCTAGATGATTGATAAATCTCTCTGTAGAGCTTAGGAACCTAGTTTTGTTGTTCTTTTTGGAAATCGATGCTTTGGAACATTCTACCCTATTATAGCTCTTGAGCTAACCTCCTAAACAGGAGAATTACCATTAATAACCAACAAGCATTTATTAAAGGCTTACTATATGCCTGACACTATACTAAGCAAACGAAGATACAAAGAAAGTCAAAAAACCAAAAACATAAAGCTCTTTGTCTTCAAGCGTTCACATTCTAATGGAGGGGACAAAGTATAAGTAATTAGGTATTTAGGAAATGTATTAAGAGTAAAAGAAAGAAGTCTGAAAAGGAAGACACTGGCATTTGGGGGGGGGGCAGGAGAAGGTAGGATCTTAACTGCGCCTTGGAAGATGCCAGGAGAACCGAGAAACAGAAGGAAAGGGGGCAGACCATTCCAGGCATGGGGATCAGTCAATGAAAAGTCAGAGTTGGGAGACAGAGGCTCACATACGAGTCAGAGTAGCTAGTGTAAGGTACAAGAAGGTTTGGAAAGGGAGGAAGGGGTCAAGTTTGGAAGAGCTTTAAATGCCAGAGGACATTATAGTCAATCTTAGAGGTGGTAGAGACTGGCAGGAACCTGGCCACTTAGCTCAGCCTTCTTCGGTGGGGGACTGGCTTTTCATCTAAGAGTCCTTGTTTGTTGACATGTGATATCAGTTAAGACATCCTCTTATTGTATGACCTGGCATAGGCAATTTACCCAGTTTTCTCATCTATACAATGAAGGAGTTGAATTAAATGGCCTTAAAAGCCCTTCCAGTTTGATAGTCAAAGAGTCTAACCTAATGCTTTTTATTTTTTAGCCAGAAGCCCAGTTTCTTTGGTTTTGAGAATACAGTTAGAAAACTTCTGCCAATGCAGATTGGCACCTTGTCTGCAACCCGGGAAAGTTGTTGGAGCAAGTTAGTTGAGTGAGTTACTCTGGTACCACAGCCAGGATGTATTACAGACTAGACTTGACCTCTGTCTTCCTGACAACCAGGAAAGCTCTCTATTATGCCCAGATGCCCCCTCTGTCTGTTGCTTTAAAAAGAAAAAAAAATGGAGATTCACTATAAGACATCGTTAAGAGATACAACTGTTTTAAACAGATTAATTCAACTGGGATTTTTAAATCCTTCTCAATTCAAAACTTTTTAAAGCATCTTAATACAGAATCAATTGCTTCATGGAATAGTGAGATCCCTATCACCTGAGGGCATCAAGGGGAGATTGGGTTGAGGGCCCCTCAAAGCTGGTGCATTGGGCCTTCCTGTGCAGATACAGATGGGATTAAATGACCAGCCAAATTCCTCTCCGTTTCAGAAGTGCTATACTTCCAATTAATTGTCTCAAGCCCAGACCATTCTTCAAACATGACTGTCAGTACCAGACTTATGCAATCCTCTCTATAGGACCTTACCACCATTCTGTCGATGTATCCTACAGTCAAATTTTGATGTGTAAACAAGATTTATAAGCAAACAATTCTTCCTAAAGCTCAGCAATTAAAGAGCCCTGAGGGTCAAAGAAACTTTGAAGGGTCATTTTGTCTTGTTTGGGTTTCCATATTAGGCCAGCAGGATTGTAAGGGGGAGAGAGTCACTGAAATGGGACTTCTGGAGACCTGAATTCTTGTTCCATTAGCTAGCTGTGGGACTTTGAGCAAGTTACTTCCCTCTCTTCTTCTATACAATAAGGGGCTTGGAGAGAGTAGGATCTTCTAAAGAGTCTTTTAAAATAGAGACTGAGCAGCTGGGCGGTGCAGTGGATAGAACATCAGACCTGGATGCAGGAAGATTTCTCTTCCTGAATTCAAATCTAGCTTCAGACACTAACTACCTACATGACCCTGGACAAGTCACTTCACCCTGTTTGCCTCAGTTTCCTCATCTGTAAAATGAGCTGGAGAAGGAAATGGCAAAGCACTCCAGTGTCTCTGCCAAGAAAACTCCTGAATCTGACACAATTGAACAATAACAACAAAAGCAGAGGTGTGGGAGTCCCTGTCTGTCCTTGAATGCAGACCTCAGTGCTACTAAGTGTGAACAGAGCCAGAATAAAATGTAATTGAGAAACTCAGCAAAAGACACAGAAATGCAATAAATAATGTTGCTTTGTGGTTTTCTAAGCTGATAAGTGGTGAAAGGGGACCATTTCTCTTTAAATTTGACATGGCTGCTCTACAAGTCAAGAATATGTGAGTTCAAATCCAGACTCAGACACTAGTTTTGTGACCCTAGTTAAGACACTTAACCTCTGCCTTCCTCAGTTTCCACAACTGTAAAATGGAAATAACCCCAGAGTTATTGTGAAGATAAAATGAGGGAGTGCTTAGGATGGTGTCTGGGACAGAATAACCACCTATTAAACCCTTGATCCCTTCTTCCTTCTTAACTCCCAGATGACATTCTTTGGCTAAAATTTAAGTTCATATGGCCAACACCTAGCTCTCCAAGGAAATAGATTATTCTGAAAATGGAAGATGCATGTTAAATCAACCTTGTTCTCTCAATAGTAAATGGATTCTCTTTGTAATTTGGGACTTATTTAAAAATGGAAATTTTTACCATTATTTATTTTTACCATTTTTAAAAATTTTTAGGTTCTAAATTTTCTCCCTCCTGCCATCCCCTCCCCCACACATTGAGAAGGTAAGGAATGAGATATCAGTTAGACATGGGAAGTCATGCAAAATAGGTTTTCATGTTAGCTATGTTGCAAAAAAAAAAGCAAGAAGAACAAAGGGAAAAAAGTATGATTCCATCTGCATCTAGAATTCATCAGTTCTTAAAGAGGAAAATTTTAGCAGCCTCTTCTAAGGTTGGGACTTTGATCTGAATATTAATTTGGGGAAGAAGTAAGGAAAGGGCCTAGAACAAGAAAGACTGCACCATGTTGGATCCTTGCTCATTGAGCAACATATGGTGATATGTTCAGATTTGACATTGTAAAGCTTCTGAAGTATCAACTAACTCAGAGGAGTTGGGTTCAAATCCCACCATCTGTCACTAGCTGTATCACCTTGGATCAGTCCCTTCACCTCTCTTGGCCTTAGTTTCCTTAACTGTAAAAGGAGGATTCAATGGCTTTTAAAGTTTCTTCTGTTTCTAAAGCTAAGCTCCCATGATCCTACTGTGCTGAGAAAAGGAAGGACTGACAGACTTCACCTGGCATGAAATCAATCCATAGATCCTAGTTCAAACCAAAGTAGGAACCTGAAGAAAACACACATGGCCTTTCTCACAATATTCATCTTTTCAAAAAGTGGGAGTTCAGATTTATGTATGGATCTTCCATGCCCCTTGAACTTCCTGACATAGAAGGAAGGGGTGGAGCAAGAGAAAGCCGGAACGAAGCTAGCATCCATGCCGTGGTGACTGGAAGCAGCGGTAGCAGCTACCATTGTGGCCCGAACTCCTTTTTCTTTGAGCCGGCCAGAATCTCTGCTAAGGACTCTTGCTGAGGACTGCCAGGGACAGGAACTGCAGGGGAGGGTGGGAGGGGAAGAGGGGAGGGGATAGAGCTGCTGGGAGCAAGCTGCCTGGACACTGAGTAGTTGTGTGAGTGAGGAGAGGAGGATCTTTGTCTGAGGTAGCCTGCCCTGTTTAGAAGGCTTGAGAATGTGGGTGTTTACTACATTAACTACATGTGTCAACTTCGTAACTACTGTGCTGGCTTTGACTCTCTGGTTTTGGGACTCAATTTTCTGGTATTTGAATAAATGCTCTAGCTATATTTCCCATGTAGAGAGCTTGTTACATTTTGTGATTAATAACCATATCAGCATACTTATAGTTGCTGTAGACATTGTGAATACCACATTGTTGATACCCTAAGCAAGCCATTTAACCTCAATATGCCTCAGTTTCTTCATCTGTAAAGTGAGGAATTTAGACTCCATGGTATCCAAGGCGCTCTCCAACTTTAGATTTATTTTCTTTTGATCCTACAAAAATCAGACAGTATGTGAAACTTAAGTGAAGAGATGGATTAAATATGACCATGGATGGTGGCCTGGGATGAGCAGGGTATGTTGGGAGGAGCATTGGGTTTAGGGATCGGAGGACACCATTGAACCTTCAAGCTGGAAGGAACCATAGTATGCATCCATCTCAGCTGGCCCCTTCATTTTACAGATGAAGAAACTGAGGTCCAGAAAGGGGAAATCATTCTTCTAATTTCACACAGACTGCAAGTTGTCAAACCAAGACCTGAGTCTCTGTTTTCTGATTCCAGATTTAATACAGAGTCATTCTCATCACAGAGGACAAAGTATATGCAATGACTACAAGGTTCCAGCTCTACTCCTCTCAGTCTTTTACAAAGGGCTTAGGCTGTTTCATTTTTGCTCATTAGAAAGGTGATGGAAAGGTTCATTTGCATAGCTTTGCAGTTAGGCCAATGACCCTAGGCTCAGTTCTAAGAGTTAATGGTGTCCTAATAAAATGATGATTTTTTAAAAATTGTATCATCTATTCCCTTTTAGCCCAGATGGAATTCCAAAATCAGCCTTTGTACTTGATTAAGAAACTCCTCTTGGCAACCTTGAACTCCTACTTTATACCCTGGGAGCTGAAATACCACTGAGGCCATTTCATGCACACTCGCCTTCAGTTATTCTGCAGAAGTCTGATGAACAAAGCTCTAACAGGATATTGAGTATAATAATGAAACGATATCTCATCATTTCTCCATTCATGTCTGATGATGCATCAGAGGGCTTGTCTGCTCTATGATCCTGGCACAAAGGAAAAGAGGATTGGCTATGGAGCCAAAGGATCTGGGTTTAAGCCCCACCTGTGATGCTTTCTGCCTATATGATCTTGGGCAAGTCACTTAACTTCCCTGGGCCTCAGTTTCTTCGCCTGTAAAATGAGGAAGTCGGATTAGATGGCTAATGAGGTCACTTACAGCTATAGATCCACAGTCCTCCCAGTGGTTCTCAACCTTCCTAATGCCACGGCCCTTTAATACAGTTCCTCACGTTGTGGTGACCCTCAACCATAAAATTAATTTCATTGCTACTTCATAACTGTAATTTTGCTACTGTTATGAATCTATCTGATATGCAGGATGTATTTTCATTGTTACAAATTGAACATAACCCACGGGTTGGGAACCACTGCTCTATACAGTTAGGAATCAGATCACTTAGCTTTGCAGTGTAAGTGATCCCCAAGGCTTGGGATGAGAGAATAAGAGAATCAGCATCTTGGGTAAAGAGTGTCAGGAGTCAAGAGCAGGGAAAGAGAAGGAATACATTACAGAGAGGTAGACAGGGACTTTAGTCTTTCAGAGTGTGGCCATGCTGGACCTATTCAGGTCCATGGTTTTTCATTGTTGTTGTTTTTTCATTATGGAGAATCTGATCCCCTAGACTTATCATGAAGACAGAATTAATCCTAACCTCAATGGTTAATCTAGGCAGCATAGACCACTTGAATTAGACTCAGAGAAGTGGCTTTGAAATTCTTCCCATGCACCCCGGGGAAGAAAAGCTGCAAGTTTCCCAGATGATGTCAGAGAATGGTAATTTTGTTCATGTCTTTCAGTCATTTTTGGTTGTGTCTGACTCTTCATGATTCCGTCTGGGTTTTCTTGGCAAAGATACTGGAGTAGTTTGCCATTTCCTTCTTCAGTTCATTTTACAGATGAGGAAACTGAGGCAAATGGGGTTAAGTGACTTGCCCAGGGTCACACAGCTAGTAAATGTCCTGGGCCAGATTTGAATTCAGGAAGATGAAGCTTCCTGACTACAGGTCCAGTGCTCTATCAACTGTACCACCTAGCTGCCCAACAAAAGAGAAAGTAAAGAGTTGATCAGAAAGGAGACAGTAGCTGAGAAGTCAAATAAAGAATTAAACATGCATCCCTGATGGATAGACTCTAAAATTAAGGGCGGTACTTTGGGTAGGGAAATGTCAAGATGGAAAGAGTTCAAATCCTGCCTCAGACACTTACTAGCTGTGTGACCCTGGCCAAGTCACTTAGCTTCTGTCTATCTCAGTTTCCTCATCTGTAAAGTCTGGATAATGATAGATCAAATGAGATATTTTTGAAGCACTTTGAAAACTTTAAGGCCTTTGTTATGGGAATCTGAAGATCTTCCCTGCCCCTAGGCCCTTTGCTAAAGTGGCTACGTGACTCTGAGGACCCTTGGATATTTGAGAGTATACTCTGTTCCCTAATAGGCTGAATGTGGTCACGTGGAGCCTGTGGC
>CM053589.1:174956541-174991613 GCA_028646515.1 Pseudochirops corinnae | reverse complement strand
AGATTGTTAACCCATTTTGAGTTGCTTTCCTTTAGAAAAGCAGATCTAAGAACCTGTGCTAGCAGCCGCCCTGGATATGCTAGGGTGCTTGCTGTTACAGCATTATACAAATGCTACCTGCTTCTCTGTGGGAAGATGCAGTATTGGAAGGAGACAAAAGCAGGTCCTAACTGACTTGTATTTAGTGAGCATGGGCTGGTCCTTGGCATACAAAAATAGAAATTCCCTGCCCTCAAGGGGGTTTCACTCTACTGAAGGAAAAACAAGAATGCAAGTAAATAAATACCAAATATTTACAAAGTCAATACCATGTAATTTGGGGAGGGGAAAAGTCCTTCCAATGGGGAAGGCAAAAGACTCCTGCAGGCGGTGGTAAAATATAGGATGCTTCTGGAGTTTTCATGTTTTCTTATGTAAAAACCATCAGTCCAGCTGAGGAAAGTGGGCTAGTAAATGGCTAACTCCTAAGTCAAGGAGAGATTCTCATAAGGGCTGAGAGGTTTTTTCACCCTGGAACCGGTAGAGACGTAGAACAACTACCCTGGGATATAAAAAAAAAAGCTAGAGGCAAAGAAGGGATGGCTTTGGACAAAGGACGTGACACTTTCTAACGTGGGGTGATCTCAGAGTGAAATGGACTGCCTTGGTAGGTGGTAAGTCTCCCCCTCATTTGCATCACCCAAAGTATGCTATAGGCATAATTCTTGTCGAGGTAATAGTTGGATTAGAAAGCCTTTTCAGTATTTGCAGATCCTATACATGATTGCACGCCACCATGGGGGGGGGGGAGGGAGGGGAGAAAATCTGAAACTCAAGTGATTGTGGAACTGAATCTTGTAAATTAAAAGTAAATGAGTAAATAAATAAATAAATAAATAAACAAACAAACAAATAAATAAATAAAAGAAAGCCTTTTCAGACTCCTCCTTATTCAGATGTTTTATAGTTCTGTGACATATTCTAAGACGATGCATGTAGAATTTCATGGAACTGGTAGGCAGATACAGCTTCCTCCTCAAAGGGGAAAGACAGAAAGGAACATAAAAGTCCTATGGGTTTTATGACAGCTGAGGAGCTTTCGGACTGGGTCTGAATAATAAACTTCTCACTGCAAAGACTCTCGGCATTTCCCAAAGGTGGGAGACCAGGCATCCTCTCCAAAGAGAGTAAGTACTCTAATATAAGAGGAAGGAAAGGACAGACACATGGGGAGGGCAGGGAAGAGAATGGATGGTAACAGGCCTGGTGAAATATTGCTTTGGCCTTTCCAAGTCGGCCCCTCAAAGGACTCGACACAGTTTCCACTTCCTGAGAAGCTCTCTTTGTTGCCAAGCTGAATCCCATAGCCCTAAATCTCCCTGAGAGGAATCTGGCAAGAGCAAGAAGCCTGAACAGGGACACAGAAACTCATACATCCTTCGTATGGGTAGGCGGTAAGAAGAAAGAGCTGCCCAGAGGACTGGAGGATTCACTGGCCTAGCTTTTCACCAACAGAGGAAGATTCAGCTTTCTTTCACTTCTTCATCTGCCTACCATTTATTAAATGCCTACTTGAGGAATGTGCTATACTAGAGAGGATGGGGGAGATACCAAGACAGCCAAGTCATGAGCCCTGCCTTCCGAAGGCTGAGAGTCATATTGGAGGAAAATGGGTTGCTGAGGCATACAAACATGGCCTGTGGTGAGTACCTAAGAATACAAAACTGCCAGGAGATACTCTTGCCTGGTGGGTAGCCTACTGGATTTGGAATGAGGAAGACCAGGATTTGACAGACTCTTACAAGCTGTGTGACTCTAAACAGGTCACTTAACCTCTCTGTTCCTATTTCCTAATCTGTCAAAAGAAGTTGTTAAACTCAAAGGTCTCTTACTGCTTTAAATTAATGATCCTATGATCCTAATTTTCCTTGTGCATAGGGGGGAAAGTCAGTGAAAGTTTCATAGAGGAGGTACCTTTGGAAGTAGGCCTTGAAGAAAGATATCAATGGACAGAGATTAGGTATATGGTGGGGTGGGAGTTGGCAGGGGAAGGTCAATCTCAGACCAAGGGAATGAATAAAGAGAGAGAAGGTGGGAAAAGTATAGATCTCATATGTGGAGGAGAAGGAGACCCTGAGCAATCTAATTTGGCTGGAATGTAGGGTGTGTGTTCCAGGATGGTCAGTCATTCAAGAGAAAGGCATCAATCACGGGCAGAGAAATCATCCAACCATTTGTTTTCATGTCAAAGAAATGGGGGAGCTTTGCATGCTCATCTGTAACACAACTAACCCAGTTTCTAATCTTGGCTGACGATCCTGGGTTTTGCCACAAGCACAGGTGAGATTCAGGAACCAGATGGTGCCAAGAGGACAACGGACACATATTTTGTTCCCAAGTCTGTTTAAAGCTCATTTAGGAATTTACTTTTTTTTTTGTCTTTCTCCTTTTTTTGCTTCTTCACCAAAGTTTCAGATGTAGGATTCAACCTCTGGGAAACCTGGTCTTTTAAGGTACTACATCGTACCTATGACTATGGCCTCATGCAAATGGCATCCCTTCCCCAATGTATTCTTATGTACAGGTTAGTCAGGTACTTTCCCACAAATGCAATAATTTGGGGAGAAAAGAACATACGTGTGAGTACAGTGATCCAAAGAAGGGATACCTGGGTAGGTACAATTCTTGGGTGTCTTGTCCTCCCTCTTTGTGAATTCACCAATCATTTCCCATTGTGTAGTGGAAAAGAGTGAGTAAGTAAGTAAGTGGACAGAGAGCTGGGCCTGGAGTCAGGAAGATGCAAGTTTAAATACAGCCTCATACCGTTAGCTGTGTTACCCTGGGCTAGTCATTTAACCTCTGTTTCCTCAATTGTCTAGTGAAGATAATAACAGCACTTCCCTCACAGGGTTCATTTGAGGATAATATAATATAATATGATACGATATAACATGACACAATGCGATATGATACGATATAATGTAATGTAATATATAGTATGGCATTATATCATATAGTGGTATAATATAATTAATGTAATGTAGTGTATTGGAATGTAATGTAATTTAATGTAAAGTAATGTAATGTAATGTGGTAGTGCTGGAATGGATACAGAGTCATTCTCATCCTGGAGGGCAAAGCGTGTACAGCGACTGCAAGGGTCCAACCCTGCCCCTCTCAGCCTCTTCCAAAGGGCTGAGTCTAGTTTGGTTTTGGCCATTAGAAATGTGATGGAAAGGATGATTTGCGTAGCTTTGCAGTTAGGTCAATGATCATGGGCTCAGTTCTAAGAGTTAATGGCGTCCTGATAAAATGGTGATGGTAATAAATTGTCACGGTGTCTGGCAGTACCAGGCACCATACAAAAGCTGATTCTCTTCCCGCTTTATTTGTGTTGTCTTTCTGCTCTCCCCCAAACTAGAGTGTAAACTCACTGAGGGTGGGTTCTGTCTTGTTGGTTTGCATTTGTACTCCCAGTTTGTATCCTGTACTACCTCCTAGGAAGCTTTAATACGTGCTTTATTTATCTAGTGTTCTTCCAGTATTATTGTGACTCTAAGAAAACTATAGTGTGCAAAGACCTGAATTTGAGATGTCTATGGACTAGATTATGCAAAGGCGACAGAGTAGAAACATTATAAGCAAGGAATTACACAGGAGAATTTGTGTAAAGGATGTTAAAGAAAAGTATGAATGAGAAAAAGGGGCTGTCACATGGCAACAGGGAGGGATAAGCAATAGAGAACATTGGCATGAGGGAGGAGAACCCCTGGTGTGCTGGATAGAGCCCCTGTTGTGATCTACAGGAATGATGTGGCCATACATGAATAGGTTCCAGTTGACACCAGTGGAAAGAATACCTACACGAATGATGTTCTGAGATCATTTGGACCATTTGAACAAGGCTGAAAAGGTGGGGTAGAGGCAGATTCCAGGAAGGGCTTTGAATGCCAGACTAAGGGTTTTTATTGAATAATTGTCAGTCAATCAGTATTTGTCAAATGCTTACCATTTGCCAGGTACTATGCCAACCACTGGGGATGCCAAGAGGCTAAAGCCAGTCTCTCCACTCAAGAATCTAAGGGATTAATTATAGGCAATGGGGATCCCCTGAAAGGGTCTAAGCAGCAAACCAGAGGGAACGAAGGAACAGGTATACAGAGAGCATCAGAGGTACTAAAACCCATCGAAGAAAACTAGGCACAATTAGGAAGTGGAAAGGGCTGTCACTAGAGAGAATATACATGCTGAATACCATAGTACAGACACTGTCAGCTGAACTCAGATTAAGGAGCAAGGACCAATTTAGATCTCATGGGACAGAGGAATCTACTACTGGCGATCTACTGTCAGAAGAGCTCACTAGGCAGGTTCTTTTTGTTGACATCATTTTTCTTCATTACAAGGGAGATGTGGTGGGGTTGGTAACATCAGAAAATACTGTAATGCCAAAAATAAAAATAAAAAGCATCAATGTATGGGATAGGAAGTGAGTTTGTGGTTTTTGTTTTTTTTTTTTTACTGATATATAGAACTCCCAGATAAGGAAACTTCCTCCACTGATGCAGAGAAATACCTTCTGGGCAGCTTGCAGTGTTAGAGAGTTGTCTTACAGAGTTAGAGAGTTGCCATTGAGAGGTTTAGTTACTTGCCCAGGGTCGCTAAACCTGGCCATAGACAATTTTTTTAAAGGACAGCAGAATTTTAGGAGATGGATGCATTCAAGTTTCCAGCTTAAATTGCTTCCCTTTTCTGGACTTGTTTATTCCTCTATAAAATGAGCAGGTTTGACTTAATGACTTTGAAGGACCTTCCCAGTTCTGACTGGAGTCCATGTATCCAAGGGTAAGACTCATACGGAAAATTAAGCTGGAAGAACTCAACAGAACTATATGGCTTCTTTCTGAGAGCTGTGGAAAAGGCAAACAGTACAGAACTGGCAGAAGGAAACAGATCCTTCACGAGCTAGAACGTCCACCTACTTCCCTATGAGGGGCCTACATCAACCGCTCAAGGCTATCATCAGATTGCGGGGTGAGGGATTGAGCTTTTGGATCGAGAACCCCACACCGCGACTCATAAACAAACAAACCACCCCAGCATTGTACAATCACATCAAGCCAAAACTGGCCCTATTCAGCATGGGCTCAGGAAGATTCTTAGAAAGACAAAGAAGAAAAAAAATAGGGAAAGGAAGAATAGGTAGTCCCTTTTTCAAAGACATTGATGAAATTTGATTTCTGAGTTTACATTTCTGCATCAGGTTTCCTCCAAATACATCCTTGGGAAAATATGACCTTTATGGCTTCCAAGGGGCCCACACAGTCCAATTTATTCTTAGAAGCTTCTCAACTCCAATTCTTCACCTGCTATTAATAACTGACATTTAGACAGCACTGTAAGAGAAAGCAGTAATATTTTCTCTGATGTTTATATACATCATCCAATTTGAGCTCCCATCTGACCCATAAGGTAGATGCTGTTGTCATACCCATTTTATAGATAAGAAAACTGAAGGTCAAATGTCTTGCCTAGGCTCACACAGCTAGCAAGTAAGTTTTGAATACAGCTTTTCCTGACCCAGAGACCATTGCTTTATCTACTATTACTACTACAACTGCTATTCTACTACTATCTACCATTACTACTACTCTGTGACTCCTCAGGAAAGGTCACAGGTTTCTCCTATGTAAAAACAATTCAATTCATCATCATTTATCTGGCACCTCAAGATGTGCAAAGCCCTTTACTTCTTATCTTATTGATCCCTGTCAGGAAGGTGCTAAAAAAAAAGTCTTAAAAGGGAACAAATAGTGATGTTCACTGACACAGAAATGGGAGAAGGAATAACAATAATTTAGAAACAGCCTGCAAATAGCAGTGATCAGTCTTTTGTTCCACAGGCCAACTTCCACCACCCATGGCATGGCACCGTCAGAGGGAAGAGACTCTGGGAGGCTGGAGGTGCTAGAGCTTAGCTCCCTGTTCTTTATTTAGGAAGAAATGAGAGAGCCCCTGGAGGAGGGCCAGACATGATGGGGAAGGCTTTTGGTTCTTGCCTATGGGATCGACCTAAGGAAGTTGGGATGTTTAGCCTGGAAAAGAGAAGACTCGGGGAGGAGGGGAAGAGTGGTGGGATGTGATCATTGTCCCCAAACACACTACTATGAATAACTACCATTTATGGGGGGCTTACTGTGCGCTGAGTGATTTAGAATTATTATCTCATCTGACCCTCACAACAACCCTATGAGATAGGCGCTATTATTATCCCCCTTTTACTGATGAGGAAACTGAGGCAAAGAGAGGTGAGGTGACTTCCCCAGGGTCACACAGCTAGTAGGTGTCTGAGGCCTGATTTGAACTCATGAAAATGAGTCTTCCTGTTTTCAGGCCTAGACATCTATTCAATATGGCGCCACCTAGCTGCGGACTGAAGCACCTGTCTGAAATATTTGAAGGGATTGTTCTTGTAAGTCCTCCATTCTGGAAGAGGACCTATGATATCAGGAGGAGATGAAGTGGAGGAAAAATTAGCCTTATTTTTCATTTGGCACTAGAGGACAGGACCAGGAGCAATGTGTAGACACTGGCGAGCTAAGTTTGAACTTGACTTTCCCACAATTAGAACTATCCAAAAATGGAACGGGTTTCATGGAGACTTAAAAGGTGATGGATTGCCATTCATTAGGGCACTTGAGGCAATTAATAGACACAGAACATATTTGTTGAGTATATTATACAAGGGACTTTTTTCAGGTATGGGTTAGACTTGCTTGTGAAGCATTGTGTAAATATCATCTCTTGAGTTGGGTTGGTGTGGTGGATGGAAAAATAGCCTCAACACCAGGGAGATGTGGATTCAAATCCTACCTTTGACGTACTGGCTGTGTGAGCCTGGGCGAGCCACTGAACTAGGCAACTCTTTAAGAGTAAGTTACAGAGAAGGTACCAGCTTGCATTGAGGACCAGTTCCTATCCTACTAACATTTTTATTCCAACTCAAATTCTATAAAAAAGAGCTTCCCTCAATCCCTAACTCAAGCAGTGGAATATAAAATAAGGCAGCGGATTAGAAGCATCAGGATACATGGACAGGAATGGAACAACACAAGCTTTAGTGAAGGAAAGAGGCAGGAAAATTAAAAAAAACCAACACTAGAACTATAAGCACTACGTGAGGCCATTCAGCATCAGAGGAGTAATAGTCCCATGCCTGAACATCCTAGCTATATGGCACAGTGGATAGAGGCTTGGACCTGGAGTCAGAAAAGCCTGAGTTCAAATCCAGCCTCAGACATTTACTAGCTGTATGACCCTGAGCAAATAATGGTTTAACTTCTCTCAACATCAATTTTCTTATCTGTAAAATGGGAATAATAACGGCACCTTCCTCCCATATTGTAAGGATCCAATGAGATAATACTTGTAAAGCAACTTAGCAGAGTGCCTAGTACACAGTAGGCATTTAATAAGTGCTTGTTTGCTTCCCTTGATACCCCCTGTATTATACAACACAGAACAATCATGAACATCTATGATGATGCCCTGGAGGTATCTAAAAACACTTGAATTACATTCAGATTGTTCTTCCTGAGAAAGTAAGAAACTAAGACATTTCATTAAAATTTCCCGTGAAAAGTGGTTGATCTTTAAAAATCTTGGTACATAAAGATAAGTTTCAGTAGTCTAAGTCACCCAGCAATGCGGTACAGTGGACAGAGTACTAGCCTTGGAGTCAGAAAGACTCAGGTTCAAATCTGGCCTCAGATCCTCACCATCAGTGTCATCCTGCTTGTCCTTGTTCAGTCATTTCTGTCATGTCTGCCTTGGGATTTGGGGTTTTCTTGGCAAAGATACTAGAGCGGTTTGCCATTTCCTTCTTCAGCTCATTTTGCAGATGAGGAAAATGAGGCAAACAGGGTGAAGTGACTTGCCCACGATCACACAGCTAGTGTCTGGGGTCAGATTTGAACTCAGAAAGATGAGACTTCCTGACTCCAGGCCCTGGGTAGGTCTCTTAGCCTCTGGGACCCCATCTGCCATTTTTGTTCTTCCTTTTCTAGAGCAAGCCTCTTCCTCTTTGACATTTTTATATGTACTTATTATCCCCTCCATTAGAATATAAGTTTTTTGCAAGTAGAGACTATTTCCTTCTTTGGACTCATGTTCCCAGTATCTGGTACAGTGCCTGGAATATGGTCAGAGGAGCTCCGTAAAGCCTGGTTGGTTGACAGAGGGGGAAAAAAGAAAATAAAATGATGTAGAGCAGTTTTGCCTTCTCTCTGTTGTTAGTGACCATTGCCCTGTCCAGCCCAGCCAAGAGTCCTGGACAGTTGTCTAATCTCTTTCTTCGCTCTTCTCTGGATATTAACCCGACACCTTTTCCCATGTTGGTTTCACCTTATTCTGAATTTTTTATTTGCAATATATTCTTATAGGACTATGCCACATGTATGTATATGTGTGTACATATTTGTATATGTATACATGTATGTATATACATGTATACATGTATATTTATATTCTCTGTTATGTCCTTGCTTCCATCTTCTGTGTGTATCTTTAAAATCAGCATTCTCTGAACATGGAGGGATATCCCCTGCTGTAGAAAGGATCCCATATTTATTACTAGCTATGGATTTTCCTTAGCTCCGGTCTGCTTGAATGCCATTTGAGACCTCTCTCAGAGGTTCATGAATTTATTGTTTCCAAATATGCCATTTGAGAGATTGGTAGCTGAACCCAACTATGTCCTCCCTCATCTATTCAAAGGACATTTCCTAGAAAAAACGAATTGTTTTCATCTGTCCACCAGCATCTAGACAAATATGAGCTAATCATTAATTCAACTGCTCATGTATTTATTAAACACTCATATTCAGGGAATTGTTGTTAGGTGCTAGAGATATAAAGGGAAAAGGGGGGAATAGCCCCTGCTCCTTGAGAGTGGATGCGTACTCTGTTTAAACAGATATATAAAAAGAGTTTAATAATGTTTCATATTAAGAAGATATACTCCTGTAATTAGATTTAGGAATAATAGAGGTGAGCATAATTCAAATGGAGATCAGTTGAGAGGGAAATGGAGAAACAAGATTGTCATGGGAATAGAATAGAGGCCACCTGGAGAGAAGAAAGTTGGACCGTTTCACTCCCCTGATCAGAAATCCTTAGTGACTACCTACTGCCTCTAGGATAAAACACACACAAAAGAAAGAAAAAAAAATTCCTCAGCCTGTCATTTAAAGAGCTGCACAATCTGGCTGTGATCTACCTTTCTAGCCTTATTTCCCATTTATTCCTCCTACCCACTCTAAGCTCCAATAAAGCTGGACTAGCAGCTGTTCCCCAGATTTGACACGCCAGATCTCATCACTTATGCATTCATGCAAGCTGCGACCCACACCTTGAATACTGTCCCTTATCTTTGCCTGTCAGAATGCCTTATCTTTCTGTAAGACTCAATTCAGGTGCTAACTCCACTAAATTCTCTGATTTCTCCTCTCCCACCCCGCCACCCCCAGCCTTCCCCTCCAAGTAGTTGCAAGTGCTCTCCCCTTCCCCAAATTAACTTCTATTTATTTATCTATGTGTATGTTAAATCCCACCACCACCCCAGTGAAATATAAAGGCAGGGTATGTTTTGTTTTCACATCCTCAAAACTTAGGGAGAGGAGGAGAGTATCTACTATGTGCCAAGTACTGTCAAGTCAGGTGCTTACTAAACTTTTACTGGAGTAAATATATGGGTTCATCTCAGAAGTTTCAGGGCCAACCCATAATAGGCTGATACATCAATAAGCCTAATGGAAGGGCACAGCGGATAAGCCCCAGAACTGGTAGAGGCCTTGCACCAAGACCAAACCACAAAGCCAGTGCCCCAAAGCCTAGCCACATGCTCTGGAGGGAGGGGTAATGCTTAAGTTTGTCATGCATCTGGGGTAACGGAGTCAGCTAGAGACCAGAGGGTCTATCAGGTGGATATGAAGTGCTCATGTTAGGTTTGGAAAAAGAAATGACCTGAGCTTCCAGGAGGCAGCTTGATTTTGGACTTGAGCTCCCCAACTGGGAGTATATTTCTTCAGCTTTTAACTCTAATTGACTAAACCAACTCATGTTGGAGGCAGCATATTATAATCCAAAGAACTCCGGGTTTGAATCCTGCCTCTGCTGCTTGCCACTTGTGTAACCTTAGGCAAGTGGACCTCAGTTTTTTCTCTGTAAAGTGAGAGGATTGGATTCAGCTCTAAATAGATGAGCCTGTGATCTGTTTATCTCCACCCTTTAGCCAATAGCCTTATGGTTATTCTGATAATGGGGCAGCATGATATTTAGATCAAGTCTTCTCTGTCATCAAACCCTTGATCCTCAGGAAGTGTATGAATGTGGCAAATACTCACATCTATAATCAACTTCAGTCGGGGAGGGGAGGAGAAAAGGTATGAACAAAGCCTCTTTGAAATGAATGCAAGTTGTAAACCAGATCTCTTTCCCTGACTGAGGGATATGTGGGTTTGGTCCCATGTATTCCAATGTAATCCCCAGAAGCCACCAAGAAGTACAACCCTATCAAGCAAAGGACAGTTTGGGGTAGGAAGTAAGCCTTGCTCCCCAAGGACCTGTCAGTCAACAGGTATTTAAGATGCCTACTATGTGCCAGGTATTGTGCCAAATGCTAGGGACTCAAAGAAAATCAAAAGTGCCCTGAGAAGCTTAAGTTCTAATGGGAAAAGACATCATTAACTCTGCACAGGCAAGACACATGGAGGGTACATGGAAGGCAATCTCATAGGGAAAGCACCAGAATTTGGGAGAAATGAGTTTGATCTTCATCTTGAAGGAAGCCACAGAAGAAGCTAAGGCAGAAGTGAGAGAGAGAACATTGGAGCCATATGGGATAGTCAGGGAAAAGTCTTAGAGAAAGGCACGGTTTGGCACTTGGAGTACTACATGGGCAAAATAGAAAGAAGAATCTTGTTGCTGGGTGGTAGAGTGTGAGGAAGGAAGAAAAGTTACTCAAAAGACTGGAAAGCTAGGAAGGGCTTTAATGCCCAACTGAGGCCTTGTGTTTGACCCTGGAGCTAACTGGGAGACACTAGGGTAAATGAAATAGGTTTTTGAGTCACCACTGGTCATTCCCACTAATCAGAGCTTTCAATAATGAATTCTGATCTTAATCATAACTAATATTTTATAGCACCTTGAACCTTGCAAAGGGCTTTATATATATATATATAGATAGATAGATAGATACACATACATATATATTTATATTAATAATATAACATATATATACATACTCTGTGTCTCTCTGTCTCTGTCTCTCTCTCAATTTGATAATTACAATCACTCTGAGAGGTAGGTGTTATTATTCTCATCATTTTTCAGATGAGGAAACTGAGGCAGAGGGAAATTTTTGTGATTTGCCTCTGGTCACACAACCAGCAAGGGTCTCAGGTAGATTTAAACTCAGGTCTTCCTGACTCCAAGTGCCTTGTTCTACCACTCTCTTCATTCTGCCAGGTTGGTCTTAATGATTTCTTTAAGGGTCTTCCAGGGAACAAGACTTCCCTTCTTCCTTAGGTACTACATAATAGAGAGTGAAAGATAATGGGCACTGCCATATTATTGTCTCTCTTCTTTGCAATCCATTTCTAAGAGTCTCAAGTGTTAATGCTGCCAAATTACTGGTCCCTCTGATAGGACTGCTCTTAAAAAAAAAAAAAAGCAGGCCTCTACATTTCCTTTTTCCTCTCTGTCAGCAAGAGGCACTCAGGTTCCTTCCCCTCTTTAAAGTGTTTATCTTTCTAATAGGATGAAGCAATGCCAGTTCTGCTCTCCCTGGACCCCTTCACAGCTGGTAAACAACCTTAAGACACTATCTTATTGAGTGCTTTTTACTAAAAGTCCTTTACCCAGAACTAGCTCCTGGCCCAGTACTTACACTCCCCCAGGCACCAAACCTCTGACAGTATTTCTAGTTGGATCCTAAAACAGGATTCTAGATACCATGCTACAACACTTGGCACCCCAGAATAGTTCTCCTCTGGAGGACCTCTTGGCTGGATTTTGCTTATGTATCCAGGCCACTGATGTATCCAGGACATTCTTTCCTTGGATCTTGAACATCTCCCTTCCTCAGGGAAACAACCCCAGCCTTAGCCAAGGTTGACAATGTTCCAACCAGCTTCCTTTTCTCAACAGAGGCTTTTTGAAGACTTTCACATTGCTCCTTCCTGAACTATCAGGAGAATTAGCAAAGGCACCCTGTGAGTGGGGGTTGTTTTTACCTTGACCTTTTCTGATACTTCATCATAGAGATTGACATTCAGCCTCTTGATTCCAGGAACATGTAACTTTCTCTTCTTCTTTGACTGAAGTTGGTATTCTGTTCGGGTCTTGACTATCACCTGTGGGAGAAGAAATGACTTAGCAATGGGGGTCCCTTAAGTTCCTCACCAGGCATATATCCCACAACCCCCTCCCCACCAAGCTCCCCAGTGGCATTGGCCAGTCATGTAGAAATGGAGAAAAGTGCCTACTGTAGTATGGTGGCTGGGAATCAAGAGGCCTGGATGTTAGTACCATTGCTGCCACTGGCTCACTATGACCTTTGACCTTAGTTTTCCCAGACTTTTGTTTGCTGAATGCTTCTCTACATGAGAGGGCAATAGATAGCTTCTACAATAGACCTGAGAGATGAAGAAATGAGTCTCCCTTCCTCTTTTGGGAGGGTAAGGGGTTAGGTGGAAAATTTAATGGATATGTAATCTGGCATGCAACATCACATTTGGTCAATGTTTTTGCTTGTTTTGCTTAAATGTGTATTTCTTCTTTTATATATATGTGTGTGTGTGTGTGTGTGTGTGTGTGTGTGTGTATGTGTGTGTGTATGTGTATATATATATAATATTTATATAATATATATATGACTGATGTAAAAACAAAAAGGCATTGATAAAGGTTTTTTAAGAATATTTATCTAGTTATAAAAGGAACACAAAGCCATGAGTGAACGTACTTCTTCCAATACCTATAATTGTACCACTTTAAGTTATAGCTATTGGGAAAGTAACATATCATTATTGCCGAAGGGAAACAAGGTCAAACATTGTCCTTCACTTTTTCCTCTTGCAATCTCTAATTCTCTTGAAATCTCAACTCATGTAGTGCCATTTATCTGGATCCCCCAGGGTACACGCTCACACATGGAGTGGCCCTTGTGGGCACTTCTCACATTACCTTGTCTGGGAATGGTTGCTGTAGCTGGTTGACATCCAGTGGGGTAATCAGTGGGATGTTATCAAAGCCATCTTCCCCTCCACCGCTTCCGCCTCCTTGTTCCTTCTCTGGCTTCTCTGACAGGTTAGTCCCCAATTTCACCATGGTGGTTCAGAATTGTCCTAAAGTAGAGAGACAGCTGGTCAGTTTCCCTGCAAATGCTACTTTTGATCCAGGACACTGTCATAGCACCCCTAAAGAGATTAAGTATTTTGTCTTGTATTGAATTATATCATATACTTCTCCAGATTGGTTAAGTGTATGATCATCATTTGAACAGTAGAAAGCACAATGGGAATGGGATGGAGTGGGGGTTCTTGTAGGAGAAAAGCTTTATGGTTTGAAATCCATGCTTCAGTTATGTCGAAGAAAACCACACATGTGAGAGCATTAGGGTTAAGTGAAGACTTCCTCTGAGAGGAAGACTATGCCATCTGGTATCTTTGAGTTCTTTTTCAAAATTCATCTGACATTCAAACTTTAATTAGGTTTGATCTCCACCAATTCCAGGCCCTTCCCGTCACCTCATCACTGCCAGATGCTCCCCTTTAATTCAAGGCAACAAAAGTATCTTGCCCCTTATAAACAAGCTTAGGATCCCTATAATCCTCTTTGTATAAGGACATGACCACAAAAAGATTAGAAAGGAGGACAGATTGCAGTTAAACCTTCCTTTATGCATTATGTATTCCTAAAATGGTTGTACTTTGAATTTTGGTAATATGCAGATAGATTGATAGATAGGTAGATATGGATAGACAGGTAGAAAGATATGGAAAGATGGATAGGTAGATAGATATAATAGATGGATAGATAGGTAGGCAGATATGGTTAGATCTAGAAAGATGGATAGATAGATAAGTAGATATAGGTAGGTATGGATAGATGTATATACATATAGATCGTTATGTATGTAGATATAGGTAGCACAAGGGAATCTTGCAATATAAAGGAATCCTATGATGAACCACTTTCAAAAAGAAAGATGATGTAAAGTTAGTTTGTTTTGTTTTTCCAGTTTCAAAGTCAGGATTTGAACCCAGATTTTCTGGCTCAAAGGGGCTCTATCACAATGGTGTCAAACAAAAAGAGACAAAAAACATGAAACTATACATAAAGATCCCCACGGACCACATATTGTTTATATATTTCTTTTTGATTAACACATCAACACATTACCATCAGATAGAAATCACATTTTTATCTGGCTCAGACAACACTCAGGAATGTTATGGGCTGCACGCCACTGCGTGACTCCTCTGCTTTGCTATACTACCATGGCTCTGACCAGAATCACAACTATGATATGCAGTCCTTTCCATATTGCAGCATAATTAGTGCCATTAAAAGAAACAGTCTCTCAACAGCATGACTAAGTCAAGGGAACAGAATTCTCATTCCCCAAAGATCTTGGACAAGCTCATCAAAAGCATAAGCACATTTGGTGAGGTGGACAATCTTGCTATTAGCGTTAATGAAAGGGATTTAGCCAGCTCCCAGAGGCACATTACATAAGCAATTTACTGCCACAGAGTAAATAAATGGATTCCTAATGCATTCAGGCAGACCACAAAACCAAACTGAAGAACCAAGATGAATTCAGTTCTCTGTCCTTGTGGTTGAAAACCAGTATCATCATCATTACTATCACCATCACCATCATCATCACCATCATCACCATCATCATCACCATCATCATCACCATCACCATCATCATCATCACCATCATCATCACCATCACCATCACCATCACCACCATCATCACCACCATCATCACCATCATCACCATCATCATCACCATCATCATCACCACCATCATCATCATCATCACCATCACCATCATCATCATCATCACCATCATCACCATCATCACCACCATCATTATAATCATCATTATCTTACTATCAAGTAAGTGCCTTATAATTTGCAAAACCTTTTATACACATGGTCTCATTTGAGAAGAAACAGTTATGATTTTATCAATGGAAAGACTCTTAAGATGGGGCATTGCCATCTACTTTGCTATTGTACCATGACAGACCATGGGACCTTTCCGTTTGACCTCCAGATGATGCTTCCTATATGTATTATGTCCTCCATTAGAATGGGAACTCCTTGAGACCAAAGACTATTTATACTTTTTCTATTTGCATCCCCAGTGCTTAGTAGGATGCTTTGTATAGATTTCAAGTCCCCTTTTGGGTATACAAAATATATGATGTACAACCTTATGGGAATAAAAGTTCAGGTCTGGCCACCAATGGCACCACCCCTACTGTTATTGTCATTGTTCAGTCATATCTGACTCTTTGTGACCCCATGGCCCACAGCATACTATACTGTCAATGAATTTTTTTTTGTCAAAGACACTGGAATGGTTTGCCATTTCCATCTCCAGTGGATTAAGGCAAACAGAGGTTAAGTGACTTGCCCAGGGTAACACAACTAGGGAGTATCCAAGGCTGGTTTGAACTCAAGCATTCCTGACTCCAGGCCCATCACTCTATCTATTGAGCCACCAACCACTGCTATGGCATCACAATAACTCAAAAAGACCTGGATGTTAGGAGACCTATGTTCTAGTCCCCTCACTCTTCCAAATCAGCTATGTGACATTGGTTAAATAATATAACCTCTATGGATCTCAGTTTCCTTTTCTGACTAGATAGTTCCAAATCTGATGTTAAATAAAAGTGGTCCTAGGAAGGAATAGAGTTCCTTATTTAATAGGTTTTTACTTTAACTCACTGAGCACATGATCACACAACAAGAGAAAACTCTGTACATTTTGCCAACAGCAACTAAGAGAGAGTGGAACTCAAATGAGACAGAAGAGCTGAGATGGGAAGATGCAAGCTAGCAGATCTTTACTCACAAGGACAGAAAGCAGTTGACCCTGGAGTCAATCCAATGTGGCAGAAGACTCAGAGAATGTGAACCCGACACCAGCAAGATAAAGGACACTGAAGATGAGGTGAGGGATGGCAGTGGGGTCAGGAAGAAGGAAGCCCAACTAGCAGCAGATAGAGTGAAGATTTTTGTTCCTGTCATTCGCTGTTGGCATCTCTATCCTTTAAGAATGGGGTTTTGACCCTCACCCCCGCCAAAGAACAGTTTGGAGGCAGCATAGCCTAAGAGATAATATTCATCACTTGGGAGAGCAAAATCCTGGGTTCAAATCCCATCTCAACTACTTACTACACTCCTTTCCCAAATTACCTTTGATTCATTGTTTATGTTCATATCTCCTTCATTAGAATGCAAGTTTATTGAAAGCAAGGTCTGATGCCTGGTCTATGGCAAGTACTTAATAAATGCTTATTGATTAATTGGCAGAGGCATTGTGGTATAGTGAATAGAGTCCTGGACTCAGAGGCAGAAAGACCTGGTTTGAAATCCTGCCTCAAATACTAGCTGTGCATCTCCGGCAAATCACTTAACCTCTTAGCCTCAGTTCCCTCACTTTTGAAAAGAGAGAATTGGATTCAATGGACTCTTTAAGTATTCCAAAGGTCCCTTCTAGTATTAAATCTATGCTTCTGAGATGTCTGTGTGGATTATAAGTCACTTAAACTTTTTCAACCTCAGTTTCCTTACCTGTAGGATGAGAATAATGCCTATAACACTTCACCATACTTTTTGTGAGGATCAAATGGAAGACTGTCTGCAAAGCACTTGGCAAACCTTAAAGGGCTATATTTGTGATCGTTTTTATTAAGCAGCATAGCAAAAGGTTGGAGTTATACAGAGAAGCAGCAGGATATCATAGGGAAAGCATAGCTCAGAGTCAGGAGATTTGGGTTTGAATTCTGACGTCCGCATTTGCTAGCTGTTGTTACAGTGGGCAAGTACACTGACAAATTTACACCTCAATTTTCTCACGTGTAAAATAGAGAGATATTTGAGCTCTGTAGCTCACAAGGCTTTCATGGTGAAACCAAAAATATAATATAAACATATTTCAATTAAATATTCCATGCTACAGAGATTAGTATTCCAGAGGCTAGGAGTTTAAAGAGATAGATCCAATACCTTGGGGGGGTCACTGTGATAATGGGTAACCTTGAGCTGAAAACTTGGGGTTTTATAAGTAAAGGATCTTTCCCCTGTAAGGGGAAATAGACTGGCAAATAGATGTGAGCATCCACACCATGGGCATCGGGTCTGGCAGCTAGCCAGAGAATATTGTAAATCTATGTCTTAACCTTCAATTCACTCTGTTCTCCTTCACAGCCTTTTGCTGTCAAGATCAGAAATGTTGAACACAAGTTCATGTTAGGACTGTAAGCCTTAGGGTCCTTGGAGATCATTGGATCCAAACACACTTGTTTTACAAAAGGGTCAAGTAAGACTCACAGAGGGGAAAGGATTCTTCAAGGTCACACTAGTAATGAGCCACAGAGTCAGGATTCAAACCCAGGTCCTAGGACTCAAAACCCAGCCCTCTATCCATTCTACCATGTTGCTTCTCCCATGTGAATGAATGGACTTTGGGAGGTCTATGTCTCTGAATCAGTTTAATACCTCTAGCATACCATGGGCTAGACAGGGCAAGGACTGAGCCATGGGAGAACCATTTGAGAGTGGCACCCTGTCTGCAAGTAGAAAGTTTGCTCATCTCTCTGCTCTATCCAGATTTCTGCATATTGAGTCAAGCGCTTTGCATCTTGCAGAAGGTTTGCTCTTACAGGCCCTCCTTGGAATGCTAGACTAATAAACTGTCCCAGAGATCTTAGGCTCTCATTTGAGCTTCTCCATGAAGTCACTGTGTGACCTTTGACAAGTCTGCATGATATTCTGGGCTTCCTTCTCCATCAGTGACTGGCATGAGTGACCCATTATGGGAACTTACATGAGTGGCCTACTATGCAAGATGACACTGGCAGCCTGGCATGCAAGCTTACATGAGTCACTTACACAAGTGGCCTACTATGTTTTCAACCTTTCATAAAGAGTAGGAATACAAAGATGAAATAGATAAGGCACAAAAACAAATAACCATAATACAAATTGGAACATACAGCCATAGTGGAAGCGCTGAGTGCTATGAGAGATGGAGGAAGGAAGAGAAGACATCCGTTTTGGATGGCGTTGATCTGGGTAGACTGCTCAGAAGCAATAGCACTTCACCTAGGTCTTGAAAGATGAGGAGGGTTTCAATAGACTGAGATCAAAGGACATAACAGGCAGAAGGAACGATATGGGTGAAGGAGGGACAGAAGAGGATGAGCTCCGGATCGATAGGATCTAAGAAGGGGGAGGAATGATTGAGAGTACAAAATATGGAGGAGGAGGGGATGACTGTGGAGGGGCAGGGGGTGTGTATGTCACACTGTGAGGGCTCAGAATGATCACTTAACCCAACCCCTGCTTTTATAGGGGAGTGAAGTAGGGACCTGAGAAGTTAAGTGATTTGTTCTGGTCACCCCAATCCCATGTAAATGGGCATAGTTTCTTCCCTCCCTTCCTCAGGAGGCTATATCAGAATTAAAGAAGGTAGCACATAGAGAAGTGTTTAAAAATATTTAAGACACTATTGGTTAATTCTCTCACTGTTCATCTGACAGGAATCCCTCCTCCCTCAAAGCTTCTTGCTTCAAGGTAATTATCCTTGGTTTTCCCCAGATCTCTAGAAATAGTTTCCTTCAAAGCTCAGTTCATCTCTTCCATGAGACCTTTTCAGATCCCATCAGTCATTAATGCCTTCCCCCACAAGAATTAATTTGTATTTAGCTTATGATCTTTTTGTATATATTTTTACACGTCCAGGTTGTTTTCCCAGATAGATTGTTAGCTCCTTGAGGGCAAAGATCCTTTCTTATTTGTCTTTGTATTCCCAGGGTTTGACACATAGTCAGCACTGAATAGATGCTTATTGATTGATTATTGATAACTTAGGGATGATTACAGCTGTCCAGAGGTCATAGGGTCATAGAGGCAGAGCTGGAAGGGTCTCAAAGTCCCATCTAGTCTCTGTAATCCCATCCCTTCTCTTACAGTCCAGGAAACCATGACCCAGGGAAGTCAATGACTTGCCCACTGATACACAAGCTGTAAGCATAAGGGGCTATTAGACTCACCTCTATAGCTCTATTTCTGGAGTCATTTTGTTTTTGTCTAAGGTAGGTCTGTTACAAAATGATGAAGACTAGTTTATCTTGAACCCCCCCCCCCCTTTCAATATTTCCTGCTGCTTGGTGACATATTTAAAATACCTAGCAACTCTATTTTTTTTTCAAAACCTGCTCTGGGAAAGGCAGAGAATTTTAGAAAGAGAGAAAGGCCCTTAGGATAGAATGAAGCTGAAGTTTGTCCTAAAACATTTTCCCAATAGCATTTGTACTTGACAAAAAAGATAGAAAGCTTTAAGCTGAAAGAGTCTAAAGAGGCAGAATTGTAAATATCATTAAAGTAGAGGGAGAGAT
This sequence comes from Pseudochirops corinnae, assembly GCA_028646515.1. Lineage (NCBI taxonomy): Eukaryota > Metazoa > Chordata > Mammalia > Diprotodontia > Pseudocheiridae > Pseudochirops > Pseudochirops corinnae. The sequence continues at coordinate 174,971,925 of CM053589.1, read as the reverse complement.
GGTAGTGGAGTGGTCCCCAAGGGCTCTTGCTGGCCAGGCTTCCTGAAATCTCCTCAAAGAATCTGAATGCACCTTAAAGAGCATCTAATCTAATCACCCCATTTCACAGATGGAGGAACTGAGGCCCAGAGAGAAGAGGATCTCCAGGTCACACAGTCAATCATAGAATTGTTTAAGTTATAGTCTTAGAATTCTAGAAACACATTTGAAAAGGTCCTTGAGATCACCCAACCTAGTCTCCTTCATTGTGTAGATGGGATAACTGAGTCCCAAAGACACACAACGACCAGCCTGAGGTACACAGAAGTTCACAGGAGAGCAGAATGAGAACTCAGGAAGTCTGGTTCATAGCCTGATTCTTTTTTCTCACTAAACCCACCACGACCTACTTACATAAATCTAGGTCTATTTTTTTCTCCCAGCCAACTTTTATATTTTCTAACAGAAAATTTGAAGTTCTTTCCCAAACTAGCAACTCCAAGTATTATCCATATTCATGATCAAGTGCTTTGAATGCTGCGAGAAAAACAAGAAAGTCTATCTTTCTTAAGAGTCTATCATATCCTTTCCCCTTACTAGTAACATTCCCCTCACTGTCCACCATCTTCCTTGTTCCCCAAACAAACCATTCTTTTCTGCCTCTTCAATTAAGATCAGCAGCTTAAAGGTTCTAACAAGAAAGAAGTGAATTTCCTGCCCTTTTGCTTCCTTACTTCTGAAGAGATATTCTAGACAGTCCTACCATGTCACCCCTAAGCTACCACACTCTCCTTTAGCTGGGAAGGCAATGACTCTCCCTCTCTTAATTGTTTCCATTGGCTCCCAGACTTTTAACTCTTTTTGAGAGGGCTAACTCCCTGAAAATAGAAGAAAATTGAGAGGCATTGGTCACATTGCCTCCTGAGATACCTGAAGTCCAGTTTAAGGATCCCTGGACTGGCATGTATCTACAGCTCCTTCTACCTCCAAATGTATGTATGATCTGTAAAAATCATCTCCTATTTTGCCTTTCAAAATCACTTTTGTCAGCCCCTGGCCATTCTTACTTCTTTTAACTGGAGGGAAGACAGGACTGATTTTCCTTGACTGTTTCATATTTTGGTACTAAGAAAACTTGAGTGTCAGGAGGCTAACTCTTCCAAGTTAGCCAGTCTAGACCCCACTGGTGATGGAGTACAGTGGAGAGAGGGCCAGTCTGTCTTCTCATACAGGAAGACCTGAGTTGGAGTCCTGCCTTGGCCACATTTGGACTAGGCAATCCTCAGCCCTAGGCCAGTCATTTAACTTCCCAGTGACCCAGGTAATTGTCTAAGATGAAATTGCAGAGGTGGTACCAATTTCCATTGGTAGAGGCAATAGGAGTTCCCTATACCAATGAGATCACCATTCTAATCCTAAATCACAAAAAAATGTTGAGAATACTCTGCTAGATTCTGTGGGAGAAGGGAAAATGGTGGCTTGGGGCAGGGAGTGGAGGGAGTGAGAAGGATGGTAAATCCATTACATTCAATCAACCTATTAGCCACATTCTATGTTCAAAGCACTATTCTAGATATCACAATAATAAGTAACATTGGTCTAGTGCCTTGCATACATGATCACATTTGCTCCTTGCTACAACCCTTTGAAGTAGGTAATGGAAGGCTTTTTATTTTCATTTGATAGACAAGGCAGCTCAGGCTTAACAGGAGACTTACTCAAGGTCATGCGACAGGTAAGTCACAGAGCTGGGACCCAAACTTAGGTCTCCAAAGCTCTTTCCATTGGTCTATAACCACCTCCCACAGGCATGGCCTTGATGAGTTATATTCTCATTAGAGTGGTAAGATTAGCTCAGATAGAATAGAATCCATTTGGGGTATAGCAAGAGAAACTTTAAGAAGCTAAAGTTGCAGCCAGGTTGGAAGAAGGATTCAGTTTGTTTCTGACAGCTGAAGCAGTCAAAAAGTGGAATGGGCTGTCTCCAGAGATGATGAGTTTCCCATCTCTGTAGGTCTTCAGGGAGGTACAGGTGGCCACTTGTCAGTGATATCATAGAAGAGATTCCTATTCAGGTACAGGTTGGACCAGATGAACTCTGACATCTCCAACTCTCAAATTCTATGAAAAACCTCCCTATCACTGTAGGACTTGAAAGGAGAAAGGATATCCACATGTCTTAATCATAGCTTGGGAGAAGAATTTAACTCCATAATCTTTGACATCCTTGCTCTGAGATTCTATAATACATAATCTATGATGTGAACTGTTTTCAGGGTCAGCCCCCACTGAAGTCACCCTAAAAGGGGAACCTCCCAGTTAACAAGAGAACAAAGATAAATCCTTCCCTATGGAGGATTTCTTTTTACAAAATAAAATGCTGACTGACTTGAGCAAAGTCCCTGGAAAGAAGTCTAAGGAGGTACATGGTCACTGTTCCCCCCTAACTGAAGGGCTGTCATATGAAAGAGGGATTAGCTTTATTCTCCTCTGCCTAAGTGGGTAGAACCAGAATCCATTGATGGAAGTTACAGGGAGATGACAATATTCATTAGGAAGTTGTCATCAAGAATTGAAATGGGCTGTTAGGCAAATAAGTTTTCCACTCTTAGAAGTCTTCAAGCTAGATATCTCTTGGTGGATGTTAAAGAAAATATTCCTATTCAGACACTAAGTAGACTAGCTGGTCTCTGAAGTCCTTTCCAGCTCTTAGTGTCTGTGACTGAGGGCAGGGACTATTTCATGTTTGTCTTTTTCTCCCTGGTGGCTAGCACAGTGTTATGCTTATTAAAGTAGAAGTTTTGGAGGCTATAGGTTGAATTTATATACTCAGGAAAGCATATATGAGGTAGATTTGTGGTTTCACGTAAAATCTGTTCTATTATGTATATTAAAATGCCCATTTTATTTGATGTTTCTTAATAAAAATTTTAAAATTCTTGTTGACTGATTGCAAATGGCTTTAAAAACCGGGCCAAGGAGTTTGAAATTGAACCTGCTGGCAGTAAGGAGTCATGGGAGGTTTCTAGGCACATTTGTCATAATGAGCCATCATCCATTCTCCCTGGTCCCATTATGGCCAATGTTTACAGGTATCCTGACCAGGGTTTAGATGCAGTTTGTGACATTTTGGAACATAGTAATGTTAATTGGTCTTTGTTGTGATTATTTTTAGAAAGAAGGATGTTTCATATCTCCTGATTTTCTCTACCATGGCCCTTGTTGGTTTAAAGCCGAGAGGGGGAGAACGGATGCTTTTTATATTTCAGGACTGTTGCCTGAGGAATGAGAGATAAGTAATTGGAACTCAAGGAGAGGCAGGAACCCTGGAGATCACTGCTATAATCTGCTTTTCAACAAGATGGCCCTGCTGTGAGAGTAGAGGGGGATGGAGGGGTAGGGTATTACATTCCTCTACTAGGCCTGGAAGAAGAGGGAAAGCAGATAATGAACTCAAAGTTCACTCCCTGAAACATGGAGGTATTTCTTGGGGCTTTCATCAGATGTGCCCCCTGGTTTCAGAATTTAGCATCTGAGCAGGTACGTGCTTCTGCGTCCCTAGAATCCCAAATTTCTAGCTTGAAGGCACCACAGCAACCACCTAGTCTAACCACTAGAGAAAATTGCTTTATATAAATTCACATCACACAAATTCAATTGGAGAGTGGCATCAGGACACAGTAGTAGCAGCAGTGGGGGTGCAGCTCAGAAGACTTCCTCTGTTCCAGGCACTGAAACTGCTCCAAAAGCAGGGGCCATCCTGGAGGGGGTGGAACCACATGGAGCCCTGCCAGTGGAGAGAGAGATCTGCAGAATGGTCTACTGATATCTAAGCAAGAACTGTACACTTCCATATAGCAGCTGGGTAGAGTAGCAGATAGGGTGGTGAGTCCAAGTCAGGAAGATCTGAATTCAAATCCTGCCTCAGATACGTACTACCTATGTGACCCTGAGCAAGTCATTTAACTTTTGTTTCAGTATCCCCATCTATAAAATGTAGACAACAATAGCACCTATCTTCCAGGGTTGTGATAATCAAGCGAAATACTGATGAAATGTTTGCAAACTTCAAAGTGCTGTTGAAATACTGGCAATTATTATTATTAAGATCATATTAGCTAAAGCAGATACATTTAGCCTGGGGAAGAAAATCCCTAGGGAGAATGTGATAGATGGCTTCAGTTATCTGAAGGGCTGTCATTTGGAAGCAGATGAGATTTATTCTACTTAGCATCAAAAGTAAAGGTAAAGGAAGGTGGAATTAGGCTAAGCACGAGGGAAAACTTCCTAAGCAAATGGAATCATTTTGAAGTCCTGTACAATTGTTTGAAAGAAAGAAAGAAGAAAGAAAGAAAGAGTGAATGAATGAAAGAAAGAAAGAAAGAAAAAAAGGATGGATAGATGAATGGATGAATGATTTATTAAGTGCTTACTATAGGCCAAACACTTCCTAAGTGCTAGGAATACAAATACAAAAGCCAAGATAGACTCTGCCCTCAAGGAGGGCATTCTAAGTGGGATAGCATGTAAGGAAGTTAGAAATTCTAACAGGCCCCAGCACAGTGCTTTAATAATAGCTAACATTTCTGTATCACTCACTCTGTGCCAGGCAATGTGATAAGCACTTCACAATTATCATTATTATGGCATTTCCCTTTGGGACATAGAAGGTGCCTAATAACATTTGTTGAATGAATTGAGTAACAATTAGCACTCTCCCCAAGATAATGAAGTGCCACATGAGGCAGTGAGATCCTCATCTCTGAAGGTCTTCCAAGCTCTCTTGTCAGAAACCAAGGGATCATGAGGAAGATGGTAGAATGTTAGACCCACTAGACTCCCTAGGTCTCTAGGGAGTATGTAATCTAACCCTTCATTTCAACAGAGAAGGAAAATAAGGCCCAGAAAAGTCCAGCAACTTGACCAATTATCTTGACCAAATAGTAACAGGATCAAGGTGATGCAGTGGAAAGAACATGGGATTTAGAGTTAGAAGATATGGGTTTGAGGCCCAGCTCTGATGCTCACCTATTCATGTGACTTTGGGAAAATGCCCCTGGGCCTCTACTTCCTCATCTGCAAAGTTGGGGATTATCCCAGAGGACCTCAAAAGTCTCTTCCAGCTCCAAGTCTATGATTCTGTGAAAACAGTCAAACCAGGTGGTCCAAATGCTTTGCTCTTTCCATTATATCATATGGCAGAGGGATTTCTGCTCCAATGTGGGTAGGACTAGCTGACCTCTGAAGGCCCTGCTAACTCAGGAACCCAGATGAGCTTCTCTCATTCTCCAATAGCTTGACACCCTACACAAGTCAGGCAGTGTGTGGTCTGCCAAAGAAAGAGCCATGGGCAGATGACCCTGCAATATGCATACAAAGCAATGGAAATTGGGCGCAGGGATTTCTGGTAACTCCCCATTGGAAGGTATTTGCCAATATGACCTTTGACTAGTGACTTTCCACCAGTGTGATGTTCCAAACTGAAAAAAAAAAAATGTAATTTGCATATTGGGGAAAGATAAGGATGCAGGTAAGTGAGTAAGGACAGGAGAAAGGACGGTCATGTTGTTCCACACATTCTCTCTCTCCCTCCCTCTCTATCTGTCTGTCTCTCTCTCTGTCCTCTCTCTCTCTGTCCTTTCTCTCTCTCTGTCTCTGTCTCTGTCTCTCTCTCTCTCTCTCTCTCTCTCTCTCTGTTCTCTCTCTCTCTCTCTCTCTCTCTCTCTCTCTCTGTTTTCTCTCTCTCTCTCTCTCTCTCTCTCTCTCTCCCTCCTCTCTTTCCCCTTCCTTCTCCCTTCCTCTCTCCCCCTGTTTTCTCTCTCTCTTTCTCTCTCACTGAGAATTGTACCCACACATGCATTACAAGAGGGAGTGCTGGAGAGGGGGCAGCTATATCAGTCTAGAACAGCAGCTCAGAAAGCCTCCAGCCTAGGACAGAATCCCTAGGAGTCCAAATTCTATCAACCACTCATCAGCTTGCCCAGCACGGGTAATAATGGATGCCAAGCAAGTGATAGAGAGTGCTGATCTCATTTGCTTTAGTTCTGGGGGTGTTGTGGAAACTGGGCTCAAAAAGAAAATGTGGAGAGATGGTTAAGAGACTGCATCCAATTGACAAAGATCATTCCTCCATTCAATGATAATTTAGCAATTATCTACTATGTAGAATGCACTTTGCTAAGCCCTAGAGAAGACACTAAAAATATGATGCTGTTCTTGCCCTCAAAGAGTTTATCATCAAGGGGGTTGGACTAGTCCAGGGGTTTGGTCTTAGTATGTGTGAGATGGAAACCTTTCACAGTCCAGTGACGCCTACGGGCTCCTTCTCAGAATGATGTTTTTAAAGGCATAAAACAAACTACATAGGATTATGAAGAAAACCAATTATAAAGAAAATAAAGATGATTTTTCCCATTAAAATTCACCGACCCCCTGTAATCTCTCTATGGACCCCAGATTAAGAATCCCTGGTATATGATCATTAAGAAGCCTCCCATCTCTAACAATATCTGAATCTCTCAGTGTGTGAAGGGAGAGAGGAAAAGAAGACAGGTACAAAAATAAGTACAATATAAATTAGGAAAGAAGAACAGAAAATAAAGGGAAGGAGGAGAAATCACTTCCAGCTTGAGACGGGTGGGGGTGATGGATGGTCAATTCCACCTCTGCAGAGAGGATATGAGAGGAAGTCATGTGAGATAAGGTTGAAAATGTAGAATTATGTCCTCCTCCCTTTTCAGGACTATGGGTGTGGGACATTACATGTACTGTAAGACACAGTTTGATGGCTTTGTTAAACCTTCCCCCCCCTTTTTCCCCCAATCTCTGTTATAACATTAGATAGCTCAGTAGGGAGCAAGGAGGGATATATTTAGAAATGAAGAGGATGTGAAAAACCAATCAATAAAAATGACATAAAAGGAAAAGTATGGTGGGGTTCCAAATTGACAAAGATAAAAGATGGAAGCAGTCACTGTTAATAGGCCTGTGGGGAGACATGCACACTGACATAGGATGCTATGCATGAATCCCAAATGATCTGGAAAACAATTGGAAATTATGGGAAGTAAGTCACTAAGCTGTTACCTGTCACTCAGCCATCCTTCTGATGAGCGTTTACCCAAGGAAGCCAAGGCAGAAATGAAGGTCCCACGTGTGCCTCAAGAGTCACAGCAACACTTTTTGTGGTAGCAACAAATGGAGGAGAATGTCGATAAACAGTATTTAGGGAACAGCTGAACAAACTGTGGAAGGGGAATGGAATGGAGGATGAGCTCACCTGCTCCCAGGTGTTTAACAAACATCTCTATGCAGCTGCTTCCCAGATTTATACATTCAGCACTAGCCTCTCATCTGAGTTCCTGTCCCCCATAGCCAACTAACTACCTATTGAATATTTCAGACTGGATATACTGAGACATCTCAACAAATCTTAGACAAATCTCATTACCTTGCTGTCTATACACTCATTCCAAACTTCTTTTCTATATCAAGATGCAGTATGGTACAGTGGGGAAAAATTCCAATGGATTGGAGTCAATGGATTTGTATTTGGGTTCAAATCCAGGTCCTGTCACTTATTAGCCATGTGACTCTGGGATTGGACTAGATGGACTCCTTCACCTCTAAATCCAGGATGGTACAATCCTATAGCTAAATATTCCATTACCAATTATTCACAACCTTAGTATCATCCTTAATAACCCAACCTCACTCCCCTCATCTCATCCACTCATTTGTCAAATCTTAAGGTTTTTATCTCCACATCTCAGCTGACATGCCCTTCTCTCCACTCACCTGGACTGTTGTAATGCCATCTTAATTGGTCTCCCAGCTTCTCTCCCTATCTATCTGCACAAGCACCAAAAGGAGTTTTTCAAAGTGCATACCTGAACTTGCAACTCAATAAATCCCAGTGATGCCTCCTTGTTACCTCTAGTATCAAACGAACTCCTCTGTTTTGCATTTAAATTTCTTTGCAACCTGCCCTCTTCCTACCTCTTCAATATCCTTACATATTATTCCCTTCCACACCCTCTATAGCCCAGTCATACTGATCTACTTGCTGGACTTCACACACGATACCTCATTTCCCATCACTGCCTTTGTTCTGTCTGTCCTCTTGTCTAGAATGCTTCCCCTCCTCACCTCCATTCTTTGGAGTCCCCAGTTTCCTTCAAGACTCCGCTGAAATCCACTGTTTTCAGGAGACTTTTCCTGGTCTCCTCAGTTATTAATTCCTTTGGTTCCCTTGTATCTGCTTTGAAGGTGTACTATACAAACAAAGTTGGCACTAGTGGATCAAAGGCTGGACCCTGAGTCAGAAAGCCCAACAGGAAGCTTAGCAAGACTTGTTCAAAGCAAGGGGACCATATACCCAATGGACATGATCATTGTAAAGGAAGGCACCACTAAGAGACATCAGGAGTCAATTGCACACACTGACCAACATTGACTCTATACAACTGAACACATTGATCAATATTGACTATATGACTGATGTCAAAACCTCTTGAAGTTGAAGTGGTGGACTGTGGGGACAGAATAAGGCATAGCATTGTCTAACTACCCAATGGGTTCATTTATTTTGCTCACCTGTACTTTATTACAAGGAAGGGCTATATTGGGAGGGAGTCATAGAGATGTAAAAATAAACATCAATAAAAATTAATTTTGGATCAATTGGCAACTGTTTTGTAGTTTATAGTGTAAGAATAAATACACAAATAAATGTGTGACTGAATAGATAGATAAGATAGGTGATAGAGATATAGATAGATACATAGAAGGATGATATATGAATAGATAGATGCATAAATACATAGATGGATGATAAATAGATTGAAAGATAGATACAAAGATACATAGAAGGATGAAAAATGCCCCGATACATAGATATGTAGATGGATGGTAAATGGATGGATAGGTAGGTAGGATGGTATCAGATAGGACTGTGGAGATGGGAAGGCAGGGGATGGCAGACCTTGGTGCCTAGGAGGGTTAGAAATTTGGCTTCTATTTAGTAGGCAGTAGGGAACAATTGAAGAGATTTAAGCTGTGGGAGGATGTGAGCAGACAAATTGCATTAGGAAGATTAATCTGGCACTAGGGATGGAGAATGGATTGAAGTGGGGACCAACTGGGCCTGTTAGTAGGCTATTAAAATGCAAAAACCTTGGGGAGGTATTAAACCCTTATCAGTTAACACCTTTGCTGGGATTAGCTGGCAGCTTGCCAAGATGAAGACCCTGCCGGAGGATAACTTTTGTTAAGATTCTCAGCATCAGTGGCAGACAGAATTAGGCAGGCTCTCCTCATACAAAGAAGTTAAATGCAGACATTGGGACTCCTGGGAGCTTACATACCCAAAACTGAACAGTATAAAAACTGTCATACAGAGAAAGTCCAAGGCTGTCCTAGAACTAAATTTCTCTCTGGAAGTTTGGCCCTCCATAATAGCCTGAGTCCTGGAAGCTCCAGTTGGGTTACAGGCCATTGGAAGGTTGGGTTACAGGCCATTGGAAGGAGCCCTGGCCTTGCAGGAAGGGACATGGGTAGAAATGCCACAATGTTAGATACATAACACCTGCACTATCTAAGCCAAGTAACTCAGTTTCCTTGGTCCTCAGTTTCCTCTCCTGCAAAATGAAGGGCTTGGTTTGCCTCCGGAGTTCCATACTAGTATTAATATCTATGAACCTGGAAGCTAGAGAGCAGGATTTTTGCAAATCTGCAAAAATGGGCATGTTTAGTTTGAGGGTCCTGTCCAATCAATCAATGGGCATTTGTTATCATTTATTGTCCTTACTATATACACTGAGTAAAGTGTTGGGTTTACAAAGAAGCAAAAATAACACCTGTCCTCAAGACCCTTATATTCTAATAGGTAAAACACCAGGAAAATAAGTGTAGTGAAGATAGACACAAAGTTAATGCATTACTTTCTTCAGGGATAGAATTGCAAATAAGATAATCAGAGACTCAAGATTCTCCCACAAGGTAGAGGGAATAGAGAATGGAAATAAAATCTAAAGGCAAGGAAGGACCTAAAGGCATAAATTTAGAGTTTACAGGTATCTAGATGATCATCTATCCTAACCTCTTAATTGTATAGACAAGGAAACTGAGGCCCAGAGAGATACAGTGACTTGCTTAAATTTAAACAAGTACTAGAGGGCAAAGTTAGGATCTAAATCCTCTTCTGACTCTGAAGCCAATGTTCTTTTGGCTATACTGCCTAAAGAATTTGGCTTGTTCTGCAAATCTCAGGTGAGCAGACCTAGAATTAATGAGTAGAAATTGTAGAGACTCAGCTTTTGACTTGGCATGAGGAAAATGATCCTCACAATTACTGCAATCCAAAAATATATGCTGAAATACACATGTGTGTGCACACATGTGGGTACTTATACATACAAAATATGCAAATATATAATAGTCAGCATTTGTATAGGGCTTTCAGGTTTGTAAAGCATTTTTAAAATGTGATCTCGTTTGATTCTCACAACAACAGGTGAAGTAGGTGCTATCTCCATTTTCAGATGAAGAAATCAAAACTGAGAGGGATTAGTGACTTGCCCAGAGCTAGTCAGTGTCTGAGGCAAGAACTCCTCTTGATTCCAGGTCTAGTAATCTATCCATTGAACTACCATATGGATGTATGTGTTGATAATCATTTAGTATCTATCTGAACCCCTAATAAGGGTCAGAGCCTGAACCAGAAGAACCAGAAGAAGATCCTGGACCTAATAGCTTCTTTGTTCTCTGAGCAAACTCAGAGAATGCCTCTCTCTATGTCAACAAGGCCAGCTGGGGCTAACTTTATGGCCATTAAGGATGAGACCCTTAACCAAAGATACGACCTTGAGTAATGGGACTTTTTCTTATCTTAATATTTTTGGACATATACTATGTTATGGCATGTTAATGGTAAAGAAAACACAGGTATCCTGTGTTTTTCAATTGACACTTCGTCAATTGAATTTCAATTGACACTTTGTCAGCTCTCTTATTTTTTGTATATACTACCTATTCAATTAAGAAAATTCCTTTCTTATACCATGATTAAACATATATGGAGATCATAAATTAGAGTGACACAGTCACGATGATTTGGGATGGTTATAAGATGTATTTAAGCCTTCTCATTCTTTTGTTCAGGCAGTCAGATTTTATCTGGCTCTATCTATGTACATATTCAGCTAGCTTTAAGGCAATAAACAATATGAATTTATATATTACCTAGCCTATTTGCCTCCTTTACCAAACTTTCAGGTTGACAGTTACTATATGTATATACACACATATAAACACATATACATGGGTATAAAAGTATTGTACACACCTATATCTCACAATACATAACTATATATCCCTATCCATGTATATGCACGCACACACGCACACACACAAACACACGCACACACACACACATTCTCCTGTAGCTAGATGTCTTTGAGTAGAGGTTGGATGAGCCCTTGATGATCACTTACCAGGATGTCAGCTATAGAATTCTTGGTACAGGTAGGGATGGGTCCTGATGACTTATGCTTCAATTCATCAATTCCTTGATATTGAGAGTATTACAAACTTAAAAGAAACAGGGGGAGCTTTTACAGGGTGATGTGACACAATTGATGGAACAGAAGAGAGAAGTGGTATCAACCTGGCTCCTTTGGAAACCAGGGGAGGATGGGAGATGATTTATCCCAGAAAAGCTGAGACTCTACAAACCTTTATGAAGCTCTGACTCTCCAGCACTTGGCAGAAATGGTCTTTGGATGGGCTAACACAAAAGATGAATTTAAACATGTTAACAGTTCAGTTCTGTCTCTGATCTGAAAAAAATGGGTGAGACTTCTTCCTTGTTCTATAGCCTAAAAACAAGAGGATGAACTGATTAAAAGACAGAGGAAAAGTCATCCAATGGAAATCATTCTGGCAGGCTCCTGGAGTCCTAACTGTAACTGGGGATAGTGTTGGACAAAGAACTAAGCTATTTTCTGGTCAGATCAAAATGGAAAGAAACAATGGGACTATGCATTCTAAAATGCCTGAATAACTTCTTTTCTTCTTTTTTTCCCAAAGCAAAGAGTAAACCCAATGCTGTCCCAGAGATCACGAGTAAGTCCAACCCAACAAGTAGATCAGTATCCAGTCATCTTTCACATTGTGCTAGGAATCTCACCATTAACAATGTGGTCTTCATTCTCCAAGGATCTTGAACTCCCAAATTGTTCCCTGGTTAGTTGTAGATGCCAAGAGGTCTTACTGGGATTCGGCATTAGCACAATTTATCTTTATCCTGTTTCAAGAATCATCTTCATTTCTTTTAATTTTTTTCAATTAACAAAAATCTGTTTTCTCTCTCACTTTTGGAAAAAGAAAAACAAATCCCTTGCAATAAACATGCACAGACAAATTCTTACATAGGCTGTCTAAAAATCTGTCTCTTCAGAATGGATCACAGGAAGAGAGTTCATCTGGAGTAAAGGGAGTATAATCAGGAGCACAAAACAGGGGGCTAAAGAGAAATGGATTTGAACTCAGATCTTCGTGACTTCAAGCCCAGGTGACTCTCTAATGTGGTACCCTGCCTCTCAGAGTCCAGTGGAAATGTTGGAACAAGTTCAACCTGTTCCATGGAGGAGATCTTACGCAGCCAATACTGAACATCTTACCTGCTCTGAGAATAAGGGAATGTGCCCTCTACTGGCCTTCCTTCCTTCCCCAGTGCCCAGTGCTACTCTTCTCTGTGTGGCAATACTTGTCTTGTTGAAGTTCAGGGAGAGCCAGACATGAGGTACCCTTGGGATTGGAGGTGCATGTATGTATCCAATTCTTGTAATATACCACTGATCAAATGAATGATCTTTTCCCCTGATTTACCTTGCCCCTGTTAAGACAATGCCAATATTCATTGAGTCCAAAGTAAAGGTCAAGTATAATGGGGATCTTCCACCTCTGAACAGATCAAACATAGATCCCACTGGACCCTTTACAAAGAAGAAAGATACCTCTAAGACCCTACTTCAGTCAACTCCAGTGAAGAGTTAAACATTCAGAGCCATTTCCTTCGCTGGAAAAAAAACCATTTTACTCTCTTTTTACCATCGCATGCAATGACACCCAGCTAATTAATTTCCACCCAGAGGTCAAATGGGTAAGAAACAAACAGGCTTTTGAATGATAGAAAGATGGCTGGAGAACCAAGCTGCTGACATTGAGGTTGGTGTTCTGTGTGTGTTGGGGTGGAGGTGGAAGGACTGATGTCAGTTGTATGGCAAAGAATGATGAAAGACCTCAAGAACTCAAAGAACTGTGCCCAATTTAATTCAAAAGTAATTTATCAAGGGCCTTCTGCATCCTGGGTATAATTCCAGTGGAGATACAAAGACAAAAACAAAATGATCCCTGCCCTTAAGAGATTTATAATCAAAGTGGAGATATGGTAGACATGTTTAGACTGAATCAATGAATTGATGGACATGTTGTTTGCAAATTCCGACATTTCTGTTGGAAAGAATATCCTAGAAGAGAGTAAGAACCTGTCTGACTTTGAGGAGCCATGGCTATATCCTAATCCTGATGAAAAGGATGCCAAACACAGATTCCCCCATTCCCAAGAGTATGTGGAGCATCTTAAAGATGATGTCTGTGCCATCATTGACCGCATTCAGTGCCACCGACAGGAAAAAGGAACAACCAAGGAGATCTGCCATAACCTTGATCATGTACTCCATATTTTCTGTAAGTTTCACTATAAGACCTAGCAGTAGTAGCTTATCCCTCTTGAAGGGTCCTCAATGAGGCAGAGGATTCAGTTGTGCTGTTGGAGAGGTTATTACATATGCCAAGAACTGGACAGACCGAATTCATACAAGTACAATTCTCTGCCACATCTACCATTAAGCTCTTCACTTTTGCTGGTACCAGACTCAGGACCACAATTATGCTCATGAACTACCTACAGGGGAGCATTCAGCATGTAGACTCTCATGTCCTTTATAACCATTCCATGGTGCAGTTGGGCATCTGTGCCTTTGACTAAAGTCTAACCAAAGATGTGCACAGTGCCATCCTGGGCATTCAGTTTAGGGGCCATGCTAAGGATCTTTTAGGGCAGGGTCTACTGCTCAAAGAAACTATAGGAGTGGAATCAGGAGCAGGAGAAGGTGGAGCAGTGACACCAGGCACACTTCTACTTGCATATCAATGTGAAGCTGCTTGAAGGCATTTATTTGATATCTACCATGCTTCTGAAGACCCTATACATGGCAACCCATGAAAGTGATGCCCAGAGGTACATGCTCAGCAAACAGTTCCACCATCAAATGCAGGTAGGCAAGTGGCAGCCCTTGCAACATGTAGTAGCTGCTTCTGAAGCCATGAATATGGGTGACTGGAAGACTTGCCATAGCTTTATTATTTATGAGAAGATGGAGGGAAGTCTGAGAGCTGTTCCCTGAGACCAACAAAGTCCTTACCAGGCTAGTTTAGAAGGCTCCATGAAAAGTTATTTCATATCTACTTTCTCACCTACAGTAGTATCTATGACTCCCTTAACATGAAGGTATTATGTGATATGTTTCAGCTGGGTCTGTCCACTGTTCAATCCATAATCAGCAAATTCTATCCAGTAAGTAGCTTATGGCCTCTCTGGACCAGTCAACACAGATAATGGTGACACATAACACAGAACCCACATCCCAGCAGAATCTGGTTCTGCAGCTGGCAGCAAAGCTGAGTAACTTATAGAAAACAATGACCATAAGGAGCAAACCAATGGAGGCTATTTTAGAGATCAGAGGGATGGCTACCAAAAAATGATGGAGGCATCAGGGAGGCTACCACCAGTAGCAGTCACAGACTTCCTACTAACATCCTCAGGACCTGTAATCCCTGAAATTCATCCAGAGTAATTAAAAGTCTACATAGTGTTGGTATTTTTTAAAAAGAGTATACTAGAAACAGTCATAGAATACCTGTGTGTACTCCAAAGTTTACATGGAGAATCATCTCAGACAGAGTATGCTGCTTGTGTTCATAAAGACTAGGCTAGGTGGTGCAATAGACAGAGCACCATCCCTGGAGTCAAGAGGACCTGAGTTCAAATATGACCTCAGACATGTGACACATTTACTAGCTGTGTGACCTTGGACAAGTCACATAACCCCAGTTGCCTTGCTTTCCCACCTCAAAAAAAAAAGAGACTAGACTTTTGATAGCCAGGTAAGTGGCACAGTGGATAGAGGACCAGGCTCATCTTCCTGAATTAAAATCTTTTTTTTTTTTAAATTTTATTATAGTTTGCATCATTCATTTCCACAAGATTTTGAGTTACATATTTTCTCCCCCTTTTTCCCCCACCCACCGCCCCAAAACAGCCATCCCAGTGTGTCCCCC